>JAOXJK010000062.1:19564672-19586555 GCA_025774025.1 Xenus cinereus
CGTGTGTCCATGTGGATACACTACTATATATAATATATTAAAAAATATATTTACATATATGTTATATATAACACACATAAATATATAAGAAGTTACGTGTTAATTCATTTTCATATAAGACATACGATTTCTCTTCTGAGTGAGCAAGAAGTGTATCATGTATGTTGGAATCATATTTGAGACTGGATATAAGACTCTGGAATGATCTTGTTCATAGGAATACACCAGTTCCTGAACAACGACAAAAAATTATACAATGCAGACAGGTTGTTTGAAACCATTAATGGGAAATTCACAGTTAATGTTTTCTAGGACTCTGTGCAAACTTGCAAGATAATTAATTAAGCTTAAATTACTTTAGCCAATTGAAAGATGACTTGCCTAATGTACTCTATTATCATGAATAATTCTGCCCTTTCGCCTGTAAAGTAGTAGTAAATAATGAAAGAATTCAGATCATGGAAATTAGGCAATTTTTCTCTTTGTTTTAATAACTGTGTCTTTGAATCTCACTTTGACCTTTAACAAAAGCTCCATATCAGCACACAGACAGCATGGATGAGAGAGCTGGTAATGCCAAGAGGAAGGGCAAGATCACGAGGTGTTGTAGTGGGGAACTTGAGGAATGGTTTATTACCTGAATATTGCGCCCTCCTTGGAACTCTTAAATTTTAAGAAATAAATGCAAACAAAATAAAATTTTAGGAAAAATTTTTGTATGAGGACCTGCTTTTAGGTAACTGAAGAATGAAATAGATTAGTTAGTGAATGCTTTTGTAGCTGGTTTGATGAGGTTAAGTCATTGCATAGAGAAATGCAACTTTTTTTTTTTTTTTTTTTTTTTAATGATAGCCTTGTACTCTTCCAAAGATGCTTTTTGGTTGCATGATGGAAGAGACAGAATCCGTGTAAGTGAATGCATGATACTTATCTGAAATGTGAGGATTGTAAAGTTTGATGGTTTTGGTGATGCAGAGATTTGGACCCAACACTTGAACCCACAGATGAGATGAGGGAATGGGGAGCATCCACCACTAGTCCAACTCCTCCAATTTAGCTTGTACAAAAAATATTCACTGGGATGGACAAAAACTACTTGGATGTTTGAAATGGCTGTGGCAACTGGAAATGCCACCTTTTTTTTTTTTTAAATTATTTTTTCCCCTCCAGCCTTCCCTGATACTGCTGCTGAAAGATCTTTGTCCAAATACGTAATAGAAACAAATTGCCAAACCATGGAATACACAATGAAACAGATTTCTTTTCCGAGGGCTCTACCAGAGCTGAGTGTTCAGCCTCCTGAGAACAAATGACTGTCTCCATTAGCAGCAGTAAGAGTAAATATGTAGACTAGGACATGATGCTGAGGACAGTGTGTTGCCAACAAGCTCTAGTCTGATCAGGAGATGTGCCTCAGAGGCGTGCTTCTCATGTAAATGAAAATGGTTATGTGAACATGCCCTTAATTTGAAGAATGTGTGTTTTAAATAACTGTTTTAAGAATGTTTTTTGTCTATCTTTAAATTTTTTGGTCTCCCAAGTCTGTTACCAATAGCTTCTGGAGGTGACGGCAGATATGGAACAGAAGACAGGTCTGGTTCCCTGCATGTTTCACGCAGTCGGGAACGTCTGCCAGGCCAGCACTGAGCCAGCCAGAAGCTGGTGTGATGTGGGCAATATGACACAGAATTTGAGTTAATGGTAGCATGCCTTTCAGTAGGTTTATTGGCTTGATTTCTGTATTGTGCTAACTTAATTCATGCAGCTTCCAGTTGATTTGTAGTGATGGTTGCTTTTGTCTGTAAAATGGTTCCCTGACATATTCCTAAACCTGCCAATAAACAGAACCACGCATGAAAACTGTGACTGCTGAATGAAAACAGTGGAAGGAAAGGCAATTGCTAGAGGTTTGGAACCTTAGAGAAAAGAGGAAAAAAAAAAAAAGAAATAAACCCAAACAGGTTAAAAGAATAATTAGACCCACACTGTAAGAAGATAACCAATTCCAATTTTTGAAAGGGTGCTGTTAGTTTTACAGTTGCACAGTGAGACGACTTGGCCAGTGAAAGTTCTGGGAGCAGAAGAGTGCTTTGTTTCGAAGATGGATTTGTTACTCAGGTCGGTGTATACAGAGCATTCCTGATCTTATACAGGGCTGAAAACTTTCTTCATGCATTAATTATGAAATAAATCTTACTTCGTTGTTATAAACAGTACTTCAGTATTGTCACCTCTAGGCAGAGACCCCCACAATAGTCTCAGGTGTGCCTCAGTTTACCATGATAACAAAATCAAAATTTACTGTGCCCAAAGCAAGGCCATACCTAAATTGTTGTGAAGCAGGCGTCTGTGGTGTTGGTGTAGGTGATGCCACCTGTGTAACCTTTTACTGGTTCCACCATTGAACAGAAACAGTAATGTAATAAATGAGAATCCTCCCCAACAGTTATTAGCGAGCTGAACAGAGATTCTTTGAGGTATGAGATAACTAGAAAATATGAACTTCTCCTGACCCACAGATTCATACTAGTATTTCAGAAAACACCCAGAATTAGCTACATCTTTGGTATAAATACCTGGCAGCAAAAAGGTTGTTTATTATGTAGAAAAAGTACTTACAGAAAATGTCTTTTCTGGCCTTGCCTCTTCGTAGGCATATAAAAACTTTCTGTTTCACTGTTTAATTGCTTTGAGCAATATGAGTAAACTGGTATTTTGCATAGCTTAGTCAGTTGAATTATGTGTAGGTATTATCACAACCATAGTTGTTACGAATGTTTTTCTCCCCTTCCCTCTAAATATTTAAGTCAAACCTTTCTGCCTTTGAGGGTAGGGACCAAACAGATGTAACAGAAGTAATTGATAAAATGTTCTGCTCAATTGGACCAGTGACAAATGACAGTTGAGTAGGAGTCACTGCAGTAAATCCAGTGGGATGGTATTCAAAATGCAGTCCTTTACTGTGAACACTTTATCAATTTTTCCATAGTTAGATGTAATGTTGAAATAAAACCAATCTATATTTGTATCCTTGGATTAGAAGCAAAAAGATACTCTGTTGTTACCAGTTAGTCTTGGTAGTGCTCACATCGTCAGAATCTGATGAGGCCAGAACTTGGAGATGAGTCTGGTTCAGGTCTTTCCTTATAGGAAACTCTTCAAACTTCAAAAGGTTTTTAAAATTAAAAAGCCAGATTTCTTAGAGTAAACACTAGTTATCTAACTCTCTAAATATATTAGATAGGTGAGATAGATAGAGCACAACTGGAAAAGATTTACAAATCTCTCTCTCTGTCCCTTCCTGCTTCTTCTCTTGCACCCTTTCAGGACAGGTCCTTTCTCCAGGCCTGGCTTCAGTCAACTTGTCCATGGTAGGAATAGTGAGAAACTCCACACAGCCTGGTCTAGTCACAGGGAAGTTTCCCTTGTCCCTGCTGAGAAGTGTGGGGCTTTCCCAGGAAGGGGAAGTCACGGTCCGTTCTCAAGCTGCAGGTCCTCAGCACTGTGCTGTGCCTTCCTTCCCCAGCACACCGTGTAGTTTCTGGCATCTTACTATTCAGTTGTTCCCCAGGAACAGCTGCAGCACCAGTGGCCTGCCCTTACATCCTCCTCCCTTTCTTGGAACGTAACCCAGACGCTCAGGACAAACAGAACTGGCTCGGTCCATTGTAACATTAATATCCATCTGCTGTTAAAAAAAAAAAAAAGCAGTGGACAAATCAATATGCAATGCATGACAGTGCCCAGATATCGGAGATGTGTTTTAAATTAAAAAGAAACAAACAATTTGAAATGAGCTAGACATAGCTGGCAAACAGCAAAGTAAAATGAATCATTTTCTCTTTGAAGAAAAAAGATACTGTCTACAGGGAGGGCCTGGCCTAACTGCATTGTAGGTTTAAACCAGAATGGAGAAAAGAGACAAATTCCTTAGGGTGTGCTTGGGCAGAATTATGAAATAAATAAAAAAGGTACTGGGAGGGAGTACTTTTTTCTGCTACAAATGGTTTGAAACAATCTTAGGTTTTTTTGGCCAACTTAACACATCATCCTGAAACGAAGATGTTCTTGGCAAAGAATGTTCTTCAGCTTCTGTCTTGTTAGAAGATGCTACTCCTCTCAAAGCTGATTTATTTTAGTTTGGTGTGACATTAGCTGCAAGGCATTCAGCAGGACAGAAGGAACTTGGGTGTTCTGGGAGGAGAGGGTCAGGTACATAAACCCCTGCTGTGAAAGTGAAAAGGGTGAGAAATGGCAAAGTGGGGTAGAGAACTGCAAAGGAAGAAGAAAAAACTGCCAAGAGTGAGGTTTCTGTTGTGGTGCTGCTCACAGAACGAGAGCCAGTCGCTGCTTCTAGAGAGAGGCCTTGTACCAAGGCTTCATCTTGGCTTATGGAAGGACCAACTGTTGGTCTGAGCCTAAACCAGATACTTTATTCTGGTTTCCTGTTTCATCACCAACACGTGTCAGTTCTCTGTTACAAAGGCTCAGTGGAAACATTCCTCAACTCTCCACAGCTGTGAACAGCACCGAAGGAGTGATAGGATTTAATTCCATAATAGTTGTGTGTGATTTGTAACATTTAAGAATGATACATAATGATTTTATAATTGTGTGTAATAGTGCACAAAATGACAGAATTCTAAATTAATAATAGCTGTGTGTTTATTAGCTAGATTATTATTTAATTGATATATTAGCTTTTTAGTAGTGTGTTGCTTAATCAAGAAATACTGTGGTCTCTTAAATTAGTTACATTTTGGGCTTACAATTAAAGAGGGAGAGTCAGACCCATAAATAGGGCTCTGTGTTGCTTGGGCTTAAGGTGGGTCTCAGAAGGGGAGAATCCATGCACAGTAAGAGTCTTGAGTCTTAAGTCTCTGAAAGCAAATGGATGCAGTGGTAAATAAGCAAGATTTTTAAAGTGTATTTGTTTGACTCTCCAAAGAGCTATGAAGAATTACAATTTTATAGTGACGAGTGGGAACCCACTTGGGAAAGTAAATGTTCCAGTTTTAGGGAATAGGATATTTGTATACTGATGTTAACATAGCAAACGTTCTCAAGTCACACCAATGAAGAATTGCGTTTGCGCTATCGTCTTGATTTTGCATCAGTACCTTGGCACATTATGCAGATACTCTGAGCAGAGAATAACATCTTTCTGTTTCTGTAGTCCAAGTCAAGGTTAAAGAGCAAATTCTAAACACAAATGTTTCACATAATATTGACTTGCTTCGTTCTGGTAAATCCGACAATAAACACATTCTAGCCCTAGCAATGCCTGTAAACATTTGGTTTGAAAGCATTCACATAAGCAGAAAAAACAGGGTGGGAGAAACTTGAGAGGTCATTTAATCTACAGGGCTGTCTCATAAATCTTTATCTCTTCTTAAAAATCTCTAGTGAAATAGTTTCCAGAATTGCATTAAGTGGCATGATCCAGGTCTTCACTAACTTACAGTGAAAAAGGATTGCCTGCTTCTGATTGCTTTCCCTGGCAGCAGTGAAACCTCACCTTTCTTGTCCTATTCAGTGGGTATGGAAGTTTTGTTCTCCTTTTACCTTTCCAGTAGCTTTTTTACAGTCTGTAGTTTATGAACATGTATTTTCAATGTAAAGACTTCCCCCTGCCCTCATTGAACATATTTTCTTAAACTCTTTATTTTGTTGCTGTGCTTGTAAGGATCTTATGTATATGCAGATACTGGCACTACTGGGGAAGGTGGATCACCTCATGCTTTGCTTATAACACTCCTGTTGATATCTGCTGGTGTTTGAACACTTTTAGTAGTTTGTATTGGTGATTTTGTGCATTTATTTCTGCTCAACTCATGCCAGATCTCATTTTGAATGAGCTCTTTTGATTGTTCTTACTTCTCTATGTAGCTTTTGAAGTCTACTCCTTCTGCAGCACTTCTCCCATCCATATAGGCCAGTGCCGAGCCCCTTTTTTGTGAAAGGATGCAACTTGGGTGCTTGTCTATAAATTGTAACCACTTCTCTGCAAGTATTAAGATTAAAGATTGAATGTATTGTATCTGAACAACGGGAAAATGAAAACGATTCTGAATGGTTCAAGCATCCTCAGTGTATTTTCTATGAGGAAAGAAGGCATTGTAAACAGGCTAATGTACTGTATGACTATTATATCATCCCAAAAAGGTCAGGGGATTGCAGTAGAAAGCTGATCGATACATATAAAGCTCCAAGAAATGTTTTTTGTCTTTAAGATTGGTGCAAGTTGAAAACTTGCTGAGCAAAAATATTTAGAAATAAGGGCAATGGAACTGGCAGGAGTGTAGCCAGCCTAATCAATAATAAAAGGATAATCTGTCTTTCTTTGTGGTACACAAAGCAGTAATCTGTTGTTGAGATTGATTAAATGCCTCAGCTCTGCTTCGATTATTAATCAATCTCTAAAACAGTGTATTGTGAGTACAATACAAAGTAGCAGAGATTAGGGATAGTAACGACAGTGATATTAATGGAAGGTTGGGGGGAGGCCTTTTTTCGTAAAGTGAAAAAAAAACGAACTGAGGTGGGGTGGGGTTTTTTTGGACAGGCTTCCTATTGATATACATCCCAATCAAGTTGCAGAGCTCTAGAAGGGGGTCTGAAGGGTGAGTTTACACACACCACAGGGACTTGGATCTCTGATACGCAAAAGTCGGAAGTGCCCTTGGCCTGACAGAGAAAGCATATGAAATATGAGGACTAAGAAATCTAGAAGCTTTTGGCTACAAAAAAATCTGCATAGTTACCTTTTGTCTGATTCATTCTTTGCAGGAATTGCTTGTTCCATTGCAAGCTTGTTTCAACTGTGGGCTAGCCTAAGCTTTCAACTTCTGTGCTTTTTAAGTTACGAGGCAGAAAAGACCCTCCTATGTATTTTGCCCCCTGTGCCTGCAGTGATGTAATTGCTAAAGTGCTTTTTTTTTTTTTCTCTCAGTAACTTACACAGGTGGTGTTTTCACTTCAGACAGGGCAAAAATCAGTTTAAATTGTCAGAATGGCTCACTGCTGTCTGAAGTGGGGAATTCAGGTTTTGTCTTTTTTTTTTTTTTTTTTACTTCCATTAAGAGGTTCAATTATACCCGTTTCAATGAAATTTATGAATAAAAATTTATAAAATGCAGAATCATTTAAGACCCTGAGCAATAGGCTTTAAGTTGGCCTTCTTTGAGTCCAGAGTTGAACCAAATGACTCAGAGGCCCCTTTCAAACTTACCTTATTCTGGGCCTCGTTGATTCAATGATAAGATGTGGAATAAAAAAAGAATAATTGGGATGTTAACCTTTAAATAGATTTGGTGTAAATGATGAGAGTAGCTGAGTTGATATTTGTTTATCTTCCTCTTTTGGAGGGCTTCCTTCAACAACACTTACGAATCCTTGTACCATGAGCTTCTCCATCACACTGTCATCTCCTGACTGCCAGTTATTCATCTTGGCTATCGGAATCCGGCAGTAGCTGGAGGAAATAAATGGTTGTCCATGATGGGAATAACACTAGTCTCAGCCCCCTCTCTCTGTGGATTTACATATATGTAAAGGATGCATATTTATTTTCTTCCATTCTTTTAGGCTAACACTGAATACCCACAGGTGGTTTACAGAAAAGCAAAGGATACTGTTAGGAAAACTGATGTTAGATCTTCTGAAGAATTTTCATCTTTAGAACGGTACTGACCTACATGACTAATGATGCTTATGCTGAGAGGATAAATTTCACTGCATTCTCAATCTTGATTTCTTTTCAGTTGTGTTTTGGGTTTGGTTTTTGATTTGTTTTTTTGGTTTGGGGTTGTTCAGGTTTTTTTAATGGTAGAATGAAATAATGAAGCTGGTGATAAAAAATGCCTATAAAAATTCTGGCAAATTTATTACTCGACAACATGGGTCATTATTTTTTCTATCCAGCTGGTCATTAGGCCTTTCCAACTGTCACTGTCTCGTGTAATCTCCTTTAATAGCAGCACATAATTAGCTTTATGCTGATCAGAGGCATCAGAGTTGTTGGTGGTAATATTCAGATCCAAATATCAAAATCCCAAGGAAGATAACTTGAAGTGACATATGTCTATGCCAACATTTACAACTTTTCTTCCTAAAGTCTGTAACTGTTGATTTATGCACATGAGCTTTGAACTATGGTATGGAAATTTATCAATTCAGAATCCACAGGAGTTTTGGAAGGAAAGTACAGATGTCTCTCTGAAGAGTAATATGTCACTTATCTATTATTTTTAGGCAGTCCCGTTTTCACTTCAAATATTGAATTTCTTGTCTAGTTTCTTGTTTAAAAAAAAGGCAATGAAAATTATAGTCTTGACATTGCTTTATTAGGAACAAATTGTCTCTATTTTTAATCTTAATCCAGAGCCCCATATATATATATAATTTATATATGTGTAATTCACAGAAGTGTTTCTTTAATGGCTGTTACTGGATTGCAGTTTTCTAGCGGTTTTTGGAGGGTGATTTTGAGGTGCTTTTGTTTTACCGCGCATATCTGATGAATGATTTAAGTGTTTAAAATTATCTAAGTCAAATTGGTTCTAAATTCCAAAACTTCCATGTAATTCTGGAGGTGTTTCATACCTCTGCTTTGTGCAGCACTTGAATCTGAAGCTTTGCCTCCACAGACATGCCATGGGAGCCATTGGAGAGTGTTGGTGTTACTGCAACTGGGATTTAATCATAAAAGTATGAATTTCTCTCAGATCTTTTAAAGAATGCTTTATTTGAGCAGTTGCCTTCCAGAAGTGTTCTGGCTTGCATACAGGCTTAGACAAATCAGCTATTCCATCGTAAGAGAGGTAACCAGCGAAATAAGGGGCAGGATTTCAAACACTCTGGGAATAGGTTTACTGACTAAATCTAGCAAATTATTTGGTCCATGGCTGCCTGGATTCCAAGCACCACTTCATGATGCATCAATTACAAAGTCCATGTGCTGAACATCACCCTCTGTATTCTGCTCTACAGTCAACCAGAATAAACCCAACTGGACTTCAAAAAAGGAAATACACCTTGACAAGTGAAAATTGTGTCTGCAGCATTAAGGTTCTTAAAAGCTAGAAGTGTCTTTGAATTTAGGCTTTCAGTTCTTCAATAAAAGATCACAGTTGTAATCCATTTGAGGATTCTGTCAACACCCCTTTCAAAAACTGCATAAACCTGTTAAGATTTGTAGGAGAAAAATCAATACAAGTTACCTTTTACTCATAACTTGAAGTTCACAGCCAGAGCTTCCTCCAAGAAATGTTTCAGTACTAGAAAAGGAAAAGCAGACTTCTGTTTCTTTATGGTTCCCTATTGACAGCAATTAGTGGTACCGCTATAAGGATTATTTTTGACCTAGATTTTTGTTGAGGGATTATTTTGGTTGCCTGCTACTTGCTCTCACTGACCAGAATGTAAGGACACATCTTAACTCTGACAGGAGGGTGGGACAGGTACCGAGAGAGTACGTGCAGCACTTGAAATGGAGAGTAGATGGAAAGCATGTTGGCTTCTCCCAAGGGAGGCCTGTCAAGATTCATTGTAGGATCTATTCCTTACCTTCCTCCTTTAATTTCCTGGCTCATTTAACCAGTGTTTTCTGTGGCAGAACTGCTTTGCACATCAGTGCTTCCCTTTATGTTTATTAATAAATACTGGTTTCTTCTACACAAGATTTTTTTTGCATGTAGTGGTGAATATAATCTCTCTGGGTTGCAGATACAAACTAAAGACAACTCCTAGACCTTTTAATAAGAAACCAAAACCTGTTAATGATGCATGGGAAACAGCTGGTAGTTCAAATGACAGCTCCTCCCTCCTTACCCTCCCCAGATAAATTTAGTTTAAGATTAAACTCCTTCCCTATTCTCTATGTTCATGTTTTCTGGCTTCTCTCTGGTAATTACTTCCTCATAGGTCAAACCACCTTTGGTCAAAGTGTATTTTCAGGGTGTAGGGCGGAGGAAAGGGAATGCCACATTCTCAAGTCAATTGAAAAATAATTATGCTAACGTACAAGAATAGGTGAGAATGTTTTACGTAAAGCTGCACTCCAAAAATAGTACTAAATATTTTGAACTATTTAAATACATGAACCAAGCTCTATATGCAAAACTATTAAAATATCTTGAAGCCCTACAAAGACCCCCAAAAGATTTGCTTTCAAGTTAAATTTAACTGGGTTAACTCTTAATTAAACTACATCTATGTTAAAAGAAACTGAACAAAGTTAGTCAAGCATTAAGGTAAAGTTAAGCAGAAGGAAGAGGCAAAACGTCACCCAAATAAAACACTCCAACTGCTGCAAACTTCACTTTCAATGCCTGCTGAACCCTGCAACTTTCTGAATCACTTGACTTGCAAAGGATATTAAGAAGCCTCCTTTTTAAATATTCAACTGTAAAACAAAAATGGAAAGATATGCAAAATGCTATATATTTAAAGCCTTGAAAATATCCCTAGAGGTCAGCACAGATTGACACCTTTATCATAATTATTGAGAATTGGAGGTATATGCCCTACAAGACCTGAATGGGAAGCAATAGATTGGGGAACTTTCATCAAAACAACCGACAACTTTAAAAAGTGTATTTTTTTTTCACCCCTCTGCTGATGTGTGATGCCATGCTGGGTTGGGTTTTTTTCTTTTTTGTTATACGTCTGAAACTTTGTTACTCAAGTCATGTGTGCTCATGGAATAGATTAATGCAATAGTTTGCTTTCTTTGTAAACGCACTTGTGGAAGAGAGGTATGGAAGACTCAGAATGTTGAATTATTAACAGTCTTCTCTCAGACAAGGAATCTGGTTTGCAGAAAAAGGGAAAATTGGAGAGCTGAAGATGGACTGCCCCTAGTTTTGCTGATTATTTGATCCTGTGCTTTGTTTGGGGGTTACTTACTGCCTGTAACTGCTGTCTGTTTCTTGTCATTTCCTTCCTTCAGAGGTCCTTCGTTTTTATTTAGCAGCCAAGAAAACTTTCAGTAGCATAAAGATGGTATGAAAAATCAGTATTATACCTACATCCTTAGCACTAGTTTATAATGTGATCCTTTTCAGGCTTGTTCCATTAACAGTTCCTTAAGAAACAAAAAGCCCTGAATCATGTTTCAAAAGTCCATTCCAGTCTCTTTAGAGATGTTCTTGATATTATCTTTTAGACACGCGAAGTAGTTCTACACAACTATTAATTGGATCTTTCGGGGAAGTTCAGCAGAATTTCCACTTTTCAGCAAAACCAAAGGGCTGTAACTTAAGGCTATCCTAGATCACTGAAAGAATATCAGCCATGGGAATTTCACCCTGAAGAATAAGGCCCATAAGAACCTTTATCTTGTGGCCAGCATATGCTCAGACATTTTGCCGTTGAAAGGTACCTAGAGCAATATATGCCAAATGGCTATGTCGTGCGAAGAGTGGACTGGAAATAATTAACATTTATATCAGTGAAAGTCAAAAGAAGATTGTGTTTTATAAGATGTACACTTTCTAAGAGAATACTGTTTCATGAATTCCTTCTGCCGACATTGTTTTAATCTAGTGTAGCTGATTTGTATTACCTGTAATACTGATGTTGGTTTGTTACTAGTGGCTGCTTCTGCATCCTTAAGAGATTGGTTGGATTAGTCTTTTTAGTATCTCGCCGCTAATCTGTTATGAGACTGCGGGCTGTTCTTACCTCCTGCTGGCACAGAAGGTTATGTCCCAGCTTATAGTTGCTTTCCAGAGTTTATTTCAGACACACACTAGAGGAACTGAGTATGTCAATTCACAAAAAGGAGAAACAAATAAACAAACAGATCTGCTCCCCTGCAATCTCAGTAGCATTGTTCTCCTTTCAAGTAAGGTGAAAGACCTTCTTCTGGATAAATTATTTATTAGTCAGCTCTTTGAGCCACCTGGGAACTGACCCTGTTTAGGTTTTGAGTGATTCTGAGCATCTTTGCGTTTTTTTATCATAGAGTGGAGTCAGCTTTTCTGCTGGTCCTTATTGGCTTCTGTGATATACCTGGTTATTGGATGTTTAAAACTTCAGGTGGAGTAAAACTACTGGAAGTACCAGCCAGTCCACTGGTAGTAATTAGTTTAGCAACTTCCAGAACTAGAGAGAGATTTTCACTTTTGTGCCAAAGAAAATAAAGGCAGAAAGAGAGGTCCTCGAGGAACACGCAAAGTAGCAGAGGGTTATGGAGGTGGGTTAGAATAAAGAGGTAGCGTTTGTTTATGCTGTTTGGAAGTTTGTATCTCTGCTGATACATTAAAGGTATTTTGAAATGCTTTCACCACTTCTGTCCCAGCTGGTCATGAACTTAAATAGAGAGTATTAGTTATACAAAAAAGATACCACGCATCAAAATTCAGGAGTGTTGTGTGTTAAGCACATGACATAAAATTTTATTGTAAAGCTGTGAAATAGAACTCGTTTACAGGTTAAATCACTAGCACGACGTTTTAGGACATTCATCAAAATTTACTTACACATATTAAAACAAAGAAACATGTTTGTTGAATGATTGGATTTCCTGATGCCTCAGAAATCCTTTTTATTCTTCTTTAAAAGTTAGTTACTTCATTTTTCTTGTTCAGTCGGGTAGGTATCATAATTGATAATGTAAGGTAATGATTTTAAATTCTGTTGATGCATCACTTACAGAATGTAGTTGTTTGAAATCCCTGTAAGCAATCACTGCTGACAAAAGTAGAAGAAAGTGACGACAAGGAAGAAAATAGATGTAAACATTAGTGGACTCCAGTAAGATCATTGATTTCTTTTGAGTTGCTTGACAGATAAAATGGCGAGGCAAAATGTCTAACTTCAAAACATCACTTGAAGAATATATGGTAATGTAGCAGGGGAGGAAGCAAATGATGAATGCTACTTTGTTGGAGAGAGGAAAAAATTCAATCTTTCTGCATGAAGTATTCATCATTTCCCTTTTTGTTCTGCAGCCATTTAGTAAGCATTTGATAAACGTCCATTTAGCTGTAGTAGGCAAAAATCATGTTTAAAGTCTTGGTTCATGGGTCATCTTTCAAAGCATTACATCTTCATAGTTAAAACTTTATCAGGTTCTGTACAACTCTTTAAAGTCTGAGGCTTCAAGCAATTCTCAGCAGAAAGCAGTGAGGAATTTCCTTCTGAAGAGCAGCGTGTGCTGGAAGGAGGGTATAATGCATATGCATTCACATCGGTGCTCAACAGATTTGATAAAAATGCCACTGGAGATACTGGTCTCAGAGGAGAAACACATTACTCCAAATACATATATTCAGAATAACAATGCAGCTACCCTCCGAGGGCTTCTGTGGTGTTACTTGTGAACTGGGAATGTTATTAAAAGGTAGGAAGGGAGGACAGAACACACACTTTGTAGTGTGAAGTCATGTGCAAGCTGTAACACAGATACATGAAGGCATTTCGTATGGATAAAGAAAGGATGTAAGTGAAAATGCTATATGTAAATTTTTTGACTTTTAAAAATGCCATCTTGCTTATTTACAAATAATTCAGAAGTTCTGTTTCTTTAAAAATTTGGTGAGAAATGAGGTGCAAATGAGAGATAGAGACTTTTGCTGGTAGGTGCCAACCTCTTTAGCAACACCTTCACCCCCCCTACAAAACGCTCAGCTAGTCTGAATCTCCTCTGTAGCCTCTTGCTTCTTTCTCTTATATACATTTGTATGCAAAGCACTATCCAGCAAAGTTTCTACTTGTTTCTAAGTTAAATTACCATAGCAGATTTCCATGTGTTTTTGGAAGGTGACAGAGACAGCAGTTCTGTTCTTGAGGCAGGTACTGTTTCGTGAAAGATCTTTACTATTTATTACATCTATCCCTGGTGGAAGACTGCAATTACTATCCTACTTCCAGCAACTCTTTGCCTGAACCATGACAGCTCTTAATTATATGTGAAAGTAGAAGTTATATACAGAGAAATTTCTTAAAGAGAATTACCTGAGAGATATATTTAGGCTTAGAATGGTCTGCAGCAGGGCTATTCTTCTTGTGGTTCTCTCTCTGTTGGTTTTGCTTCAGGAGGTATGAAACTTTGCCTGACTTATGATACCAGAATTTGCATTGGAATGGAATTTCTGCTCCCTTTTTCCCAAAGTTTCTCTCTCTCTTTGTATTTCTTTTTTTTATTTTTTAGTCAGATTTGGTCCTGTCTATATTTCTTCCTTTAAATAAGCCTCTTGCAGCTTACTGCTGAGTAGTCTACTGCTGAGTGTACCGCCCAAGGAAACACAAAGAATTAAGTAACAAGCTTTCAAATTTCTGATCAAACTTAATATGTCAAATCTTATTTTTCAGGTACATAAACTTTATTATCCTTAAGCTATAAATGTTGCATTTTTAGTTGAAGGACTTAATGGCAAAGATTGATCAATGTCTGTACTTAGAGAAATGTATCACAATGGTAGTAATCTTGGAGATGATTTTCAAAATAACTTTAAGCCTGCAAAAATGTCCTATTCCAGGTCATGCCTAGTCCAAGATTTTAAAGGATGTCCAACTTCAAGACATCTCTTTATTGGAGATGAATAAACATAACTGAGCCAGGACAGATATATAGCGTCCTGACCCAGAATAGGTGGTGGGTTAGGAACTCTGCCATCCCATATAGAAGGGTGAAATTCAAGTCAGTTGCCCCAGAAAGGCAAAAGAGGAAATTGAAGTCTGGTCTCTTTTATCCCACAGGGTTGTTGTGACAGAAAATTAGAAATTTATGTTTCTATGGGAAGTTTGAGCTTTATTGTATCAACATTTCCAGAGAAAACGTATTCTCTGAAAACCTCCAAGAAGCTCTCAATGTTCTACAACAGTTAAGTTGTATTTATTATGTATTGTTACTTCCTGCACGATCTCTCTTCATTCAGGATTATTCAATTATGGGTGGCCACTCTGATTTTTAATACACCTTCTCAATTCATATTTCAGCATGAGACTTATGATGGCTTGAAATAAGCCTTATTTATTAAAGGTAACCCTGACAGCACAAGGTAGGTTAAATCATAAAATGCTAAGAGTTTCAGGAAAGAGATGATCATTGGGGATTATAGCAGTAACTTGATTTTGTAGATTGACTGTCAATGATGACCATTCTCTAATCATAAAGTGCTACAGGAAACAGCTACATGTGTGATGCTAGTTCATCTTTGTTCTCTGTTTCTGCTATTAAGCTATCGATATCATGGTCAATAAAGGAGCTGGCCACTTGTTGGAAAGCTGACATCCACAGATAGGAGAGAATGTTCCTGTAAAAAGACATTGGTCTCCCAGCAGCATTAAAAGTTGAGTTTCAGAAAGCCACGTAAGTGTTTGTGCACTGCAGTTTTTCCGCAGTAGGGCTAAGTGTTACAGGGACAAGGTCATCCTGATGACCTCAGTGGAAGGGAACAGCCCAGCTGCTTGCGGAACGAGAATTACAGGGCTTTTTTTCTGCCTAATTAGCAATATTACTTTATATTTTGCATGTCTTTTTGCACGTGTTAGGAAGAAGTCTGCAGGGAGCTCATTATGTTACCAGCCTTGTAGTTACAGGTTTGCAAAGCTGTAGCTTCAGGGACGTGGGAAGTGCGTTCACTTGAAGAAATTCCATATCCAGGCTGAAACACTGCTGAGGACTTGTCGGAACTCTGCAGGGTGTCTCTTGTGGGGCAGGCTGTATCCTGGCCTGCGTGTTCCTGCAGAGAAGCTGTCCAGATGAATCTGCCTTGATATATTTTCACTTTGAGATAATGGCTGAGGTCAGACTTTTTCCTGGTATGTCATCTGTTAGAGAGTCTCTGACCAACGAATGGGTTTGCGAAGAAAAGGAAGATGAAACCTTGCTGATTGCTGCCTTGGCATGATTTTTCATTGTAGTTCCTGTGACTGCCATGTTCTAGAAGTACAATTTATTGTGAGGACTTTTTATATTTTCTTCCCTCTGGTGGAGAGGGGGTGAAACACGACAGAATTGTGTTCCCAGCACACTATGATGCGAACACACCCAAACCCACATTGCTGAGAGTAAGACAAGAATCTTTAAAGAAAGGATATAGGGCAAGAGCTTATGACAACGCTTTGAGGAACAGCAGTGTGAACACTTACTGCAAGAATGTCTGTCTGAATCCAGATTCATTAACTTATCTTTGAGCTTTCCCCTTTGGAAGAGTAGATCCTTAAATCAAAGAAGGTAGCACAACATAGCACATGGAATTTTGCGTAACCAAGTTAAATAGTTAACACTGAAGAAAGTATTGTGTCATTATTTTCTGGCCATCATGAGACTACGCTAGCACCTGCTCCTTAAAAACTGTGTGTATCCTTACCCAACGAGCATCACAGAGGATGTTTCTATGTGACGTCCCAAATGATAGAGTTGATCAGCACCTTAAGGAGAAATATTAATCAGAGGTTTATCAAAAGATGCTATCAGAGCATCATGTACTTTCCCCAGTTGATGAACTGCACCTTTTTTCCACTCTGCTCCACCCGATAAATGATTTTGGATTTGTATAATCATTTTTGGTCACCACATGCCTGGCATCACCCCACTGCCCTGGGGAAAAAGGTCACTTTCTAATTTAAGTGATCACGGACATAGAAGGTTGTTATCAGCTTACCTTTCACTGAAATACAAATGCACACAACCCAGAATAACACAGAATAAAAGGGACAGTTCTGTTTTAACGGAACATAGTTTGAAAAAGAATAGTTTTTTTAACAGTTGAAATATTGATATGGTGATATGTTTTTAGACTTAAAATATGTAAATATAATTTATCTAATGTGTAGAATTAACAATGCATGTAAACATGAATAGTAATTTTAACTATAGATAATTTAGTCATAAGAGTTTTTCTTCATTTATGTAGAAAAATTGTGCAAATGAGAAGACTTAGTGGAGTTGCAGAGGTGTATGTCAGCATGGGATTTGTCTTCATCAACGTGAGCTGCCCTGTTTCACAGCTCTCCATTGCTTACATCACTTCAGCTTCCAGCAGCCTGAAGAATGCTCACTTTGTTTAAGTCTATTAGTTGCAACCGACTTAATTGCTCAGAAGAATGTCTTTGCAGGTCAAAGCAAAACAGACAAAATGTTCCAAGAGTGCAGAAGAGTATACTCCTGACAAAAAGAAAAATGGCAGAGAAGGTAAGCCACTTCAGCATACAATTCTTGCATAATGTGTATTTAGTGTAAATAAAAGAAAATAGACCAATACGAACTATGTTGCTCTTGCAGGTTGAGGGAAAACTGTGTAAACTGAGTTATGAGATTTGATTGTAAGATTTCTGAACACAAAAATGTATTCATTTCTGCAATGTACTAGATATGTCATTCTAACATGTTCCAGCCAAAGACTTTTGGTTTGTTTTTTTTAAAAACGTTATTTTAATATTTCTTTCAGGATGGGTGTTCCTTCTTCACTTCTGCGCTGTACCTTGTAGAATGACAATGCCCTTGTTTTTAATTAGCATGTCAAAGATACAGGATAGCTGCCAAAATATAGGTTACAGTGTGACCTAAAGTATTTATCAGTCTTTATCCTAATAGCAAAGTGTTCACTGACTACACGTGTGACTGGGTGTTCAATTACGCTTACTTACTGGGGTTTAGATTGCAAAACTGGCTCATCCAGAAGTGCTTTGTCTGGAAATGGAAGATTATTCATATACTCATAAATCTGTAAAGCTCTTAATTTATAGGCTTATATGTAGTCTGTCTTGAGATAGGTGGACATCTGTGTTTATTTTCTAGCTGCTTTACTACCTGGAAGATAACAAAGGCAAAAGACCCTTTAATTGCTGCTATTAGCACAACTCTCACATTGCTCAGACAGAATCAAGTGCTGTGTGTGCTTCTGAAAGTATGTTCTGAGTAACCTGCCTCAGATTTCCAGCCAAGTGTTTAGACTGGGAGAGGTGAAGGAATGCATGTTCTGCTGGAGTGCAACTGGCTTAGGGTATGACTGGCCTAGTGAGCCTTATGGCAAGTGTTGCTGATTTCAGCCTTTGTCACCGTCTTTAAACTCGACACGTTCCTTGTCTGGAGAGTCCCCTGCTCCCTGAGAAACGCATACTCTTAAATTCTAGAGCTGTTTGGTGACATTCAGTGAACTGGGATGCCTTGGTTCAGTTAGGCACGCCAAAGAAATGATAGCTTTCATTTTTACAGCTATTATGAATGTTACTACTTGTTAAATCCATTTTTTAATGATTTATCATGCCTGTCTGTCTATGTATATGATTTCCTCAGAACATGTAGTTATGTCCTCAGTCATCCTCAAGATCTTTAAAATGATTAGCAGATTTTGTAAAAGTCAGAGGTGGATTATTTTCCCCCATCACATACGAAATCTCATCTGACTTCTTCAGAAGTCAGTTGTCAATAAGAGAGGAAACCATGGCATGGTCTTCGAGTCACAGAAAAAATACTAACTTCTGATTAACATTAGTAAATTAAAAAACACTTTATTTTTAATGTATTACTGAGCTTCCAACTTTTAAAAAAGTAATTTCATAATAATCAAACCATAGATATTCTCAGTTTCAGGACAATCTAGATTTGAGTTCAGAGCTGGAGGTAGAGTCAGCTGCCAAGTCTGAAAATGATACACAGACACGAATGACACCAATAACATCCACAAGGTGAGGCAGGCTGAGCTAGATCTTTGGCTGTTCTAGACTATTGATTCTACCAGTGGACAAGCTGGTGTCAGCAGAAAGTTTGGACAAGGGAAAATTAGTTTTACTGTCTGACTCATTGAGAAAGAATTAACTAGGCAATCTCCCATCGTATTCCCCCCAAATATTTGTTTTCTACAGCATAGTCTTGAGTTAATTTGATTTTTGTCATGAGTTTTGATTTGACTTCAGAGAAAAAAGTGCATATGGAAGTAGGAGGATTGAATTTAGCTGGAATGAGGGCTTAAATAAATTCATCGCTGTAGATGCTCGGCAATCCCAGCAATACAAATCCTGTGGCTTTCCACAATCCAGGGCTAATGAATGCGTTCAGAAATGCTGACCAAAATGTGTGTCACGTTCTGCAAGACACTGACTTGGTTCTGAAGCTGTGACAACCTGGTTCCTCTTCTGATTACTGCTAACGCTTCCAAATTGGGTAATCCTTTAGCAGAGAGGTCATCCCATGTGTATCTAAATGGCTATTCAAATTGGAGTACTTAATTAACTAGGTGTTGAGCAGTGGCAATATCTACCAGAAGCATATGGTATAGGAAGATTTAACTCTTAATTATCTCCATTAAGGCATACGTAATTTTAGGTGAATTTAAAAATCTTTTTTGTAAAACTAGTATTAACGTTTATTTAATTAAAGGAAGCAAGCGTATTCTTCATGTTTAGGAAAATTAGCTGAAGTTCCCAGAAGTCAGTGGGTAATGTCTCTAGGAAGTGCAGAGTAAAGGCCTAATTTCTGAAAGAAAGCTTAGATGGCGGGATTTGCCACCAGCCTGCAAATGATTCCAAAAAGACTAATGTACTTGTGAGGCAGAAGAGGGAAAGTGCAACAAGACTAATAAGAATTAATAAGAGGAGTTAGCCCAGTTGCGCTATCTGCATTTGGTTTGATATAAACCACAGAATTTCTGAGGGTGGGCACTGTCTGACTGTAGAGAGCCGGAATACCAGGAGTTGTCAGCTCGCTTTGTATTTCCAGAGCAACTTGTCCCAAATATGCACTGATGTCAGCAGCACAAATGTGTGTGTAGTCAATTAAAATGCTTTTCAATTTTTTTTAAATACTGTAAATTCTGCAGTGCTGTTCTTCAGCTATCACCTTCTAAAGATGAAACAGCTACTGAAAGTGCCCCTGTGTAAGACAGAATACGAAATGTCTTCTCATCCCGGTGACACTTTGTGGTGACAGCTTCAACGGCAGCAGAACTAGAGCAGCGTTAGTCACTGCTCTGCAGATCGTTGGGGCCCGAGTTACAGGTACAGGGCAGGCAACAGGGCAGAGAAACTGGTGAAGCAACACGTCCTCCTGGGTGCAGTCAATTCCTAGAGTGAAAAAGACATTATCCTTGAACTTAACGGTGGCTGTTGTGAAATATCTTGGCCAGCTAAAGGCAGGGGAAGATTGAACTCCAACCTTCATATTCAACAGAAGAATAGTTAGGTTTTCTTATTTTGCTTTTAGCTGTTTGCAAAAGAACAATCTGTCTCCAGGACAGACTGGTGGAGGACTTGGCAACTGTTTGCTGGTGAGCTAGTGTCATTTCTCACCACCGCTTCTCCATGTTTTCCCTTTAGAAGACAATACAGCACAGTTCTGCAAATCTTCCCCCAGCACTGGAGAAGGATGTGTTTGGAGATGGTGGAAGAGGAGTCTCAGTGCCTTCACTTGCTACCACAGAACTGAAATACTGACATGAATCTTTTTTCTTTTAGGAGTGTGACTGACATCAGAAGCCCCGCTAGCTATTTAGTCAGAAGGCAGATGGTAGATAAGGAAAAAGCAAGTAGCAGGTGACAGTTAGCACATGCTTAGTCCCTTAGACTGCCTGCACATCCCGGGACAGAAAGATTCACCAGGCAGGTCACAAGAAAGCATTGTTCCTGGAACCCGGTTATTGTGTGTTAGGGGTACAAAATGGAAATTTCCCTATGGGAACAAAAGTAGTTGCTATAACTCTTGTTTTGTTTGGTCACAAATAATTTGATTTTGGGATGAACAACCTTGATATTTCTGGTTTTATTAATATGACAGGCTTCTAACTGCTTAGTCTGTGGGATGTAGAATAGGATGGCAAGCTGATGAGAAATGTGCTGTCACATGATGTCTGAAGTATTATGCAGATAAAATTTAGAAACGTCCCTCCTCCAGTTTATCCTATTTGGAAAGATGCATAAAAAATAAATGGCTGTTTCAAGTGAAAGCAAGTGCTACTTCATCAAGAATAAGCATTCTGTTGTGAAAAGATTTACAGTATTAACCGTTCTCCACTACTGTTTGCATTCACTGCTTCTTTTCAGTCTTTCTCACTCTGTTTCTTCTCTGCTCTATTTTCATATTTGGAACGTCCCTCATTTGCCTGTTAGCTTTTCTTCAGATAGTCTGGAAGGTGAAGAATGACCAGACAGAATTCAAATGCCATTTTGTTGTGCTTAATAGCTGATTAAAAAAGAGCTGGCCCATCTCTAGTGTTCACGCGCAAATGCTCTCTCTCGGGTTTTTTAAATTGAGTCATAATTGCCTGTGCCAGAAGCTGTCAGTACAGCAGGACAGAAAGCAGTCAGCTCTTCCTGGTGTTATATAAAGTTGTCATTTTGGAAGAATGAGCAACGATAAAGAACTGCTGCAGCGCTTTTGCCCATTTTCACAGTAAACCATGATGTTCGTGTTGCTTGTAGTTTTGAACTCTTTTCTATTAAATTACGTTTCTTTTGTAAGGAAAGAATTCAAAACAAAGCACAACATATTTAAGAAAAATAGGCTGGATTTCTAGAAAAATTTCTATCAAACGTGCACATTCCTGCATGCAGTATAATAATGTATGACAAGATCCCAGACCTTCATGTAAAGCATGAAATTGAGTGTATTGTTTCTACTGTGGCAAGCACATCAGCACATGCTAGCATCTAGCTGTACAATAAAGGAAAAAAAATTAATATAAAATAATCTTATATCTATGTATTATACATACAACAGCATGCTGTCTTCCCTAATCATGTGTGATTTCATGGGTAATATAAGGCTTAATTAATATTTGTGAGCGGACCAGGAAATGGGCATAAACTTGAACATAAGAAGTTCCATCTAAACACGAGGAGGAACTTCCTCTCTTTGTGGAACAGGCTGCCCAGAGAGGTGATGGAGTCTCCTTCTCTGGAGACATTCCAAACCCACCTGGACACATTCCTGTGG
>JAOXJK010000062.1:19602207-19637864 GCA_025774025.1 Xenus cinereus
TGTCATCACCTCCATGAAGATCAATAGCTTTTCTGAACTAGCAGGCTTTTCCATATAAATTGCTACTTTTTACCAGTTTTCCCCATTTTTTTTTGCCAAATAAATTTTATAATGGCCATAAATGGAAAGTGTGATGTGTCTGCTTAAGCATTACAGTATTAACAGAGGGCATTTTCTTGTCACTCTATTTAATTGAAATCAATGACAATTTTACTTGAAAAAAATGTCTTATAGCACTGTCAGTTGAAAGAAATGCTGTTTCCTTCCAAATGTGTGGAATCAGACGCACGTGGATTGTCAGCATGTGTGTGGCTGGAATTTTATGACTATAATACTACCTTTTGCCACGTATATCTGAAATGGAGATCTGCATCTGTTATCCTGGCGGACCGGGCTAAGAGGCTGTCAATGGCACAGCGATGTTGGAGTGGAAACGTCACAGTTAGTGTATTCTGTTCTGATAACAGCTCTGTCGCATCACAGGGACTTGTCAGGAGAAAGGTGTCCATGTCGTTATAAAAGAAGGGTCAAGCAGTATTACCAAAACCACTCCACACTTCAAAAAAAATATTATAACAGTTTGAAAGTTTTTTGTTGAGCCGGAAAGTATTTCCTCTCATGCACACGTAGAGGGGGTAGAATGAAGATAAATCTTGTAAACGTGAAAATTACTAAGGATTCCAGGCCAAGATGGATTAACGGCCAGGCAACTATTTCATATCATACTTGGGAAGTTGATTTAGGATCCAAAACAAGTTCTCTGAAATGTCTGCATTTCACCCGACACGCTGATGTCCCACACTTAATGAAAGTAGCATTTCTAGTACATCAGTACACTAAATCAGTGCACATTCACATGAGGAATTAAATGCCTTTCATATCTGCTGTGTACGGACTACGCTGTACACGTCTGGGTGCCTCCTTACTCTTGTTGCTCCTGTTACGTGGAGAAGCAGTTCTCATTTTGCTTTTCTGTAGCCAGTAGTAATTTAACAGATAGTAGCTGGCAGCATTTGAAAATGTATTTATTTCTCTAGATCTCTTACTCCAACTCTTTCTCCTGAGCTTCATCAGAAAGACCAAATTTGGCCTCAGACAGTGCCATCTTTTTTTGTTAGAAACCTGAAAATTACTTCAGTGTATTTATAAGGATGCTCCTAATATAGACTATCTTCCTCCCTTTCCTGGCGTTCCTTCTTTTGCTAGCCTTTGATTTAACTCCATAGCAAGCAGTCAGTCATCCTATATACTGTAAATAGTTACACAAAATAATGGAAGAGTTGCCATTTTACTGCTGATACTGAAAAACATCTTTCTGTGAAACACCAGAAAAAAACCATATTTTCTTTTGTCACTCAGCTTTCTCATGGAGTGCCTTATGGAAATAAAGTCTAAATGTTTGGGTGTGGGACACCCTATGTTTGGTAATCGTGGGAGTGGGCCCAGCACCAGGGTAGCAGTTTATTCCTACGTGTGATTATTCCAGACTTGTTCCATTGAAATACGTAATGCAGTTGTTGCTGCGCTAACGAGAAAAATACCAGCTGCAGGCTGTTCCTTCCGTGCTGCTTTGTGCACGGACGGTCCATGTGGGTGTGGTATTAAGGCCTCACTGGCAGATGTTTGGGATGACTTCAATATTCACAACTGGCAAATCCCCAAATAAATTGTGGAGGTCGCCTCAAATGAGTTACATTTCTTGAAATAAGCTTCTGGAAAAATCTCAGTACAATGCTCGGTGGCATCTTCTGAGCAGCCAGGCAGTAGTTGTCTGGTATAAACATGTCGAGAGTATCCTGGGTAAGGCCTGATTGTATGTGACGAGTAACAGAGAACACACTTTGTTTTTAAGCTGCATATGCTTTTTGATTTTCCTTGTAAGAAGAGATACATGAATGTACTTACAGGCAGCTCATTGGATTACAGCTTCAATGGTATTTTATTATTTGTGTCACTTTAACTGAAGGTGTCATCACCGAAGTAGTGGGACTAGTAAGCACACTAGTTACTGATGCGTAGCTTTCTGGCTTGGCTGGAGAGATTTCACTGCTCCTGGATGAGTACAGTTCTATTGACTTTTTAAGGCCAGCTGATAATAAGTAGAACATTGCCACCTTTTGGTCATAAAGAAAAGGCATACGGTTAAAGAAGCGGCATTATGCATGTTGGGGATGCTGCAGCAGTACTATTGAATAGTATAATCATTTGCAATGTAACTGCTCAGTAATGGTAGCCCAGTTCAGTGGAGGTTGTAGGCATCGTTTGCTTTGATAGTGTGTATTTCATACCACGGTGATGTGTTTAGAGAGAATATATTATGCTACATACTAATTAGGTTTTCCTGAGGACTGAATTACATATGCATTGTGAAGATAGTATGAAAGCTACCATGGTTACCATTGTGCACCCAGCAACTTATTTTATACAGTGCCAATTAATCTGAGGTAATGCTTGAGAGAGAAGAACATAGAATAAGGAATGCTAATGTCTCAGCTGAAAGATGGAAATTAGATAGAAAAGCACAGCTTTTATTGAAGATTATATGTCAGGGTCAGCATTTATAAACGAATCCACCTGTAAGACTAAAACTAACAGCTCTGTCTTACATAAAAAATGGTATCTCTCTAGGCCTGATGGGCACACAGGACCCACTGCTGCTTTATCAAGGATATTCTCTGAATAGGAATTTTTTCCCTTCTCGTGATTGTAATGCCATATTCCTGCAGTTCAGGCTATAATTGGGGATTATTACTACGTCAGAAAGAGGGTGCAGTTTCATGATGCAAAGATATCTAAACCCGTCTAAACGCAGGTTACAGTTGCTAGGGACAGAACTTAGCCTCTGGCCAAAGACTTCTAGATAGCAAGGACTGATTTAACTCCTTCCTCCTCCCAACAGCTCGGTGTTGCTCAGGTTATGTTGCTGATGTGGCGTCTTAGTCAGCTTGTCCCCTCAGTGTCAGGCGTTTGGCAAAATTCATGTGCCAGCCATACACAATGTATGGTTAGAACTCGTACGTGTCCTTCTTTACACATCCCTTTGCATTGGGACAAATCATTTCAGTAGAAGAAGAGAAACCATTTGAGAGCCTTCAGATCCGAATTCCTCCCCCCCAGTTCTGAACACAAACCACAGCTGTTGCAATTTCTAGATGAGAACTTTGAGGAAGGGTCAAGTGAAGACACTGGATAAGCGCCTGACAGAATTGCAAATTTCCTGCTTGAATGTTTTGATTAGATTCCCTGTACCTATTTATAGCAAAACAGCACAAAAAGCATGAGGACTATGCAGAACAGTGCTGTGCAGTGTCTCTGCCACGCCTCTGGATGCTTTTTTTTTTTCCTGGCATAGCAGTCTTGGAGAGTTTTGCTGTGGATTCTGGCTGCAGCAGCTGTAAATACCTAGCAACAAAGATCTAACAGCTCTAATGAAGCAAATCACTTAAAGAATAACAGTATTAACATTTTATAGCTGTTTCAGAATAGGAAGGTGCAGACAAAGATTGACATGAGTTTAAAAATCCTTTCAATCCTTAAATTTTATTCTTACCATTTTGCAAAAATGTCTGCAACATTGAATGCTAAACATTAAATCTTTAGAAGAAATTCTGCCATATCTTTTGATTCACCAACACGCGTGAACAGTTGGATTTAAGCTAACTTTGCACTGAAACAGATGAGGGAATCTTGTATGACCCGTTCTGCTGGCTGAGCAACATCACCTTCTATGGGGCTGGCAATTTTTGGCAAAAGAGTGATGCTAACAAACAGTTGGGAGGCAGTACCTTTGGCCTCCACAGATGTTCCAGCAGTTAATAGTTGCCCAAGGCAGAAGATTTGATGCTTAAGTGATGGAATGTTTATCTTCAAAACTAGAAATCAAACTGCTAAAATTCATATGCACCTTTTCCAAGTGTTACTTGTTAAAACAGTTCATTGGCTTATGTGACTTGTAACTATAGTATTACTATTTTTCATTAAAAATTGATTTGCTGTACATAGTAAAGCACTTCAACAAAAGTAAAATTAAAGCATTTTAAACAAAATTCTTTAATAAAAGAAAATAACGTGTTTCAGTAACTTTTCACTCTTTAGTCGCTTTTAAACTGTTTTTACAATGTTCTTAATACTCCAGTAGTTGGACTGAAGATGCTTAACTCTGTAGGATTAATCACTGGATGACTTTTATAATATTATATAATTAATATTTCTCTCGCAGTGCTTTGAAATGTAATATAGTTGGGAATGTGTTTGCGAGATGTAAATCAGAACTATTTCTTGCCTGCTTACCTCGTACTTTAACAGAGCCTTGAAATTCATGTACATCCTTCATTTGTTTCTAAGACCATGACAATATTTTTTTTCAAAGCTTCTGATCAGAATTAATTGTTCACTCAAGGGGGTATAACAGAGAAAAGCTGCAATGATTCATGACAGTAAAACACAATTAAGTTTATTACAAAAATCGTTATACATCATGCACACATTTTCTTTTTTACATGAGGAAACTCTCTTCTAAGGTATTTTCAGAAGAAATTTCAGGTTACTAGCCAAATATTTTGGAAAATGATTAGGTGCTGATTCAGATCCTATGTATTAATCTTTGTGTTGAGTGAAAAGAAGAGCTGCACAAATGTGTATCAAAGAATCAAGGATGTCTTCATTTCTGCTGAAGCAAGTTCACATTTAATCATCAAGTTCTTCGCAAAAATATTTCTGCAACCTGTGTCAATGGAATATATACAAGTTTAGAAAGGAAGTTTATCTAATTATCTAATTTCAATAATAAAATAATTGACTGTCTAAATGGAAATAGTAGATGAGTAATTATGCATAGAAACCTTAGCTTTTCATTCTGATGAAATCTGCTTGTTCCATGAACTTGTCTTCCTTGGTAAATTGGTTGCTTTTCTATTTTTGTGATAATGCTTCAAGTTAAGTCTTTTCATTTTCTGTGGGGAAAAAAAAATATCATGTAAAACCCTTTTGCAGGTTTCCCTTTAGCTCTGGCAGCAGAAACAGCTGACTTGTAAAGAAGACACCGTACCTGACCACCTAAACAACCAAGGGCTCCAGGTAGGTCAGTTGTTGCCGTTGCTCGTAGGGCTAGAAATGGTGGTTTTGGTAGCAACATATTTCAGATACTGATACATCAGGCAAGGTGGTTACGACGTTCTTCAGAGCATCTGGTTCTTTGGATGGATGGACACACAGATGGGGAAGTTCTGAGTGACTGAACATTACTGAGGTTATTCAGCAAGCTGGCACAAATTTGTTTCTCCTCTAGGAAGCCTGCAGTAGAGCTGTAGGCCATTACAACTGAAAACCTGGAACTAAAAGGACAGAAGGTAACAGGGGAATACAAGGAAAACTACATTAATTAATATTATTTTTAGGAGGTTACGTTTTAAATTAAAATTCTAAGATGAAGTTCATACATTAAGAAAAAGTAGGAAATGGTATAAAAGCAACTTCATTTACAGTCCAAATGAAAGAACATAAAATGTTTCTTTTTGCAATTTATGATACTTTTAGAAATTAGGACTCTTTATCTTACAAATACAAAAAATTACAACGAGACCAACAAAACAACTGCAGTTAGCTTGACAGTAACTGTCACAGGATAGTGTCTGCTAAATTATATTCAAATAAATGAAATGTTGAATTACTTACCTGTTGAATACCACGCTGAATTACGCTTTTGAAGAAGGGTATCCATTGCTTCTAATGGTGTTAGTTCATCCCTCCCACCCCTTCTGCTTTACCAATTTATAAATGCCCTGTTTTCTGGCAACTTTTGGTTTTGTACTTAAGCTGTATAATTTAGCATAGTAAATAGCTAAGACTGGCAAGCAGTGTGTAACTGATAGCATATCCAGCAATTTCTTCTATATTTGGGGGTAATTGTAAGCACAGAATAAAACTGATTATTTCAGCATATGTAGCAATAGTCACAAAAGTTGGGTTTAATTTTAGATTTTGTCTATAGTCAATTGAAAGAGGGTGGTACTATGTATTAACCTCTACTGAGGATGGAAGGAGCCAAAACCTACCATAACTACATTTATAAAACATTCCCTTTAATCTCTGTTTTGTAGCATATTGTGCGACTGGAAAAAAAAGTTGGATTTGTATATCGCCTGCAAGCTCATCACTTCCTGTTGAGTGTTTTATTTATCCATTCTACGTGAATGATGCTGTTTGTTGTCAAGTTTGATTGGTAAGACTTTTTACAAGGTCTTTTAAGGCATAACTCCATTTGGAATAACTTTAAGGTTATCCTGTCCTTAAGGCAGAAGTAGTAAGACTCTCTCCTCTTGTCGTTGAGGCGTATGTAATGTAGAGGAAGACAGTGTTCCATGTGAACTAAATTCTTCAGCGTGGAAGAAAAGAGAGCCCCAGTGAGCAGACTTTTGCTCATTTACTCCCTGCAGAGAAATGACATTTGTTCTCTACAGCATTTTCTCTTGAGAGGACCAGTTATTGGCTTATGTCACAAGCAGTCTACCGTTCCTTGGTGATATATTCCTTAAGGCATACATGGATCACTTTCAATACTCAGTGATCCAAATTCAACTCTTATTGATTGTATGAATGTGCTGGGGCTGTGAGAACAGAAATTGTACTTGTGTATGTGTTAAAGTTCATCTGGTTTTCCTTCTGACAAAGTGCTGCCAGATGTTTCTTCCACTATATGTTGTGTTTGTGTATGTTCGTATATACATATATATGCTTATATGAATAAAAGGCTTCAGTGACCTTCTACTATTAATTGGCCGGTCCTAATTCTGCTCAGCCCCCTGCCACTGGTAGGGACTCACTGAGTCTGTCTAGAGAATCCTTTACCCACTACAGCTGGTTTGAGGGTAAGTAACAGGCAATATACATAAATAATAGACAATATTGCTAACTTTTTTGTTGGTCTGAGGATGATTAAAGCAAGCAAATTCAAGACGTGTTGAGGGGAAAAAATTACAATGACAAAATACTGTAAAATTTTATGGAAAGCATATGGTATCTCCACACATCCCTTATAGTGTCTATTATTGGAGTTCATTTGAGACATTAAGTCCTTAATTCTTTTTTTTTTGTTCCTTCTCTCTCTTATGGAAAGGTTTATGTTCTTATGCTCTATTTTTGAAGGAGCATTTGCTGAGAATAACTGTATAAGAATACAGTAAAATAATTAAATGGTAACTATCGGGGTGAGCAAGTCTCATTAACGTGCTTGTGCTGTGCAGCTGAATGTCAGGAACACACACGGTACGATACAGTCAGTGAGAAGTCAACAGTGACTGGAACTAGCATTTTTATTATTGAGGTACTTCTGTATGGTTTTGCCAGGACTGAGCATAAGGGGGGAAAAATAAATAAATCTGAAAACAATCTCAGTCAGAGAATGGGGAAATAACCCACTTACGAACTTACTCCAGCCTGGACTCACGGCTTTTTTAGCCTTCTTGGTTAAACAGATTAAGCCAACTGTTCTGCTGCTTTACACAGTACATTAAACACCTTAATCATACTGTCCTCTCTTGCATTAATAAATTTAGCATTTGTATTCCTGAAGCAGCTGTTTTCTTCTCTTGCTCTATTTTAGTTCTTCTTCAGAATACAAATTCCAGCTCATTTCCATTTTTTCCAGACCTAAGACTTTAGAAGTTTTGTTTTCCTGGTTGTTACTTTAACCCTCTAGACCAAAAATTGAATGCTTTGAGGACCACTGCTATATTTTTTCCAATAAATATTCCCTTTGTTGTTAAATATTTCCCAGTATTCTTGAGGAACATCCTTCCAGAAGGAGGGTATACTGAGATAATATAGTGAGACAGAAGAGCCTGTTCCTCTTCTTGAATTTTATTTGGAATGAATTGCTTTCGTGCAGAACTAATTTCTGTATTTTCACAGGTAAGTACTCATTCTGGATGCATTTCAGTTTTTACACATCAAAGAATAAGATACACCATAGAGATGGAACTTTTAAGATGGAAATTAATGGGGTCTATGCTTTGTCCTTCTGAGAACCTCAGATGCAAAATACCTTGAATTTGGCAGTTTCAAGTTTTGGTCATAGTTGCAGTTACTGATCAATCCCACCCCTAGCTGTTGAGCTGACTGCCGTACAGTGATCTGCTGCTCTTCTTTCAAATCTGAAAAAGATTCCTTTACAGGTAATCGGGCTTAGAGCAAATGATTTAAAATAATATTGTTTATCAAGACTGGAATATTTTTTATCAAGATGGAGTTAACTTTTTTCATAGCAGCCCATATGCTGCTGTGTTTTGAATTTGTGACCAGAACAGTGTTGAGAACCCACTAATGTGTTAGGAACTGGCAAACTGTGCTTACCTGCCTTCAGGGCCTTCTCCCTTTCTCTCACTGCCCCACCAGCGAGGGGGCTGGGGGTGCACAAGAAGGTGGGAGGTGACGCAGCCAGGACAGCTGACCAAAGGGCTATCCCATACCACATGATGTGGTGCTCAGCAATAAAAGCTCGAGGCAAGGAGGAGGAAGGGGCGACATTCAGAGTTATGGCTTTTGTCTTCCCGAGTAACTGTTACTTGTGATGGAGCAGAACAGCGGATTGGGAAGTCTCAGCTGATCCATCTGAAAATGCCATTGCAAGGATCCTTGTGACAAGCTCCTGTTGCCACCCACACAGTGACCAGCCATCCCACTAAAGAGATTTGATTCCACCATGTAAGTTTAAACATATGCCAAGATGATAATTACTTTTACTACGATTATTTATTTAAATAAATGGTCTCTGCGTAACAAGGGCTAACTCTAGGATGAAGCTGGGGTACCATGTAACATGTTAGAGATTTGTTTTGCCGTACTTCTTTGCTTTACCCTACTATAGAAGTAAACTGCTGACTAGACCTTAAGATTTTGCATTTCTTCTGTGCATACTACCGTGAATGTTATGTGGCAATGTCTGAAAGTGCAGTATATCTTAAAACAGGAGGGAGCAATTTAGAAAGAATTGCTTGTAGCTTTTTATGTTTTAAACACAGCCTTCCTGGGAGTTTTGCATACTATTGTCAGGCCAAAACATCATTTCAACACTGTAGGAATTAACATAACATGTTCCACAAAGACTCAAGGAAGCTGTCTAAAGTTCTAACATTAGTAATGCTCGAGAAAAAACTTCTGCGAACGCTGCAGGATACTGCAAATTGCAGCCCTGGAATCTATTTTATTTTAGCTGACTACCATCACTAGATGGTTAGTTATTTTTCCTCAGATCCTGCCTTTGTGTACTACACAAAGGAAAGCGTATGTTTTGTTTTATTGCCTTTACTGTGCCAGCAAACATGCAGAATAAGAATGACTGATGTTCTGTGAGATTTCTTATCTTTCATGATATGATTTCTTTAACAGCCATTCTTACTCTTCTCCCTACATATTCTTGGTGCTGAATGCAATTCATCATTTCACATCTTTTTTCTTACTGCCATTCTCTGTGTTTTCTACTTTTTCAGGCTTAGAGGACAGGAAAACTGTTGTAACAAACATTGTTAAAAAAAGGAAAGGCAAAATGAGAGCTTTAATTTTTCTTAATGCAGAGCTATTTTATCACAGCAGATATTAACAAATCTTTAATAGAAATCTACATTTTCTTTTACCGGGTCATTTTTAAGGAAAGCCTTGGTTCTGAGTGTCTTTCTCCCCTTCTCTTCCCCCCACTCCAAGGAAAAAAAAAGAAAGGGGGGCACCTGCATGAATAAGACACGGAGAAGACTGTAGTCTTATCCAAGAAGGATCATACTTGTGGACTAGTTTGTTATTTAATTCTGCTTGTTAATTCCTTGTTTCCTATGCTGAGAATTCCCATAAGGATGCCAGTTACAGGGATAAGGTTTTGATCCCAGCTGTTAACTGGACCACTGGACTTCCTCCATCAAATTAACTTTGCAATAAGCTGCTTCATAACCATAATTTCATAGTTGGTGTCACTTTGCACTGAATTTTGCTATTGATAAAAAGGTGAAGGCATTTTAATTCTATGATACATAATTATAATGGGACTGAATTGATGCAGAGATTGTTCTGGAGGGAGAGTGACTGTTTTTACACCGAGGAGGTTAAAAAGCCCAACTTCCAATTATGAAGTTGCTTTACTGCCTTAGGAGGTCAGTACCTATATAAAGAAGCTGCAGCAAAGGCTGGCAATGAAAAGGAATGAGTTGAAGTGATTTTTATAGGAGTCACACAGCAGGTCAGTAGTAGAGCAAGGAATAAATTTCAAGTCTCGTGAGTCCCAGCCCAATGTCTTTGCAGCAAATTCTGCTGTTCTAGAAATCTCATTACTTACTGAACAGATCAGAAGAATGTAAAAGTTAGGTTACGCATTGTGCCAGTTGGCAATCACTGTGCTCTGCTTAAAAAAAAACCACAACGCTGTATTAAATCTAATTAACTTTCACCTATCTCTGATTACAAAAAAATCCATGAAAGATGAGGTGTCATCTATGCAAGCATTTTATGATCTCTTCTGAAAGAAAAATATCTGGAATCTAGAGTCATGGGAGAGTTGTAGGCACTCGCTGGCAGAGGCAGCAATAGAAATGTATCAAACACACTGAAGGGCTAGGTTGGGAGGGATGATTCTCCATCCTTCTCTCAGGATTCCTAGTTCTCAAGATTTGGGGAGTGGTGGTGTTTTTTTAATTGGGAAATATTGCCTAATACGAATTTTTTTTTTAACCAGCTCTATTCTTTGTTTCAAAAACATCCTGTTATCTTTTCAAACAAGTTTTTTGTCTTTTCCCAAGTTCTGCGAAGAACACTTTAGTTACAGGAGTTGCAAATGCGTCACTATTTATACAAAAATTATACATAGGCTCACTAAAAAACCTCTTAAAAATCAGCTAAAATCATTGTTCCTTTTTACAGACTTAGAGCACCTAGTGTAAAGCACAGTGGATAGAAAAGCTTTCATCATAAGTGCTTACTTGGGGAAAAGATCTGGCAGATACTAAGTCAGTCTAATACTGAATGTGGAAAAGCTTGTCTAGCTTTCATTAATGCCATCTTCTCACTTTGTCTCTATTCCCTCCCTGAAGGCCAATCTGTAAGTGTAGACAGACAACTGCAAAGTAATTTCCAGCTGGCTGAAACTCTGTAGAAAAACGTCCTGAATATCTGAAGTTTATACAGAAAAAATAATTTTAAAATTACTTCTACTATACCATCAAGATCTTAGGACACTTCACAAACAGACCAGGATAAAAATACTCAATCATACATTAGATTACTCAAAAATGACTACTTTCTTAATTGGAATTGAGACATGTCATTTGGTATCCTGACCCATGTAAGACTTTTTTAAGGAAGAGCTTTCACATGTACTAGCGTATCTGAAGATCCTTATAGCACAGATATTTTGATGGATATATTAAACAGCTGGGATAAAAGAACATGGAGAATATTCATTCTAGTGCAGCTGGAGATAGCCTTAATCACCCACAAAGCATGGATGAAAGAAACAGTTTTAATAGTTAAAGCACAGTTTAATAGACAAAGAGGTCTTTAACGTTTCCTTGGTGCTTTCCTCCTGAGTATTACAATGAACTATGTTGACAGGTAGGGATGCAAACTGGGTTGCTGTTTTAATAACCGTAATTACTGGTGGTAACAGATATGACCAGTCTATCAGTATGTTATTTCTTGCTTTGCAATGCTGGCACGTACCTGAAGTGCAGAAAGGTTAAGAAGTTTTAAAAGGAAGATGGCCCACATAGATTTGAGATGCTAGTTTAAATTTAGATACTTCCTACATAATAAAACTACACACAAATGTATGGATGTGAAAACTGTTAAAATAAATCATTTAGTGCAGAACATACCTGTGAAACAGGAATTACCATCTAAATGACTAAAACCCCCACAGAGATGATGGAATGTATTGATTAAGTTACTGACAAGCTGATAACAAAGACTGATATAACTGTAACTCCAGGTTTGTCAATTTAAAATAACAATATTAAATAAAGATCACACATGAACATAAGCCGTAGCAATTGTACTGGGTGTATGTAGCAAGGTTTTGGTAGCCGGGGGTGGTGGTGCTGCAGGAGAGGTCTCTGTGGGAGGAGGTCAGGGTTGCCCCGTGCCAGGGCCAGCTGACTCTGCAATGGACCCAGCCCAGGACACAGCTGAGCCCATCAGCACAGCTGGCAGTGCTCACCGAAGGGCAGAAAAGGCCAGAGGGCGGGAGAGGAAGGAATGAAAAGAGTGAGAAACGAGAGGGAAGCCCAAGGTTGGAGAAGGGAGCAGGAGATCCGTGGTGCCGAAGCAGAAACCTCTGTTGCAGTCTGTGGAGGACTCCTTCTTGGAGGAGATGGATATTCCCTGAAGGAGCAATGGTCTGTGAAGAATCCACGCTGGAGCCAAGGAAAAGGGTGAGAAGGAAGGAGCAGCAGAAAGAGTCCTTAGTATACTCTAAGCTCCCACCCCACTAGCACTGCTCGAGGGGAGGGTGGTGGTGGAACAGCTGGGGGTGAAGGAGTGAAGTTGAGCCTGGGGTTGGGGGGAGAGGTGTTTTAATCTTTGTGTTTTCTTACTACTTGAATGTATTTTAATTTGCAATGGATTAACCTGATTTTCCCCAAGTCAAATAACTGTTGCCTGCAACAGTAACTGGTAAGCAACCGCCCTGTCCTTCTCTTGACCCACAAGCTTGCTTTTCCATGTTCTTCCTATTTTCACTCCAGTCCTGCTGACTGGGGAGTGAGTAGGCAGCTGGGTGGGAGTGTGGCTGTTAGCCAAGGCTAACCCACTACACCTATAGACAATTAATGGTCCAAACTGCATTCCCTAGTGAATAAATGCCTGAAAATGAGATCTTCCCAGCACATAATCATGTGGTTGTAGCAATCACTGAAGGTGTTCTGCTCTACTGTAAAAGCAGTTGAACTATTGATTCAGTGGACCATTAGTACATGAATTTAATCTGCGTCTACATTTTAAGAAATCAAATGCTCATCCAAAGAAAGGAATTAAAAATACAATACAACTTGTCTCCAAAGAAACGGTGCAATAACGGACACCTCTTCAGGATCATTTCCACAAGAACAACGGCAGCCCTTTCCACCCGATGGTCCTCAGATTCCAGTGCTGTGAGGCTTTCCCAATTTGGCACGGCTGAGTCAAGCGCTCTGTACGCAGTGAGTTACCGATTTGACTCCCTTTTTACAGTGCACAAATAGCAGTACAAAATATAATAAACAACGTAATTTTTATGTTTCAAAACTCTGCATTTGTTTAGCTCATTGCAATCATAAATTGCTGCTCCTGAGGAATACATTCTGAGGGGCCTAACTATGCACTTTTGAAAAGAAAATGAATTAATAAAGTCTTCATAGCTTTTTCCTTTATAGTCCCAGTGCAGTGAAACATAATTCTCCATGGTGTGACACAGCTGTGTACTTTTCACAGTGATAATGGTGAATGGTAAAAGGTGATGTTTGAAATACCTATCGGCTTTCCTGAGGAGTTGTCTCAGGATTCCCTAAATCCCCTAAAAATATCTTGTTTCAAGACGTAGGACACTGAAGCAAAAGTTACAAGATAATAAAGCATGTTGGCATTTCCTTTGTGAGGGAGTATAGAGAAAGATGTGTTTAATGAAGTTAAAATTAACTGTCTACATGCTGCCAGTATTAGCAGTAGCTTCTGGCTGAAGAATTATGTGCTATCCTGAATCAAGGAAATCAATGGTGAAATAGGAGTGATCTTGACTTGTGTTGGATTAGGCAAGTTCAAGAACCAGAAAAATAAATTTCAGATACTCCTAAATTATGAATTTTATGGCAGTTAGAGTCTTTATATTTTTCACTGGTACAAGAATGACCAACTCAGCCTTACAATAATCAAAATAAAAACTCTCCAAATATTGTCTTATTTTGTTTTAGTATATTTATGTGTTCACAGTCATTTACGTCCTACTGTAAAGCCGCTCATAAAATAGTAATCTAAGGAGTGTTCATGAGTCAACATACCTAGTAAGGTTTAATTCATATCCAGGCTTACTATGTCGAGGAGGAGATGTTGTCATTATATTTAAGTTTCTGTTTGGAAAAATTATATCAGATTGGAATACAATGAAATTAGAATTGAAAACTTACAATGAATCAGTTCATTATTATGTCAGACACTATACAAACGTCATGAGGAGACATGAAAAGAAAAGGTGGTTTGTTGTTTGATTTGGTGTGTTTGTTTGTTTTTTGGTTTTAGCAAGACAGGTATAAGTGACATTTCCTGGAATATATTTAGACTGGAATCTTCTTAACTATTAGACAAGTGAAGAAGTAGAATTACCTCTGAGGAGGATGAGGAGTAAAAGCAAAAGTCATTAATTTAAAATGAAACGTATCATTTTATGGAGGTTTTATATGATACAGTGCTTCATTGCTGTAGGCAACTGTTTTTGGTGACCCTTTCCATCCCAATATTTGTAATGATGTTGCATCAAGAGGCAAAATAGTTCTGGCAGAAAATAAACCCCCTTGCGTTCTAACACTCCTCACGGCGGTGCGAGGCTAGGCGCGGCTAGGTTTAAATTCTGAGTGATGCCCAATTCACCACTATCAGTCCGGTCGCATTTAATTTATTAAACTATCCACTGATAGTGGACTGCACCTTCAATCTAGTTGTACTCATGAACTAACGCGGCCACACTCTAGTGTTTGGTCACGTTCAATGAGAAACTGAAATGGCTAGCTACTGAAGCAGTGCAGTTTATTTAAGTAACAGATATGAAGGTTCTTATGGTTTGCCGGTGATAAATACACTGTCTGCAAAGCACGTGCGAGTAAAATATTGTTAATAGTACAAAGCGCGTGACAAAGTTACAAACAATACAGCCTGGCTATAAATGTAAAAGTTAACTCTCTAGAGAGATTTCTAAGTTCCTCGAGGAAGCACTCGATACAGTCTAACTCTTACCCACAGGCGTCCCTATGGGGGGAAGAAAGGCTCAGCCCATCGACTGGTTTGATTCAAAGGCAGTCCGTGATGGGGTCCTCCCTGACATGTTCACCATGGTATCTTCCCTAGCATCCCCCTTTCTTGGACTATTTTTATACTATTTTTTACCTTCACGGTGGACTTGAGTGACTTTAGTCATAAATACCTTTATTATGATTGGTGTAAAATTCTCTCGCCTCGCATTTAAAGGTATAGTTTACGAAAAATTCAGAGCACAGATTCAAGGAGGAGTGGTTGCACCTTGGAGGCGGGTAGCTTTCGGGCTGGAGGTGTGCTTTGGTATTATAATGACATTATAATGAGCAAAGTTTGCACAAAGGACAGCATTTCATCAAAATTTGACAGACTGTTGGCTCAGGGTAGCGAGTATGCCGCTTATCAGTTCCATAGGATCACCTTGTTCCCAGATCTGCTGTGTAATCACAGAGCTTGGCCGTGGAATCCTCACTCCACTCCATCCTCCGTGTTGCTTTTGCAAGCAATATTGTTCAGGGAGTCAGGGATGTAGCGGATTCCTCGCATACCAGCTGCCCACTGTGTTCTACCCTGGAAACGTTTTGATTTTATACTTTTCCTTAGTGTGTGAACAATACTATATATTTTTAATAAAAACTATATTTTAGGAATTATTCCACAAATAATTATGCAGAAATTTCTCCTCAACTGTGAGTTAACAAGTATGATGTATTGCCAGGCTCCTGAGGAGGCTGTGTTTATTTTAGGGATGCTTATAGGTATATGCAATGCCATTTATCCTGAGATTATACTTTTGCAAATGTTAAATCTTTCAGGTATTTATATGTATTTTCTTCATACGTTTTACTTTCCTGAGGTTACTGCTATGAGCTACTGTTACAGATTCCACTTTTACTCCCAAGAAAATTTAGTGCAGTAGATTAGGCTGAACCCTGGGAGGTCACTGCTGTCACCAAGTATAACATCCAGATGTCATACCGCAGTGGGAAAGGGTGGCATTCAAAGACAGGGCAAAAGTCTGGAGCATGTTCCTTTGTTTACTCTGTTGGGAAGAAACTCCTTAAAACAAACATTAAATTAAAAACAGCTCGGTTATACCAGTTTTTATACACAGGGCTTCAACTATATAAGGCTTGGTGCAAGTTTGAGAACATATATAGGTTTGGACTACAGCTACTGAGTTAATTTTCAGTATTTTTTTTTTCCAACTGATAGAAGGGAAGGAGTCCAAATATAATTTACTATTTTCTTATTTCTGTTGTGCTAGGAATGGTTCAATGAAACACTTACAAACCTGGCATATGAAAAAGATGACTTCTGGTTTTGATACAGGACTTGTATTAAGTTACAACTTCCGGAACTGATCAGATGGAAATGTTTATTAAGATACCTAATTTGAATATTTTTCTAAGTAAAACAAAAACATGCAATTTTCCTAATATTGTGCGTGAGCTACAGTGTTAAGAATGCAAATTTAGTGGGTTTTGTAGTTATCACACAGTTCAACAGACTGACAAAATATGTCTGAATAATGGAAGTATAGCACCGCTTTCCATGCTGGTAGCCCCAGATATATATATATATATATATATATATACACCTAAGGATGCTTCACAGGCAGTCCTTAGCCAGCAGGCTAAGAAAGATAATTTCAGGACATATCTTAATTCAGAATCATCTTGAGGAAGGGGTGGTATATCAGCTGCACATCTCCAGTGCTGTCCCTGAAAGAACCATATTAGACAGTACTAGATGAATTCTCTTGTTTTCTCCTGTCTCTTCATGGGAAGACATCATGGCTCAGTCCTGTTTCCTGCCACATGAAAAAAACACAAACTAGACCACAGGTCTGCCAAGTAACTGTTCAAGCAATATAAAGCAAGAAAGGCTGGGTGCAACTATTGTCAACAGAAGGTGAAAGGAGTGACACAGCCATGAAACTATTCCCGTTATTAGACTGGCATAAAAGAGATGGAGATTTTTGCACATTTGCTCCCAAAATCTAGGTGGCCCACTAAGAAGTTTAAAATACTAGCATAAATACACTGGGCTGTAATTAATTATGCCTGCATCTATAGCTCCCAAATCTTTTCGGTTAAACAAAAAGATTGGAAAAAAAAAAGGCTGAGTGCTGAAAATAAAACTAGGATTCCAGAAAAATAATGGTTGATCGCTGGTGCTGTAGGGGCTGTGAGTTTGTAGGTATGTAATCATATATACACATACACTCATACACTTATGTCTGAAATAAAAGTTTAAGGCAAACTATTGCTATTATAGTTGGCCAGGATTTTTTCCAAGATTAGTTTCATCAGAAAGTGACAGTTTATTAAAAGAATTTGAGAAAAGGTCAATTTCTGATAAAGCTTCAGAAGGAAAGTTATTTCAAGTCGATCATGAATACCTGATAATGAGAGACCTAGCAGGCTGGCTCTTATGGCATTCATTAAGGGGCGAGAGAAGCAAGATCTTATGTCTGATTTAGTGGCTATTCCTCTCTTCTCCCTCAGAAAACTTCAGGTTAGCAGAAATCCAGAAAGTGAGTAAGAAAAAAGAAAAAAACGTTCTGCACAGATGTCTTTAAGCATTTCTTCTGCCTCCACCCATAGTTTTACACGAGGGTAACCCTTCTGAATAGTATCTCTCACTTTACAGCAGTTTTATTTTCAATATTGCCTCTTTACCAGTGAAAGAGATAGTTTTATGAATGAATAGGGAAGTGCCCAGTGAAGACAAAGATCACTGAACCCTGAAGTAGCCATACACATAAGTCTTAGGTAGTAGTATTTACATTAACTGTAAAATATCTTCCCCTTCCCTTCCTTGGTTCATTCTGTCCAAGCAGATTTGCTTTGTATGTGCTGAAGTTTTGAGTTCTGAGTGCACTCGAGTTTTTCTTGCAGAATCAAAAGTAAAATCCATTGCCTTTATGTCTTACTATAATAATCCTATTTGTGACTGGAGAGAGTGCAACTGTTTTGTTAAGAATGCAGTCAAAGTCGAGTGCAGCACACAGTGACTCATTAGACTACTGCAGCAATGAAGTATTCTCTTAGACAAAAGGCAAATATTAGATACAGCTATAGATTTTTCTCATATTTCATCTTTTTAAGATATTTTTATTTTCAGAGGGAATGATGATGATGTAATGCCTTTACGCTGATAAAAGTCAAAGCAAAAATACTGGTAAAAAAACTTGGTGGTGTTTGAAAGCACACACCACAGTTTGCCAGCATCTGAATTTTTGTCAGGTGTCTCAGTGTATTTCCTTTCTGCCTTTAGGAGCTGTTTCAAGTCAAAGAGACAGGCCCTGAGTTGTGTAAATTAGTACTGATTTGTAACTCAGTAGTTAGGATACATATGTGTTCAAATAAACATAACATCCAATTCAGAGTTCATAATTACACTGTGCTTAGCTTTCTAATTACCGAACTGCAGTCTCATTTACATGCAGCACAGTTAACAAGACTGCATCTTTTGCTCGAGACAAGAAGAGGATGTCTTTGTGCTGAAGAAGCAACAAATTAAAACCAACTTTATGGTCTAAATGCCATATAATCTTTGCATCAGAAGGACAAAATATTGATAGGGAATACTTTGCGAAATGTCTTAGGATATTTCTAGCTTAACAATAACAAAAAAGTCCACATTCAGATGCCAGAAATTTCCAGACAGAGTTATTGCTTTCACAGAGGTGTCAAGGAAACCAGACCAATGTGTATTTCTTCTTAAGTGAAGGGAGAGATATGTCATGATAAAAGCAGACATAGGAGCATACATTAGTAGTTTTTGTTGCTATTTCCATACTTCATTAGAATACCAAGCAAGACAAATAACTAAAAGCTACACGGACAGTTACAGAAGTTTGTGAAAATGTCAGTATCTAAATTCATGCAGTTCTCTAACTGTGCTATGAACAATTATGAATTCTTACCACTTTGTATCAGTGCTAAAACTTACGTAGTGAATAGCAATACACATTTATAGGCAAACGCTATCAAAAAGGTGTTGGATACCTACTTTCAGGATTTTAAAAATGCCCGTAGTTGATGTAACTGATGGATGGATGCAATTTATTTTTTTTAAGATGAGCTTGTAAGCTTTTTTATTCCTTTACTGCTGCTGCTTCATTCTTTCTCTCCATCTCTCCTGTATGTCGTGGAACTCCCAAACTCAAATTCAACATGAAAGAAATGGAAGTACACACTTCATGTCTATGTAACTGAACAGCTGTAAAGGGCCTCAACTCATATTTTTTGAATACCCAGATGATGGAGACATAAAATACATCAAGTCAGAAGTTTGGCAAGTGTTCCTGACTGCCACAGCACGTTTGTAGCTAAACTGACAGTACGGATTCTCTAAACATCCAAGCATAGCCAGGTTTATCACATCCTGGTTCTTGATGTTTGTAAATTAGTCTTGCTCCTTTCTCATAAAAATCCTTGTAGCAGAACCAAGTATTCAGCATTTCTATGACAGGAGACACTATTATTTTGGAAGCACAACTATTTTTCTTCAAATGATCGTGTTGACGAGAGGAAAACCATGCTGGACTCACTCAGAATGTTTCCTGCTACATGACAAAAATCCCCTACTTTATCACATGCAATTTTAATGTGCTGTGTTTCTGTTGAGGAAAGACTTTATAAGCTGACATCTCTATGCCACCTTGTATCTTTATATCTCAAAAATATTAAACCACAGGTCAATTCTTGAAAGCAAAAGTGCTGAAAGGCTCAAAAATTATCTTTTGTCCAAATTTTGACCAATCTTTGGATTGTCATCCTTCTCGGTTTAAAATGCTTCAAACTACTGGTATAAGTTTTCCATTACAACAGAAGTTAAAAATAAAGATCACCATATGTGTTGTATAAGATCTAAGCTCTAGCCCACTGAATTAGATTAAACTAAAATCAAATTGACACTGTTGCTTTAGTTTAAAGTGCTCTGCCAGTGGAGTCATGCTAATGAAGCATTACAATTTAAGACCAGAAAAGAAAACGGTATTCAAACAGTATTCAATTCTATCTGCTTTCACAAAGAGAAACAGATAGAGAGCAGCAGAATTGCTATCTTTTACTTTTAACTAAAAAAGCCCAAACTATTTTAAAATGTGTTGAAGTTTTATGGAAGTGTATGTCCTGCACCAATGGCTGGAAACCAACTGAAATGCAGGCAGTGGTCTTGCCCTGCTACTTCCAGCAGCCTTCTTAAAACCTACAGTTGTTCCACAAATGTATCGTTGGCAGCCCTATCAGAATGCAGCAAAAAGAAATGCCTGTGGTTCCATAAATAGCAAACCCCCCGCCTCCCCCCAAAACAAGGCCCTAACACCCCTACCCCAAATCCCACACACTTCTGCAATGCAGCTAGAAACCCACATCCCAGCTGCAGCAATCGGAATTATTAGAAAGCTGTACAGAGGGGAAAGGGGGATAGAGTGATATTTTTTGTTTTGAAGCACAGGACTTCAAATAAAAAGTTAGACATTCTACAGTTTTGTCCCTGTTACATGATTTTAAGTGTAGTGTTGTTTTCCAGTATTCAAAAGGAAAGCTATTCTAAGCAATACACTTTCCATGTAAAGTACTGCAGAACAGATTCTGATTAAAGAGTGGTGAGCCTTGCTGTCGGTAGCCTATTTGCTAGCCTCTCTTCAGAGACAAACAGGGATTTTACATCTGTGCTTTTCTCTAAAAGCAGTTAGTGACATATGAAAAGATTTGATTTGTAAATTTCTAAGGCAATAGACTTCATCTTTATAGCATACAGAGAAAGGAAGCACGAAGCAGTGAATTGCACAGCTGCCTCGAGAAGAACCACATTCTTTTCCAAGATCACCATTTATCAGACAGATGAAACAGGAGTATTTCGGTGAGAATTGTCTCAATTCAAGTACAGAATATATATATAGTACCTCCTCAAGCATGTGCAGTTATAATGAGTTTCAACCTGCCAACAAAATCTGAAGTTCTGCAGACTCCCTCACCCCCCTGATACACCTTCATTTTCACTTGTTAAAAACTTACCATTCAAACAGTCTGCTCTAACTTTATATAGCAGGCTGAATCCATTATACAAAGAATCAATCAATAATTACCCTTTTTTTTTAGTAACAATCAATTATCACCCTTTGTTTTTAGTAAGAATCAATAATCCTCAGTAATCACCCTTTGTCTTTACAATATGGACATTAAAAATTCCCATATGTAAAGCTTCCAGTGTCAGGGCACATGTGATGTGAGCTATGATATAAAGGATACCTATAGCCATAATATGCACAAACTCGTGGCAATTTTTAGCTGTCTTCCTATACAAACAACAAATCCTGAGATAAAGAATCACTTTTAAAATTATTTATATGTAATAAACTTGTGTATTTGGATGGTGGTAGCATGTTCTTAGTAGGACAGTACTTAGTATTATCAGCTGTGAAGTCATGAATGGAAGATAGCCTAAAGCGTTAAGATTTTCTTCAGTTAACTCTGCAGATGTGCCCCATGCCCAGCAATAATGGCGTAGGCACTGCTCTCACAATTCTGAGCAGTTCAGGCATTGGCGTAGGTGGGAACTCTATTTTTAGAAATGGCAAAGGATTTCAATCTAAATTTCAGTCACTCAGTTACTTTCATTCTATATTGAAGTCAGTTTCAGAAAACAACAAAGGAAATAAAATTATAGACAGAGCATTGTTAATAATTTAAAAAATTATTTGAGTGACTAACATTGAAAAAATGTACAAAATTTTTAACTGAGCTAGACAAAGAAGATAACATTTTCCTTTAATAAACCCCTCTTAGATATTGATCGTTCTTTCTCTTCGAAGAGTTTTGCTGGCTATCTTAAAGGAACTGTCCTTTGAGCATAAAACCAGTAGAGACCAATTAAAAGACAGAACATTCTCCAGTAACTTATATTGGACAGCCAGAACTAAAATATTTTTAGTGCAGCTTAGGAAGTCAGAGCATTCTGGAAACTGCATACTCTGTTTGATCTTTTTACAGATAAATGGGTAGAAAACCAGCAGAACTAGCATTTATTCAAAAAAATGCTTTTTATATCCTGTAATAAAATATGCAAATAATTAAAATCTTTCCCTATCCCATGTTTAAGTTATTTGAAACAACTCTCCATGTATTTCTTTAGATTTTAAGTCAATTTTAATTAATGTTTCACTTCTCATGAAATCAAGAGAGACTTCTTTAAACTTCAATCAAATATTTGAAGATAAATTTCACAGAAATACAAAAATTAAACTTGCATAAGTTACTGTTTCTTTCAAAGAAGTTTTAAGCACCCAAGTTACTCAGAATCTTTAAAATATGAATCTTAGATTATGATATCGCACATAATCCAAAGTCTTTGGCAGAGAGTCACCTGGTAAGGTGGTAAGAATCAGAAACAGTTATTGTTTAAAGCATCCTCTGTAATATGTTTGAACAAAGATGGAAAAGTTTGGGTGGTGGGTTTTCGTTGATTTTTTTTTAAGCATATCATGAGGGTTTCTCGGTAATATATTTAAGTCTGCTGTTGTTTACCAAGGTTCCAGTGTCCATTTCTGTGCTTTTGAGGGTTCAGTCAGTACAAACACTAGGCAGTGAATATCATCTATAGTCTGTTGTACATTAACCCATCTCTGGTTACTTTAAAATTTGAACAAGTTTTGGGAATTTATAGTTTGACTCTCACCGAAGAAACACAGCTAGACATTGGATGTTAATAATCCAAGTCTTTCTGTAGCAGCACCAGCAAAATAGTAAAATAGGTCACGCTCTCTCTGGCACAGGCGACACTGGCAGTTCGATGCTTTTAGCAGCTAATTTGTCTACTGTTGTCCAGCTCTAAATCCAGACTCCAGAAAATAACGTGGATAAATTCTTTTTCCTATTTCTAAAACTTGTTTCTTTCTACTGTGTTCTTTCCTGATCTTTATTCTGTCCTTGCTAATCTTTATTCTGTCAACTGCAGTCTGAAAGTCTCCTGGGTCCCCCGCTTCTTCCTCCAGAAACTTCAGACTCCTTTCAACCCTTTTTACTTACCTTCATATCTGCAGTCCTCTTCAATTTTGAACTTCTATCCCTAATATTTCTGCAGTTACTCTTCTCCATTCCACCCCATTTCTCAAGAGTCCAGCCAACTGCCAGTGCAAAAAAAATGTTATTTTTTTTCCTATGGTACTGAAAAGTCTTGAGCACATCACAAAAGGTCCTCTTATCTCACCAAGTCTGTTGTGTCAGCAAATGCCATGAAATCTAAGCAAGCTTTATATCTCCATAAGGCACTGCTTCATGTCCTTTTCTGCTGTTCAGCTCTAAAACTAATGTTCCCAGACCAAGGTCACACTAGCTGTTCCTTTTTTAGGCTTATGTCCCTTACACACAGATCCCGCCCTATCACCATGTTCATTTCAGTTTTGTGGGTTTTTTTTTCCCTGCCATGTCAGCAGGAATACAAGCTCCCAGTTCTAACCACAGGCCTTTCCTCTGCACCCCTCCTTCCACTCTAGGCAGCATGAAGCAGCTGTTGCACTCCAGGATGGCTTATTTCCAGCCCTTTCAACTTTCCAAAGCTGTTGCAGTTGGTGCATGCTCAGTTAGTTCGAGGAGAGAGTTCATTAAGAGTCTGGACATGTAGATACTGTGTGAGAACAGACAATATCCAGTCTGCTCAAGCAAAAAAAGTTGTGAAGGGCTTGCCTAAAATAACAATATACCTTTCCAAGAATTAACAAAAATTCTTAGTCTTGTAATTTTGAAGATTTGGATAGGTTTCCATAGTGTCAGCAAAGGCAAAGTAATGCTAAAGGCCACCAAATTATGTTTCTGCAACAAAGTCTAAGTTTTTCAAAAAGCAAAGGCTCAAGAGAATGAAGGGAAAACCCAAATTCAAAAAACTGAAACCAGCACTATACTACTTCCTTAGGTTAAGCCTCAGAGACATCTGCAACTACTTTGCTGAAATAATAAAATTAAATTAAACCAAACATTAAAGGGAATATATCTGTGTGTGTGTATACAAAAATCTAGAAAAGCCATTCAGAATGGAAAAATACACATAGCTGCTTGGCAAAGTTATGAGCTAGTGAGAACTACATGTTACTAAAAAAAGTCTCAGAAAACTTTAATGATAGCCATGCTCACATCCCCACCTAAAACATATCTACAATCAAGACAGCCAGAAAAAAAAAAATCTCTTCCTAATGGGGCTGTGTAAAGCAGTCTAGGTCTTCAGCTTTTGTAAAGTGGAAGCCTATTCTCATTCCCAAATGAGGTTTCTGGGGAAAAAACCACCCCAACCCTGCACAATCTCCTGTGTGTTTCCATGACAAGCAGCCTTTATTTGCATTATCTTTCACAGTAAGCTTTCTGTAGCAGAATCATAACAACCCCCAGGGAAGTGCATCAGTTATTCTGTCCTTAGAGAGTACATTTATGCCATATCATTGCTACCTTAAATGAGGTTGCTTATTGTCCTCAGGAGAACATTTCAGTTGCATTACCCTGGCAGCGGCTGCTTCCAAGTCTATTTTCATCCTCAGGAAGAGCTGATGACGATGCTTTGTTGATAAGAAATTCAGAAAAGTTTTCACAAACACTTAAATTCAGCCATACTAGATATTACTTGTCCTAGGAAAGTATCTTTGAGAACTAAAGCATCTTAGGCTTCTTTCTGAGTTCACAAAGGTTTGTGTTAGCGGAAGGAGAAGAAACTGGAAGTTGCTCACAAAGTACAAATTAAAAAACCCAGCAACCTCGTGGGGTAAAACTGAGCACCCTAGAGCACTACTTTATCTGTTCCACATGCACTTAAGAAATCTTAAGAATAGCTTGTACTTCAATCATTAAAAAAAATAAAATCTCAGCGCCAGTCACTCCTGAGACTAAGGTAACTCAATAAACTAAGGTAACTCTGGGCAACCTGAGTATTTTATACCTGAGGAGTATTAGACTGAGGAAGGAGGGAAATTGAATCTGTCCTTCATCCAAGCTGAACTGTGAGTGAAACTGACAGTTTCACTACAACTTTTTTTAAGATCAACTTTAGTAAGAAGACAGGGATCAACAACTTCAGAAAAGACCAAACCCCCAAATATTCCAGTTTTAAAATGGTTTGAGACGTATTTAAGCGGAGATGAATCTCCCCTGCAAAGCATCATACACAGCATTGGAATAAAAATCCCTCTTTCCACTTTCATTACTAAGGCAGAAAAGAAAAGCAGATGGGAATGGCTCTGTAACCATAGCAACATTTGCCATTATTTTTTTTCAAAGAATTTCTGAGGCACTACAATTTGGATTCTGTATTCTGGGGATAAAGTTTGTATCAAGGAAGAGAGTAGAATAACTTTAGTTTGTTGCAGGTCCTTATGACAACTTCTTAAAAGATTTTTTTTTAATTGAACAGAAGTAGTTTTTAAAAGAGGCTGCATGTAAACAATAAGAAATATAATTGCTTATACAATGATGTTTTCTTAAGTAATTGTAAGACATCATACGTAGCTCTCAGGAGATAGTATTTGGAAGTTATTACTATGCATGAAAACATACTAATTTGAATGGTCAATTGTAAGAAATTTGTAATAATGATAGAAAGTGTGGAAAACCAATTATAATTTCGATATAGTATCAGCTTAATCAGAAAATGTTATTTTTCATAATAATAAATTTCTTAGCCACGACAAATAGTGTCTAGAGATCCTTACATCCTGGAGCAGCATTGCTTTTTCTTTATGTTCTTTCTTTAACATTTCTTGTTAGAGCTCTCAATTAGGAATGTTCTTCCAGGCTTAACGTGGTCAAATTTATGTGGCTTATTACCTAATAAAGGTAAAGCATTAGGATTTTATGTAAATGGTATATCGCTCCCATGCGATAGCTATTCTTCAAGCAAAACTGAACTACCAGTTTTTCTTTTGGATACATGAGAAGTTGTCTATCCTTGAAGGGCTAATCTATGGTATACATAGCAAGATTTATTTGGATTTGCATGAAGTTCATATTGGCAACAAGAGAACTAGAATTCCTGAAATGTAACATATCTTAATGCATCACGCCAAACGAGGAAAGTATCCTTTCAAATTTTTATGAGACTGTATCAGAAAAGAATACATGCTAAAACTCTGCATGTAGCTGATATAATTCATTTATCCTTGCAACTTTGAGTGAACTGAGTATCTGACTTCAAACGAGCACAATCACATATGCTGCAGTCAGTCTCAAGCAAAGAAGTATTTCACTTTGGGATCCTCAGCTGGGCAAAGTGGGTGTTGTAAGGATTGGCCAAATGAGCTCATTGACTGTATTAAGGCTTCAACTACACCAGTAAAAGGAGGTTACTATCCCTTTTGATCTACTTCAGTGTGTTTCAATTCAAAGCTCACTAATTTACTTCAGTCAAAAAAGTATTTAAAAACTGTTCTGTCTGATTCTGTCGAAGACACACGAGATACTATTCGCATGAACTGCTTAATCAGCGGATTGCTAGTGCATCACAGTGTAATCTCCAAAAAGAGAGCAGCGACAAGTAGCTGTAACTGATAACCTTTTTTACTTGCACAATTGCCTCTGGAAGATATTCATCTACTGCTCTGCTCGCTGTGAGCACCCACTGGAAACAGAACAAAGATCAAACGACGTTTTGGAGGAACCTCTGTGGAAGATGAAGCTATCTGCCATTTCATCATACATAAACCTTCCTTCATATTGCAATCTCATCCTCACGACAAGTAAAAGCAAGGTTACAGCAACTACTTGAATTATAAAATGACAGATGTACTGACTGAAATCACTGTCCATGTTTGTGTGTGTGTTAACAACAGGATTTGGTTCCAGCAGGGAGGCAGCAACTCTAGAAACACTGCTGATGGCAAAAGCAAATGGTCCTCCCTCACATGCCAGTAATTTGCTGTGATTTTGCCATCAAGGTTTGCCCCAAATTCCTACCTCTTCCTGTGCTTTTCCCAATAGCATCATCTCTGCACTGCTCTGCCAGGATGAACAAGGAATACTTTGCTATTAAAACGGAATAGTTGTAATTCTGGACTATGCACAGAGTTTTTTCAAGACAGAATGCTGATGGCCACTGACTCAGCTCTGCTGACTTGCGGGTAACTGAAAAGTTTATGTAGTCATTTTTGCAACTGCAGCTGCTACATCCGCTCTCAGCCCACAAATTCTGTCTGTGGAATGTCCTTGAGGTGATAAGCAATCACTCCTTCAATTATGCAACAGCGGCAACTTCCTTCATCTGCTCATCACAAATCAGCTCATTCATATCAGATCCTCCTTTTCTAAGGTTTATGATTCTTAACCCATTCTGGTAGTTTCTGGTAATAATTTCCTCCCTTTTCCTACTCCACTGATTTTCCATAATGGTAAGCTCTCTTTGTCAAACTCATAAGACAGCTTCTTGTGAGGCATGTTAGGAAAGGGATTTCCAAGGCTTTAATCAAGCAGATATAAACTCACAATCTCATTATCATGAAACACTTCTCATACACTCATACACATGAAACACTTTTCAACATATTGCAGCTTCATGCAGTGTATATACATTACAATTTATTTATATTATAGATGTAAGCAAAGAGTAACATGCAGACAACTCTACAATAACTTAACGTTCGCGCTCTTCTAACATGTAAAAATTCAATTTACCTTTATGCTATGTAGGGCACCAGGTATATGTATCTCCAACTTTTTTTAAGATAAATCAAGGCTAAGTATAAAGGCAGTTGTTCTGCCACTATGAAAAATTTCAGTTAACATCTGAATAACTCAGGGATTTCTCAAACTTCAAAATCTTAATTTGGCTGAAAACAAAAAGTAGTCCAAGGCTTGCCTATTTATAAGCTTCTGGAAGTAATTGTTTACGCTTGTAAAATATTTTAAAATTACAAACTGTCAGATTTCATAAGAAATTCAAAGCAGCCAACGCTCAGGTAAGACTTAAGCTAAAAAGCATCTTTTAAATACAATTTATAGGAATATTACATAACTAAACTTATCTGAACCAAGTGATGTATATTTACCACTGAGAATTGAATAATCTAAGTGCCAAAACCTGCCAAGATACCAGTTCTACTGCACATGACAGATTTTCAGAATCATCCCCTCACTTTTTTTCAACAGGAATGATTTTCTACAAATCATCCATGTACATCTTCTTAAGTGATGTCTGCATAGCCTGTATGTTGTAATATGTAGAACACTGACTGCATTCCGTAATAATAATAATTTTGTTGTTGTTGTTTTAACTTTATCCCACTCCTTAATTTAAAAGGAGAGTCACTAGATAAGGAAAAATACCACTATTACTTGTGAAGGGGCTGGCAAAGTGTAAAACTAATAATTCTTAGAATACTATAGAGCTAACAGGAAGAGGGACATCAAAGGTGAAAAAAAATCTCAACCCCCCCAAAACCCACCAAGAATAACATTCAGGATATAAATTTATTACAGAATCAGAAAAAAAAACCCCACAATTGGAATATGACTTATCTGTTATATTTTATTATATGTCAGATGTCAGCTAGCAGGAAAGTAACAAAGAAAGCATAGAGAACAAGGTAAGAGTGCCTTGTTTCCCTGCAACAATGGCTCCTTAACTTTTAACAGCAGTCATTATGCTCAATTTTAGATGTGAAAGTTGACACTTAAAAAAAATCTATTTCTATCCAATCACAACTTATTTAATAAACATTAATCAGATGCAGAAGACTATGCTAAAATATTAAATTGTTAATTGAAATAATCCACTGCATGTAGAAGAGCAACCTACTGTCTTCCAACCACCTGTTATAAAAATACTGCTGACCAGGGAATTAAGCCCACGGACACGACACCACAGAACCTAATGGACTATAAGGGGAACAATGCACCAGGTAGTAATGTTTCTATATTGAATCTCTTTGGTTTTTATCTTTCTTTTTAGTGCATGATCCAAACATAAATGACTCTATGACAGGTAGACACAACAAGCTATTAGGTCTACTATGGTAATCATCTGCAAATTAAACTGCAGTAAACTCAAAGTAAGTCTCCATGTTAAAGTTGTTAAGACCTTCTCTGTCAATAACCTGCATAAAATGAACTATACAATTATACCTCAGCACAAACTGTAATGATTACAAATTACAGCAGTAATTGTATTATACAGCAAAGTGATTTGATTCATTGCTTACAAGGCATAAGTAATAAGCTGAAATAAGATTATCTCCATTTTCCATCTTTAGAGTCTATTTTTTGTGAGAAGTAGTTTTTTGGGATTTTTTACCCAACACCTCATTGCTCTGACTGCCAGAAATATTTAATTTTTGGGTGGAAGTAATGAACACCATCTTAAATTACTGAGGTAAGTCTGGTAGGGTCTGTAAAGAATCAGGAGGCATCACTACTCCCAGGAGATGAAATACAGAGATAAACAGACAGAGAGCTCTTTATGGGTATCTGTTGATGAGCTAGGGCAGGGAACTGACTAAAGCAGATTACATTTGCATTTCTGTTAGGTGACAGTTCATTTTAATTTCATCGATTGTTGTTAAGTTAGGATAACAAAATAGCCTTTACTATTTCCCAGGGGAAAAAGAATTAGAAGGATAGGCCAGGCTAGGGTGACACCTCACCGTCCCAGCTTCCCATCCCAAAGAAGAAGCAATTAGGTTTGGCAGAAAAGCCACTCTAAGCAGTCCCTCTCATAAGGGGACTGCAAAGACTGAGATAACAGAGGAAATGAATGCGTGGTGGACTGGGCAACGAGAAGCATCTTTAAGTCAGCCAAAACCGCTTGGCCTAAAGTTCACAAGAATGGCATTCTATCTTAAGGACATAAGTGAGGGCCTCTATCTAATATCAAGTCATCTGTGCTAAGCTACAGAGTTGGCAGAACAGCACAGACATTTTTTGCAAAAGACCGACATGTCAAATATGGAAGCAGTAATCCACAAGAAACTGTAAAACAGAAAAAGGATAGAAGGAAAAATATCTTAGCTCCGGACTACAGACACCTTGTTAAAAGTTCTTGATAATGATAGAATGAGTGGAGATAATAATTAATAGCATGCCCTAAATCCTTCAAATTATTGCCAATAGTTTTTTAAAGCCTGCCTTTCTCTGTTAAAAATACCAAGAATATACTAAGAATAACAGAGAAAGAGGGTAACATATACAGTACTTTCAGTTTGTGTCCTAGTGTGTATCTCTGTTCATTTCAATCAGAAACGTACATTTCAGTTTTCTTGGGGCTCTGTTCTTGGTTTTGTTTTCGTTCGTTTCTTTAAATAAATGGTCTTCATTTTATAAGCCTTCACTACTCTCCTCATTACAGAAGTTTTTCCAGTGATTTCCAGATAGATCTTTCGCTTCTTAAGGGCAATATTAAATAACACGGCTGTCATGGAATGCAGTTATCCTCATCTTGCAGTCAAATGAAGGAAATTTGTAAAATCTGGTATTTGTCTGGAAATACAAGGCTCACAGAAACAAAAGCTTTAAGAGTTATTTGGTTGCTATTTGCTCAATAGAAAAAAGGCTATTCATTTATTATTAGAACGATCTCCTTAATCAAAATGCTGATTCAGCTTGCACTTTAGTACATGATTATAACGAAGATTATGAGAAGCAGGGAAGAAGCCAGAATAGCAATCAACTGTATTTTGGAATAAGCTAATGAACACCTGATAGCTCTACAACTTTGTCCGTTGACATGATCTAGAAAAACAACTTTCAGCATGTTCAAACAAGGATGTTGGTCACCAGAAGTAGCCATGTTAGTTTACATTTATTTTTCTTTAATGTGTGCTCTGATAAAGTTAACAGTTTTAAAATGTTAATGTGAAATTCCAATGAAAATCTTGAATTTCTGAATGCTTGTATTTTTCCCTAACAATCCCTGCAGTTCCATTCAAGCAGGGAGAATAATCTGGATGTCAAATATTTGACAGTCAATTTGAGCGGAAGTATGTAACTGTCGAGCCAGGAAGCATTTTTAATAATTGAAAGCACTTTATATTTATGCAAACTGCATACAAGAAACATACACGTTTTAGAATACTTTTTATCCCAAGAATAAGTTCAATAAGCCCTTTATTTTATAAGGATTCTTTCTTTTCCCCTTGCATAATTATCTTTAAAATGTATTACAGCTGTAGGTCATATTTTTATGCAAATGAAAGGGTTTGGTTGTTTATTATTTTTTAAATTTAGACATTTCCTATTTAGAGATACAGTTCCATCAATTATGATTTAATTGATCTGTCTGACAGAAGTTCCTTTTGCATGTATAGTTTAGGAAAAAATTTTGCCAACTGAATTTTGATTACAGCTGTGCAGTAGCAGGAGACATGCCTATTCCCATGGCAGTTATTTTCTCATTTTAATAAAAAAGTAGATAAAGAGGAACTATTATTTAGAATATTATTGCAACTCTTCCCACTTACACCCCAAGAAACACAGCTTTTTTCCTTCTATTCAGTAAGCCAAAAACATAACATGGAGTCACACATGCACAAAAATGGTGACTGTAACATTCTGATAAAAATAAAAAACAAACAAGGCTTTCAAGTCATGAAAATGAATATTATTATAAAGTTAGCATTATAAGGCAGTATATGATAGCTAGACTCATTTTCTTTAATATACATCTGGAACCCACTTATTTGGAGTATATTTTAACATTTATACAGAAAGCACACCCTTCAGTTTTTGTACTTGAAAATTTACACCAAGCATTTGATATCACTTTGTTCAAAGTTTTTCATTTATTTTGAAACACATAGAGCCATGTGAGCTTCCAAGCAAACACAAAAGATTGAAAATATGCAAATACTTTAATTATAAATATACTCGAGCACCTTGGTGACGTAGAAGAGTAAGTCCATTTATCTTACAGTAAATCAGGCATGCAGACACTTTTTAAAAAGCTTGTGAGGTCAGAAAAATTTCAAATGCAATTCTTTTTATGGTTTATTAAAGTTATTATTAAAGTTATCAACTATGTAATAGTCAGGGGAATGGAACGTGTTCTCCACATGAAAACTACGTCACAAATGTCTCTAAGTATATACATTTCCCTTATTCCTAAATGAGGAAAGGCAGTCTACCTGACGTGATCAATCCTAAGTCTATTTTTATAAAGACAACAGTAAATGCTTAGCCATGTCATGGTAGTGAATACACATTGGTTACTCCAGAAAGCAGAAAAATATATTTCCATTCACTGTGCAGTGCTTCCTACACAATGTACTGATTTTAAAAAAGAGTGTAATCGAAAATTTAAATAGGAACCACAGAAAAACCTTGTAGGCTCTCTATCCAGAACTCTCCTATTTAAAAGCAGCAGCATCATTTTCTAAATTTTGTTCACTGTTTTTCGAAGAACTAAATTCACATATGTGGCCTGAACTGAGTGCACTTTTCCCCCTAAATTAACCTAATGTTCTAATACATATGAATTTTGACAGCAATATAAGAAACCAAACAAACTAACAAAAAAACCAAACCTCAACCCTAAAGCCCTGACTTGAATTGCCCCTTTGTCTCAGCAGCTCTGCTTACTTGCAATTGGCACAGGAATGGTTCTCCCCCATTAAATGTTCTCCTTTCTTAAAACAGAGATGAGAATCTTTCTGAACATAATTCAAATAATTGACTGCCTGCATCTATTTTTGTTGATATATGTCAACACTGCAAAACTAACAGAGCTGTTAGTTAGCTAAAGCAATTCTATAGCACCAAAAAAGGCTATCCAAAGCAGTACAGTACATGAAATACTTCCTTTTATGCTTGTTACCAAAAAAAAGTATTTTCTTCTATTTCAAAACAATGCAGGTATCCTACAACACCAAAAAGAAAATCTACCTCCAAGTAAGGTAGACTTTATACAGTTGTATATCACAGTGCCTATGTCATCTTCCAATTTTAGACTGATGAAAAATTGAAGTTCATTGAATTACACCATACAGACTTCTCAGCTGAAATTCAATTAAAGAATCCATGAACTAATATTTTTTCAAAGCTGCCAAAAAAGAAATGCAATCAACAGGGTGGAGAACTATTGAAATAATGAAGTATGTTCAACAGTTCTGAACCATAGTACTGGATCCCAGTTATACTGGCAGCCTGTTTTTTGGTGTATACCAGCATATGTTCCAAAGTGCAACACAAATATCTTTCAGTATGAAAACCCTAATATTCTTTTACTTTTTGCAGTGAAATCAGCAACAATTCAGATGTATTCATCAACACAAAGATATGCTCTCTGTCTTTGGTTTTAACACCCAGCAATGTACGTACTGCAACTCTTGTCCATCCACTGCTTCTTGCTTTCCAGGTTTTGCACTGAATTCTATAAGCCTTAGATAACTATAGCTTACCCTAATGCATTTCATTCGTAATACTTAAACCCACAATGGTTCTTCTTTGACTGGAAGGGTTATTTCTAAATTTCAGTTAAAGCTCACTTGTTCTGATATTTCGGGGACACTTGGCTGCTACATGTCAAAAAAAAGAATGACTAAAACCACAACACAGTTAAGCCATGACAACTATACATCCCTGTCTAGAGGCAGACAAGTAGGTCCATATTTTCTGCTTGCTTCTGTGTGAACGCACTATCCCTTGAGTATGAATTGGACCCCCCAAAGCTAATGCACTTCCTAAGGCGTTATCCCACCTTTCTCATATGCTTCTGCCTCTTTCAGATCAAACGTCTGTACAAGCGAGTGTCAGCATAATAAACCCCCTCATCAAGATGAGCTCCTGCACAAGCTTGAATCATTACATTCTCAGCCATGCCGTGAAATCAACATGAAGAACAAGGTAGTAGCACATCAGTAGAAAAATCTGCATCTCTACCTGACTTCATAGATCACAGCATCTGCTAAGATACTGTTACTCTCCTGCCAATATGCCCATTCAATATACCATGAAGAAGTTTTGCAGTGAGCAATGATACAATGGCTAGCCTTTTTCTGTCAGACTCAGAATGATGCCAATGCCCTTTGCTGCCCAGTCTGTCAGATGATGCCTGCTTCTGTGGTGCCTCAAACCAGCGCTAATCCAAACTGCCAACACAAGGTGCTGTTCTCCATCTTTCTGCACCAGGCTAACAATGGTGACACCTCACATCTTACAAAGTAATCAATGTATTGAAGACACTGGTGATGACGATTTCTGCCTTTTACCAGCTTTTTTCCTCCTTCATTTTCTTCACTGTTTTAACAACAATTGAAAAGACCGAAAAAAATAAATAAAAAAAATATATTACCCTAGCACTAAACACTGACCATCTGATTAGACAAAACTGATTTCAGTTGAATTTGAATTTCCCTGGGAATCCAAAACATAAACGTATGGAAAAACATGGTGATATATTCTTTATTTTTACTTGTTTGCAAAAAAAGCCATAACTTTATCAAACATTATAAACACTTTCACTGCTGACAATGCTCTTCAAACATCAACTACTGTAATTTTCCACACATTTGCATAACACTGGCTGATTAAGCTGTCAGAATTTTCTTTGCTGCTTGCTGCGGAAATCAAAAATAAAACCACAGCAATTGCAGTGGTTTGCCCTCATAAGATGTTGACAGCAGATTGTAAGAAGTAGTAAAATGGCTAATCTGAAGCATATGGGGGAGTATCCTCCTCAATTACTAATTCTCTCATCCATGCAGAATTTAACTTCTTTTCCCCAGTATAAGATCTGCTCCAGTTGGCAGCAACCCACAACAACCCAAGCCATGGATCTGCAGTCCTGCCTGAAGAGGACACTGAAGCAGACACCCTATTCCTTCACCACTTTTACTAAATTACAGGGTCTCTTTCTTACCCTGACAATTTATTTCTTACAGGAACTCCAAAGCCTCAAGGCCTGAACCATCTTGAACCCTAGAGACCTTCCACAGGAACTCAGCCTAGCTCTCCTCTGTTATTTCTATGTAATGTAATGCCCTTCCAGTTTATCAGACATATTTGTTCTGTCTTATATTGAAGTAGCATTAATATTCATCTCAAGATGCATATGGCAAGATATAACTTATCAAATGAACATCCCACATTTATAACTAAAATTACCATGTAATTATCATTGCTGCCTTTATGTTGCCATGCAGTTTCCTCTCAAAATAATACATATTGCCTCACAGTTTATAATTAAATCATAATCTCTGTAACTTCTACAGCAAGACCAAAGTTTTGAAGTCAAAAGAGAGTTCTACAGAGAACTAACAATAATACAGAACATATATAAAGCCAAAGAAATACTCTGTTGTGGATAAGAGAGTAGTTTGAATTCCTTTCCTTTCTGTAGAACAGGCTAAGTACAAGAACTTTTGCTGGTGAACACTTTTAAAATATAAATTTAAAACATCACAGAAAGATAAAAGGGATAAATCCATATACTTTGAATTCATCCCGTCTGGTTCCAATATACATTAAATTAATCCAGAGCAAATTAAAAAACCACGTATACCAGTTTAACACTATTCCAATATATTAATTCTTTCCAAGTTGTAAAAGACTAAAGCAAGATTAACTGTGATGGGGGTGAGAGAGAAGGCTCAAAATGTGTTAATACTATAGACATCAAGATGTCTGTGCAACCTTGATGAATTATTTCTAAAAATAGTACTGATGCAGGTAATAAATCCTACAGTTTTTTTCAAAAAGATAAGCCCCCCC
>JAOXJK010000062.1:19637964-19656415 GCA_025774025.1 Xenus cinereus
CAACCAGATATTGATTGCTTACACGAGGACTATGGTTAAGAATGATAAAAGGCATTTTAGTCAATGCAAACTGTGGCCACAGACACCTTGAGACACATGCAACAAAAAAAGTGGTTTTTTGTTTTGATATATTTACTTCCTTCCTCCTTTAAGTACTGCCAGTTACTCAGCTCCCACAGTATTTGCTGTGGGAATACTTATTTTTCTGATTACAGTTTGCAGTTATATTTTAAATATATTTTGCAACAGAGGCACCTCACAAGCAAGTACATAGGCAAAAAAGGGGGAAAAGAGAGAATGATGGGCATGCTATGAAATAAGTGGGTTTTCTAACAGTGGGTTTCTTAACAGTAGTATGATGGCTATATTATAAAGACAGCTGATAATATTCTATTAATTATGTGCTGTCATTTAAAAGTTAAGCAGCATTTCAAATCACAAGGTGACTTCAACAGTATTCACAGAAAATGCCAGCAATATTGTGCCAAAAGTCTGATGAGAATTGATGAGCATCACAGCTTTGAGCATCACAGTGTATGCGAGAACCTAGTTACTTGAACAGTACAACTAGCACTTATCTACAGTGAAGTTACTGCTTCACTGGCAGAGAAATTCAGAAATTCAAATAAAACTATGTATCTAGTTTCTTATTCAACCCAAATTTGTATTAATGCACAGGTATAAAGATTGACAAAATGTAATGTGTTTTCTCTTTATAGGCAAAATATTTGTAGATTTCACAGGTATGCTTAAGAATGCTACAAATGCCTTCCTTTCCACTTAAAAAAAACCCAACAAAACAACAAATCTCTAGCCAGATTTGCTACAACAGTAAACATATGCATATACATGAAATAAAATTAAGAATTTCTGAAATGACAAAAAATAATAATCAGCATACCAAATCCTGCACCTTCAACTTTCCACAACTATATTACAAACAAGGAAGACAAATATATAAGAAATTTGTTCTTAGTTTTATTACTAATATTAATAAATGGCACCTATAAAATATTGATAAGTCTATAAGCTGTGTCTGTACAGAGTCTCCAAGTTACACGAGTCTAAGTGTTTTAGCATATCTTGTGATATTGCATGCCTAAGAAGAATCCTTCATAATTCTTTTTATTTGTTTCTTAGATGCTTCATAAAATTAAATAAATGGCAATGGAAGGTAAAGTTCCACATACTGTTTCCTCTCCTCTGAAACATGACTGCCTATTGAGATATTTCTGAACGTTACTCAAAAACCTTAGCAGTATGATTATCTGAGGGCAAGCGTGAGCTCCATATATGGTTTGACAAACTTTAATCCCAGTTAGTACCATATAATTTAATAAAAAAAGTAATTAGAACAACAAATAACATGAAGTCAAACTAACTTGCAAATCTCTTCTAAAAATAACTAGATCATACATTTAACTATAACACTCAGCTCAAAATATTATGTTGTTAATAGATCTGTGTCTGAGGCATGGTAACAACTACTGTGGGCTCACACATGTTTTCCAATTAGAACCCTCTCTTCTCCCCCTTCGTGATAAGTAAAATATCTATCTAAGAACTAGGAAACCACAACAAAACATCTTTTGCCAGCCTATTCCTGGTGAATGTCAATTCACATCTATTGGAACTACATCATGAGTATGCAACATGCCGAGTGACTTTCTCTCCTGATGCCAGTGGGAGATTATAATTCTTGTTTGTACCTATTACCTGCTTAAACCTACTGTTTGCATGATGGTTGCAACAGACTTTGAATGTCCTGGATTTCCTAGGTGTGTAATCTACCATTACATGATAACCAAAAAGGCAGAGACCTTTCTGCTTTGGTCAGTGACACTTCCAATTTGTATTTCTAAGAAGGTGGTTTTTAATTGTGTGCCTAAAAGGAAGACTGAAATCTGTATGCCCAGAGAGGCGTTTGGGGCTTAGGAGTCCAGCCACACAGTGATACTGATTACAAACTGAAGGCCCTCCCTATTCAAGATACAAGTCATATTTCAAACACGTCTCTCTTCATTTACCCGTCATCAGCTGCCTTAGGTGTCCCATTTAGCAAATCTCTAATTTGCATTCTTGAATTTCTGGTTTATTCAGGGCCATAGCTCTTACTCCTGGACTGTCTGACATAATTATGTCCTAGTATCTGTTTAATTTGCATGTGAAATTCTATGTTCACAGCATGTAACATCTTGTCCTAAGTACTATTTAAAGGTTGCTCAGAGATTCAGACTATTAGAAAAGATGATTAACAGAACACTCATACTATGTTGGTAATTGTGAGGCAACAACAAGGTACTGTTTATCATCATGTAATAATTTCAAATATTTTGACAATAAATCATTAGTGAAAAGGATAGTGCAGTTCTGAGCTAAATAATTATTCCTCTTATAACATCATTCTATTTTATTCAAAATTTTAACGTGTGCAGAATATGGAACTATACTACTTTTACACTGTGAAAACAGAGATTTAAAGAATGATTCATTGTCCTATCTGCCTAAAGCCAGACAACTTTTGTTAACGCCTTTCAGCCTTTCTCCTCCAAAATACTGGTAATGAAAAAATTCTTCCCTCTCCTACCTTCTATCACATAGTACCGAAAAGAAGGTAAGGAAGAGGGACTATCTCTACTATAGCTATTTTACCATGTATATCTGTGATATTTAGTAAAACAGAGCACAAGTTTTTTTTAATTAAAAAAAAAAAAAGGACAACGTTCCCACACTGTAACACAAATAATGTCAACAGTAATAGGCATATTTTATTCTGGACTACACTGATAACTCCCACACTAATTTCCCAGAAGTCAGAGTTCCATCTGAAGCCAGGCCTGCACTGCACATTCCTTCATATCACTTCCAAGCATTTCAGCCCTTGTGAACGGTACTTTCTGGAATCTCATTATAATAGATTATGCATGTTTTATATGTTGCCTCAGAGAACTGCATATTTTAATACTCACACATCTCATCAAGAAATACTAGATCTGCCAGTTTTACTTTATCTACCCTTCATAGATAATTTGCCTTCTGAATAGAACTGAAAAGAGATTTTTAGTGATTTTAATACAGGAAGAAATCCAGCAGCTGGAGCCAACTGTTAAAAAAATTTGAAGTGCTATTAATTTTTTATCACGTGTCCAAAAGGACACTGCTCCGTGTAGATTATACAGGCATATTCAAATAAGTTTAGGAAAGAAGCTTCAGACATTGTTCTCAGAATAATTTTAAGTAATGGATAATGATGTCCATGAAAAGATGAGTGAGACAAAAATCTATTTCGATCAACCAAGCAACTACACAAGCATGTCAAACACATGCATTTTCATTTCTCTAAGAACAGGTTCAATGAAGCATTAAAGAACATATTACCACAGCGACAGCTGTATTCTAGCATACCAAAGCAGGGGACACACAGGTTACTTTCCTGATTTATGTATCCCATAGCATCTTCCTGCCAAGGCTCGGGCCCATGACAGAGTGAGCAGACTAATTCTAAAGACATATGTTATACTTCATCTTTTCTCAAAATCTCAAGCCATTGTGATCGTGGTAGAATCTGACACAGAAACTAAAAGATTTATAGCTCTAAGCCTTGCACAGCTTACAAAGATGACCAAAACAACACATTTCATATGCTTACTAATTGCATCATAAAAGTCAAATCAGTCTGCTTACAGTGATTAAACCTCACAAAAGTTAAATGGCAAAAAAACATATAAAAAGAAAACGTGTGGTACAAGTCATCACTCACAAAGAACATGGCTGAATACATCTAAGACTTACACAGATCTTAAAGGCAGGGATAGTGACCTCCACTGGTAAATTGGTGAAAATATTATTTATGCTCCTATTACCAAATCACTTAATTATTACTGCTTATTAAATTAACAGGAGTAGGTCATTATCAGTGGTGGGGCAGGACAAGTTAGAGGAGTTCAAGACAGAAAAAGAGACTACTTCCTTGGAATGAGCTAGGTTCTGACAGTATCTTTCTTAGAGCATATTGTTATTATGTAGCTTGAAGTCAGAGACACTTTGAGGAAAGGAAGCAATTCCTAATTTTACTAAGCTACCTATTAAAGGAAAGATAGGAATAATAACACCAAGCATGCCATGATGCAGAACAATAGAACAAACGATGTATTAGAAATACCTTTCAATCTAAATAACATTAAGAACAAAAAAATCTGTTGTCTTTCTCTGTGTAAATAGGATCATTTATAACGCTGAATTAGAAACTGTATTTGCATCTCAAATTAACTTTTTTGGGGATAAAACTGAAATAACATTTTTTCCACTGACACTGAACTATCACTCAAAGTAGCCACTCTTTATAGAGTCAAGGAAAGCCATGAAGATTCATTTTATTCACTGCAACTAAAATAAACAATTATACCATTCATGGGCACATAGGGCTTTATCTTTTGTTTTCATGGTCCACTTATAATACACAGTTACCAAAAGAAAAAAATTAACACAGGTCCTTGGTTGCCTTGTAATTGCCCATCATTTTACAGCCGGGACACAAGATCAGGGACAAAACATGAGCTACCATTCATGTACATGTTTAGATCATTTAAGGAACAGAAATGATTTTGGAAGCCTTAGCACAAACTCATGTGAAGTTTGATATACTGTGTTTTCATGCTTTAATATTGGCTAGAGATTAAAGAGAGAGCACTGGATGTAACCAGTGCCCTAGACACTGTACATATACTATTGCCATTTAGTATCAGTTTGTTGCAATGTACAAGACTGAATTTCTTCCCTCTACATTCAGCCCCTGTAAGCCTGCCTCTGGAGTACCCACTCAAGATTTAGACCCCTTCACAACCAGAGACTGACAGAACCGGAGCGAGTTCAGTGGAGAGCCACTAAGATCACTAGGGGACTGAAGCACAGGAGGGAAGAAGAGAGGCTGGAAGGGTTGGATGTGTTTGCCTGGAGAAAAGAAGAGCTGGGGAAAGAAGCTAGTGTCAGCCTTCCACTGGTGAATGGCAGTTACAGAAAAGACACAGACAGACTTTTCTCAGAGGTGAGAAGAGATAATAGTTGAAGAGCCAGTGGACAGGAACTGCAGCAATGAACATTTTTACTGGTTATGAGAAAATAATTGGCAACAAGTCAATTGACAACACCTAGTTGAAGAGGTCATGGAATCTCCATCTTTGGAGATACTTGAAACTTGACTGGAAACAGCCCTGAGGAATCTGGTTTAGCTTTGATGGTAACCCTGCTTTGAGCAGAGGGTTTCACAAGGCTATTTTCAGAGGTTCCTTCCATTCTGAAGTATTCCGTGATTGTCCTCATTGCACACTATGTCCTGAAGTAATTTCTGAGGACTGAAGGACTTTCAAAATGTTATTTAATGCATAGGGCAATGGGATCTCATTTCCAAAGGTATCTGAAAAAAACCTTAAGTAATACTATGAAAAAACCCCAACAAAAAAAATATTCAATGTGATGATCAATCAGCAGATTAGACCTTCTTTCAGTTAGTTCTCTGTGATATCTTACTACAGGATTTTTTTTTTTTTTTAAGTATAAAATCTAAATATGAAATGGAATTGACAAATTAATTGTTGCCTGTTCAGGCTGCATACAGGTATCATAGCTAAAAGTAATTGGTTTTCTAAAGCACTTTAATTTCAAGCTTATTACAAGGCAAGTAAATAGTACAAAAATACAATTGGGTTTTGGGAGCTTTAAAATTTTAAACAAAAGATAAAGCTGTGCAGAATACCACACATTGCATGATAAATGCCACCAGGAAGAGAAACAGAATACTGGTCCAAAATACCACTCTTTTTATGACCATACTGTTCTCCCTGTTACTTTTGTACAGAAGAGCTTTGTAACCTCCCACTCACACATCTAACAGAAACTTCTCACCAACAGCACATACCCGCATAGAAGGATTTTATTAGAAAAATCTTCAACCAAAGCAGCATACAGCAGACTGCAGATTCTGAGTACAAAGAACAATAAAATAAAGAACAATAAAGTCGTCATCAGGTGTACTGACAGTTAACTAACTTAAATACCAGTTATTTTTAACAAATGCACTGCATGTATTCCTTCTTTAGGGAGTTGCTTCTAGCAACACCTCTATCTCCAAAAATCCAGGCTATGAAAACCCTTTTAGAATCCTATCCAGTCACCTCAGGGCAAAACCAAATTCAACATGACATCTCATGTAACAGGAACATTGATTATATAAAAAAGAAAAAGCAACAAAAAACCCAACCAGTCTTTCAATACTTTGTCATGTTGTGTTATCTGTCTTGAAACGTGATTCTCACAAATGCAAAGATAACATTGAGCAACCAACGATAAATTGAAACACTTAGTATGTAAAAGCAATAAGCTGCATGTTATACTAAGCGTACTGCAGACAGTGCAATGGAATGCTCCTGAAGGCTGATATAACTACGTGTTATTATAACAGTTATCTTACCCACACAGATATGGGCCCTTAAGATACCTCTTTTTTTTTTTTTCTTTTTAATCTTCCAAAATTAGGTGAACTCCATTCTATGCACATTTGTCAAAATCAGGTTAGAGATTTTCATAATTGTCACTCCCTCGGCCTGCCATTTTCTTTGCTTGCAGTCAAATGACATTGAAAAGGGGGACTGGAATACTTTCTTATGTTTGAAAGTGTCGGAAACTCTTATTTCCACCATAATCCTTGTAAATAAGTGCCAGCTTTAGTGAGGACAAGCAATTGTGAGGGTTACTGCCTTTTCTGAAGTGTGTTCTGCTCTGTGCATAGGAAGTAATGATCATTAACCAGTAGTCATTAAAACCAGAAACACAACCTATATAGCACTATTCGTTCTGAAAAATGCTGAAGAACCTCAAAAACAGAGACAAAAACAGTCACTGTATTTTTTTTCCGCTTATAGCTACCTCAGTGGTTGATAAAAACTGCTCCCCCACTAGCTGTCTGTGGTAATAGCCTTGGAAAACAAAACTTCAAAAAGATTTAAGATGTACAAAAACAAATCACAAGAACACTGTGCATGGAAGCTTGTGATTTAGTGGAATTAAAAAAAAGTCCCTGAACATAGCTGTAACAATCTCTTAAGCCAACAACTGAGAATAGAGAAATATCACCAGCTGTCTTGATGTTAGGTGATTTTGTTTTTTAAAATCAAGGAACTGTGTTGAAGGAGCAATATGAGAAGATGAAATCTAAACAAATAGATAGTTGGAATATTTACTCCATATTTCTGGAAATGGTACCTTTTACTTATTTTGTAAAAAGAACTACATGACCTGAGGATGTCCTTGGAATAAAATAACACAATTTTGACTTTGCAATTTACCAGATGTTCAGCTGATGTCAACTTGCACTGTACAGAAAATCCTACCTGGAAAATTAGAGTATTCTGTTGATTTCTGTACCTTTCATCTTGATTTGTCCTAGGTATTAGATGTTCCAGTTTTCTATGGATCTTCTATACAAGGATAGCGCTAAAACATGAAATCCATCTTTTAAAACTCTCCACAAGGTTTAGTTGCTAGTGAAGCCCATTTGGTTGCTTCATTGTCTTATCCTGAACTGTTTACTCTTGATTTTCATTATCTAGAACATTTTACAATTTTTTTTTTTCCTGCAGACAAGCAAGCAATACAAGTTGTAGAAGCATTCCAGTAGAACATGTTAGACATCACAAATATTAATGTGATCAAATACCTCTTGGACAAGATGACAGAAATAGATTAGAAAAAGAGTCCTTGTGCTTCAGAGCTTAAAAAGTCTGCAGGGATTAGGGAGAAGTTTACCACTGCTGAGTTTGGACATACTCTCTTACCCGATCTCAAGCTCTTTTGACAAAGCAATTAACTAAATGACCACATGTCAAATATAAACAGTCCTACCAGGAAGTACAGTAAGCAACATTTCCATTGGCAGCAGCGAAGTTATTTGGATGACAAAAAAACCCACCTAGTTCTGCTTTAAAGAAAAATTGCAATTGTTTCTGGCCTTTTAATCTGTCCTTGAAATGACACAAGATGAGCATATTCAGATATAGAGAGATATAAGTATAATATAATATCATGTAGGAAGAAGAACAAACCAGAAGTCCCAAACACATCTTCTTTAGTTATAAATTTTATCTTTAAAGGTATGTCTCGAGTGTCTGAATGAAAAATGTAATTATAGTTCAGAACTAGCAGCATTTTCTTTAGCTACTGAAAGTAACAAAAGGAGCCAGTGATAAAGCATAGCATGAAAAAGAAATACTATGAATAGTATGTACTTCATTTTTTAAACAGTTTCAACATATTTAAGTTTCTATACCTATATCTAACAAACACATGGAGTCATACCCTAAGAATATCCTTTGTTGGAGTGCTTTCATTAAAGAAGCTATTTTACTGCCTTTCTCTCTCTTGCACTATTTTAGCAAAGTGAGTAGGAAAATCTTTATTTCTAATTTTTATTTTTGTTACCTTTCAGTTCCATCAGCAAAACTATTGCTTAGAGGCTTTTCTCGTCAGCTTTATCAGACAAGTTTACTTAAAACATCATTTTTGTTATAGCCACTGAGCTTAAGTCTGCACCAGTGTTTCTTCTCACTCCCTCTGCCCTGTAAAGAGCTTCTGTGACTATTTAATGGAATCATTAGTTCAAAAGGTAGAATAATTACTGTTAGACTCATTCTTATCTTGAATACCTGTCAGCTCTCTTGAACACATTCATCTTAGAAAAATACAGAATAATCTAGATTTTTCCCATCCTTTGACTAGGATAAAATTGAGTGTTTTTCAGTTACATTACAAAATATAGGTTTTTTAACTCCATCGTACTGAAGCCATAATGTGCATAGAAGAAAGTACTTCAGAAGAGCCCTTTGGCTTTCACAAGATAATTTAACATCTGAAATGACTTAGTTAAAGAGCTTGTGCCTAATAATAAAATAAACCAAATGTCATCCGTATCCTTAAAAGTTACCTCCCCTTCCTTAAGGAAAAGCTTTTAATAAGAATCATCTTTTAAAAAAAATAAAATTCCTTACAGCATTATTTTAATTATTAATTCCAATAAAATATTTTTATTATAAGTCTCCTAATAACCTATTCTTCTATGCAACTGCTGAAAGTATATTTTGCACTATGTTCTCAGAAATTGGTGGTTAGTGTTATATATTGTGTTTATTTTATAAATACTGTTGGTTTCTACTGAAGTTGAAACATTATATAACTTTTTGGATGACAGCAGTAAAGTTGCATTCAGTCATGTGAACTGAGATGAGAAATCTAGATTAAATTCGTATTTCTTTAAGCCTTCCATCACTTGTAGATAAGACAAATCCAAACCTTGACTCTTCCAACACCCCAAATTTCCAAATCTATACTCGTAGAAATTATTGAATGTTAAGGAAAACCTTCCTTGAGTTTTGCATTCAGTTCAACAGAGAGAAAAGGAATTCAGTAGCATACTGAAGAGCAGCTGTGAAATCACTTTCTTTCCCTGCCCAATTTATTTCAGTTTAAGTAGAATGAGTTGTGTGGATATGTGTGTGTGTGTATATATATATATTACTTTCCATCATCAGTATTAAAGAACTGCCTCCACTTCAGCACATAGTTCCCTTTACCATCATCCCTATGACCTTTTAAACAATAGAGTAAAACATTATTTCTGCCAAGGACTGCAGCTTGGAAGAGAAAGGATGCTGCAAGTCCTGAGTGACAATGAATTGTACAGAAAAACTTGCCCTGTGCCCTTACCATAAAGCAATCATCATATTTTTGTGAAAGTGTACAGTTAGGTTAGTCTGTGTTTATTCAAGGAGACTGAAATAGGATTTATTGAAAAAGTAAGACAAAGTAGAATATAATCCGCCAAACTAAACGGTGTTACTGGATATTATTAGTTACAATCCTGTTAGTTATGTAACAATCTTATACATTTGCAGCATAAACATTTTCATATCCTTACAGTATCACACTTCAAGCATCCCCAGAGTTAGTGCTCAGCCTCCCTACTTCATTAAGTGCCTAAAACATAGTTTGAACTATAACAAAGTGCTTTTATATAACTTACTAATGGTAGTCTACTATGTTCACACTTGCTTTTTTACGCTTTAAATTCTATAAGGCACATCTTACACTGTAGCCTCCATCCCATATATGATTTGACAAAAATTTCCTTTTTTATTTAGAGTGGAATGGATAAATTTTCTCACTCTTGTTGGATTTTTCAGCTGCAACACTGTACAAAGAGTATAGGGGAGCTGGGGGAAAGAAAGCATTTTCCCAAGTAGGTTCTTAATGTAGTATCAGATGACTTATACATACCTTTCTCCTCATAATTTTATCAGATTATCTTCTCACATGATCCTGAGTCACCTGTGCTTGCCATCTGACTTCCAACACTTTGATCTTATCTGTCTTCTGACAAGCAATTCACCTAAATGAACTCCTGTACATGAACCTGGTAAGGTATTCTAAGACATGAAAATTCCCTCAGTTTTACACTCCAATCATCTGTACTTCTTCAATTCAGTTTGCTCTTGCTAATACCCCTTTTCAGTAATTGTCTAGGTCATTTGCCTGAGGCAAAAGCATCATTACAGCACAGACTTGGGAGGTATCCCACACTCATCTTGCGTGAAAATGACCATGTTTCAACTTTAATTTGAAATTAAAGCTTCATTAAGCTTCTGCTGTAAACACTGTGTGTATCATGAACTTTAAGATACTTAGACACTTTAAGACGTTATCAATAAACTAGATAAATTTTCTATTGGCCTATTGGTAGTCCTATTGTATTATTCAAAACCAGACAAGGGAAAATATGCTTGAAAGCTATTCTGGCACTTACCTCAGATCCTCTTTATTGGTTTATAGGCTGACATTAACCTCAGCTCATGCATAACCAGTCTGCTGCTTTTTCGCTAGATTTAATTTGTAGCCCTAGTTCGTCTTTAGAATGCTTTGATGCCCTTTATGTTCAAGTCTTAAAACTTGCATGCTCAATTTTCATGGTGTAATTATTCTGAAAGCCTTCCTTGATAGCTTTATATGACAATTGTGTAAAAACCTGTAAACTCTGCTTTAGAAACTTCTTTTCAGATTATTTCAGTCAGTATTTTTTGCAGACTGCTCCTACCAGAAGCAGAGACCATGTTGTCTCTCAGAAAGTATGAATTTTGCTTTCTGTTCTAATTTGTTCGCAATGCTCTGTAACTCTGCTACAGCCAGTCTCCCTTAAGCTATAACTAATATCAGGACCTCTCCTGAGGTCAGTAGCGGGTTTGGATGGTATTGGTCAGAAAAATTATGAGAGAAGTTATGACTGGTTACACTTCAGTCAATTATTTTAACCAGGTGGATAGAACAGCTGGTTCATTTGTGTATGGACATTCTCTTTTATTCATTAAATGTTTCTGACATTTAAAAAGTCCTTATTCAACAAGAAACATCAAAGTATAAAAAGAATATAAAAGAACTTCTGGTCGTCCTAGGCACCTTTTGTCTGACTGTCAGTCAGAAAAAACATCTCATTGAACTGTTAGTTCAATGAGATGTTTTTTCTTATACTGCAGTGTTACCTGTATTAGCTAGGTAAATTTATATTTTATCTAGGAAACAGTAATAAAAAACTATCACAAAGATATTTACTATTCCCATTGGTGAACTAAATGGAGAAAATATTTCAAGAGAGTCCTTCAAGTTTTCTTTCACTATTTTACTAACGACTTAATAACTAACAAAAGTTTTTTTTTTCAGTTTTTAAAGAAGAGTATATTTAAAAAAACTGAAGAAATTTTCCTAATGAAAAACTCTTTTCCTCTTTCAATCCCATGGATGAAATTAAACCACCTTGCAAACAAGACAATAGCTGTCTTTCTTATTGCTGTCCTAGGCATACCTCCAATATATCCATTCACTCATAACAAAAAACGTCAACAAAGAATAGATTGTTTCTAATTACCAGTTACAACATTTCAAGGTATAAGCATAATACTTATGTTTAGTTATTATGTTTGATGATGTGTGGACAAGTACACCCCAACAAGAGCAGGCGCATGCCGGTCCCAGCCTGAGTTTACCAGAATTAAGGTAAGACAATACTCACTCAATTCCAGCAATTTTGAGAGATGCCGTGGTTCCGCTTTGCACAGCCACCTCTGACACGACGTCCTCCAGCATTTACCCCAACATGTGGCCACGTGAGAAGCTGTTGCCCACTCAGCATAAGCTTCTTGTCCTAACGATGAAAAATTTACCACTTATTACTGCTTCCAAGTGCATGAGGCTGTCAGAAGAGGGCAAGTGGAAAGACATGCCCAGCCTCAGTGAAGATGGAGCGAAGCACTCGTGGTGTTACTGACAGGAAACGGCTCCTGGTTTGGAAAGTGCTGTACATGTCTCACAGTAAATGTAAAATGAAAATGACTGAAATCTGAACAGTACAAAACTGCCTGTATCTTGTTGACAACTAAATTCACAGAAAAGCATCTAATTTTTGCTTGTATGTGAGCCTTTTGCCCCCAAATAGTTCAGCCAATTAACAAAAACAATCCTGCTGTAACCACAGACTGAATTATCTGAGACTGAGCCTCCCTAAAACCTCCTTCACGTACCTGAGGGAAGGCGCGTGGCGGCCGCATGCGAAGGGGCGCACTCGTCCCCCTCAGGCCCGGCCGCCACCTCGAGGCAGCGCGGGGCCGGGCCGGGTCGTGCCGCTTGTCAGCGGGTCGGCACTGCGCATGCGCCGCGCGGGAAGCCTCTGGAACGGCGCGAGGCGTGAGCGCGTGCCTGTGGAGAGCCGGGGCCGCCCAGTGGGGGAGCGCCGCTGAGGCTTCACCCTCGAAGGCCACTGTAGAGGTAGGTTTATTGCTAAGCTGTTTTTATTTGAAGTGCACCGGCAGGGAAGGCGCCCCCTGCCCTAGTAATTCGGGGTGGTGTTTGTGGGTTAGTCACAAATGTGAATGCTGGAGGTGGGGATTGTTGTCCTTTGCTGGCCTTGCTTCAGCATCTGTGAGGGAAGGTCAAGTACCCAGTAGTCTTGGTTTTCGGAGATACTTTCAAGTGTTTGCACGTATCTCGAGAGTAGTAAATTGTATGTGAATACGTTGTCTAGATGTTGGAGAAAGTGTTTCGTTTGTAAGGTAAATAACTCTGCAGTGTGGGTGTGGGTTCGTTGGGGTTTGTTAACTGCAGAGCTGGGGTAGGTGAGGTGGTGTGTGCTCTGTTGGGTCTATGATGCTGACCAAGGCACACTTTTGTCTTGTGGCTCGAAGGGATGGTGTGGTGTTTAAGGGAGAGAACAGACACCTCCCAGGTCCTTGCTGGTTTAACAAGTTCAGGGAGGAATGGGTTAAAAAAGCTGCTTTGTTTGTAGTTTGTGTGGTGAGTCAGCTAAAAAAAAAGTACAATATCTACAATTTTGCATTAAGTAACTTTTTTTTTTTTTGGTAGGATATTTTTGTTCCTTCTAATTTTGTTCAGGATGCTTCATCATCTCCAAAGCGTGCTGTCCACTGTGCCTTTGTATATTGTTAGTTTAGCACTTTCTACAGAGCAATACATGCTTTTGCTACCTTAATAAGAAACTTCTAAAAGTGAGGCTTTTTTCCCAGAGTGTGAGGTAATTCTCTGGTTTCCAGCTTTTCCCAAACACAAGTAATGTCAGTCTTCCTTTCCTAAAACTTTAAGACAGCAAAGCTTGTAGCTGCCCTACTGAATTCTGTACATGACAAACTTTCTAGGAGTGCTGCTGCTTACAGGGACAAGTGCTCGCACGACTGTCAGCATCAGTGCTAATCCTGAGCAAGTGCTCCTTCATTACTATTTTTGAGACTAGGTTTATAATTCATTCTTATGTTCTGTTAGGCTGGAGTTTGAGAGAGGTAAACTCTAACTCCAAACCCTAATGTGTCTCATTTTCAGACATTCTAGATTTCACTAGGTTAATTGTAATTCTTGATACGTTGAAATAAATAAATAAAATGTTGGGACTAGAAATGTGTTCCTTGGTCTTGTGGTATTGGAAGGTATTGACTTTACTTGCAGAAATATCGTGTCTTTCGTCATGGCAAATATCAGTAATGCATCTTTGTGTCCCCCAGTTGAGGAAGTGTTGAGAATTGCACTTGCTATTATCATATCTCATTATGTAAGATTGCAGTGAAGAAACTGTCTAGTTTTTCAAACATTATCTGTGAAGCATTTTTGTTCGCCTTGTAAAATTGAATGGTATTTAAGTCACTCTTTTTCCTTCCCACTTGAAATATGAGAGCGCACATGTACACATATGTATACACACACAAAATTCAAAGCCCATTTTTAGTAGGTACTATTTATATTTTAACAAATCCCATCTAGCTGCATAGATGGTAAAAAGAGCCTGCTAACTGCTTGTGAGTTGTTGCCATCCAGAAAGTATCCAAAAATTAACTGTAGAAGAAAGCATGCTTGTGTTAGACCTTTAAAAAAAAAAAATCAGAAGTATGCCACAGAAATATGTGACTAGGAACAGAACATTAGAGCTGTAGCAGTTATTGACTAGAAATTGTTTAGGCTGTAGCTCTCATTTTGAAGTAGAGTGCTACTGAATTTGAACTTTGAATTTTGATTGCTTGACTAACCAGCAGTAGCAAAAACAGATTAATGGCTTGTTTTGAATGGTAGCGTATCACACTTGCTACTAGACAGAGAAATTTGAAATTACATGTAGAGTAAAGGAGGATGAAGTGCTTTGAAGATAATTTAAAGTAGGCCTGAATTCATGTTTGTATATCCAAAATGAACACTTATTAATCTTCATGTAGAAATGTATATCCCTCTCAGCTCCTTTTCTTTTTTTCCTTTCTTTTTTTTTTTCTTTGGCAGTCACACATATTTGCACTTCCATTAGTGGAACATAAGTAACAATCACAGGCTGCCACATGGCTAGCTTTCCTAAGGATATACTTGTTTTCTGAGGACATACCACTACCTCAAGAATGGTTTGCAAATTCTTTGTAATTTGAGAACACTGATAAATGCCAGCTTTCTAGTGTAAGATGGTGGGGGAGTAAACTAGGCACTCTATAATACCGGTTTAGTCACAGTAACCATATACAGTTTTATAATTGGATTCTGAAGACATAAATCAACAGCTCTTTCTATAACTAAATGAGAAAGAAATTGTCTTTGCTCATGCTTCCCTAAAGTTAATGCTAGCTTTTAGTAATAATGAGTAGTATCCTGGACTAGGAAGGAAGATCATATGCTGATCATCAAGTTGCAAGCCCTCAGAAAAGGCATCAGATCACAGAAAGTGAGATTGCTGAACTTGATTCAGACAAGTACATAAATACTGTTAAATCTGTCAGGAAATACTTTTTTTTTTTTTTGCGTCTGCCAGTCTCAGAACCAAATTTGAAGAGGACTTAGGAATTTGTGAATGCATGTCAGGCTGCAAATAGGCTAGGTCTCTGAGTCCTCCTGATAGCATACAAAATCTAAACAATTTTAAATATACATGCTGCACTTTTCATCCTGGATTGGCTACTGCTTGGTTTTGATTGCTTCCAGAGTTAGTCGGATCTCCAGCTTATCTTTCTTCTTTTTTAATCTTGGTAAAACAATATATTCACTTATGAACAAATTATTTTGTTAACTTCTCTGCTGTTTAACTGGAAAATTTGCTTTTCAAATTGCAAATCTGTAAATGCTGTGATGATCTGAAACTTTTGTTAGAGTTGAGGGACAATATTTGCACTGATCATAAAAAGTAAAAAGGTGTTTGGAGAATATCAATGCTTTCTAACATCAGCAATTGTTGATAGCACCTTCCAAGTTTCTGTCTCCATTGCTTTTTTCCAGAAATAATTATGCCCTTAATCTTAACAATTATGACACTAACTTGGTCTTTAATGGAAAGTGTATGGGGAAACTTTGATTTTGGGATCATCACAAAATACATTATTTATCATAGCTAACGTTCTGAGGACAGAGAGAGAACCCAGAATATGCTGAATATAATAGTAATAACAATTTAAAAACCTCCCATTTTTCATCTCTGGTAGTATCCTTATAAGATTTACCACTTAAGCTGAAATTTGCTTTTCCTGCTTAGTAAGGATCACATCCTACACCCAGGATGGTATTAAAGTGTTTAGTGCTTCCATGACCTATTCAGCACCAGTGTCATAAAACAAATGGTATTCTCAAGCCGGTAACTTGCATCAGTGTTACTTCTGTTCATGGAGCAACCTTGTTTGAGAGGCTGTTTGTTTTGTAATGAGTTTACATTTGAAAATGCAGTATAATGAAAATGCAGTTGCAGTACGCATGTTGCACCTGACAGATGACTCATTTTAATACGATGTACTTATGCATGTGAGTATCATTCGACATGGTACTGAAAGTTTTCTTTTACACAACCTGAAACCTTTGCATTTCATTTCATGCTCCTTTTAGATAAAATGTATGTTAGTATTTTGCCACAGAGATTTGTCTGATGTATTGTCATAGTCTGTGATGGAAATACTGTGAAAATGGATATAGTGTGCCCTCCACTTCCCTAGATCTAGAATGGCTGTGAGCTCTCTGCTGTCAGTGGGTCTTCAGCTATTACTTCTTAAGATAACAATATTTTACTTTTTTCTTTATGTACCTCTTATTCTGCATTCCAGATGGTCAATTAACATTCTGTTAAACCACATCTTTCCAGCTTTGGTCTGTAGTAACTTACTGATGCATCTATACCATCGTTATTAGATGCAGCTAATATTAGATCCAGCTAATATTAGATCCAGCTTTGGTCTGTAGTAACTTACTGATGCATCTATACCATCTATACCATCGTTACTAGTCTGTAGTAACTTACTGATGCATCTATACCATCATTATTCTGGACTCCTAGGTGAAAAACTTGAGTACAAATAAAAAGAACCTAGAATTTTCTTGATAGAATGTTTCTATGTAAATTAACTTCTCAGTTTTAGACAAAATCTTACATTTCCAAATGTATTTAATTTCAAAAGGATGTAATGACACTAGAAAGGTCCTGTCTAAGAGCAATACTACTGAGTACGTACTACTGAGTTCCTTGCCTTCCCATCTGCAGTGGAAGCTGTCCTGTAAAACTTTATTTTCTTCCAAATAGACTGAATAGTGCCTGAGAGTACAGATGTGATGCATGGCACACAGTAACAGTGTTTAATATACTCCACCTTTTTATAGGAAAAACAACAAACACCCCATTCCCCCACCTACACTGTTTTTCCTTCAGTTATTCATGCCATATTTAATTAACACAGTTAATAATATGAGGCTTTAATTATGTATTCCCTTAGGTTCATTGAGACTGTGGGGTTTTACTACAAAGTAAATGTGACTGTGGAATGCAGATCCCCACTGTAGGACCCATACGTTATAATGATAATATTCTTGCCTCTGGTTTTAAGGAATGCTACATTTTTCTTAAGAAGTGTCCTTATAGCAAGAATCCTAAAATTACAAACTTTCTGTCATTATAAATACAGTTTCTTTGTCTTTAGAGTTATATTTTTGAAGGCAGAGAATTCTTGCTTATCTCAAGGTGAATTATATTCGTGGACCTGTATTTGAGTATATACTCATGGACCCTGAAAAACCTTTTTAGTCTTAGTTCCCTCTTACTGCAAGATATGAAGTCAGATTTCCCAGTTATTTTTAAAATCTGTGTCACGCTATATAAATATATATATTACCTAGCATATTAGGAATGGAAAAATAAACATTAATTAATGTCATTAAATCTGTCTTCATTCCATCTTCTTTTTCCCTAGAACGGAAAAGTCCTAGCTAAGACTGAATTTTATGAGCCCAGTTAAATGCTGATTATTCTTTTCTTGGTACCCAAGGCATCAACAGCACACTCATCTGACTCTCTAAGCACCATTAAGTCAAATCCCTATTGCTACTATGGAGTGTTACTAGTGCATATAATTATATCTGCTCTGTGTTTATCAGCGGGGTTCACTCTCAAAATGGCTATGTTCAAAAGTGATGTTTCCTGTGGGCTGTCTTGTGAAGATACGGTACAATGTCAGTAAAGCTCCTCTCCATCTGTTAGAGGGTACTCTTAACTACATATCTTGTTTCACTCTGGAGAGTTACTGTATTTTAATTCACATGCCATTTAGAAATGTAACATTCCAAGCAGCAAGAAATAAACCATTGACTTTGAGCTGAGCAGTAGAGTAAGAAAGAGGACGATGTAATGTGGTAGTATGTAAATATTCACAGAGGAAAATAAATAAATTAGTTGCTGAATTTGACTGGCAGCTTCTTTTCTGACTGAGATAATAATATTTCTTTCCCGTGAGAAGTTGTGAATGTTTTGCTCACAAAAATAACAGCTAATACATGTACTTAGTCTGTTTTGATACTGTCCTGGTTTAAAAATCTCATTGACCTTTGGCATTTCCTTTATTTCTACCAGGCT
>JAOXJK010000062.1:19666193-19680180 GCA_025774025.1 Xenus cinereus
TTGGCCTTCCTCCAGTCTTCAGGCACCTCTCCTGTTCTCCATGACCTTTCAAAGATGATAGAGAGTGGCCCAGCGATAACATCTGCCAGCTCTCTCAGCACTTGGGGGTGCATCCCATCAGGGCCCATGGACTTATGAATGTCCAGTTTGGCCAAGTTTGGTATGTAGTTTGTTTTATGGATAATGGTTTTTGTTATCTGCTCTTTCAAATAAGGTTTTTTGATTGTTGTAACACTTTGTATTTACCAAGTATTTATTGGTGTCTGATAGTAAAGCATTAACTATCAAGGGACCTCTGGAGATTGTGTAGCCCAGCCTCAAGAACACTAGAGTCAGCTAGAGCAGGTTGCCCAGGACCATGTCTACTGCTTATAGTATCTCCAAAGATGGAGACTCCACAACCTCTCAGGGCTATTGCAGTGTTCAAGGACCCTTCCAATCAAAGATGGTTTCTTATGTTCAGATGGAATTTCATGTGTTTGGGTTTTTAACTATTGCCTCTTGTTTATATATCTGTTTCAAATGTTCAAAAAAATAGCAGTTAAAGAATCTAATTTCTATATCTGTAAAACACAGATTAAGACACTTCAGGCATTAAATTATGAGAAAGTCTTTTAAAAAATCTATACATCCTTTTTTCAAGTTTATGTCATTTGACAGTTAATAGTATGTGAAATAGAGACAAGATTCTTAGTAGCAGTATTTGTAATTGTTCTTTATTTTGTCAGAACCAGTTAGATTCAATCTATCAAATGCAAAAAAACCCCAAAACCCACCAAAAAAAACCCCCAAACAAATCCCACCCAAAATAAACCTACCACTGGTTTACTACTCTACTTTGTAAATACGTTTTCCAGAATTTTATCTTTATTTTTCTTCTTGACTTTGTTTTTACTTCTACATGGAATAATTTAATTTTTATCTATCTTCTGAGTGCTTTACAAAGAGTATTTTTTTATCACCAAAATAAAGAGGGTTTATTTTGCCTTTCCAGTCTGTGGAGAGATAAGGGAAATCAAAACAACCTTGGTGTACTTAGAGGAGGAAGTTGGTGAGAGAAGAAGTAATTGTTATTTTCCAGTTATTGTCATGTCAAGACTTAGTGTTTGATTTTCTAGCAAAAGGACTGATTTATGTTCAGACACATACTGTTTAGTATCCATTTTCTAATGGGATGTGTTTGGGAGTGCTATTCTTTGTCTGTTTCATGACTACTTTTTATTTTAATATACTGTTCTGCCAGTTTTCCACTTCCTGTTCCAGGTGCAGTAAAGCAGGGAGAAGCAAGTGGCCTACTTGGCATTCAGGCAGTGAGATTACCATGGCTGAGGTGGAAGCCATAAACCACAGTGGTAAACTGCAGCAGGTGATCTTGAAGACAGAACAGCAAGTTTGTGTTTGGCTTCTTGTTTAATGTCCAGGGAGCCAGTCTTGGGGCTGGTTAAACAGGGATTTGTCACTTTATGCAGCATTTGGAAGGGAAGAGGACAGATGTGGCATTGGCATTGCTTGATACCCTGCAAGAGGCATTGCTTGATACTGTGCAAGATTGCTAGTCTGTGCGGCAGTGGTGGTGAAGCACTGCAGGATACAAGCCTCTTCCATCAACTAGGTTGATCTTCAGAGGTGTGTCAGAGGTCTTGAATCAAATGGGACTCCTAATGGGCAATGTTGCTGTCCAGGTCTCGGTTTGCAAGGTGTGCCAGGTAATTTACTCTGAGGCTGGAAGTGGAAGCAGTGGTGGCCTCATCTGTGGGAGGAATGCTGTGTTCAAGTTACTGAGCTGCTGGGTGATGGAGCTATGGGAGGACGTGAGCAAACTGCACAAGTATCAGAGGAAATAAACAGGAGATATCCGGCTCTTCTTGGAAACCAAGCAGGGGCAAGATCCAAAGTCCAGCGCTACATGGAAGGAGAGACACTCAAAAGCCTCACTTAGAATCATAGAATCACTTAGGTTGGAAGGGACCTTTAAGATCATCTAGTCCAACCATTAACCTGACAAAAAAAACCCAAAACAAAAAAGAAAAACCAAAACCAACGCACACTTAAGTGGGTAAAGGATAGAGTGGAATATCTGAGCTATGTACAGAGTTGCAGAGCTGTAATTGGGAATGAGAGCTGATGAGATAAATGTCATGCCTTGAGTGCTGCAATGGATTGATACAGGGTCTTTATGAAGATAAGGGAAAAGGGCAGTGCGGTTACAACAGAGCAGCTCAAGTGCATGGAGTTTTGCTATAGAGCAGGCTGTGTGAGCTTATAGGTCAGTCAATTAGAGGACAGGCCAGCAAGAGGGATGCAATGGTGAACACCACCTACAGTAAAGAAGTGGAAGTGAAGGAAGCCTTTTTTGTTGTATTTGACAGCTGGAAGAAACTTCATGATCATTGACTCTGTTATTTTCATAGGGGCTTTAATTACTGGTATCTTCTGGAAGGGCAATGTGGTGGAGCACAGGCAAAGCAGAAGCTTTCTTGAGTGCACTGAGGTTATGTTTTGTTGTTGCAGGGATTGAATGGCTTGCCTAGGGGAGATGCTCTGTGGCAAGGGATGTTCTGATTATGTGTAAAGAAAAAAAAGAAATCATCACAATGAGGGTTAGTTAAACATTAGGACAGCGGCTGGGAAAGGTTGATAAATCTCCATCCTTGAAGACACTAAAGATTTGATTTGAGCAACCTAAGGTAACTTTGAAGTTGGCCCCACTATGATCTTGGTATTGGACTAGATGAACTCAATATGGTCCTTCAAACCCAAATTTCTCTATGACTTTTGTTATATTTGTCCATCTGGAAAGTTTGACATAGTTACTAGAACAAAAAGCTGCAAATAAGTTCTATGGTTTAGTTTCTGCTTCTGGGAAGTTCTTAACAAAAATAAATGTGGACTGTGTTTCAAATTATGTGTGGTCCTTGCCTTTCAGGTTACAAATATTACCCTTTGTGTACATGGAAAGGTGGGTGAATGACTTCCTTGTAGGGAGTCCCGTAGACTCTGTTTCTCAAGACTGCCACAAACAAAATGAATACTGTTGAATAATACTCATGCTTTTATGGAGCTGTTGCTATGCTTAATTAAATATTTAAGGCTGAAACATTAAACAGCTGTACCTGTTTTATGGTTAGCGTAATCTCAACAATTTCCATTGCACTTGAGTTTATAGATAAATGTGGTTTTGTATGTACGATCCATAAGAACTGTTAAAAAAAAAAGCCAACAAAATCTCAGTACAAGAGTTTATGTATATTCCAGTCTTAGTCATAGTAGCTCAGGCATTGACACTTCCACTTTGAGATAGTCAGCTAAAGATTTCTTGCTATTATTCAAATACCTAATGTTGCCAGTCTATGGAAATAGTCTCAGCTGTATGTTGTATGAAAGAGCTGGAGCTTGCTCTCATCTTTGGCAAAATATATCAGTGCCATTTAAGGACTTGGATAATAGTTTTCAAGAAATGCTTTTGGATGTGGTATCTGAGAGTTGCTACCTGGCTGCTGTAAACTTTCCCAAAGAATTGGGCAGTTTGGGCAGTGTAAAAAAAAAAAAAAAACCCAACAAAAAAAACCCCAAACAAACCAAGGCAAAACACCAAACACAAATAAAATGCAACAAACCAACAACATCAACAAAAAACCAAAACAAAAGCTTACAAGTATCTTAAATATCTTTGCTTTGTCATCCAGTTAGACTACTCTACAGTGCTTGCTGCTACAATACAAAAAGCTGATCAGCCTTTCCTGTTTTGGTCCCCTGGCCTTCCAACTTGCTGTTAGCATACTGCCTACTACATAAAGGCGTATGCTAAGGAAGCTTCGAAAAAGTCAAGCTTCAGAATTTTTTGCTTGAGGTCCAAGCAAAGATATGTAAAGATATGGTCAGACTTTCTGAATGAATTTGTTTCCTGATAAATCTGCAGATTTGGTAAAACCCAAGGAAGCAGTCAAAGTTAATATGAACCATGAAGTATGATAAAGTTTCTCACCTTGAGCAGTTTGCTTATCCACACTGATCACGGCAGAGCTAGGATTCATTTCAACTTCAGACCTGGTTGAATTTATTCATACTTTCTGGTTATGAACTTCAGCAGTCTTGAAATTATTTTGAGTTTTGTCGCTGAGAATTTTCAATGGTTCATCCGAAACACCCCTTACCTATGCTGTTACACACTTACTTGTAAGAAGTGAACCTGAAGACAAGTTCTGTAGCAAATCTGGAGAATTTTTGACTTTCAGGTTAGAGCTGCAAAATGAGAAGGCTTTGTTTAAACATCTGCAAACCATAACACCTGGGGCTTCAGTGCATGCTCAATTACATATCTGACATCTTATATTTTGAAGTGTTACAATTTACAAATTTGAGGAGAAGGGAACTGTTTTGTTTGAGTATCAGAAAGCAATGGAAGCACTTTAATTTCTTCATTGATGAAACAACCCTTAGCACTGCTTAAATTTGCTAGCTCTGTAGCTAGGTTACCCTCTTCAGATATGACTGCCTCTTACAGAGCAGGAAAATTAGGAACACCTGGTGTTCCCAATTGGCATATACATGCCTATGACATGTATGTGTGGGAGTTACAGTTCCAGTCTGTTCTGCTATGAAATACCCTCTTTTTGCAGATAATTAATCAAGCCATGAACAAAGAGTTGGACTTTGTCCCACCCCTTTGAGATTGTTAACAGTTCTGAGTGTCTGTCATTTGCTTTCCGTTTGACCAGAAGTTCTGTCCTGTCCCTGAGAAATTTTTTCTTAAGAACATTCCTTAATAAAATCCCAGGCATCTCTTAACACATCTCATCTGGGATCATCACATCTGAAACGGTTACAAAATTTCACTTTATTTTGGTCTGAGTTACACTAATACATATCAGAGACTTAGAAACTAATGCCTAAATAAAAAAAAAAAATCTACCCTCAAAGCAATATTGAGACGTACTATGCTTGTCCTGATTTTTCTTTCTTTTATATGTTTTTGTGGGGTTTTTTTGTAGGTTTCTTTGCTTGTTTTGTGTGGGTTTTTTAATGCTCAATGTTGTTTTTTCCATCAGAATGCTCTGTATTTTTTGTTTCCTTTCTTAATGTTTTTTTCTTTTTTTTTTCTTTTTTTTTTTTAGGGTAACATGCACTTATTTAAGGCTGGCTGCTGGACTATTGGGATTTTTTGGCTTTGGATTCTGATTTTTATGAATACTACAATTACACAGAACCATAATACTAGATTGAGTGGGGTAGTAGTTACCAATGGAGAGAACTGTTTTGCTCCAGAGACAGTCTGTCTTTTTTTCCCTTTTATATTACCTCTTTAAATGAGATGTTGCATTTCAGATGATGAATGTGGTAAAATGTTTCTTTGTGTATTCCCCTAGTTGTTAATAAAATAAATAGGATCAGGGAAGTCAGTGCATTTCTCAGCTAAGACCCATCTTTTTTTTACTCCACTGTATTAGTTGGAATGGGTTTTTGGTTTTAATACTGCATCAGCCCACTGTTATATCTACCTTTTCTATCTTTTACCTATCTTTAAATAAAGCAAGAGAAGGGTGTGGTTATCATGAGGAATAGTGTCATAAACGAGGTCTGAATGGGAAGTTGGAAATGCTGATGATTTATGGCTTTCTACAACACTCATTAGGCATACACATCAATGTGTAACATCCCATAAATTATATTAGATGCTGTAAAAAGCCATAAATTGTCACTTTTAGTGTGAGTTATTGCCATTAAAGACTTTTATTCTCGGCTGCTAGTGTGAGTTTCTATGGCTTCCTCACCAATTCCCTGACTAATGATTTCAGCAACTGCAGGAAGGAGACCAAGAGATACGGTGGCTGATTGGGTAGCACAATTCCCTTAAAGCTATTAAGTTAGAGGTTAAACTACTTTACAGAGAAAATATGATCTACTTGCCTGGTAACATCCTTAACATTGAGCATTTCTGAACATCGTTCAGACCAACTGTATTATTTTTCTTCACTGTTGTTAATACCTGGCCTACTTAGAATAATGATACCAATTTTTACTGAGTAGTCAGCTGCAGTAGAATGACAGTAAGCTAAATCCTGTGGAGTTATTCAGTCTCTCCTGTTGATCCACCCATCACAGAATTTGCAGTGGTACCTCAGAGGGGATATTGCTAATATTACTACAGTATACTGCAGTAAATTGTAGTATTTTTAAGTGATGAGCCATTACAACACTGGGTTGTATATCTTACTCTGTATTATAAGTCAACTTGATGAAAGGTAAATAAGGTGAGAGAATTGCAGGTAGTACTGTCTTTTTTGTGTGTGTAAAGCAGCACTGCCTGTGGTATTTGGCTTCAGGGAAAGTACTGCTTTCCTCCATGTTGTGGTGCGGTTATCGCTTCCAATTCTATGTAGAGGTTCATGCAGGAAGAAGATGAGAAACAATGTATCAAAATTTGCTTCTAATTTTAGACACCTTTGGGGATACTTTTATTTGAAAAAGGATTCCTACCTTTCAGGATGCTGGCTATAAAGTGTCATTATGAAAACTAGACCCTGTGGCTTGCAAATGCTATGCAAAACCAAAATAATTTATCATGGCTTTTCAAAGATATTCCTTTCGACAAGTCCGTTCTTTTCCCTGGAACACTTGTATGTACCATGGCTTTTAGGGAGATTTTTCTTTGCCACGCCTTCACTAAACCTTGGTTTAGCAAGTATCTTTATTCATCCAACTTCTTCCAGTTCAGGATATTGAAAAGAGTGACAGACGCCTCTCTAAAAAGCATCTTGGTAATCTTGTTTTAGGCTTGATGAAAAGGATAATTCTGAAGAAAATGGATTTTAACATTTTGCTAGCCATTTTTGTTGTGTTTTAAGAGAAGAGCTTTTTGCATTCCTCCATCCCCCCACCCCTTGTCCTGCTGACTGGAGCACATTTATGGCTAAATCATGCCCTCTAGTGAGTCAGTTCGGTGGGATTAAAATTGCAAAGCTTTGTCATAACTGAGGTGAATTTTTCCCCCCGTTCTTTCTCACGTAGCTTGGAGAATTAATCACATATAGTTCCTATGGACAGCTAATTTATACTTTTTGCTAGGTGAGAGAAAGGTCAGTATTGTAGTGTTTGTAATGTATTCCTGAAGCTGCCACACTTTCATATCATAACCATGCAGAAAAAGGAAGCAATGCTATTTGTAGCTTATGTATCCTTATGTAGCATTAATTTAAGAGCTGTCAGTTGCATGGGTGACTTCAATAGCAATTCTAAGCTAGAAAAGAGAAGACAGATTATAACTGAATTCTTGTCTATTTTTTAAAATGGGTTTAAAGTGTATCTAATTGATTTACATGGAAAAGAGCCAGAGAGCATGCAGAAACTAAGAAAAAAAAAAGTTACTTGAGGTAAATACATAAGCTGAATCAAGTAACTGCTGACTTAAATTCAGGAATATGTCTTAAAGTGAGGAGTGATGAACTGCTTTTTGCTGACTGTTGATTCCAATCATTGTTTGGATCAGCTTGAGGACTATAGTGGTTTGGTAATGTTGGGATAGATCATATGACATTTTACAATGTTAATACATTTTATATATTCAATTGTGTTTCTAATTTTATAATAATGGAAACAGTATTTGTACAATATGAAAGCAATATACTTGGTGTTGTCCAGTTTGAGATTTATTGCAAAAGCAGATCTTGTACCATAATGTTCTCTCTCACCTTTAGAGTGTATCAGCAAGACTTTTATGATCAAATACTGTGTGACGCATCCCAAATAGGAATGGTAAGTGAATGGAAAGAAGTGCTTTGCATTCAGTTTGTATTTCATGAAACAAGTGTCTTTCATGAAGAACTTTGAGTTCATCTAGTCCAATCCTATTGAATTATTTCCCCACTGTTAAGAAATTGAACTTATTCATATGCTGAAATTATTTTATGCTTCCAAACCCAACTTCATGGTGGTCCTCAACTCTTACATTAAAAAGTTATGTAAGAAAATACTTCTATTATTGTAGAAACTGGATCTCAAATGACTTTTGATGCTGTACTTGATTTGCATTGAGTATTTTTTATTCTGCTTTGAAACGAAAAACTCCAATTTTGAAATTTTGTGAATGAAATATCTGGTGAGTTCAGTTTGGCTGAGAAACTTTGCCCGTTATGTACTTTAATGTTGTTTCAAAATACTTGTTTGGTGATTTGTGGGGTTTCTGTGTATTTTCTCTCTCTTTTTTTTCCTTATTTAAATCAATGCTTTGACATTTTGAAAGTAGAACATTTTGACTTCCTAGTGATTTTTTTATTTTTTTATTTTTTGAGTGGTGGGGAGGGATCATATCCTGAAAAACATCGAGACTTTTAGAATAATTTATTTTTTATGAGTTCAAGAACTGATCTTTTTCTCATTAACATATCTTATGCATAGGAATTCACATGTCAAATGATATTAAATGAGTATGCTGCTTCCAGCTGGATCTTGTCAAGTCCAGGTTTTGATGTGATCTCTTTCTTGAGAAACATTTTAGTGGTGCTGTGTGGAAGCTTTAGTTTATTAATGGTGTAGAAAGTAGCATTCTTGGGTAAAGTAAAACCTTACAAAGCTTCGAACAAAGCCTTCCAGCTACAGAAGAGGCTAAGCAACATCTCCTGCGGTTACATATACATGTCTCAAGATGCTGTGATTCACCATGGCTGACCTGCCTGTGAAACTAGTAAAGGTGTAACAACATGTTGCTGTAGCTGTTCAGATAAGGCATCCAGATCAAGACAGTTATTTCTGTGGCCAGAGTTACATTGTGTGCAGCCTTAGACCCATGCTGTGTGTATGCGCTGGAATGTCCTGTGCCTGGTGTGTGATCTCTAACCTTGTTGTATAGGGTGACTGTTGAACTCTTTTAAAGTTTAAACAAAAGCTTTTTCTAAACAAAAATACATAGAATAATTTCCCTTCCTCCCGCGCCTTAGGCTGCATGTCTGAATGTCAGTGTAAACTCTGAAATAAACCTTTTGTTCGTACTGAGAGAAAAGAAAATGTTCTGACAAACATCTTAGTATCTGCTATTATTTAAGAATTTGGGGCTTGTGACCTGCAACTTGTGTATTGATGTTGTCTGTCACAAGGGCTCCTTTTAGCAGAGGATCTTGTGCTGAAGGATGTTACTTCTGTTCTGGACATCAAGTTTGATTTGTGGAATAGAGAAGATAGAGTACTTGTTTTAGAATAGCTTTTTACAAACGTTTTTTGTTTTTTTTTTTTTTTTTACATGAAAATTCTGCATGTTGTTTATCTACTGACTGAGACAATCATTATCCAAGTTACACCAAAAACATTGTTGCAAGTTTTGTGCAAAAGAGGTTTGGTTTTTTTTTTTTGACCTTTCTTGTGAGATTATTGTAGAAGCAAAATTAGAAATCTAGAATATGCAATCTAATAGTTGAATTTAAGGATACTGACTGTAATTAGGATTTGGAGACAAGCAGGTGTGGAACTTTCTCATCTGTAACAGAGCCTCTGGGTATCCTAGATGAATTGCTGCATCATGTCACACAAGCTTCATAGCCAGTGGGAGATGAACACTAAGAGTTTATGAGGCCATCCATAAGTTGTAAATGTGTGATGACTGAAAGAGTCGTGTGTCTTAATGTGCACCACGTTATTCCAAGTTAACATTAGCTGAAGTTTAAGAAAAGAGGAATACATCTGTTAATTGTCAATAAAGCTTATGCAGTTTATACTAGGAAGCTTTACATTGCAAGCACAGGACAGAACTGTTAAGTAGGGTATTTTGAGTGAAAACTTCTGTTTTGGGGACCATGCTCAAGGGACTTTATTAAATATACTGTCCTAAGCAGAACTTATGCTTTCTCTCCTGCTTCTCATTGACTGTGATTCCAACTGTGCCAGTATGCTCAAGGTCTGTTTTTCAGTAACAGATGTGTTCTTCCAGTCTTGCACAAAGTAACTGCAGCTGATACTTAATCATAAATAAGAAGATATTTTAAAATTAAAGTTATATAAATTACTTCAAAATTATCACATGCTTGAAATATACACACTGCATTTATTTGTTTTGAATTGATGAATTGTTTATGGAGCACATACATACATATCCTTTTGTTCCAAAATCAAAGGGTAGAAAAATTTGGAAACACTGGCTGAAAAAGTTCTTTCCATTTCTAGCTTGCCTTTCCCTAGTTATTAGTCAGCTGTGCACATAAGAGCTCGCTCTGAATGAAAATAAATCAGTTGTGCTAGTTTTTAAAACTAGCTTGATTGTTGTCTTCCAGTTGCAAGGATATTGCAAAGCTTTCTCTTTCTAGGGGTTAAAAACCTCTTTCTTATTTCTAGCCTAAATTTATTTATCTGTTTGTCTGACATAAGATCTCATAATTTCTTTTACTGAAATACCCAAAAGTAAAATACATAATAAAACCCAATATTTGCTCTTCAGAAGAATTTTTAAGAGCCCAGTGAGAAGTAATTGATGGTAGGAGGTGTGGTAATGTCTTGAGTTGGAAGAAGAGAGCTCTATTTGGTTAACAAACGCATTCTTACTTTCTCTTCCCTCTCAGATGTTTAACAGAGATTTCCAGTCACTAGGAGGATCTATTTCTGTTTGGGTTTTTTTTTAATGAAAATTTTCAGTGTGGTTTTGTGTTAGTTGCTATCCAGTATTTCAGAACAGTCTACGTTATGTCAGCAGTAGAATATTGCTGACCCATGCTACCAAATCCCACCAGGTGAATCATGGCTTCTTCTGTGGAACATTTTATTGGAAAAGGTCTGGTAGTATATGCATATAATGGACTTCTGAAGACACTGCATTCTGCTTCACTAAAATTTTAGTGTCTGTAGCAGGGTCAGTAATCATTCTACTTAAGCAAATAAAATCAGTGGTTTTGTTGGATTAGTTTAGAACTAACGTAAATTACTAGAGCATGTTTTATCAAAGTTGGTAAATTTTCTTATGCCTGTAAAAGAAAATGCTGCTAAAGCTGTTAAATCATACTCAACTTACGTAGGTCTTTTTGAACTCAGACACTGGAAAGCAAACCTTTTTTGTGAAGATATTATAATGTCCAAAATCTTTGCTGACTAAAAGGAGTAGTTGTATCAAAATAAGATTTGGTCCAGATTGCTTTATCTGGGCCAGATTTAGTGTCACGTTTTGTAAATGCGTTATATGGTAGACAGATGAAAGCAATCCGTTGTGCAATATAACATTAGGTAAAAGTAGGAACATGGAGAAGGAAATTCCATTCATAGCCAGTTCCAGATAATATGTACTGAAGCAATTCTGGCTTTGTCTTTGCAAATTGAATTTTAATTTGTTTCTGTATGAAAAATAGCTGATACCAGGTTTTCAAACTGGTATTCATCCATTTTAAATGTCTGACATGAACTAAATCTTATTTCACGTTTAAACTTCATTCTCATTCTGCCTTCAACCTCAAAGGTCGATTATGGATATAGACTTTTGTCCTTTTGTCCTTCCTCAACTGGAAAAACTTGCTGCAAAGGATTCTTAAAAGTTTGAGGTATTCCAGCTGTCATTCTGCTTCTCCAGATGAGACTGTAGTAAGGACAGCATGTCATTACTACTTGCTGTGGAACAAGTACTTTCATCTGGTAGCTCAGTGGAATCTAGAAGCTGATGATCTTGTGCAGGTGTAGATTTTTTAGGTTACATGAGAAAAAATGCAGCCTGGTGTGAAAACTCAGCTGCTAAATTTATGAAACACTTACTGATACCCCAAAGGGTCTTAGGAAACTGTTAGTGCTAAACACTATCAAGGATACCCAAAATAGCATTTTACTAGAAACTTCTTGAAATTTCTCTGTCTCTGTAGCAGTAAGTAGAAGTTAAAACCAAGAACCACATAGTGCAAATTCATTGCTACTACAGCATGTAATAAAATTTTGTGCTGAGAAAATTAATTTTCTTTTAAGAAACACGAATAGAATATTGGTGATTTCTTAGGAAGCCTTTTATAGAAGGGATGCTGATGGTGGGGAGCAACAGTACAGATAATGTTTTTGGGTTTTATTTCTGTGTAGCAATTGACATGTGACTTCAAGTAGGTAATTGAGTATAGTGAATCGTTTATTCCATTCGTAAACCTGGCTGTTTGTCAGTGTCCTGGTTTGAGGTAGAACAGAACTAATTTTCTGTTCAGTAATTTTACCTTTTTAGCTGGGCCTTGTCTAACTGAACTCTGAAATTAACAGCATATTGTTCAGAAACTGTTCACTTTCACAGTGACAAGACTGATGATACCAAGGAATGGTGTGCAGAGAGGCCCTTGCTTATACTTATTACTATAACAACCAAGGTCAGGCAAATTTATTTGCCCCACTGGAGGGTCGGAAGCAGAAAAGCGTAGAGGGGTCACACCTGTGGGGAGGAGTGGACAGGACAGGTGACCCAAAACTGACCAACTGGGTATTCCATCCCATTTGCATCATGCTCAGTATAAAAGCTGAGGGATCAAAGGGTCAGCTCTCTTGCTTCAATGGCCAATGGCTGAGGAGGACCCTGTCTGTTCCTCTGCCTTTGATCCCGATCCAAGTATTCCTGACTCCAGATCCGGAATCCAGCTCCTGTCCATCACTGAGTCCAGTGTGGGACTTTTCCCTGTGCCTGCTGGTGACATGATCATCATCCTGGGAGCTTGAGAGAGTTTTGTATATACTCTATACTTTCCCCCCCACCTCTTTTCCTTATTATTATTTATTATTTAATTACTTATTAATATTTTCATTAAAGTAGTCTGTTTTTTTCTAAACTCATAAATCTCTTTTTTATGTCTTCTTCTCCTCTCTTTTCCTTAGGGGAGGGAGGGAGGGGCCATCTGTCGTTCTCATCGGTCAATCCGGTCACAACCACAACAGTCAGACCACTCTATTGCTACCAGTTGTGTTTTCTTCCATCAGTTAGCAAAAGTTTAAATGCTGTGGGACATAGGTATAACTAAATTTGTATGTATCTTGTGAACTAGCATGTGTAAACTCTGAAATGAAATGCAGTGGAGGAAAGTTACTGCTGCCGCATACCCCCAAACGTGGTTCCACTGAAATTGTAGGATGTCTGTTGAGAGATCTTTCCTCTTCCCTGACATTTTCTTTAGAAAAGTACCTTTTTGTTTCATTGATTTGATATGTTTGTTCTTGACGAAGACATCTTATTAGTTTTCTTTTAATGTGTTGTTATTGGAAAAATTAAATTCATGCAAAACCACCTGAATTATTGCTGCTATATTCTAAATAATTGTGGTTGTAATAATTCCAATGTAATATATTTGTGGAATGTTTAATAGCAAATGTTGTGGCTAGTATGACTTTAAGGATTAACATTGTACAAAAAAAAAAAAAAGCTGTGAAGCTGTGCAATTCCTGGAGCACTTTATGACTCTGCGGATCAGCAAGTAATTAAGAAAAAAAGTTGGTGGACATGCTTCAGGGGAATAACAAGGTTGACAAGACTGCATTGCTTGCCTTCAGCAAGGTAATTTGCTAACAAAATGCTGCGTGTCAGACCTTTGATTCTTCTTTTGACCTCTGTGTAGAAGGTTTGGGAGAATCAAACTAAATCTCAGAACAGCAGTTAAGAGATTAAAAAAAGTAGATAGTTCATGCGAGAAGACAGACCAAATGCTGAAAGTAGCAAAAATTAATGGGAAGAGAAACAAAAAAACCAGCGGACATGCTTAAGGTGTTCTGGAAATACTGTTGATAAAATAGTTCTCACTGGTCAGACATAATCCGCTTTTTGAATATGGTGGGTGAAACTTACTGAGTCATTCTGAATAAATACTTCAAGGTGGATAATGTATTCAGTGAAAGTAATTTTTTTTTCTTCAAAATATTTAATGGCATATTGCAGTTACCTCAAATGTATTTGTTTTAAATTATTAGTGGAATAATAATGAAGAATGCTTTTTAGATTATAAATGGCTTATGAATATTTAATACTGAGAAGTCAGATTTTTACGTACCAGGGGTGTGACATTGTAGAATT
>JAOXJK010000062.1:19682307-19696275 GCA_025774025.1 Xenus cinereus
GAATTGCTGTCAAACTATATTGATTGTTTCTCTACAGTTGCTTCAAAGGATTTCTGCCCCACAAAATCAATAACAGCTGCTCAACAATCTTAAATTAAAATGACAACTCAAAGTTTTAAGAGTTGGTGATTTATTCTTTAAAATTGCACTCAAATTTGTCTTCTGTATTTTTATATAATAGAAGGATATTAAAAAAAAAAAATCACCTTTCTTTAAGAAAAACTCAGCTTTTTTCAATTTTGTCTCATCAGCTTTACCTGATTCAGTTTCATGAATTTGGAAATTTGCATTTAGTATTGGCTAATTTGTTCAGTGTAGAATTTTGTTTCTTGTTTAGATCTTGTGGATTTTTGTGCATCAATGTTTAGCTGCACTTTAAACTGTTGAGTTAATATGTGGTAAATTGATACATTTTGTCCTGGTTTGCAGTAATTAAAATGAATTAAGTGAGCTGCTCTAGTGTTTGTGCTAAGTTAGTACTTAATAGCTTTACCACTCAGTTTTTGTGATTCTACAGCTTGTAATTGGACTTTTAGATGCACAGTTAAAGTATTTATTTCAATTATTTTTCCTTTTAATAGCTTAACATTTTAGCAACAATTTTGGTTGAGTACAATTTCTCCTGCTCCCTGGCACTTGTTAATGGTACACAAGGAAAAAGTAAATATGTATGTGCTTTATGAAATCACTATGGGTTTTGCTTGTAGAAAGAGCAGTGTCATACGTGCATTTTTGGTACTAATGTAACTAAGTATGGTCACCAGGTACTCTGTATCTTCCTTGAGTGTATAGCTATTCTAATAGGAAGCACCTTAGTGAAGAGATGCAGGTTTAACTCAGTGTTACATCTGCTTATGATTTTTTTTCAGAGTTTGTTTTCTCTTCTTTGTTCATGTGTTCCAGCTCCCTGAATATCTTTTTTGCCTCTACTGAACACACTACAGTATGTTGGTGTCTCTCTCAAACTCGGGGATCCCAAACTGCCACAGTACTCCAGATGTGGTCTCATGGGTGCTGAGTAGCGAGACTAACCACTTCTTTTCACTCAATAGCCACACTTCTAATACAGCCTGGTATGTATTTGGCCTTCCTCACTGCAAGGCACTAATGACTGATGTTCGTCTTGTCTACCAGGGACCATCAAGTCTCTTTAAAGCTGTTCTTTAGCCAGTTACTGCCTAGCCTGTACTGCTGTGTGGGGCTACGTAGATGTAGGACTCTGCATCTGCCTGTTTTGAACTTGACGTCATTGTCAGCCTGTTTCTCCAGCCTGTCAACTTTTCTCTGAATAATAGCTCTGCCCTCCAGTGTTTTGGCCACTGTTGTGAATTTGAGCGTGCAGTCTGTCCTATTGTCCAGGTTCATTAACAAAGCTGTTGAACAGTTTCAGCCTGGGTGTTGATCCCTGAGGGATGTCACTAGTACTTGATTGGCAGTTGGACTTTGTACTGCTGATTACAACCCTTTGATTCTCCCAGTCTGGATAATTTTCCACCCACATCATAGTCCACGTACCCAGTCTAGATCTCAGAAATTTAGCTATAGGGATACTATGGGTAATTCTGTCAGAAGTCGTTCTGACATGTTATCATCAAAAGGGTGTGACAATATGCTTCACTGTTTAACAAAATAATTTTATTCTGAGCATAAATAGAATTTTAGAACATAGTTATTTTTACCCAGAAAAGCAGCAAAACTTCCTATGTGGAAATCTTGGCTTTCTCAGCAAAGGAAAAGTTGGGTTTTTGTATAATTATATTTCTGTAAGGGGGAAAAAGTCTTTGAAGTCTCTGCGGGAATCAATCTCCATAAAAATTTAATAAGTATACCACCTTGTTGTTTTAATTCTGTGGGATCAAATGAAAAAATGCAGAATCCTTGGTAGCTCAACAAGTTTGAAGGTATTTCTTCCTGTATTAGCGAACTTGAAGCTGTTGATCAAATTAGGGAAGAAAAGGAAAAATGAAATGTTAAATGTTTTTGAGGATCCAGCTGAGGTTGGTAAGCTATTTGTGAACTTTTAAATTGAACATGGAAACTAAACAGTGGGGCAATGTTTGGAACTTTTAAAAAGGGCGGTGGCATGACTGTAGTTTTATGCAAAGATATCTTTCAGATTTTAAGTACCAAGGTAAACAGCAGGAGACTTTAATGATATGACAAAAAATTTTTACCTTTCTCCTATGAACTCATATAGTTGCAGTTAGGAAAATATATAATATTCATTTATTTAAAAAAAAATCGATCAGTTGGATTATTTTTTTTTTCCTTAGAGATAGGTTCAAAAAAATATTGTGGACATGTTAGTTTAGTAAAATCCTCAGTATGTGTAAAAGGGAAGTACCAAGGAGCATGTAAGAGAATTGAGCAGGACAGAAAGGGAAAAAGCAGGAAAATGTAGATCTAGTGTTGGTCAAGTGTAAGTAAGAATTTGATACAAAATAACAGAGTGGTTAACGTTAATCTTTTTCTCTAATAGATGCAAAAAGGATCTAATACATAGTGGCAGTCTATCAGATACAATATTTTATCATAATTTACAAAAGCTCATTTATTTTCTGACCTTTCAAGGGGAAAAAGTAGAAATGTTGCTGGTTTGTATGTAGTATAGCAGTGCTGCTGAACTGAAAGACTGCCAAAATGAAGTCACAACTTGGCTGAAATAATCTTCACCTTATCCCCTGCTCCATTACCTGTAAGTCTTGCAAGTATGTGTTGTCCCTTATGGTTTTGTCTTTTTATTCCTAGCTGCAACAAAGTTTCCCCACTCCTTTCTTCATAGCATAGTTGAAAATGAAAGGGCTTTTTATTAAAAAAAAAAAAAGTGTGTGTATTTTTTTTTGCATATAGCATAGTGCTATACGGATGAGTCATTGAAGTTATCCTTCAGTTCAGGCTGAGCTCTGGAGTTTATATTCTCTCCTGCATTTTTATCAGTTATCTTTTCGACAAGTCTCCAACATAATAGTTACTAGTAATAAGTTCAGCTGAACACTTTTTTTTAAACTAAAAATTATGAATAAATTGGAAGTAGCGATGGGGTAGTATTTTCAAAGAATGATTTTTGTGATAGCATGTTGTCAAGAACACGTATCTTAGCAAACTTTTTTCCTCAAGAAGTAGTGTTTTTAGCCAACCAACCAGAGAAAGTCTGTGTTTTTTTTCCTGATCTGTATTCATGCTGGTACATTAAAGGTGATCTAATATGTGTGGTAAACATCTTATGGCAAGCTGTCTGAAATTTATCCTAGCAAAATTGGTATTTCCTTCTTCAGGAAGTTATTGGGAATCAACAGTGGAAGATAACTCTAGTCAGTGACCATGGTGAAAATTTGTCTAGGAAATAAGATTTCCTGTGTATTGCGAATTCTTTTAAGGACCTAGAGGCTAGAAGCAATGCATGTTTTTCTTGTGCCGGTTCTGATTTTGTTCCTGTGAATGGTCTTAGACAGAGTAGTGTTTCTCTAATCAATATTTTTCTTTTTTATTTATCACATAAAATATGATTGGAGAACCACTATCTGAAAAGTTTATCTGGGGATTTTAATAATATACTACAATTCATTATTTCAGAAACTGTAGCCCAAAACTGTGATTTTAACATCAAGTCATGTTATAAATAGGGGTGAACTACTATTTTGTAGATTTCAGGTTTATACTCTCACTGTTCAGGGATTATTTTTTTTAATTATCATTATTTTGCTTCTTACTCTTCCCACCCCAAATTCTTTCACTGGCAAAAAATGTGAAAATTCACTAGATTAGAATCCACATAGATTTTGATTTGTTGGTTGTTATTTTTTTTTCCTCCAGTATACCCTAGTGAAAATAAATCTCCTTACACTGAACAACTGACGAACTGTTCTAAAGAGAAGAGCGTATTTAAGCATCAAGTCTTTTTGTATGCCTATCAATGTGAGTCGCATCTGTTTAAATGTGTGAAGCACATCAGAAGCTTTCATTAGGGCTTCAGGTCTCATGGTATAATCCTTCTCTGATTAGTAAGATTAAATGCCCATGGTCAAGTGCTGATGAAGTAGAAAGAATGCATTTCAAACCTGAAAGGTCACCTGAATGTAGCGAATTCCTCATCAGATACTAAATCCGTGTCTGTAGGGTATGAATTAAAGGTTTCTCAACAGCTCCCACCACTTCAGGTACATTCTAACCTTCTGTCTGTGCCATAGATAACTGCTGAAAAATGGTTGACAGTGCAGTTGAGTCCAGTGTAGAGCCCCCACGCAAAACTCAGCAGCCCACTCCAGCCCGGCTCAAGCATTCGACATACTACTGCTACTGACACACTGCAGCAAAGCATTCAGCTGGTGTGCTGCAGCATTGTCCTGTAGGGATAAAGTTAAATGTGAGCATTCATTTCAACATGTGTGTGTTGATGTTGTACATTCTGTATATTTATAAATAGTAATTTTTCATTGGTAAGTAATTTCTATTTTCTCATTAGAATTTCTCTGAATGAAAGGTCTCTTATATGAAAGTTTGTAGTAGTGGTGACTGAAAACTTATTCACATCTAGGTCTTATACATGCCAATTTTAAGCATGTATCTCAAGGAAAACCCATTGTAGGATTGATGTCTTCAGTTGGAAGATAATTTTGAGTATTTTATGACTAAGTAAGGTTGCAAAGAAAACAGGCAACTTTAATCTTGTCGCTGAAGGTGAAGCCAAAGGTCACCTTACAGGCTACAAAATGTTACCCAGAGCAGGATTTGACATAATTTCTGAAAGAATGGCATTTGCTGTGGAACTTGGCATTGGTCCTTCTGTATTGTGAATGGTGGAGGGTCTAAGCGTATATCTGGAGTATGCTTATATGACCAGGTGGTCCTAGTGGGAAGACAACAGGTCTTTAACTAACTTCGTACTTGTCAATGTTCAAGGGTTTCTTTAATTAGTACATAGTGTTTTCTCCACTCCATTAAGTGCCACTGAAAATCCTATCCCTTCATAACATGAAATTGAATCACCTGTCTTTTTACAAAGGGCAGCCAGAAGTGTTACAGATTAAGTCCTCAGCTCACTAGTTCTCCTGTAGGTCTGTTGGAATCTCTGCAAAAGAAGTGCAAAGACTTTAATGACCAGTTCTTTGTCAGTGTCTGCATTTTCCTTTACTTTCAGTAAGATAGGGGGTTTGTGGCTGGGCTCTGAAGTGTCAAAAGTCTGTGACTCGTCTCTGAGCTCCTTTAATAGTAAGGAGAGGAGGTTAAACATTGGTCTTCTTATAAAATTGACATTAGGCTTGACAAGCCCAGAAATGGATGTTTGTACTTGTTGACTCGCAGTTCTGAAAGCTTCACCGCCTGTGTAGTTTCACAGAATGTATCTGTGTATGCTAAGATTCAAAATTGTTGATGTCACTCTTCCCATAGACTGTTGTAACTCTTGTAGACTCTTTCCATAGACTGTTCCCAGGGAGTTGGTTGAGTCACCATCCCTGGAGATGTTTAAGAAATGTGTAGATGTGCACTGCAGGGCACGCTCTAGTCGTGGCTATTGTAGGGGTTTTTTGTGTGTGTGTGGTTTGACTCGGTGATCTCAAACATCTTTTCCAACCATGCCGATTCTGTGATTCTGTAACAGTGTGTCCCCTAATTGTTGCAAAATCAGTGCATTCCTTTGTGTGTGATACACGTGTCTTATATACATCTTATACATGCCTCTTGTTGAAACAGCTTTTCAGCCAAGTTAATGGGAGATCTAGGGCTCTTTGAACAAAGACTGATGAGTAAACTAAAAAGGGAAATGAAGATATGCAAGGAAATGTAGAAAACTTCCTGTGGCTCTGAAAAATTACTTGCAATAAAATTCTTAGTATTACTTTTATCATAGCATGGGGTTGAATTACTAATGTAGAAAGACAGAATACAGTTCTCTTAAACATGAGATGCATTGTTTCCTTTAAGCATAATTCCTGTAGGAAGATGATCTGTCTTAGGTTAGTGTGATCTCTGTATTATTCTTTCTCCTCTGTGATATTTCAGTTCAGGTGCTTTTAATAAGGAGTTCAGGAGGAAGTTATGAAACTTAAAATAAGTTTGAGAACATAAAATATATTTTGACCTTTTATGGTGGTTTGCAGAATTATTGTGCAGATGAATCTAAGCTTCCTGCCTGATGATGAAGGGAAACAGCCCTTGGTCTGATGATTAACCTAAGAACGGCTTTGTCATTTGTGATACCTTAAGCATATTTCCAGTTCTATTACTGCAAACTTTTTAACTTGTCCAAATTATAAAGTTAAAAATAAATTATCAACAAACTCTATTTCGGATGACATTGCACAATTTTAAAGTCCACAAAAGCAGTGAAGAAAACCTGCTTTTAGAGCGTTTCCCCATTGAGTTACTTTAGAGTTATTCTTTGTCTTTCAGAATGGATTTTGAACTTTATTTTTTGTACTTAATCTTTAAATAAAGTCACATCTAGCCGTAGCAAAAAAGCTGAATAAATACTGAATAAACACCCGGCATGTACCTTAAAGCAAAGAGATTACTTTGAGCTAAAACTGTAATATCCCATGCACAATCTTCATATAAGGCGGAAAAAAGACTAGTTCTTTCGTTCCTTCTTGTGATAAAGCTTTATCCATCAAGTACCAGGTAATAGGAATCAGGTAACTTTCTTGGAATATTCCTTACACATGGTATCTCTTGCTTTATTTTTGGTTATTTTTGTCAACAGATTTCATTACCAACTCTATCTTTCTCCCTTCTGGATGTTTATGGTTGTTTAGAAAATGTTTAGAAAACTGTTTAGAGAAGAATAAGGTACAGATAATCTACAACCCAATCTTCAGATACCTTTGATCATCTGGACCTATGGATGTCATTTAAGTTGTTAATATACACTGGCTTGGATCTAGGAAAAGAGATTACAGTTTTCTGTTTTGATATGTAACACAGACCAAAAAACCTTAAAATATATGCCAACATCTCAGGTAGAGCGCTGTAACCCTTTCAGTGTAATGGCATAAAGCTTGTTCATAATGTTCTTTTTAATTAAGTGATCTTTATCATGTGAAGGGTTAGTCATTCGAATCTATTACCTCCTTGATCTTCCAGCTTTTACAAATACTGAACAGAAATAGCTAAAATATAGCAGGATCAAAAATTTTTCTGTCCTGAAAATCAGAGAGAAGAAAGATTACATGTATTGCTCCAACTTTTCAAAAGCTCTTCGACAGAAACCACTTAAAACTGGGAGGACATACAACTCCTGCTTTAGTACCTGAAAAGTGTCTTTGAAACTATGATTTGCAGTGAGAAGTCTTCTAATCATTAATGTGATGTACACATATGCTTGAGTGTATTAAGCACTGTCTGGACTAATGCATTTTGGGATCTATATGTTTTAGATATAAATAAATTTAATGTGCAAAGTTCCAAACTTGAATTTATTGACTGCGTATCCCACACACTGGCCTTGAAGGCATGGTGAATTGTGGAAGGATTCTAAAATAACTTGAAAGACATTTTTTGTCTGCATGTTTTGGGGCTATTTTTGGTATGTGAATATTAGAAATGATCGAAAGTTTTGGCCAGTAAATAGTCTGGAGAGAGTGCCTTAAAAATAACATAGAAATGTTGTACATATGCTGTCTGTGATGTGAAAGCCTGTGATACTGTACTGAAGCATGATACAGGCAAAGATAATGCAGGCTTCCTATTTATATTTCAGACAAACAGATGAGATAAAGCGAAAATAAAAGAGTTGCATTAGGAGACAGAAGATAAATTTGGTACCTCTTAGTCTGTTTTCTGAAAATGAAGCTGAAATTTCACTTTGGTTACAGAAGGCCAGATGAGACTGTGTCAGGTGTTACTGTTCTATCTTGATGTTAATTTGAGTTCTACAAGCCTTATAAAGAAAGAAGGGCCTACCTGTTAACCAGCACAGATTGACTATTATAGTAGTTTCTAAACAAATTTCTAATAGATTTCTGAAATACCACTTATGAAACAGTCTTCATTGATAATACTGAAGAAGTATGCTATTTGATTTATGGAGAAATCAGTTAAGTAAATCTACTGAATTAGTGCTGTACCATTTCACGTTTTGTTGGAGACACTGGAAAGGAATTAGGTGTATCATGAAGGAAGAGAACTGGAAATGCTGCTGGAGAATGTGGGGTGAGAATGAGGAAAACAAACTGTTTATTTGTCCTAGGGGCTGTGTTTGTAGTGTGGAAAAGGTCGATGAAGATGGAAGGCAATGTTGTCTCGGAGAGGAGTGGAATTTGAAAAAGGTAATACGGTCTTTACGTATGCAGAAGGCAAATGTTATTTCTGTTGTTCTGACTGTTGGTTGCTATGGTAATAAAAAGGGTTGACTAGTAAGTTGAAATTCAGTAGCTTTAATATCTAGCTGTTTATTAAGCTGAACATTGTAAGACATCTTCAGAACAGCAGGAACATCTATTTTGCTAATATTTGCCAATTTGGTGTGTATTTTTATCCTCTTTAGCCATATTTTCAAGTCCCTAGAATGTTGATAACATCTTTTTCCTACTCTTTCCTTTACTTGTGTTTCCACTTTTTTGTTGTTCATATCTACAAATTGTTTTCTTTTCCTCTTGACGTGAAGGATGTTTCAGTTTTAACTACTTTGAAAAGTTTCTCTTAGTGAAGTTTGTCTCTTTTAAAACTGCAAAGACTATATAACAGTAAATTACAAACACTCCTTTCATGAGTGGCTTTTATTGAGGGCCTCTATATTAATACAAGAATATGCGAAAAATGAGTTATATGGACCTATGCTGTATAGCTGTATGTAGTATTGCCAAAGAAAGACCAGTTGAGATGGATCATTTTTATTTTATGTACTTGTGAATTTTGGAGTGATATTATTATGTACATTTTTAAGAGAAACTTACCTGACTTTATCAGTTAAAATACTTTATGTTGACACAGTGCAGTTCAATCTATTATATTGCCATCATGTATTTTAACTGCAGCTTAAAAGCAGTGGCATTTCCTACTGATGGTAGGATTACTCTGTGTTGTTTAGAATTAAGGCCTATGTTGCTTGTGAGCTCTGCAAAGGTAAAAAGTAATTATTGCTTTAGTTTGCAAGGTATGCACATGAGTTTCTCAACTAAGCTATCTCCTGTACAATATCTGTGTCTCTCACAGTCAGGGTGAACATCATAGCCTTAATTTAATCTTTACGGCCAGTCCTTAAAAATGGTGTCAAAAATGAAGATCACAAGATTGTAGACTAAATTGAAATTTTGAAAGGATATTACATTTTGGGCTCATTTTATTCACTTTCTAGTTCTTGAACTCCTTAATTAATTTTTATGTGATGCTTCCAGACTCTTCTTTGTTAACAGAAGAGCTGAAGCTATTGTTGATATGTTTTTATATTCCAGTCTTCTGATACCAGGAACAGAGAAATCACAGGGGTCAATCTTACTGGTAGTGTTTTATGCAAATGATATAAGATAATGCCTATGCTTCACAAAACCTCTGTAGTTGCTTTTATGTCTCTCTTATTTATCTATCTATTTATTTATTTATTTATTTTTAATAGCCCTAAACAGCTTGATAGAATTGTAAAAAGGTAATTCAAATATTAGGTAACTTTTTAGATACCAGAGGGGTGTTGTTCAGTACAAATAAATCCAAGTTTTGTTTTCTAAACTTATTTAAGGAAAAAAAAAAACTAGTATACAGTATATTCCAAATTCTGGTTGGAAATATATCTCTTGTAAATGCAGCCTTAAGCCTGCAGTGTTTTGCTCTGGGTTATTTTTTCCTTTGTTTCTTTGTGTTTTTTTGGTTTTTTTTTTTTTTTTTTTTTTTTGAGTGTCAGTCTGATAAGAAAGATAAAATCGTTTTGAGTTTTATGGGGATGGGTTTACTTCATACATCAGCACTGAGTTCCAGTTAAGTGAAAAGTTAGGAGAAACAACTCTGCTTGTTCTCCGAATCAAATTTATTATAAGATCAACTACAGTTCTTTCATCTCTTGTGTAGGAAGGGTGTAGGTGGAGCCAACTACTCAAATACTGCATTAGTGTTCATTCCCTCCCTGGGTGACCATGCTGTATATAGAATGCTTATGAAAGCATTTTGCTTTTCTAAAAGCAAAATGTTGCTTTTCTGTTCAAGTGGAGGAATAGCTGGGAGTGCAAGCTGCCTCGGTAATGGAACAGGTGTAATTCAGTGTATCTTGTGTATGCTCTGTCACATTGACCCTTTCCACTTTGGGAAGGAACTCAGTACAGCTACAGTTTAAATTCAGAAACAACCCCAAGGCATTTGAAAACAGTGTGATGTTAAGCAGAGCAGAGAATGGGTGCTCTACAAAGAATTTTCCAATAACATCACAGACAGCTTTATTTCATTTTTAGTGCTTTTAAATTAGTTCTGTTAAAATTTTCAAAATAATGCATGGGAGGAATAAATGAAAACTGGGATAGGTAGAACGTAACCATTTTAACCTTTCACTCTAACATTCAACAGCATCTCTACCATGAAAGGGATGTAGATTGTTCTTAACAGCAGAGCTTTGTTGAAAGTTTCTAGTCTCTAAATGCTAAACCCCTCTGGAGTGAAGTTGCCATTTTACTTGATATTGTGTGTGTGTGCAATGTTAATTATTATAATAGCTTCTATAAAATTACTGTGTCCATTTCTGAAATAGTGCTGTATTGTATGTAGCTATACTAATACATTTGGGAGGACTCCGTATTGCAACTTACTGTGCTTGATAGCCAAGTGTTTTTTGAAGTCCTAGTACATTCATGAATCCAGTAGTTAATACACAATTATTTCATTTTTCCAACAGCAGATAATTTATTTGGTGGTAAAAGTTAACAGTGTCAATGAATTTCTTGGGCTACATTTTGGGACTTTTTCTAAATGTAGTTCTTTTTCTTTTTTTTTCAATCTACAGTTTTGAAAATATACCTTTAAAAACCAAATACAATAGAAAGCTTCTAAAGTGTGTTGATTTGGAAATCCTGACTAAATAAGGGGAGGGGAAAATATTGAGATATGAAAACATGAGATTTTAGTGCTTCGTGAGCAGTAATTACCAGTAGCTAACTCAGATTTTCACATCTTTATTGTCAGCTATGCGTCGTTATGCAATAGTAAATTATCCTTATGTTGTGTACTAATTTGTGTCATGTAATGGCTTCTGAGCTTATTGTTTCACATGACATGAGCAGGCTTAATGCCCAAGTTCATTCAAGACAGTTGGATAAAGAAAAGAGGTTGATGCCACATTAGATTTCCTTGTACATAATACGCAAAAAATGAGCTGTCCTCACTCTTGTTTCATTCACAGTTAGTCCTCCTTAGGTTCCTGTGAAAAAGCTGATGTGGTGATCAGCCATTCCTCTGAGAATGTTCTTAACAGGTAAAGGATGTACTTTGATTTCTCTAAGACTTGGAGTGGTCTGTCTTTGGTGGCTGTAAGATGTTTCTCTGCAAATTTTTTGAGAGGTAATAAATAGGAGCACCTACATATGTAAAATAGTGTGGGAAGGGTAACTGATTTCTACCTTAAGTTATGATGTGATCATACTGTTTCAAGCATTGAAAGGTCTATTAGAAGCACAGAAAAGACAAAAAAGATAACTCTTTGTAACACTAGTGTTATAATGGGGAGCTATTACAGGCAGATGAATTAGTCTTGCATAGTTATTTGTGGAAGAGGTGTATTTGTGACTTTATGCCAACAGTTAATAAAGCTTATCTGCTGTTCCTAGAAGATGACATGTTCCATATACAGTACCCATGAGAATTATGTCTTTTATTTAAACTTCCTATCTCCTCATGTATGAGAACTGCAGAAGTGAATCTGGTGTGTTTCAGACTCTTAATTGTTTTCCCAGTAAGCTTTTTTACACACTGTTTTGAGTGTTTTTTAATTGCCATGCTTTTACAGCATACCAGGTGGTACACAGAAGTAGTGACAATATCTTTTTGTTATTGGTGTCCAGTGCTGCTTCACCTGCAAGTGGTAAAACCGTATCTGTGTTTATCCAGTAATTGTTTTCATGTTTGCACTTAGATGGTAGAATATTTACAACAATGTATCCCCTTTTCAAAATGTTATTTTTGGGGGCATCTTGTGTGTGTGTTGGTTTGTTTTGTGTGTGTGTGTTTTGTGTTGGTTTTTTTTTTTTTTTAAGTACTTGATGAGGGTCTACTAGTTTAAACTACAGTGTCCTTAATTTGTTAAAAAACTTACATGTCCAATGGGAATGTAAAAACATTTTAAGGACAAAAACATGTGTAAACAACTGGAGAGCGTAACAAATATGTTACTGCTACTTAATGTCTTTTACTAATTGTTAAATTAATGATATGATTTAAAATCTACATACCTTTGTGGGTTTTCTGCATTGGGATAAGAATTGACAGGCTGCAGTCTGGTCACTATGCAGCTTGTATATATGTGTTGTAGATGAATGTCTGTTAATATGATCATTGGCAGAAAGTAAAGTTTTTGCAGCAAAACTTACTAGGCTTCACCCCCTGCCCCTTTTCTTCTCCTTTCCTTTACCATAGGAGCTAAGGTAGCTGCTCTTCCTGGTCTTTTTTAATTTTAGAGGTCTTTCTTTTCCTTCTCTTCTAGTGGCAAGATAAGGTGTTTCAGTAAGTATTTATCTTGAGTTGATCACAGATTTTCTGCCACGATCTGGATTATTAGAGTTACTTTGCAATGAGATGGTATAGTTCTGTGCTTTGCAGATGACTTTCAGTTCTGATGAATAACTGGAAAACTTCAGTTTTGAAATGTCTAGTGTTTAAAATCCTGAAGTCTGCAGTTAATAATAGAAATAGGCTATGTTGATAATTAATGCAATGAATAGAGCAATGTTCCTTGTGTTGAAAGCTCATGGAATCTTCTTTCCTTTGTGCACTTTCTCTCTTCACATGGGGAAAACTTATGTGCATCTTCCTTTGCACAGGTATTGCTGGATGGCAGAAGGAACAGGAGTAATGAGAAAAAATATTTACAACTTAAACATGCTTAATAAACACAACAGTCTTAAATTTGCTGTTTAAAGATTTCAGAAGTGAGCTTTGCAACCTAAATTATCTGTTTCAGATAATTATTTTAGGTTATAAATATGGAGAATGGAATTTTTCAGGTCTAAGGCATTATCAGCTCATAAGAAAGCAGAGGGGGTAGGACTGCCCTCTACTTGCCACTGGCAAAATACATATATTGGCTTAGTGACTAGGAGTTTTGTGGTGTTAGTGTTTTAATGTTATTTGCACCTTATGGGCATCAGATCAGACAAGGAACTGATAACATAGAATGAGCTGAGTTGTGTAAAATTGAAGGTTCATCCAATTTCATTCCTGTCTTTTGAGGTCAATCAATAGTGGAAATTTGTGGGAATTCTAACAACAGTAGCAAAGCATTGGGAGGCATTTCCAGGATAATCTTCTTAGATTTAAGTTAGCATAACAAAATAATAAACATTTCCTGGTGTGATTCCTGTAGATATGCTATGGACCTGCAAACCTCTGCCAGCTTTGGAGCTGAGAAACAAGGTATAAATTTATTTCTAAACCCTTGAGAGGCTCCTAAAACTCACATTGTCTTTTGGATTATAGGTTGAGGATGGTGATCCCTCACCCTTTGGCACTAGGAGAAGAAGACTGCAGAGTAAATCCTTGTCTGTGGACAGTTGTGTTGTTAGTTATTCTGTTGTCAGTTTTGTACTTCAATGAGAAGTGTCACTGATGACCACAAATGACATAGTCATCTCTTCTGGGAACATCCTGACCAAGAGTTGGGAAGTGCTGATACACAGTCTTGGTGTTGTCTCTTTTCACATAAAACAAATGGCAAAAAACGCGCTTCTTGCACTCTTTTTACTGTTGTCCTTTATCTTTTAGGCAGCTTTATTGCAAATATTCTTTGATTTGGGTTTGTTTTGTTTTAAATTTCTTTCTGGTTTTTTTTTTTTGAAATCGCTG
>JAOXJK010000062.1:19696375-19709902 GCA_025774025.1 Xenus cinereus
TTTGTGGTCAGCCAAGTTATATTTGCTAACTCATATTTAGGTAAGCAACCCTTCAAGCCATACCTAGCTTTATTCTTCAATTCAATCTGAATGTCAACCTTTAAACTCACAGGGAAGAGTGAAAGGTGTTTTGCTAACTGCTGGCACAACTGTTACAGGTGATCTCTAAGAGATACCAATCTTTTTCTGGAGACTGTACAAATACCAAATATAACAGCTGTGCTCCAGATGTATTGACCTGGCTGAGTGTTAGACCTGACAAAATTGCAGATTATGGAGAGGGTAGATTTGCAAGTAAATCACTCCAGTGCAATACAAAAAGCCCTGATTTTTCTTAAGCAAGAATATTTATCAAATGAAAACTTTGCTCAAGCTCAATCAAAACCAGCTTCGTGTTAGGACATTAAAACCCCCACTTTTCAAACTTCTGATTAGAGATGACTACCTGGAAAACCTAGATGAAGAGAAGACCTGCAAGAACAATCATAAAATTTTCGCAGTAGCTTCTATTGAACATGTTGCATCATTTTTGGCTTCTAGATTGGTGACACATGTATACAGTGCTGTGCTGTGAGTTTAAAAGCTTTGTCTGGAAGTGGACATTTTTTGTCTTCTCAGCTTCTCGTGCTTGCTCATTACAAAGTCCTGTGTTTCTAGCACTAACCATTGTATCCTATTTATAAGCATTTTTGACAATATTTTTATTGAAATATTGATATGTGAGTTAAAGGCAGTCAAAGGGCTCATAGGTATGTTTTAGAACCCTTTTAATGTTTTTTCCTTAATTCTTAAAGAAAGTGCAACCGATTTCTGGATCTGCCATTTTCTGCAGCTCTTGCTGGTCTTCTTTTTTGTGCAAGCAGCTTCCCTCACTCACCTCCTTCAGCAGCGATCAGGCTTTGTCATCGGCTGGTGCCTGGCTGCAGAGTTTACAATACATTATTCACAGCTTTGGTTTCAGAAAATAAGGTCTTCAATCATTGGCCAATGGCTGAGATGGAACAAACAGCTAATGTAAGTGGGTTAATATTTAATTGTTATTCCAGTGGTTATATTTTGAAGCCATGTATGATGGTGTTCAATAAGGAATATTTTTGCATAGAAGACATAGTGTGTTGTAATTTGGAAAGAACTGCATTTCAGTTCAGCCCGCCCTGAAGATCTCTGAGGGGTGGCAAGAGCTGAGGTACCACACAGTGAACCAGTAATCAACAGGTCATCAGCGTAAGTGTTCTTAGTCAGTTTGGGAAGCAACTTGAAGCAAGAATTGGAAAACGGGCCTGGCAAGAGTCACTGAGCAATATGGGCCTTAGGCATGAGACACTGAGACAGTGCTTGTTTGGGAACAATGCAGATAATCAAAGGAAACAGATAGGAGAAGCATGGCTGCATCCTTGCAACCCTGGAACTTTTGAGATAAACTTCTAGGATTCATTCGGTTTGTGTTATCTGACTTGCTTGTTGTGTAAGAGAAAATTAAAACACTCTGAACACGTATGTAGGCTGTACATATTCTATTATATTTTTACATTCTTCTCTAAAGAAAGTTGTTGGCTCTTTTATTTTTAGCTAAAAAATGCTTGGAGGTAAGATTACTAAATGCTGCTTATGAGCTGTTATAAATTGATGGGCTGTTTCCTAGTTCCAACCTGAGCATAATAGTGAAAGAGTTGAGGATGATTTAAGATGGGGCACAGATGAAATCACCCCTCTGGTCTTGATGTGGTGTTGACTACTGAATGTACAAGATTTACTTTACTGGGTCATCTAATTCTGAAAGCTTTCTGCTGTGTCTTAAAGTTAATTACATTACAGAAGGTTACTCAGTGGGTGGGTGTGGGTGCTAAGACAAATTTCTAAATAAATAAAAAAAGCACCTGCTGAAACCTTCCTGTTTTGTTTTGTGTTTTTTTTTTTTTTAAATATTGTATTCCTTAGCTCTCCTCCTTTTTTCTGAGAATACCTGATTGTGAAATCCTGTGGTGCCCTCTGGTGGATAAATTGTAAGTAAAGGTATTGAAAAACACTCAGGAAACTTATAAGCAGCAGCACAAGTTCTATAAGTATTCTGAAAAAAAAAGGTTATGAATTTGTGCAGATGTATGAGTGTGCAATATTACTGAAGGTTTTTATGTACAGAGCAGTCTGAGTTCTGTTTGCTTTTTAATGTCCTTCTCAAATTTCCTGTTGACTGCTTGGAAATCAATTTTACATTGTTTCCTAAAGATTTGAGCTTTTTCTCTCTTGATAACATGCACCTATAATTACGTGACTTCTTAATTAATATGTATTGCCCCATCTTTGCAGAAATAACATTAGCCATTTTCTATTCCCAAATTTTTAATGCATAGTCTGCAAATTAAAATGCTAAATGTGTGTTAAAAAAAACCTGCAACAATAGCTGAAAAAAAGAGGATAATTTGCCTACCAGGGTAGTTTCATAAATGAACTTATGAAATCCACAAAGGATTAAAATCTGAGGGGAAAAAAAACCACTACTGTGCTCTAAGAGAGCTCTATAGGATCTACAGGGCATAAGACAAGATGATCTGGATGAATGACTCTTCCACCCTCATCCCCCCTTGTTATACAGTACTAGAAACTGCTACAAGTCCTGTTCTTCGATGTCTTTTCTAATATTGTGTTTTTCATGAGGGGTGGTAGAAGTGACGTCTTACTGAAGAGACCACAGCATTATACTGCCCTTTAAGATTACTGTGTGGTAGTATAATTCTTAGGACATTTACTACCTAAATATTTTATTTTGTTTACATGGGGATTTTTCTAGAATGGGCAGAAGGGGAGGGAGATAACTCTGGACAATCATTGTCAATTAGTACAAAGCATTAAGAGGAAAATTCAGAATTAGTCTCTAGCCTAGCTGTGCGCCCAGACAACTTGAAAAACTTACGCCATGACCAGCAATATGTCAAAATCAAAGTAAGCTTCTAAGATTAAAGGAGTCTGTTCTCTAGAGAGATCAAGATGGACTTTTATTGTGTTTGTTTTTATTTGTTTTTAATTGATGATGACAGGGTAAGTGTGGTAAATTGTAGAAACAAAAAATTTTGTAATAAAAAGCAGATGATATATCTTTCTGGTCTATCTAAAGTCCAGAGACGTTGTGTTCGTACTGATATATGACTGCTATTTGTACTCTGAAGGTAGTTCTGAGAATACACTGAATTGCTCCGTATAAACAATGGGAGAGGCATTGTACACTGTAAGTTATGTGATAGCCTAATTTTAAAAATTAAATAGCTTTAATGAACTCTTGGTAGAAATAAATTATGCACTTAAGGTAGTCTTTGTATTGTTAATTATAATGAGCTTTTTGGGTGCTTGTTACCATGTGTGCTTTTGCTAAATCTGTGGTGTTTCTGCACATGTGTCAAAAGTTGTACCCGTAAACCAATTTCAGGAAAGAACTTGTCACTGGGTTGTAATGGCTGTGGGAAGTAAGTAGGGTGGGACAATATCTTTGGTAAATAAATAACAGTTTAGCTTGATATCAACCATGGAAGCCCATCTTCTAGTGCTGCGTAAACTGGCTGCTTTTTTCAGTTTTATCAGGCAGCTGGGGAAAAGGAAACATTCCACTGTGGAAGGAAGATGATTAAAAAAGGGGCTGTCATCCTTAGAAAGGTAAAATGAAGGTTTTGACTTGATGTGCCCTTATACCATATGCTGCTAGTGGAGGTGAGCATTCTCGTGGAATTGCTTTTAAAGAAGGCAGTGCTCCCCCGATGGTTTAGTGTTCTAGTCTCCATTTCATGATTGTGATCGTAACTACTTTTACAGTTTGGCTTTATTTACTAATAATTGCATAACTAAAAGTGCTTTTCCACTTCTACAGGACTATAGAATGAAGGACTAGTACGTCAAAGCTTTCTGACTTACATTCACCACTCCTTGCCTCCCTGCCTCACCTGGTACTTGAGGTTCAGATAATGATTTCAGGTAGTTGCTTGCACTCAGAGCTAAGTATGAGAATCAGTCATGTAATTAGTTTCTTACTTAAATGTGAACCTGAATAACCTAAGCAAAAGAACTTCACTACATGTGATTATTTAATTAACGTACTGTAAAGTATCTATCTGCGTCTAAATTAAACACTTGGGATGCTAATTTAAAATGCTATTGTTAGGCCACTGGTCAGATTAGTTTAGATCTCTAGTATATCAGAAAATTGTGTTTTTCAGTTTTGTATTTATGAATATACTTTATGTGTGGACGAAGCAGAACAGATGATAAATTGTTCTGAATAGTTAAAAAAAAAAAAATAATTCCAGATGGTGGTGGGAAATATATTAATAGCCTGCTGTCATACTCTGACTCTTCTTTGACATGTGACTCTATCTCGTTTCCACTAGCATTTAAATAAATAAAGACATAAAAATTGATATTCAGTTCTGGCAGCTCTGAAATTGATGGTATATTCAGTAGCTTCAAAAAAAAAAAAAAAGCTGCATTTAGTGATTATTCAGGTCCTCTAAAGAAAGAGTAACAGCCATAAGTATTCTAACACAGGCCAAGCATTGCTAATTTTAAACTTCTAAGAGGTCAGCTCTTTGATTAGGGCGATGGCAAGTGCTGCATGGCATGAGTTAGTGAAGTGTAACTCACCAAGTTATGTAATGCATTGAGAAACATTAAAGAGAGGAAAATATTTTGACTATCCACTAATGACTATCAGGCATTTAGTGTGACTGCTTATATGCTCAGTAAATAGAAGATCATAGATGCATGAAAGTTGGTTTCATTAGGACATTGTCTTATTCTTTGTACTATTTATGACTAAGAGAACTCACAATGTAGTTTAAAAGGGGCAATATTACATTGATTTACCTCCTTTCCTTCCAAAACTGAGTATGAAGTGTCATTATTTATATCTGGAAAATATATATTTTTTTTTCTATGTGAAATAACTTAGGTATGATACAAAATAATACAAAATTTTCTTCTGGGAGTGTTAGCTTAGGTTGTGAATAAGAAGCTCTTAAACTTTAGGTGATTTATTCAGGAGAAAGATAATTTGATTCAGAAATACTGCTACAAAGAATCTCAAAACTTCTCCCTGCTGCTTTTTTTTCTTTTTCTTTTTCTTTTTTTTTTTTTAATTTGGCTTCCTTGCATCAGCCTGTGACTGTTGTCTCAGGGAAGAGAGCTTATCTAGGGACTCTCAGAACAAAGCATTGTGAGAGATGAAGTGTTAGTGAAGATTCCCTGTGCCAAAGCACAAACTGCTAACCACAAAGGAACGAGGATTCCTGGGAGGCATCCCAGCAGTCTGCCTGGACCAAACATGACTTTGTTTTCTCAAGCAGCCCAGCCCCACGTCTAACTGCATACAGCATACATCAGGGTGTTGTAATGAAACTGAATTTAAGCTGCTCTGACAGTGTAGTCTGTGTGCAGGTAGAAAATTTTCTTGCATGAAGGGAAGGTGTGTGCTCCTCTGGTCTGTGTTCCTATACCTATCATCAGATGATTCGCTTTAGTATTCCCAGCCTCTGTCTGGAATTTGATTTGGGATTTTCATATTGTACGTGACTTTTCTTAATGATGAATTACACTTTTTGTGAATATATTATGGAATCGAATAGCATGACTGGAAGGAGCCAAGACATTATTTCGGAAGACTTTTCATTTTGCAGGATGTATTTTAATGGTAATTTGTGCCATCAAATGACTGACATAACACAAAATAGCAAACTATTTCTGTAGTTTACTTAAACTTGAAAATAATTATTGTTAGACAAGAAAAATTATTTCTCAATCTTATTCCACATGATCTTCAATAGAATTTGTGGTAATGGAAAGAAATTTACATCATGCATTTGCTTCTGTTTTAAAAAATGATAGTCTGTGGGTAGGACATAAACAAGAAAATGATAGTTAATTTTTATTTTCTGAATAGTTCAATGAGGTGAATATATCCCTACTTTCATATTTTTCATTTTTATTTTGTCAGCTTTCCTAAAAGAAAGCACATACTGCCCATTAGAATCACTGTATAGAGGATTTAAAACTCCAGAGGGTCCTGTTGAATTCCACTTTATGTTGGCATAAGTATCTCAGTCTTGCCAGTACCTTTAGGAGTGTTGAAGTCCTTGCCCCCTTTTCCCCTTCTGTCCTTGAATTGATGTCAGCTTAGTCAGTGTAGAAAATTCAGTAAAGCTGATGCTTTTTGAGTTCATGTCATCATTTGCTGTTTTCATCTGATTAGTAGAAAAGAGCAGGCTCAGTCATAAACTACCTAATACACAGGAACAGTTGTAGTATTTTTCTGAGGTGGGTGAAATTCTTTAGTTTGTGGCAGTAGATAATAGTGTGTAAATATTGAAGCAGCTGTGGACAGGAAATTAGTTATGCAAGTCTCTGAATTTGGACTTGCCTGTGGAGGAATAAAAGGTAAAAGTTGAGTAAAGTCACATTACTTTCTAAAGAGCAGCGTACTTTTTCTGGAGACAATACATAACTAGTAATATAGAATAGAATATGCTAAAATGAAAGTTATTTATCGTGATATTTTCAGACTTGTGATTTTTATTTCATTAGTAGATATAAAAATTACACAACTATGGAGTTATTTTTTTATGTCATATTTTAAAATAGCTGATTGAAGACGCTTCTGGAGGGAGGAAAACACTGTTTTTTGGAAATAAGCCTTCTCCCATGGTTTTTAATTTCCTGCATGGCATGTTACATTCTACATTTTGTCAAATTACACCTGTCAAATCATACTGGATAATGTGACAGTACATGAAAGAAGTGAAACAACCTGACTTGATGTATCAAATATGTTACTTCGTGTAGAAAGTTATAAACAAATGGTTGGATATTACCGAAAATGTTGATGTACTTTACCCATAGCAAGGCATTCAAAAACATTCAAAGTTCATTTTGTTGTTTGGGTCAAGAGGTTTGTCATATTTCATCTTCTAAAACAACTTTGTTAGTTTACTTTATCAGTCTTAAGGTGTAGCAGCTATGCTAACTTGTTAACTGCTATGATGGCGGATTTTGGGCTAATGTTAAAACATGTAACTATGAATTAATGAACCTCTTCAGGGTGTTTGGCTTTTTGTTCCTCCTGAGTGTAATGAGTTTCTCTTTGTACCTTTTCATTCCTTGTTTTGTGTGTGGAAAAGATGTTCCAGTGCATCTTGGATGATTGTTAATGATTGTTACCTTGTTAATGTATATAGAAATGTATGTAAGTATAGACATTTCCTTCTGTTAATTTTTAATTTAATTTCTTCCATTAATTTACTCCTGTTGTTGGTTTTAAAATGAAATCAATTTTTCTGCAAAGGGTAGCTGCCTGTCTTTCAAGCTCTTCTACCATTTCTGAATGTGCAAGTTGTGTATTTTAGCTTACCAGGGGATGCCTTTGGCTATACATCCTGCTTGTATTGGTAAACTTCTTAAATTATTTGCGCTCAGATCAAGTAATTCTTTTCCTTACATCTGTGCAACAGAGCCATTTCTAGACTGTAACCACATGATGTGGATGAAAGGAAAAAAGAAAATGTGACCTTGTTGTTCCTAATGTAGATACTTTTGTAGTTTTACGTAAAAAGTCTTGATATCAAGCTAAGTGTAAAAATCAGGATAAAGGAGCATTTGTAGTCTGCTTTGTGAAGAAAATATTGGTACTAAACTAGGGCTGAGCTTTGGGCATGAATACAGTAGAAATACAAATTGCAAGTGAACAGATTAATTTTTTTTTTCCTTTTAAGTGACCGCTCAGCAGATAAAATGCAGCTAGTTGGCTCTTTTTGTGTAGCTTTTCAACTGCCTGTTGTGAAAGAAAATGAATATGGAAGAGAAGTTAAACATGACTTAGTGTGTTCTGTCTTTGAAACCATTGAAATATTAGTGCATCGAAGAAGATTACAACATGAACTCGATTACCACATTTTACTTCCACTGTAATTTTTCTCAATTTGGAGGCTGCTTATTCTATTAAAAGAGAAGACTTGAACTAATGGTGATTGGTGATCTGCCCTGCTGACTCTTTTTACTGATGTGAATCTAATTTAGTTGTGCCATTGAGGGTATTATTTAATATCTATCAGCTCATTTATCCAATTTAGACACAGAAAAGGATTTAGAATGCACATTTTCAATAACACAGAGGCGACTGAGGACAAAAGGAGTAAATTGCAAATAAGGGCTGAATATATACTCAATTCAAATGTGCTTGGGGGACATCCTGTGTGCTGGGACCCAGCTCTCTGTGCTGGCAAACTGTTAAGAAGGTCCCTGATACAATTTTGGCATGTTCTAACCAGTGAACTATGAAGACAAGTCCCAGCCGTGTTTGGCAGTCAGATGTTCCAGAGAGTGCCTGTAAATGAGGCTGTGTGGTGTTCTCTGCTAGTGTCCCAGTATGTTTTTGCAACATCAGCTGTATGCTAAGCCACTGGAAAGTGTTTAATCTCTTTTCCTATCCCTGGCGTATTCAGGGTTTTAAGCATTAGAGCATCTTTAATTACCATTATTGAAGGTCTTTCAACTTGGAAAATTGGAAATATATTTCACCAGAGACTACACCATGGTAATTGGCATGTTGTTGCAATGTCTGCACAATGTTGTTCCTATTCCAGTCCTTTACATAAAAGATTGTTTGCTGATTTTCCCAGAAGTATAAAATTAATTCAATCCAGGCTCTATCAAGTACTTTTTGTTCATGGAAACAAAATTGTAATTTTTCAAACTGTGAATTATTAAAGTCTGCTTTTTTCAGAAAGGTAGGTTTTGAGATACAGAGCAGCATTGTTTCCTTCTAATTTTATTAATCAGAACAATATAGTTGTCACAGCTTGGTTTTCTAATTTTATGATTGTAAAGTATATAATAGTGAGTGTCAGAGTGCTAAAAAGTTTTTATAAAATACATGTGATGTTTTTTCAGTAAATCGATATTTGGTGCTTCCACCCAACTATATTCGACTATAACCAGTATTTTGGCATAAGACTATGAACAAAAAATACTGGCAAGACAGTCCTGAAGGGACTACCTCAGAGCTCCTTTGTGCTTTTTGGTGACATGTCATAGGATATGACATGGTGATTATTCCATGTGAGCAATTTAAAGTGCATGTGGAGGCTCATGGTTAGTCTTCTGCATTGAAAATTATGCATTCTGAGGATGGTTAATCGCTGGCACAGGCTGCCTAGGGAGGTTATGGACTTCATATCTTTGGATGATTTTGGAAAACAGCAGGACAGTCTGAATTCAGAGCCTCTTTTGGATAGGGGGTTGGACTACCGACCTCCCAAGGTCCTTTCCAGTCCAAATTAACTTTATTTTTTATTGTAAATTTTTTTGTAGTGTTTGATTCCAACACAAAATTTTGAACATCATGTGCTTGCAAAGGTTACGAACCAGTTACGTTTTGTTACAAGGAAGACTTTTTACTAGTTTTATGTACTCAAGAAGCTGTTGTTTGCAGACTGAGATTACTTAAAAATAGATCAATCATCTTTTGTTTTGACAAAAAAGTCTTTCAAACTGAATCACATAAATCTGTTGGAATCCACTGTAGTGTATTTTTATAGCCTAAAATATATCTAGAAAAATTAAGACATTATTATAATAATCATTGTCTGCAATTTGTGTCTGATCACTCCACGTAGATCTGTAAGAGGTGAGACATGCACATCTTGTTGTCATGTAAGCAGTAATGTCACTTGACAGGAAGTTTTGAAAAATAACTGAAATTAAAACTGACCTGCAGTGACGTGTTGGAGAAGACAACTTCAAGAAACCCCCATTTGTGTAACAGAGTATCAGATACCCATAACCACACACAGCCTGTGAACCATCATCAGAACTTCAACACACACCACATTGCTCCATGTGCCCTGAAGGCCTGGTGCTATTTCTGGGGCATTCTGATAGATGAAATTTCCAGGATCTTGGATACTCTGATAAACTCTGTTACCCGTCCTTCCCTCTAATTTTAGAGCGGACCTTCGGTGTGCAATGCAGGGGTGCTAGCACTGGATGTTTCTTGCTGTTACATTGTACAGTAAGGGAACTCGTGGCAGGACTGGGAAGTAACATACACAGGGTACTGGAGGCATTTCTCTCTGAATCTTTTTGAGTTTCTTATTCCACTCTGCTAGTACTTCATTATATTTTTTTTAAAGAAAAAATTGTAATCCTGTTGTGTATTTAGACACTATAGATGTCATCTGTTAAAATACTAGAAAGTTTCTCAGGGTTAACTTGACAAGGTAGTAATGACTTGGATGCCCTACGATCAATTTTGTGAATGCCATGTCATCTTCTGCATAGTTTAAAAGAAACAAAGTACCATGGCAACATGAAACAGTAGGTATGAAAATGTTTGTCTTATTTTTAGTGATTCGTACTTTTCATCCTTGGTGAGTCAATAAATTCTTTCAAATGACATCGGAGGTGGAAGGAGTGTGACCCAACTGCGGAACAGTGCTTACTTTCTAGTCCCCGTTAGGGAGATGTGGTTTGCAGTTGATGAAAGCTAAGTCTAAGGAATTTAACTCTTTTTCTTCGTGTGCTGGTATCCTCCCCTCAGAGGATTGCTAAACTGCTGCCCATTGTGTCGTTTATTGTTAGTTTTTGGAGCGCCCAAGGCCACCCTTATACATGTAAAGCAAGCAGGAGGTTTTATAGACAGTGTAATTGAAAGTACTGTACAGTGTTTTTCTGAAGCGTAGTGGGGAAACAGAACAATTGTACATGAACAAAACATGGTTTTTTTTCCTGTCAGTGTGTGTAAGAAAACAGACAAAAGCAAATGGAAGAGTAAAAGTGAAATAGAAGCATAACATGCTATCTACAAGTTGTAAATATGAACAAGTTATGTACAATGTAGCATTTGTTTAATGAATTGAGGCAAAAGTAGTAAACTCCAAGTTGAAGATAATGCTTGGAAATATTTAAAGACATTGAAAATGCATTTCAACGTACACTTTCCCATTACTGCAGTATCTGTGGGGATATTTCCTTGCCTGCTTCCAATCAAGACTATATAATGGGGAGTGGTTCATATTTTTCTACCACATTTGGTCCCATGGAATTGGGTCAAGAACAAGATTGGGGCTGTGTCTGTTCCACTGAATTCAGACCTTTGCAATTGACTTAATTTATGTTGCAATTAGTAAATTTGTATTCTTTGAATTGTTTCTTTAAAACAAAAGCTTTGTTATAAGTAGAGGCTCTTTTTGCCTTTCACTATTAAGTATGAATGTTCACTTTTTTCTTTGGAGATTTCTTTCTTGGGATTGATCAATTAGGTTCGGGTTCTGCTCTGATGCTACTTGAAAGCAGATACTTGACAAAAAATGCATAGAATTTCCTTCAGCAAGACTTGACAGCTCTTGTTACAACTTACAGAATGATTCTTCCTTGTTATTTCTGCGTACATTGTTGAAGATGGCAGTGCACTATGTGGTGGTTCTGAGAGCCTCAAACTAACGAACTGACGTGCAATTTCTGCAGAGTGGGACTCTCTAAGAGCAGAGCAACCCCCACCCCAAAAGGAGGGGGAGGACAAGACAATTTTTCGTTTATAGACACAAAACACACTTATTCAATTATTAACATATGTGCTTTACCATTTCTTCAGCAATTTATTTTCATTCATTATGAGCTGGGGCTTTTATGTGCTTGAAGACACAAATATGAAGGAGTCCCATATTAGCAATCAAACTAAAAGCCTTGTTATATTGAATTGTCTCCTGCGAAGTAATAAGTACTAAATTCCTGCAGATTATCCATATGTATTCATATGGATCTCCCTGGACTGGGCCAGTATTTTAAGAAATTTCCATGTGCTGAAGGAAGTGGGTAGTATTTAATTCATAATTCAATCCTAGTTTTTTTTTTTAAATTTTATTTAGATAGTGAAAGTCTAGAATAATAAAACAGAAAAACCCCCACCACATCTGCTTGAAAAAGCTACTTTTTTCAGACCATACCCTTCAGAGCGTAGAGTTTTCTGAAAAACATAAGCTAGTATGCTATTCCCACAGTGTGCTTTAAGGGAAAAAAACCCCGCAACCCAACACTAGTAGTGTGTTACAGACTTATCGATTTAAGTGAGAAATGGGCTATTGTAGCATTCTCTCAAAACAGGTGATACTTTCTCTGTTTTAGTGCATGTGTAAGACTGATTTTTTTTTTTTTTTTTTTTTCTAGGAACTCTGTGTTGTAATACTGCAAACTTAAGTCTGGGTGCTTTTCTTCCAGGCACATGCAGATAACATTTCTACAAATGGTAAATTCATGGCAAGTGAGTTCCCATAAGTTTTCAGAACATCACAGTTATCTACTGGTAGATGCAGAGAACTGATTTTGTTACAATTAGGTTTGCATCTTTTGTTTCTGCATCCTTTCCTGTGTCTTTACAACCCTTTTCCAGGTTTTTGTTAAAATGTATTTGCCTTTCTGTTCAGCAGGCTAATAGAGAACATACTTTCCTCTTCACGTTCTTCTCTGCTGCTATTACACCCTCTTAAGCAAACTTGTTTTCTTTTTATCTTTAAGGTAGAGCGTGCCCATATGTACCTACCAAATATATATTAGAGCACTACAAATTCAGTTTACTCTTTATAACTTACTTAAGTATTTATTTTTAATTTTTTTTTCTAGATTATAGTTGATGAATCAATTGTTTTTTTACTTTGTGAAATCATCAAACACATTAGGCTCAACAATTAATTACCAGTGATACTTGATGAATGCGTTATTCAGACCAGTCAGACATTCAGAATTGTTATTGATAGTAGCTATGGACCATTTCTACCTTAAATAGACTTTCATTTTGTCTCAGGAGAATTTGTCTTTCTCCTAAAATGCCGTTCGTGCATAGTTAATCATCATTTCCGATTTGATATTGGTTGGTAACCTAGCAGACTTTATCATTGAGGTGTAAACATGAGATTTTTATATAGTTAAAATTTATGAACAGAGTTCTAAAATCCCAAATGGTGGTAACCTTGAGCATTATTACTGAGGTTCTTACTAATGAAGTGCCCAAGTAAAAAAGGAGGGGAAAGAAAATCCTGTAAAAATTCAGGACAAATAAAATCAGTGATGAGTTGTATGTGATAGTGGTAGAACATTTTTCGTTCTCATCTACCGCATTTAGCAACACAGTCATCTTATGTACATGTCTTCAAGATCAGAGGGATTTTTGTACTGACTCAGATTCACAATGAAGTGACACAAAACTGTTTTCTTATGGTAACAAGAACCTTTATATTCCTATGTAGAACACTTGTGTTTCTCATAGGTCTTCTCTAATACTAAAATTTCCTTAAATTGTGATGCACAAAGGTTAGTGTCCCTTCTACATTGGTAATTGCCACTGTGATGATTCTGGATGTTCTTTGTAGCTATAAATATTTAATTGTTTTTTAAGGCCTGTTATTAGTAATACTTGCGGCAGTGGTTTTATGACTTTTCTGTTGTTGCTAATGTAGTTCTTTTCCTTCCAAATCTCCTTCCACCACACCTCCTCTCCTCCCC
>JAOXJK010000062.1:19712037-19733741 GCA_025774025.1 Xenus cinereus
TTCAAGGCCAGGCTGGATGGGGCTTGGAGCAACCTGGTCTGGTGGGAGGTGTCCCTGCCCAGGGCAGGGGATTGGAATGAGATGGTCTTTAAAGTCCCTTCCAACCCAAACATTCTATGAAGCAGCATCTTAACTGAAGTCCACCAGGCTTTTAAACAGCCTGGGGTTCTCAGGTGACTGTGCCTGTGGTCAGGTTGAGCTGCGTTTGCAAGGTGGTCCAGTGGCTCAGTGGCTTTGGGACCGAGGCCAGACCCAGCTCTCTGTTCCCACCAGAGGTGGTGGCACCTGCAGAGACCAGGCTGCTGAAATATTGCAACCTGCAACTGGGGCCTCGTGTCCCAAAGCAACTTGTCCCACGTTGCCCCGCATCGTGGTTGTGTGGGTCCTGGGGATCTGTGCAACGCTTTGTGCCCGGACAGCGCAAGCCTTGCCCCCGCCCCTTGTCCCCCCTGCTGGTCCAATGCCACCCCAGGTGCTCACCTGCCACCGCCATGACGTTGTCACCTGGCTGCAGGCAGTGGGCCGCCGTCACCAACCACTTCTCGTTGATGATGGACGCGCCGCAGAAGCCCACCCCTTGGCTGTTCACCAGGTGGATCTGTGGGAGCAGAAGGAAAACGGATCCATGGGTTTGTGCAATTCAGTGGGAAGAGGTGTGGGATGCAGGGTTTTTTTTTTTTGGCTACAGGACAGGCTGTGTTTAGGTGCTACAGACCCAGTGCTGCCAGAGATGCTGCCCTTGGGGGGGGGTTCCTGCCCCTCAGTCCCCTGCTGTGTCACGGGGGGTGGCCAACACTGCCCCACACACGCGTTAGTGCCCCACACACGTGTTAGTGCCCCACTGCCCTTCTCCCTCTGCTGGGGAGGGCCCCAAATACAAACCTCAGCATAACACTCAGAGCAGCTGAAATACAAGCGCTTCCACACCTACCTCCTAAAAGTGTTTTGCCGGTGATTAGATCTTAACTAGTTAACTAGGGACAAAAATCTGAACTACCCATTTCATTTGGGCATCAAACTGCCTCAGCACTTATGAGGCACCAGCCAGGACATCCCTTGTACTAAAACTTGTAATTACATCGTCAGCTGACTTGGTGGACTGTGTTTAAAAGAAGGATTTCTTTATAACTCGCCTGATTCCTTCCTTTCACGTGAGGTGGCTCCTCACCATCCCTCTGCAATATGGATTGACTCGTTTGATGCCTCCTTAGAGGCTGCGCTTTAAAGAGCTCGGTATCCTTAAGGAAGAGGCTGCAGCTAGCCCACGGCGAGGAGCGGCTGGCCACGGGAGGGCAGCGCAGGCCGCCGGTGGCTACTGCTGCCGCTGAGCCCGGAGCCCACGAGTGGCTGCGGGGGCCAGGGTGCCCGTGGAGCAGCCAGGGAGGATACAGGGGACAGGGTTTATAAAGCCCTTCGGTGGGATCTGAGCCCCACAACCACCCCCGAGCCCCAGGGGAATGTCGCGTCCCTCCCGGCTGCTGCCTGCATCTCCGCTTGCCAGCTGGCAAAAGGGCCACCGAGACTTTTTTCCAGCGGGTCCCTGGTGAAGGTAAAGGTCTCCATGAGCACAGCCAACTAGCCAGACTTGGTGGGCTTGTAGTGAGTGATGTTACTTGCTTTATGGGTACTGGTTTCTCATGTTTAACTTGCTGGTTCTCCTCCTGACTCTCCGTGGCCACGGGGTGGGGGCCAGCATCACCTGTAGCTTGTCCCACAACGGGCTGTGCCAGAAAACCCTGCGTCTCCCAGGCAGTGATATGGCCGCTCCTAAAACCTCACCTGAATTTATTAGTTTCCACTCTCAGCTGCTGAGATTTCTGCGCTCGCTGAAGCCAGAGTAGCATTTAAGGGCAGTAGATGACTTTGAAAAAGATCTAAGCTACCTTTCCTTTGGACAACAATTTAAAATTATTTGCAGAAGGGTGGGTCGGAGGGGATTTCTTTGCAGCTCCCCCCCTTCCCCCCGCCCCGCAATGTCATTTTTGCTGTGGTAGAGATGACTCGCATGTCACAAGCTGGATTTGGTAGGTGTCATACAAGGACAGATCCTTTGTTGGTATAAACTATCACGGATCTGTTGAAACTGATGGAGCCAAAAAATGAACTGCACTCTTCCTGGGCCTTTCAAAGCTCTCGTTCCTCTGCCCTTGGCTTATTCTTGGTAAATTCATGGGCTGCTGGGGAATCTGTTGCTATAGCTCAAAAGTTTTGCTGCTGGGGCATAAAACTGTACAGAAAGAAGCTGTGCCCTTTGGGTACGTAGAAGGAAGACCATCCCGCGTTCGGAAGGAAATGAGCAGACAGAGCGATTGCTGGGGTTAGAGGAGAGCTGCAGAAATCATGAGTACCTGCCAGGGCACCTCTCCTCTCATGCTGTCTGATCCGCCCACAACCCGGGTGCCCGTCTTAATTATCGGTGTGATTTTCGTGGTGGGGGCGGCAGTGGTGGCGGCGGCGGCGCTGGTTTCCGTGATGTTGTCGAGCTCCTCGTCATGAGCATCGTCGTGGTCGATGGCGGTGGTGTTCCAGTGCTCAAAGGTGTTTATGGAACGGGTGAGCTTGCTCTTGGCTTCGGGAGCTGTGATCCTCCCGCAGGGATACGGCACTGGGAGAGAAATGGTTCGTGGTTAGGACTGGCTGGGCATCACGCTGAGGGTTACAGCCATCCAGGGAGCAGGCGAGGAGGCAGATGCTGCCTTGTCTCAGCGCCCTGTTTGGGGACCAAGTGAAGGTGATATATCACAAGTTCATAGAATTGTCCAGGGTGGAAGGGACCTTTCAGGTCATCGAGTCCGACCATCAACCTAACGCTGACAAAACCCATCACTAAACCATGTCCCTCAGCAGCACATCTGTCCAGCTTTTAGATACCTCCAGGGACGGTGACTCCACCCCTTCCCTGGGGAGCCCATTCCAAGGCTTAATAACCCTTTCTGTTTAAAATTTTTTCCTAATATCCATCCGAAACCTCCCCTGGCGCAACTTGAGGCTGTTTCTTCTTGTCCCATCGCCTGTTCCTTGGGAGAAGAGACTGACCCCCCCCGGTTACACCCTCTTTTCAGGGAGTTGTAGAGGGCGAATGTGTAATATATAAGAGCAGCAAAAGCATAAATTGTTTCCGGGCTGCAGAAATGACACCTGAACAGCTTTTAAAAAGAAGGAAGGTGGAGAGAGAGAGGCTGTGCCTGGTGGGAGGGTGCAGTGGTGCCTGTGTTTGGCGGGATGGGGAGGGACATACCCGGGAGGTTTGGTGGGGGGGGCGGCCGCTTGGCTGACATTTCTACAGCCAGTAACTCCAGCACAACAAAAGTCCAGCTGGGAGAGGGCAGGAAATCAGATCTGCCAATTGTACAGATAATCCTGCTTGGCACCAAGGTGAGGAAAACATTAATAAACTCTTTCTAGAGTTGTAGATTTTTCTCTGTTAATGAAGATCTCAACTGCGGGCTCGCTTCAGACGAGCTCTTCCCGTTTCTCTCCTACGCGGCGCATGCCAAATTCCTGCTGACGGTGGCAGTCAAAATAGTAAATAGCATCAGGCATTGTCTTTCATCTGAAAAGCTTTTGACAGCACTATGCAAACAAACATTAGTGTAAAATCAGATTTAAGTGTGGCCTACTGAAACTTCACGTATTTTTTTAAACTGTCCGCTATAGAAGCGGGGTTTAAATAAGTGTTGAGTGATGGAAAATGCCACCCGTGAGGCTAGGCTAGGAAATGAAGGTTTCAGAGCCAACAAAAGCTAAGCTTTTGCAGGAAGGGCAATTACCCAACCTGAAAGATGATCTTATTGCTAACAGTAAAACTTTCTGGCCCAGTGAAAGCGATACGGTGTGTTGGGCAACACAGACCCAAGCTCTTAATGATCTCCATTAACAGAAGGACTCCTTGACTAAGATACTTCCTACAGTGATTGCTGAAAGTCAGTATTTTTAGGAGCTGAAATTGTTCCTGGCTGTAGCTATCAGACCTTCAGAAACCAACTCACCCGTGTGGCTGCCTGAACACTGGCTTAGGTGTGCAAATCTGGTACTCTCAGGTGTTGGAAAGATGGGAGCATCAGATGTTAAATTGACCTTAGATGACAAAATATTTCTCTATTCTGTTTCCTCTGCCAGATGTGCTTCTGAGAGAGATGTTCATGCCCAATTAACTTGCCGTGTTGCGGTGGGTTGGGATTGCACGTGTGGGTGTAGTTAGAGAGGGTGTAACAGCCTGGGAGCCAGGTAAAATTGGGGAATATAACAAGAACCAGCTATTCTTTAGCCATTTACGGAGTTGCAACCTCAAGCCATGCATTTCTCCTCCACCACTCTCAATACCACAGCTAAACCACAGGGTTCCTGTGTAGGGTCTTTGTGTGCAGATACACACTGTTGGGAGGACAGCACCACCACAAAGCTTCACTTGTTTCCACCCAGCTCAGGGAATTATAAGGCACTGCGTGACGGCCAGCCATGAAACGGACCATAAGGGGGATTTACGGTGAGAAAGATTGTCTTTTGCTAATTAAATAGTAGCTCCTCTTGGAAGAACATGGGAATGAACTTTGGCTGGATGGACATCAGTGCATATGCTGGTGTAGCTGAATATCACATTTCTGGTCCCAGAAAACTACTGATCCATATCTAGACATAGAAGATGGCTGCAAGTGGAAGAGGCACCTGTCTGAGCAGCCATCTGAAATGAGCATTTGCCTTGTGAACAAATTCCTGGACGGCTACCCTCCTTCTCCACCCACCCAGGCTAAAATAGGGGTGGTTAAATCACGTCCTTCAAGCCTGACCCCACATCTGCTGTTGGGAAAGTGCAGGGTCAGGCTCTTTACGTTTGCTGAGCAGGAAAACAAGGCTGGGCTCCAACAGGGTGTTGCATGTCTATGAGATTCATGTGCCTAAATCCAGGACAAGAATTTAGAAACTTTCACCCGAATCTCTTAAAAACACTTTAAAAGTTAACCTGTAGGTTCACAGGACTTTCCGTCTTCGTGAAGCCTGTAGCCAGAAGCGCAGGAACACACAACTTTCCGTGGTGGGTCGTGCCTGCAGAAGTGCTTGCAGCCTCCATTTTTAATTGCACAAGTGAAGTCTGAAAGAAATTGAAATGAAACAGTGGAAGCCCTTCTGAAATACAACCGGCTAGAGGTTTGTTGGGACTTGGGCCTTTGGACTCAGCCTGTAACCCACTCGGGTTGTTCCAGACTATGGAAAACATGTGCTTGTTTGCAAGGAGAGTGTCCTCCTTCCAAGTCATATCCCTGCTTGGAATGAAGGAGCTCCAGGCACCTCTTTGAGAAGGCAGGTTGAGGAACGGCCCTGGGAGAGGTTCTGGCACAGGCTCCTCCTGCCTCCAGCAGCTGCATGTTGCCCGAAATCTGGCAGCCTGACCGTAAAACACTCCTGCAAATATTTGGTTACAAGCCATGTGATTTCCCCACCGTCGTGCTGCTTTCCTCCCCCCGCTTCGTGCTTGCGGCAATCCAGCCCCATGGGGATGCTGGTGGAGCAAACCCTGAACCCAAGAAGGGCTTTGTCCTGGGATCATCGCTGGGCTCTGATTTTAAAACCTTGAGCAAAGCCATATGTTCCTCCTGACATACCAATAAATGGTCGCAGCCTGACATGGGAGACCCGTTTCAGTAGGATGTTTGGTGAAGAGGGCCCTGTCCTGAGGCATGGGGAGATTCCCATGACTTCTGCGTGTCTTCTCCCACCCCACCTCGCACCGCTCTGTGGTGGGAACACCATCTCTTGGAGGTGGGTAACCACTAATCCACAGACGCCCTTTTAATTCTCAGTGAGTTTTCAAATAACTTCACAGCAGACTAACTCCACTCCTACTTCCTCAAGGACACCTCCCTTCCTGTAGCCATTTTAATGCCATCATTTACTATTTTTACAGAGCTCCTTTTCACGCCTCACTTCTAGCTCTATTTTTGTTCCTGTCTCACTTCCACGAAAAATCTGCAATGAGACTATTTAAATTTGATGCAGCTTTGAAATGCTCTTTTTAACGTACGCTCCTCTCTTGCCAGAGCAGAAGCACAACTAGAAAGGGAATCTTTTATTAGTGCACTGAGTCTAGCACATTATGCGAGCTGCACAGCCCCTGATTATATTATAAATATAAGAGCTGAATATCCCTCTTGCTTAAATTATCAGCTGTTTGGTTTTCATAAACTCCTCAAGCCATCAGGAAAATATTTGCCTTTTGTTTGCCTTCGGAATCAAGGTTGCTGACGATAATTATAATTCATAATTATAATTATCTAGCGGAGTGTCATTGAGAGGAGGCTGCGATAATCCTGCCCAGCACCTGCCCCCCAGCCTGGGGTGGGAAATGGGGAGGAGGAGTGAGAGCACGGCGGGGGGGGACCATGGGGTTGGGTGGAAAACTCTTGCTTTCGGCAGGTGGGCACGTCGCCCCTGATCGACGAGCAGCCCTGGAGAGGGCTCGTGCTGGGGAGATAAAGGAAGGTCTCTGTGTCAACGTTTGTGCTGGCAGCCCCAACGCGAACAAAAGACCTTGAGCCTGACTCTCTGTTGAGCCCTGCGTAAGAGCAGGCACCCAGGTGCTGGGCAGAGGTGGAGCTGGGGCTCCACCAGGGGCAGGAGAGGACAGGGACATCCGGTCCTCTATCCCCAAGCACGTCCCCCGGTAATCCTGCTGCCAACAGGCTGAATTTGCACATTTGTGTGAATTACAGCAAGGCAAAACGTGTCTGAAGCAGCCCTCTAGAAGGATGAAGCTCTAGGCCTGCTTTGAGCCGATGGGATTTCTAGTAGGACAGAACAGCCCAGTACGTACCTATCTCACAGTTTCTGCCATCGTACCCAGGCGGGCACCAGCACACGTAGGAACTTACTGCGTCCTTGCAAGTGGCTCCGTTTTTGCATGGGTTGGGGTCGCACTGATCTCCATCTTGGAGAGAAGACAGGAGAATTAACAAACGTTAAGTGTCCACCACGGCTGGCGCCTACCAAGCGCTGGAACCTTGCTCTGGGCAAGCCTCCTGTTAAAGATGGGCAAGTGACTATGCTCCTTCCTTCTTTGGGATGGAAAATAAGTACCCAAGTGCACAAGAGACAAGAGCAGTGCTGAGCTAACACCAGCAGCAGGGTCCCAATGACGTGCCCCCTCCCACGTGGGTTAATTCTGCTCCTTTCAGCAGAACTCCTCTTCAGTCACATCCCCTCATGCCACATCTCAACATGACCTCCTGTCTTGGCTAAGTTAGACAAAGTCAGAAGGTTTACTTCCCCAAGAGCAGTTAGGATTTCCTGATCTGAATTAGTTTAAGTCTTTGTTCTCTGAAGGTTTGGGCCTGTCCACTTGGGGTCGGAGACCTCTTTGCGTATTGGGATTGAGATCCTCAGTTACTGCTCTTTCTTTCTAAGTCTGGTACTTACTGTTAACTCGTCTAGATTTTTCTTTGTGTGTCAGGGCTTTTATTTTCATCATGGCTGCTGCTGATGCCTGGTGAGGGCAATCAGGGCTTGGTACCACTTGGGTGCTGTGCAAGGGGTGAGCTCCCCTGGAACAGCAGCTTGTGAGCTGAAAGGTAAACCAGGCACTTCGGGTGATGGGGGAATACACGGCATTCATTATTTTTTAAGAGCTAACTGGTTACAGTGGCAGGGAAACAAACGCAGTGTTGAGTTTCACCGGCTGGTTTTTCAGAATCCTACCATGCAAATGTAACTTTTTAAATTTTATAGTCTGGACTGAATAATCTGAATAATTTAAGGCTTTTTAGTGAGATGCTCTGGGCGCTTCGCCAATCTACGAAGCGGTTCATTTATTGAAATGTCCTTAAAATTAGTTTCAGATGTTTTAGTGGGCATTGAAATCTTTTTGGTAAGGGACTGAGGAGTCGCCGGGGATGGAGGCTGAGAGGGGAAAAAAAAATACACGGTGGAATGAATCTGGTGGAGCATCCAAGGTTTAGGACCACTGGTGTGAATTGCAAACAGCTGTTTGCTGTGATCATGTTTAGGCTTCGCTCTAATATGGCATTTCTAGGGATTCACGCTGGGCTTGCACGAGACTGTGCCTTATCTGGAGGTCTCTGCTCGAGAGCAGAGCGTTTGCTGTTCGCTGAAGGGGTGTTAATTATCGCCGTCGTGTTTTGCTCTATACCATGGCTGAAAATAGAAGCCCGGAGTGTGACCTGGGCTCCACGGATCCAGTGGTCCGTGTGAACTGGTTTTGTTCTGTGAGGTTTTGGAAGTTTGTTCCAAAATAAAACCTGCTTGAACAAAGAAAATGGTAAGTTTCTTTGGAGGGGCTTGTGGTTTTGTGTTTGGGGTTTTGTGTTTGGTTTTGTTTTGGTTTTTTTTTTTTTGACTTGCAATTTTTCTACAAATGGGGCAGTCCCAGGCTGGGTGGCTGCAGGATTTAGGGTGCATGACTCTGCCTAGCTCTGTCATAACATGGGTTCTGAATGCTGGAATACATTTGTTTCAATAAACATCTGCTGCTTATTCACTGGGAGATGACTATTACGCATTTTGACATGAAGAAAGCAGCTCTTACCAACGTATGTTTTCCAAAACTCCATCTGCAAAGGGAAAAAAAAAAGAAAAAAAAAAAAGAGGTTTCCTTTGATTTCTAATTTCTAGGCACTGCCTGACTGAAGTAGTAAAGGGATGACTCCAAAGATAAAGCAAAAGACTGGCAGGAAAACAACCACCTCTGTAATCCCAGTGGTGACCAACAAACCTTTAAAGCAGTTCCCCAGCCCAACTGACAGATCACAAATGAGAATAAAACACGATAGATGCTGTGCTTGGCCCCTGCAGGTTTTCCCCTTGCTGTTCACCCAAAAGGCTCGTAAAGGATCAGGAGGGGGGAGGAACGAGGTGTTGCCGTTTTGCCTCAGCGACACTCACGGTTTTCTCTGTGTTTTCAAACACCTCTCGGGCTTCCTCGAAGCTGCATTTTTCTTCTATGCACTCTCTCTCAAGGTTCCCAGGAATAACCTCTTCCAGTCTGTTTGAATTGGCTCGTCTTCGCCTCTGCAGAACCGAGCTCGCCTCTTTGCTCTCGATGAAGACTGCAATTTGAAAAGAAAGAGGGGCTAGAGAGGAGCATGGGCCATGGTGGGATGCAGCCAGGCTGAGCTGCCGGGGCCCTGTTGTCCCAAAAAGCAAGCCCTTTCCATCCGTTCACGCCCTCATTGCCCCAAGGCCAGGGACGTTTCAGGACCGCTATCATCTACTTGAGGTTTCTTCGGTGTCTAACTTAGGTGCAATCCAGAGGATCAAATCTTGGAGAACCAAGAGTCAAAGTAGACAATAGACAGAAATGACTGATGGTGACAGGCTGATTAGGAGCTCGGAAGTTTGATGCTTAAAATACCCTAAAGCAGATGGTGTGAGTGTCTCCTGTCACAGATGCACAGATCGGAATAAGCTATTTGAGAGGGGAAAATAATAGGCCTTTTCATACTGCTGCTTGGTGACGTCTTGTTTGGACAGAGAAATTGTCCTGCTTGAACTGTCTCTGCCTGTTTTGGCCACGAAAGGCCATTTACCTCTGCAGCTGTGGCCCTTAGAAGCTGTGAGCCATTTTCTTCTCCCCCCTGCACCTTGCCCTTGGCTGTGTGCCTGGGTACCACCGCTTCGTGCTGGCCAGAGGGGTGGCATGAGCCCTCCTCACCCTCTGGGCCAGGTCATGTCAATGAGGTGGTGTGCATTTATCCACCTTCAACTTCTGACCGAGCTCCTGGGCAGAAACCACCAGCAGAGAGCTGCTGGTGCTGCAGGGACCCCTGGTCTAGGTAGGATGTCCATGATGGCCACCAGCCTTCCCATGGTGGCTGCCTGGTGAGGGGCACAAGGACATAGAGTCCTGTCATGGTGCTACCATGAATGCTGTCCCAGCAGGGCTGCATGTCCCATCAGCAGGGTCAACAGCAGCAGCATCCCCATGGCAGGGTTGGAACTAGGTGATCTTTAAGGTCCCTTCCAACCCAAACCATGCTATGATTCTATGAAAACTACCGGGCAGGGTTCCCTCCTCACCCATCTCTTGGAGACCCCTGTCTCTGCTGAGCACTCTTCTCACATCCCACAGCTCCAAAAAAGACATTATTTACCCAGAGGATTGTTCCCGCTTTGCCTCTCCAGACTTTCCTCTCTCTCCACCTTCTTAGCTCTCGCAGCCATGTCCCTTTTTGTCACCAGATGGCACGGTAGAGCAGCTCTTCCTGGAGCTGCTGGTGGCCACCCTGAATACAGACCCTCATCTGGGGGCTCTATGCTGGAAGGGGTTCACACTGCTGAGGGCCTGGACCCTCTGAGGGTTATGGAGAGCAGGAGCTCAGCCAGATGGGGAGAGAGGAGAATGAGGAACAAGTACCAGCCCCTGGTTCCTTCTCATGGCTAACTTCTGCTCTCCATCCAGAGCAGATCCCAGCCCCTCTGACTGGTAGAGGATTGGTTCTGTTGAACCCTCATGAGCCCCAGGTGGGTTGCTCTCATTTACGCCATGCCACCGACGGTGTGACTAGCCCCTTCACCTAAGGATCTCTCTCCAAGAGACTGAACTAATTGTTTTTACAATGCTTTTATTCATTGTACAGCAATTTGCACCTCTGCCTTCCTCACGATGATGTGGTTTGGGTTGAAAATGAAAAGGAGTGTTTTCAAATCCTGACCTCAATCTAGTTGTTTGGCAGTAGATATCGATGAGCAAAGCACTGACCTCTGAAGAAGCCAGGCTTGTTTCAAACACTGCAGCCCCTGTGGGGGGTTGCCGGTCCCCTCCCAGCTGGAGGGTTGCGGTTTACATGTGGAACATGAAGGTATACCCCCAAGCAAGGCTCACTGGAGCACGGAGGAGACCTACCCCTTCTCTCCATGGCATGGCCTGCAGCCTCCAGCTTGTCCCCAGGCTGGGCAGACAAGGCTCAGGTAAGAAGTATTCAAGGCCAGGTTGGACGGGGCTTTGAGCAACCTGGTCTAGTGGGAGGTGTCCCTGCCCATGGCAGGGGGTTGGAACTAGATGGTCTTTAAGGTTCCTTCCAGCCCAAACCATTCTATGAATGGTGGAGAAGCTTTCCTTGGTTTTGTAGCCCTATTGGGTTCTCCATGTGCTTAGAGCCTGGGTATCTCGACTTGGGCACAGCTTCACATCACCCTGTGTGAAGAGATGCAGCTGCGTTAGATCCTCTCCTTTATCTCTTCCTGGTGGGATGTGCCAGGTACCTGCTGCAATTAACCCATTTAATGGAGAGAACTCACTTTAATGAAGGCAGCTTTGCCTCCCTCGGATCCCTCTAGGCTTTCTCAGTTGCTTGCTGATCCCACACGCTGCTTTACAAGCTAAACTTGATTTGAACTGAAGGTTTCAGGCCCCATGGGGTCACAGGCACGGTTCTAACTCGTGGAAACCACCCTCACACCAAGAATATACTCACACATGACTTATCAACTTCCAAACCAGTATCTGAGAGAGAGAGATGGGTCACTGGGCCAAGGGGATGTGGGGACAGACCTGTCCTGCTGGTCGAGTATTGTATTTTCTAGGAGGTAACCCTGGGCAGGTGGTGGCACCAATATGAGGTTCTACTCATTTTTCATTGCTAAGCAAGCATTTAGGGAAAAGCTCCCCCCCCCCCTTTTTTTTTGAACCTGTTACTTGCAATGTTTTAATGAAAGAAGAAAGGCCAGCCTTGCACCCAACAAGAACTCACACTGGATGTGAACCAGCCTCTGCTGGAACTGTTGCTGCTACAGATAAATCAAGCAACAGCCTGCATTACTACGTGTGATTGCCTGCATCCATCAACCCCGCTATCCTGTCTACAGTTTTGGCTGCATCTTACAGCCTTTGTTAAATTCACGCTGGGTTTGGCTTTAAACAGTTCTCGCAGTGGCAAATCCAATGACTGTTTTATGGCTGTGAGCGCTCGTTTGTGCTCCGGGACAAAGGGGTGGCACACGCAGAGGTGGGGATGTTACTCCACCAGCAGCGCTCTCCCCTTTTCTCCCTTCTCTGTGTGGGTGCATCCGTTCTAAAATGGCTGAATCAAGCTCTGAAAGCTTAAAAGCTGCAAAAAAAAAAAAATTAAGAAAAATCCCATTCTTAAAAATAATCCCTGTGACGCATTGTGTGTAACATCAGCATAAAAGCTATTATTTCATTCCCAAGCAAAGAACTGAAACTTTAAAGAGAGGAGCTATGAAACTCCGCGATCCCTCTGAGCTCTCGTCTCTTAACGAGGCCGCACGAGCTGTCCCACCGTCAAGGGACAAACTGTCCCCTCATCTGTGCCAGTAACACACACACCCCCGCCCCGTGCACTCAAAAGTGAAGGACTTTCTAGGTTTTAAAGGAACCCACCTGTACTTTCGGCAGCAAGGCACGCTCCCAGAAGGCAGACGGAGAGTACGAGGGGGATAGTTGCCATGTTCTTCCCACTGCCCCAACCTCTCGCTAACAAATTGTCCGGGTCGTGGAGCTCAGTCAATAGTTCCAAAGTGCAAGTGCTTGTTTATTTATTCTGGGTAACCCTTTAATTTAAGGTCCCCAGATGTGCCATTGGCGAGGCTTGCAATGCCAGTGGGCTGTTATATGAGAGGACACGTCCACGTACAAGAAATGTGATAGGGAACTCCAGTCCTTGGGATCATCTTCTGCACCGTAGGTTGTTACTGCTGTGTTTAGGGGTTGAGCATAGCACAAGAATAAACTAGTTCAACTTCAGGTGATCTCTTTAAAGCACTGGATTTCCCATTGCTATAAAGGTGATGATGTTGGTCATAGAAAGGTCCACGCAGCGTGGTCCACATTTTGTCCAAAAGAGGCATCACAATCCCCTGGAAGATGGCCCTACAGATGACGTTTCCTCTTGGGTACCAGGCAGCCTTGGACCAGGGCTGTGTCAGCCAGCACGGTTTCACACAGGTTATCTAATTAAAAAACTGGATGGAGTGAGGTGAGGCTACTGGTCCGTTACCCAGATTTCCTGGGGCAAACGATGGAAACACCACGGAGTTTCCCAGGTCCTGTACTTGTGGCCACAGGGAGGAGGAACCTGCTGCTTGGTGGCTTGGACGGTAGACTGGCGTAGGGATGTGCTGATAAAAGGCTGGATTTGGAGCAGGGAGAGCATGTAGGTTCCTGGCTGCAGGGCAGCCTGTGCCCAGGGCAGGTCCACAGGCTGCTCCTCATCCACACTGGCCAAAGAGTAGACTGAAATGGAGGGAAGATGGAGGAAATAGGGGAAAAAAAAAAAAACAAACAAAAACAAACAGGTTTTCATACAGAAAAGAAAGAGTGGGTTTTCATATGAAACCATTCATTTTTAATGGTGGGTTACTTACAACTTTTCAAACATGTTTCTTCCCCTTTTCTCACTTTCCCTTAATGCAAAGAACTATTTCAAAGTGAGTAATTGCTTTTGGGGAAAATACTGAGTATTGTAAAAAAAAGAAATGAAACATTCACTTCTGGAAAGGTCAAATATCTGCCCCCACCTCCTTCCCGAGGAGCTGCAGGGAACGCAGGCCAAAATCTTTCATCCCAGGGCGTGTGGGCTTTCTGCCAGCGACCAGTTCCTCAAAACCTGCTTTCCAGTTCCTCCTTCTCCCCTTACTCCCCCCGTGCACGGGGCAGAACCCAAATCCATCATCGCACCCGTGCACATCTGGGGCTCGCAGCGCTGTGCCCAACAACTAGAGGGTCTGGGACAGAGGCATTTTGGGGCAGAACTCTATTTCTGAGTGCAATGTTGGTGCTGTTAATGTTGGTGCTCATCCAGGGAGATGCTGAGCACCTCCCGTGTTGGATGTGCCCATGTCTCGCAGGCTGGAGAGCCGGTAGTTGCTATGAGGCTGCAATAGCCCTCAGGTAGTTGTTAAAGTGTTTGCTCGAGCTTGTGAACCATAAATTCTGTGTGCTCGGTCCAAAAAAATTAAAAATGTTCCTTCGCGCAGCAAATGGGAGAGACAGTTATGGTCGTGTGGGTATTTGGAGTTACTTTTGTATGCAGAAAGGACCCATCAGACGCAGGTAAATATGAGATGCTGAATGTGAGTTACAGCCTTGCGATATCTGTGTTGCCTAGGTGGAAAAAATCCTTTATTTTCCCTTTTCTGGAGCAAACAAAAGGTCCTGAAACCTATAATTCATCTTGTTTCTTCTTGCTCCATTTGAAATGATCTTTATTCATCACTGACAGTAGCTTTTGTTATCAAATTTATGTGGTAGATAAATGTGTTCGGATGAGGTAATGTGCTGTTGATGTAAATTGAATGCAAAGTGAAGAAGGCAATGATCATCTCTCATTTTCTGTGCATAAGAAAATGCAAATGTAAGAAAATAAATTGAGCTCAAATGCTGAAACAATACATCCTCTATCAATAAAGAGGAGTGTAGAGAATGGTCTGCCATAACAAAGGATAATTAGAATCTCATTACTGTAAATATTTTACTTCAGAACATAGGTCAGTCAAATTATTTTTGGTTTATGGTGCATATTTCAGTTGTAATAGTACTTGCAACATTATTGCTAATTAATCTTCACAGAAAATGCCAACATCATTAGAATAAACAAAGCTATTAATACAAATAATTTTTATTGTTTACTACTATTGTTGTCAACTTCTGGGGCACTAAATTGAAAGCAAAGTCTATTTTTTTAGATATTTTGCAAACAAAATGCCCTAGAATTGCGATTCCCACCATGGGCACTTTGGAGACGAAAGCTTTGCTGTTTAGGTGGATGATATCAATTAAATAGCGGATCTGGGTTTGTTTCGACTTCACTTTCCACGTTCGTAAAAGAAGGCGATTCAAAGTACACACCCAAGTCATGTTCCTTCCTATTAAAAAGGCTTTCTGTAGCAACGAGCTCTTAGGACACATCTTTTCTGGTTTGAGTTGTTAGGCTTGGGGCACTCTTTTTTTGGGAAATATCCTTTTTTTTTTGTTGGAACAGAACCATCCCGCGCTTGTGGTGGCTGGGCATGTGGTTGTGTCAAAGGCAGAAGGAGCTGGCAGCGGCACAGGGCAGCGTGTTCCCATCAGGGCCACCACCTCAGGCTTGGGGACTGCCCCTCTTTCAGGGAAGCTTTCTGCTGCAAAGTGAAATGAAGTTTATGAGAAGTCAGAACAAGGAAGCTATTTCCATTTTAATCTGATAGATTTTTCTTAAAATGTGCTCTGGCTGCACTGATCAATAATGTTAAACAGCCTGATGGCTTGAGGATCTTGTTAAATGATTGTTCATAATCTCCCTTGTCTCCAAATGTACTCTCTTAAGCACAAGATCCTTACTCAAAATCTTACGGAAATTGCAATTTGCCCTTGTCCTCTAGACAGCTATGGTAAGTAATCCTTCCTTAACCAACAGCAAACAAGCCATTTCTGAAAAAAAAACAAGGAAAGTAATGCTTGATCTTTATTTTATATTTTTTTTTCTTCTTTATTTGATTACTTTGAAGTCCCTGGCTTTTTCTGGAGCAATGATTGTGGGAAGTTATCCGAATACAGAGGCAGCACAGCCATGGAGTCCTTTGCAGTGACTATCACTCTGTTGTAGTAATTAACATACTGGAGAGAGTACCAATTCTGTTCAAAGTCCCAAAGACACTGAAAATGGCTATGGAACAGGTTTCCCAGAGAAGCTGTGGCTTCCCCATCCCTGGAGGGGTTCAAGGCCAGGCTGGATGGAGTTTTGAGCAACCTGGTCTGATGGGAGGTGTCCCTGCCCAGGGCAGGGGGGTTGGAACTGGATGGTCTTTAAGGTCCCTTCCAACCCAACCCAAACCATTCTGTGATTCTATGAAAACACTGGCCCAGGTTGCCCAGAGAGGTGGGAGATGCCCCATCCCTGGAAACATTCCAGGCCAGGTTGGACGGCGCTTTGAGCAATCTGGTCTGGAGGGAGGTGTCCCTGCCCATGGCAGGGAGTTGGAACGAGATGGTCTTTAAGGTCCCTTCCGACCCACAACTTTCTATGATTCTATGCTTTAGGCACTGCCTCAAGACAAATAAATGAGCAGAGTCAGTAGAGCACAAGGAATGAATTAAGGACCAGCCTCATCTCCAAGGGAACAACTCATCTTTCCTAATTTTGGGGAGATAAGCTCTTCCATAGAGCCGTTCTGCCCATCCCAGAATGGATGGATGGGACATATCTTCACCACTTCTCTCTGCTGACTCCGTGGACAACCAACATGACTTTTTAAAGATGGTGCTTAATGTTGGGCTGAGAAGTGAAGTGATTCTCATTCAAGAAACTGATCTCAATACTTGCTAAATCATCTGCAAAATAAAGCTTCAGCTTTGACAGAGACAGGTACAGGGGTGCACGTTGGGGTATGAGACCCATCCCAGCAGGATGGGACCCAGCAGGACATTTGACCAGAGCCCTTCACCCTGTTTTGGGCTCTGAACTTCAAGAAAGACACAGAGAGAGTCCAGAGCAGAGCTATGGGGAGGACCAAAGGACCAGAAATTTCTAACATCAAGGAAAGACTGAAAAAACTCAACTGCTTAAACTGTGTAAGAGACGACAGAGGCAGGACCTGATGGCACCTTCAGAGGAAAGGAGTCTGCTCTTCACACCTGTGGTGGAGACGACAAGAAGACATGAGCTTGAGCTGCAGAAAGGCTACACATGGGGAAAAGTCTTCCTTTAGGAAGGGATTTGTAGCTCTTGAAGAGATAACATGAGCTGTTGAGTCTCCACGGCAGGAGATCTTCAAGCACATGCGAGGAGAGCATGAGGACGGTTGGTCCGGACCCTGCAAGCCCCCTCCAGCCCAGATGTGAGGGTGCACCAGCGTGATAGAACACCGGGGATCGCTGAAGGTCCCAGAGCCACAGGTTTTTGGGACAGTAAGGAATATTTTGGACAATGTCCAATCGACAGCCTGGCAGGGTAAGTGTGGGAAAGAGGTCCTTGGAGCAACCACACCTCCAAGTACAGACCAGGCCTCCAACAAAGCAGGGTGAAGGGCAGGAGCCAACAACTGAGCCTCCAAACCATGCTGGTCTCTCTCTCTTCCTTTGTTGTCCTCAGTCCCCATGATAATTCCTGCTCTAAAACACCAGCAAGTCACATTTCAAAACTTCTGAGATGTTCGGACCCCTAAAAAAGTGGAGAAGCCCCCACCGCAACTCATCTGGGAGCTGGTGGTGCACCACCAGCAAGCTGGCTGAAGCTTTCAGCTGGGGGTTGGCACTGTTTTCTCCTCCCAGTTCCTGCCTTGTGGAGGGAACCATCCCGGCACAGAAATAGATGAGGCCACGTAGGTATCGTAAGCCCATACAAAGGCAGATGGACGGGTTCCAGGTGTGACTTGCAGCCTCTTTTCTCCACACTCGCTGCTCTGTTGGTAGAGTGATGGACCATGGAGAGGTGGAATCCATATGTGACTGAGCTCATGCTCTTTCCCAACAGTAACACTTTGCTCTGCCAAGCAAAAGAGCTGTGTTGGCCTCGGGGACAAGGGCCTCCCCTGTCCTTGGCTGGCAGGGCTCGGGAGCTCCGTGCAGACATGAAGCTCTTGGCCTCAGAAGGTGGCGAGAAGGTTTGGTTGGCGACCTCTGCCAAGGAGCGAGGAGAGGAAATGGTGGGGCCCAGACAGTGCAGGCTCAGAGCTGTCCTCCAGCTACAAGGTGCCATTGTGAAGGAGGCTTTGCCGAGGCAGGGGGGAGGACGGGGAGAGGGGCACCGTGGAGGATGGAGGATGGCAGGGGGAGGATGGAAACATGGTGGCAGCCACAGCTTCATCTCTGGAGTTCATTTCTCCAGCTACCATCCACATGTCCCCACCCTCAGCAGCTGCTAAGAGCAAGCCCCAGGAGGGCTGAGGTCTCCTTAGGGAGAGAGGTGAGACATGAAAAGATACAGGAGTCCAGAATATCTGCCTAGACATGTACAGAAGACACTCAGCTACACGGGATGAGGGTCACCATATCCATACTGGGGTGCGACCAACCTCAAATACTCAAGACACAATTTTTTGCAAGAGATAGAGTATGTCCAACAGAGCCGAGGGGTTGGGGCACTGCAATGCTTTCCTGGGCCCAAGAGAAAGACAACACAAATATCTACTGGACATAGTGTCTCCAGTAGAGATAGGCTCCTCTGGTCCATAAGAGTGTTGTAAAGCTAAAGGTACGGGGACAGAGCAAGAGATTGGTGTCATTTGATGGTGTATTCACTGTGCTTTGACTGCTGAAGGACACACCAACAGAATCATCCAAATAGCGGGCTGGGGGTCAATTCATCCCCTCTGCGTGCACCGTCACAGCAGCTCTGCAAGCCTTGCTCCCAGTGATGGGTGGACTTGGGGGGAGGAAAGAGCAAAAGCAAAAATAGGGAATGACCAGAACAATTTTTTGTTTTGTTTTCCACGTGCATTTGGCACAGAATGGGCAGGTTTGGAGGAGCAGCCTCATGGCCCTTGCTTTGTTTGCCCACATGCTGTGCCTCCGGACGGTGCTGCAGCTCATGGAAGGGGTACACTGGGACCAAAAGTGGTTTCCAGCCTCTGATCTGCATGAAACTGCAGCAAAAGAGCGCGAAAGAGGGAGTTAGAAAAGCCAGCCTGCTGTCAGCAGGTTTCGAGTTACTACACAAGGTCTGGAGCACCACTAGAAAAGCCTGAAAAATTGAACAAAGCTTGGAAAGCACCAGGTTTCCACACACACCTCCTCCGTTGCTGGTTGGTTTCCTTCCAGGACTCACCTTTAATCAGCTTCCAGTTGTAGATTTCCACCTCTTCCGCTGGCTCCTTCTCGATCGCGATCGTCCTGAGGATCTCCTTGGAGGTCTCCGAGCTCGGCGGCACAAACATGTACACCAGGACAGGGTTGGGGTTCTTGCCACACCGGGTGGTGACTATTTCATCAGTGGGTTTGACTCTGGTTTCTGGGTAAAAATGAGGACAGAATTGATCAAACAGGGGCAGGAAGGAAGGAAGACGTCATCTCAGCACCTGAGTTGAGGGGAAGTCATCTCGTTGGGTTTGATGCCATGCGATGACCTTGGCTCCCAGGGTTTGATCCTCAGTGCCCAGATCAGCAGCAAAGGGAGATGTTGATAAAGAATCTGTGGATCTGCTCATCCCCATATTTTCCAATCCCCTTCATTTTGGCAGCCTCTACGCCAGCGGGGATGGGGAAGGGGGATTTTCTCCACCTGGACGCCCCGTATCTGCCGCAGGGACCTTGGTCCCAACCCCGGGCTGGATTCCCCACTTCGCATTTCGCTCCCGCTGCCGTCCCGGAGGAGAGAACGTCAGCGAAGTGAAGGGATGAGCCCGCAGCACGGGAGCCAGCGCCGTGGCCGGGCTGCCTGGGCAGCGTGCCCAGCTCAGCCCCACGGGTGGGCTCAGCCCCAGCCCGAGCCCCCTCCCCACATGGGGTGCAACGGCGGGGAGACCCACACCAGGGACATCGCTGGGACCCTACGTGCCTTTTTCAACGTCCCCGGTGAGGGAGAGCCGCTAATTTTTTAATTTTTTAATGTATCTGGAGTAATTAAGAATCCCCCATGGTTTTGGAAGGAGATTTATTGCCTTTGGTTGTGGTCCTTGGAACGCAGAGGAGCCCAGCTCTGCTGAATTTAGCCTTGTTCTCCCCGTCATTTTGGATGCTGAAGCTTTTTACACTACTCGAAAGAAAGTTTGGCTATAAATAGACGCGCGGGGTTTATTTTAGTAGGACAGTTATTTTAGGCCTGATTCTGCTCTCCCCCGTGCTCTCTGGGGTGGTCCTGAGCTACTCTTCTTGGAGAGGGGATGGGAATCCCAATTTAAAGGGATGCAAAGCTGTGATTTTTCAGCGACAGGAAGACAAACGTTCAGCTCTGTAGGCTCAGCGTGATGCCAAGGGGACAATCCCAGCCCAAACACCCTCACCCCTGCCACCGTGGGGTCTGGGTGCAGGAAAACCTCCATCCCAGACCATTAAACTTCACCTACTCCAGGGCTGCTCTTCATATCGATGGAGGCAGCCCCACCTTCACAACAGGGAAGGAACCACACATCCTCACAGGTACAACAGGTATTCAAGAACCTCGGAGCTTCACGCTGGAGCCACTCCATGGCCAACAGTGTTGGGGAAGAGAAGGGACTCAAGAATGCCATCCACCAGCTCTGTCCCCAGCAGCTGTGACGGTTTCCCCATCCCACCAATGCATCACAGCAATTCCCCTTCAATCAGCGTCCCTTTTGCAAATAGAAATGTCTCAGCGTTTCTCTCCAAGCCTCCTGGAAGAGGAGGACAGTCATGGAAAGTGCCTGGAAAAAAGAAGATGGGCGAAACCTCCACGCAGTGAAACAGAGGACAAGCATGTAACTTGGCTGAGCAACGTGTGTGTGTGTGTGCGCGATCGCTATCTGTGAGTACTGGAAAGCAAGAAGAAAATCATTTTGGCTAGGTCAGAGCGTTTAACTGGAAATAAATGAAGACTGAGCAGCAGACAAGAGATCCCAGCAGAGAGAGTTGTAGACTTTAAACCAGAAAGACCCACTATAATGAGAATGCAAGACTGGAAGGGCTCTGCTCAGTCATCACATCCCATTCCCACCAGGCACCACGTCATAAATCCTGCTCATAAACATATCAGAAACCTTATTAAAACAAGCTGAGCTTCTGCCCTTCGCTCCCCCGGGGAGGCCATCCCAGAACCTCCCTACTCAGAGGCTGGAAAAGCTTGCAAATCCCAGCTGAAATTATTTCGCAGCCTGTTTGCCCCCATTCCTAAATGTGGAAATGCCCCTTGCCTCGTCTCCCTGGTGAGATCCCCCCAACAAAACCACCTTGAAGATGCACATCAGAGGAGATCACCCAGAAACTGCTGCATCTGTTGTCAGGCTCAAAGAGACTCAGGTATCTTTAGCCTCTCGAGGGAAGCAGTGGGTGGTCCATCCTCTAAACATCTACTTCTGAATGATAGCACAGGGAGAAAACATTCTCCAGTGGGAACAGAAGATCTCGTGCCCCATCACATCTTTGCCAGGTCCTCGGTTTAAGGTAAACAGCTTTCCAAAGACCAAGAAGCAGCTGAGAGACCCAAAACTCATTGAACATGAGAAAAAAAAAAAAAAAGAGATCCCCTCTACCACGTCCCAGTCCCAGCACCAGCCCAGTTCTACCTGGCCCACCCCAATAGCTGTGTCCCTAACCTTCCCCTTCCTTGGACAGGGACCTCAACTCAAATTCAAACAAACCATGAATGCCACAGATAACCCTGCACCTGGGATGTGTCCTCCTAATCTCAAACCTGCGATTCAGCTGCCACAATTTAACCCTATGGCTTCTTGTCCCAGCTGGAGGTTTGGAGAACAGACTGTACCCTCTCCCCAGAAAGCATCTTCCATCTTTCTGAAGACTCTTAGCAAGTCCCTCCTTGGGCATCTTTCTCCAGACTACACCCACCCAATGGACACAACCTTTTGGGATCGGTGCAGCTTCCACACCTTGGCCCTCCAAAGGCCAACCCTTACATCAGTGCTTGCCCTGCTGAAGTCACCTGGTGTGAATTCAGGTCATAGAATCATTGAATGCTTTCAGTTGGAAGGAACCTTAAAGATCATCTTGTTCCTACCCCTCTGCCCTGGGCAGGGACACCTCCCACCACACCAGGTTGCTCCAAGCCACATCCAGCCTGGCCTTGAACCCCTCCAGGGATGGGGCAGCCACAGCTTCTCGGGGCAACCTGGGCCAGGCTCTCACC
>JAOXJK010000062.1:19733841-19746111 GCA_025774025.1 Xenus cinereus
GTCCCTGCCCAGGGCAGGGGGGTTGGAACTGGATGGTCTTTAAGGTCCCTTCCAACCCAAACCATTCTGTGATTCTAAAAAAAAAGATACTAAGGTGTATTTGGATGTCAGTGGTGTTGGTGACCTACCCCAGGTTGGTGATATACCCTCAGCTTTCACTGGTGGGATGCAGAAGCCTTGTCCCTGTGGTGGTGGGATCACAGGCACAGGGAGATGCTGCTGCTGACTTCAAATCTGGGCTGTGGAAGGGGTATTCAGGCAAAAAGGAGGTGGCTGGCCTTGGTGATGTAAGACAGCAACCAGGACCAACCCTTCAGTGACAGCAGCATGCAGCTTGGTCCAGGAGCAGTGCTGGCTCATAGCTCCCACATCTCAGAAAGCCTCTCCCCTACTCCCCCTATCCGTCTCAGGGCTTTCAGTTCCTGCATTGGGCATTTTGCTTCTGCTTTTATGCAGAGGCTTGAATACTTGTGCCAAGAAGCAAGCTCCCCTTGCTGAATTCCCTCCAGATACATCCATCGCAGTCGGCACTTAAGCTCTGTCCCTCCCATTTTATTCCGTTTTTAATTAGACTCCTGAACAGGAGCACAGAGCAAACTCTGCTTTCATCTGGGAGATCCTGTGGCTGTGAAATATTTAGGGGAAGTAAATAACTGTCAGAAAGTAAATAAGTCCCTGACTCTACATGAGTGTAAAAGTGCTTTGAAATAGTATCATTCGAATAAAAGCTTCTCATGTTGAGTGGCAGTAAGAAACAGCAACACAGGCAAAAAATTCCCAATGTAGAAGGTAAACACAATTATTAATTCATGGAGCAGCACGTTTCACAGTAGCAGCTTTAATATATTTCTTTTCAGTTTGATTTAAAATAGGCCAGATTAAAAGGAAATCTGGATTTTGTTTGGTCACTGCCTTTTCAGAAAACGGAGCGCTGGCACAGCTAGACACTCCGTGCTGCTGGAGGTATTCTAAATTTAGACTTTGCCGTCTCCACTTCCAACTCTGGATAAAGCAATGAAACAAAGCTTGGAGAAGGCAGCAGCTCTTGCAGGTTTTGATGGGTCAGGTAGATCACCAAGCTCACGCATCATCCAACAAAGCAAGAATGAAGTTAAATATAAGCTCAAAAAGCCGGCTTGCCCCTGTGTGCGTGGATGGAGGCTCATCCTGCCCCAGATCTGCAGATGTGAACCTGAGTTCTGGAGGTTGCTTTGAAATAAATCTCTGAAATATCTTTCCCCCCCTCCTCCAGCAAACCCATTGCTCCCATCTGCTGATGGTATTGGTAGCATAACGTCCTAGAGAAATACTCCAGGACCAGGGCTGTTAATAGAGACAGGTTAACTCCAGCCAGCAGCATCCAACTGAGTCAAGGGAGCTTCATTCCTGGGAGAAGATTCATCCCACCTGATGTTGGAGAAGGGAGGTGTCTCTCTCTTGTTCCCTCTTTCTGTTGATGAGAAAAGGAGCCTCGATTAACAGCTTATGCTCTATGCTAAATGTTATTTTTGGATAGTCAAAATTGGGGTGAAATGAGTCTCAATCAGCACATCCAAACCCATCTTGCACTCAATTCCATACTGAACATAAAGAAATAAAAATCAGTGTTTTCCCTTTGCCCATTTTCTATGTCAGCATTTGTGACTATGCCCTTGTTAATTTTCTTTGCCTTAACCATATTCCATCTGAAGCTTCTACCTTCTCCTTGCACCAGGGCATCCTTGAGCCCTAGTCACCTTTTCTACCTCCCTTTCTTCCTGCTGCCTTTATAATTTGCTTTCTTGGCAAATTTGGTCCCCTTTAGGGACCAAACTGTTTGTCATATTAGCATTAAAATCTAAGGGGAGGATGTGCAGAGAAGAGATAAGGGTATTTCTAATCTGTGTATCCCTAATTGGTACCACCAACCAGCTTACCAACACATTAGGTGCTTGAAGCAGAGGCGATCGAAACTTGTCCTCTGCTCAATAAATGTGGTTTTAGAACACCCCTTCCAGCTGATTGACTCTAGGAGGGAACTGAAGAAGCTGACATCTCTCCCCGTGACTCTTGGACCTACTGCAAGAGGCAGTCGATGCTTGTTGTATATTCAGAGAAAGGGACTTCACCATCTCCACTATCTGCTCACATCAACCACCACCACTCTGGTTCTGGAGGGAGACACTGCAATTTTTCTCTTGAAACCCCAGGACCATCAGAGGTGTAGGGTGTGGTGAATAGTTAAGACTGAATTGGCCTTTCTAGTGGGTCTGACCTACTTGGGTTTTCTCTTGTGTTCCCCTGACCTAGTGCCCCGCCGTACTCTTCTTGCTAACAGCGTTGACTAATGGATGGTTGGATGTTCTGACTTGCCAGCTCTAACAAAGCCAACAGTGCTCTGCTGTGAAGGTTAATTTGCAGCCAAATTCACCAGGAGAACTAGCCAAACTCCTCTGCACTACTCGTGCCCTATTGTGAAAATTCAAGAAGGATGGTATTTGTGTACCCGGTGGTTGTTTCAGAAGGGTGATTTTCACTGGTGTTCAGTGGAGTCACCTCCCTGGTGGAGGAAGGAACCTGCTGACATAAAGAACTGCCATGACTGTTTGCAGGTGAGCTTTCCAGTCTCAGGCAAAGAAGCCTGGGTTCACCTCTCTGAATTTAATCTCCTAACTTGAATTGCCAATTCTGGGACTGGAGACTCTATAGTTGCAGGAAAGGGGTAATTCTAGAGGCTCAGAGACCCAAAAGGTGAGATGCTGGGGATATGGCTGGGGTTTGAAGTGCCTTACTCCCTGTGTTGACCTCACAGGGAGTGTGCAATGGGAAAATCACAGCTCAGTGTCCATTCGTGTTTGGTGCCTTTAGAGTTGCTGTGTCAGGCCTATGCTTTCTTCAGAAAAAGTTGGGAGCTTTGATAGCAAGCGGGTGGATGGACAGTAGGATGCAAAGGTTCCACCAGGCCTGGAACCCAAGATGACTGTACTGAATGCAGTGGTGCTTCATCAGAATTGCACTGGTTGAACTTTTAGTGGAAGTTGCTAATTTAAATTTTGCTGCCGATGTCCTGAGAGTTTTGCATTTAAACTAACGCGAAGTAATCTTAAAACACAGCACTCTATCCTACCTTAGGAAAATTCTCTGCCTGTGTCTGGTTAGCCTTCTTTGCAATTAAGGCTGTATGACTAATTATGAATGTACTGTTTGAGTTGAAGCATATTGTAAACTTCTTAAATCAAGTGAAATATTTCACATGCATGGAAATAAAACTAGTTAAAAGATGTGATGTCTAATATATGACACACTCTTTCTAAATTAGGCTTTTCCCTTTGAGAAAATGCATGAGTTCCACAGCTCAGGCTTAGATCATAATTTGAAACTGCAGAGGAATATCTTAGAAATCACAAAAAGTATCTCCCAAGGGTTTTTGATGGGTACTTCTTCACATCAGCTTTTTATCTTGTGTCAAACTCATAGAAACATGGAGAGTTTGTGATGTGTGCTCCTTCTAAAAAGCATCACAGCTCCCAGCTATGAATCCTGATTCGACAGGTAAATGCTACGTGTGCTCTTCCTATAAATTAATCTGGGCTTCAGTGTTTCTTCTCTTCAGGGCTTTGAGGTTCCCAGCTAGGGTTGGACTAGCTGGCAGGACTTCACAATCACGACACCAACCCTGTTGGTAGTTTGCGAAGTGAACCTGTGAGGGCCTGTCCACCCCTCAGCAGTTTAGCCAGGTCACCACCTCTGAATGGTCTCCACTTCTCTTTTCTTCTCATATTTTCTCCGGTTGGTTTGCTGAGGTGTCTGAAGCATCATGAGAACTTCCCATGCTTAACAGAAGGGACTGTGTGTGCCCAAGGAGAGCTTCGCAACGGCTGCAGCGGACAGGGATCAGGGAGGTGGGACTTTATAAATCAACAACCTTAGTTACTTTCTGCCTGGAAAAAATGGATGGAGAGATGTACTCACAGAGTAGAGACTTCAGTGGGAGTTCGGGCACTAATCCATAAAAGCCAGCGAGTCTGTCTGTGCCTTTCAGACACAAGTTATAGACACAAGTTGGAGTCAACATCCCCAGGAGAGCCTGGCGCTGCTGCTGGGCCACCCCCCATTGATGGGGACAGCCTGTGTTGGAGCTAAATGACCGTGGCACAAAATGGCACCTAAAAAAGCACGTGTAATCCCACGTAGCCACTACTCTGCTGCTTTTAAGGAGATCTGTCAGATCCATCTGTCTCCTCTTCGGGAGAGGGACGGTGCAGCCCCTCCCTTTCTCCTGTCTCTCCTCCCATATAATTCTGCTCTCCTACATTTCTCTAAGGCTTTTGTAGTACTTTTCAAGTCGGCTTAATCGTAAGCAGTCCTTAATCACAAGCAATCCTTTTGGTATTAATATAATAGAAAATTCAGATGATGCTTCTGGTTGCTATGGACGTTTGCACTAGTGTAAGGCCAGGAGATGCTGCTGCTGTGTCAGCACGGGAATAAATAACCACCCAGGGCCGAGGGCAAGCAGAACTGAACCTCAGAACTCCTTATCGTCTGCTTTGGGCTTAAAATACTCCTGGGAGGTGAATCTGAGGAATGAAGCTCGATGCTAGTAAATATTTTTGACCTGTGGTCTGGCTGTGGGTAATTTACAACACGCTTGAAAATCTGATCTGGGTTATGTCCAATTCACAGAAGTTTATTTCCAAGGCAGTTATTTATAGACTGCCTTCCTGGCTCTCGGGTTTCTCTGAACATCAGCTCTGTGAGCAATCACCATAAAATTAAAATTTTCAATTTCAATGGTGAACAAACAGTTTAAGGAAAGTGAAATATTATCCAACAAATCCTTCTTTTCACTTAAAGCTTTGAGTCTTTAAATATTTATTAGCAGTGTCTCTACTCTGCAGCAATGTTAAAAGGCTCAGCCCTGTTCTAAGGAGGAAAACAATCCACTTGAGTGAAAACGAAGAGCAAATGCCTCTTCTCAAGAAGGCCTTCAAGTCAGATTACAGTATTTGGAAAAATGATCGGTGCTTTTGTCTTCCATGGTAGTACAGCTAGAAATTGGTTTTGGTTTTGTTTCCTCCCTTAAACCTACTTTGCCCTACAAATTTTGTGGTTCTTTCTCACGGCTTGACCCTGTAGGAGCGACGGTGGTATTTCGCTGGGCAGATCCTTCACGTTGCTCCCTAAATTGAGTTCTTCATGTTCTTCGTTTGCAGATGTGGGGCCCTCAGGTGCTTATTGGTCTATTTTAAGTTCTGTTTTTCCCTTGCTTTAGCTATGTAGGGAACAGCCTACTGTAATCTCAGGGGATAATAACTTCAAGTTTGGAAAATCTGAAGAAACTTTGTCTCTCCATGCCCTGATCGAACTACCTATACTTTTTCTTACTTTAAAAAATAAATAAAAAAAAGATTTAAATCTTTAAAATAATTCTCTACACAATAGTATAGAGTGGTGAAGAAAGATGTGATTATTATATAGGATTTCAAATGTAATCTGCCTCAAGTTGTCAGCTGGAAAAGAACCCGCAGAATTGTGAATGCACGTGGACCTGGCAATGCTTTGCTTGGGGAAGTGGCTGGTACCTCCTGGGAAGAGAGGAATGATGAAAACCTTCATTTAAAATGTGAGTTCCCAAAGAAAGTTATTGCATGGTAGAAAATTGTCTCATTTGTACATCTCTGCAAAGTTATATTCTGTAAAGGTTGTTGGGTTAACCATAGCTAGAAGGATCATGCTAGGCTGTTTTAATCACTTAGCAGAGATTGTTTAAGAAGTTATTCTTAAGGGAAAGCCCTGATTTTTGTGTGTGTGTGTGTGCCCTCCATCAATGCATGCAGGATTCAGAGGAAATAAGGGCTCTATGGTGGTCATTTCTACCAATATAGAGGGAGAAGAAACCTCTCCACCAAGAATTCAGAGAGAGGAGGAAGGGGAGATGGAGGCAGTAGAATCATAGAATGGTTTGGGTTGGAAGGGACCTTAAAGATCATCCAGTTCCAACCCCCCTGCCCTGGGCAGGGACACCAACCGCTAGACCAGGTTGCTCAAAAGCCCCATCCAGCCTGGCCTTGAACGTTTTGAAGGAAGGACAGCCTGCTCAGGGCAGTGCAATGAAAATGTGCCAGTGCCAGGACAGAGAGCTCTGATTTTCCAGAGAGCCAATCCAGCTCCCTGACTCTTCTTTCAGGCTGGCCCCATTATGGTAAGTCCAGCAGCATTTTTGGAGGGTCTGTACAGGGCATGGTGTTTTTCCTGTCACGCATTAAAGCTACCCTATATTGCCAGGGAAATTGTCTAGCAGACGGAGCAATAAAAAGCTTGATAAAAGGAAATATTATCCATTAAATGAGGCAGGACTTTCTCACAAGTGTGTAATTTCATAGATAAGCAAATATAAAGCTAGGTCTTGTCTTCAGCTGAGCCATTCTAACTTGGTTTGTGGAATGTCCCTTCAACCCTCGCTCTTCAGTCTGCTGGTTCAGCCTGGGAAGGTTATCACCTCTGCCTTGTCTCGGGTAACTAGAAATGTCTTCTAAATGTTCCACCTCTGGTGCCAGAAGACAATAGATTCTTGGTAACTGAGCCCTCAGCTAAAAGGGCTGCTGGAGCGAGGCTTCATTGCAAAAGATAAGGTGGCACCAAACTGTTGATGGCAGGATGAAGGAAAACAAATTATCATGTCTGAAATCAAATGAGTTTTAATTAATGCGTCTAATCTGTCTAGTGAAAGTTCTAAATGCCATTTGTGTCTTCATTGTTGCTCTAAACAGAGACAAACTCATCAGAGGCAAACGAATTGTAATGTGCGCCACTAAAGCTAAAACATACCAGAAGTGAAATAGGTAATTTGGGAAAGAGGTACGTTTTAGGGAAGCCCTGAAGTTCATGCGTGGCATCCCACCTCTGGGAGCTTTGAATGTTGATTACCCACATAGGGTGGGGATTTCTATTCGCCCTCAATTGGGCAGTGTGAGAACTCTTGCAGACACCATCCCCGTCGTCCTAGTCCTGGCTTCTGGGAGGAGACCTCCCCTGTGTGCTCCACCATGGAAAGGTCTGGCCGTGGATTCCTTCTGCAGGCAGCTTCCTGCAAAACCATTGCCGCTGAGTAGTGGTCCTGCCTGGGGAAGGGGAAAGCTTTCTCTTTAGATGGGGAAGGAATTTAAGCCTTCCAGAAGGTAATTTATTCAGAGTTAAATCTGAGTAACACCTTTTTCCCAGCACAGTCTCTGTAGAACCCTAAGCAAGCTGAGCTTGGCGCAGATCTTCATTTTTCTTGTCCGTATCAGATTTTCCCTCTGGTTTCCTCTTAAAAACTACAAAATGCATACCTACAGCAACGAGCAAATCTACATCTTGCCAGTGTGCACATTGCTTGCAGGCTGGAGATAGTCTACAAGATTGAGACAAAATCTTGTTGGGGTTTGTTGTTGTTGTTCAGTTTTTTTTAAATCTAAATTACGTGGCCTGCAGGAGGAAAGGAACAGTGATGTAAGAACAGAAAAGTGTAAAGCAGTCATAAATAAATCTGGGCTAGAATTTAGAGACAAGTTCCTCACCTCAGAGCAAGGGAAGATTTTGGGAAGAGCCTGGCAGCAGCAGGGATGGGGAGCAGGTGGGTAAGAAGTGGTCAAAAAATGCTTAAAAGCAAAACCTGTTACAAGCAGCTGGATGAGAGAGTAGGGAAGCTGGGCCTGGGGTGGGAGGGGACGCAACTATACCTATGACCACAAAGTGCAAGGTTTACCTAGGCTTCTGCCCTGTGCTCGTTAAAGGAAGAGTTTCTTGGGTGGAAAGACCCACTGCCAGTTGTAGAAGTGGTCCAAGTCCCCGAAGGTGATCTGCAAAATGAAACAGAAGCAAAATGGGAACACATCCCTTTGATTTTGCAGCTAGCCCCAGAGCCCCTCCGTCCTTTACTTCTGATCTTTTAGTGGAGCTGATTGCATATCTTTGAGGCCTTTGGTCCTCAGCTGTAGAAATAAAAGCTCAGAGAGCTGAGCGGGTTGCTGATTCACCTCTAGGAGCAGAAACAGCATTACAGCCTGATCAAAGACTTATTCCAGTGGGGGTCTTCCCGTAGAGTTTTCACACAGACCCGAAGATATGTAAATGTTCTGCAGAATCTGACATACATGATTAACATTAAGCGTATTGCCTTCTTGATGAATTCTCTCTAATAAAAGGAAACCTAAAACTAAAACAAGCCCTTCTGAAAAATCAGCCTGTGCAGAGCCACAAGTAAGCACCGTTTCTCTCCATTGTTTTTCCCATGCTGCAAATTTGACGATGCTTAAATGTGTGAATAATCTGGCAGGAGCCTCAGCCCCTTCTTCCTTCTACATTACACAGAATGGTGTTATGGCAGGTCTCTGTAGTCTTCTCTCCTGTAGCCTCTGTGGTCCATTTAATAGCAGAAAACAGACAGTGCTTTGAAACCAACAAAAATATTTAGTCTTGCATGTTAGATTCAGGGAGAAGGAGTTATTTTTTCTTGTTGTTTTCTTTTTCTGTCTTTTTTTTTTTTTTTTACCTGCTCCAGAAAGGGATGTTTTTAAGTCTTTGGTGTTTATGCTTCAAGCAAATGCAAATAAAACAGTGACTAAACTAGCTGGATTTTGAACACATGCAGAGAATTGAATCATAAATTTTATGGACTGTTGATGTTATCTGAAAGGAACCTCAAAGAATTAGACTGAATAGTGAATTATAGAAGGAAAAATCTCCTTCATTCCTACCACTGTGGGTTAAGGGAAACATAATCTTGTTGAAGGAGGTTGATGTAGTATTTTTTGGGTGAGATTGCAGATTGGGTTGATGGAAACACTTGGGTTGACACAACAGAATATACAAAGACTTCTGCAAGACATGTAATTTGGTACCGCAGAGCCCTTCATTTCAAGTAACTAGAGAACACAAAGATTAATACTGTGTGTATTAGATGGATTTAAAGCTGCCTGGCTAATGGTCCTCAAAATGATCACTGCCAGCTGCTGGTGCTGTGGGTGCTCTCCAGAACCCATCTTTTTCTACATTTCTATGATACTTACCAGCTGACAGGAAATGGCAATGAGATTCCAGCTCACGAGTTGGGAGGGTGCCCTTGGGAAAGATGGCAAAGGGTGGCCACGGGAAAAAAATGCTGAATATGTGTTCACCTATAGCCAAAATGTTAGTGTGGTTCTTGAGTACGTATAGTCTGGGGAGGGGATATTGCCTCTGTGCTGATATAATTCCTATATGAAGAGTCTGTCTAGGTCAGCAGTTCAAATAAGGTTTGGGGTTAATCAGAGTCCCCTCTAAGAAGATTTACTGAAATAACAGAAGGATTGATTAATACACCTTGTTGGGAGAAACCTGAGCAATTTGCTTAGCTATGAGAATAACAGTTTCCTGTTAACCAAGGCAAGTCTTAACTTTCCACATCTGGAGCAAAAGGTTGTGAGGGGAACCTTTTCAATATAGCAAACGGAGCTCTAACAAGATCCTGGAAGTTGAAGAGAAGCATCTTCACACAAGAAATATGAGTGAATGGTCATTGGGACAATGACAGAGGTCATGGTCAAGTACTATTGCTGGAGATGCATTTGACATTGTTGTGGACTTAAAAATGATGTATTGGGAGGACCTGTGGCTCTGGTTATGCAGTTTAGGCTGGATCTTTAAAGTAATTCTCCCACCCTGTACCAGGGAAGGAGTCCCGTGAGCCCTCTGAATTCAGTCCCAGAGGTTGACCCACTTCCTTCTGAACATCTGAAGTCCAACAGTCTGGGGGAAAATTGTGGGGTTTCAGCAGCATCATGGAGACAGAAGCCCACTCCACCATGTGGGTCTCTGTGAAAGGCTATGAGCATCTCCCGAATCTGCAGGGTCAAAGGGTTAGATTATTTTTTTTTTTCTATTTTTCCATTGACTTTGCACAGAGCGAAGAACCGAGGGCGGTTTTAAAATAGGAGCTCTATTTCTTATTCAGTATTCAGGGCTAAAAATTGATGGAAACAGTAGCAATTAGAGCGGGTGAGAGTAAGTGAGGTGCCTCTTCCACTTCATTTAGTAAAGAAACTGAGTTGTCTCCCCTAGGCACTTGTCTTGCAGCTTGTGTGACTGCAGATGGCTGCCACTTTGAAGGAAGCCTGTAATTTAAAAGCAACTCTGAATCATCCTGCCTGCCTTTCTTGGCATAACACCACTTCGCTTTGCTGCTCTGCAGAGGCTGGTGCTCACAGGTTTCTCTCGTTGACTGGCGACTCAAAGCAAGCCACGCATCCAGGACTGATGGCAGGTGCCTTGGGGAAGGCGAGGTCAAGTATTTTGGTCTACTGCCTCTACAGGAGGCAGCCCATTAGGCAGCTGGCATTACCAGTGCTCCCACCTAAGCCTTCATTATTAACCATCAGGGGAAGCATCTATCTTGTGCTCGTTCCCCTTGAGATCAGAGCTGTGATGTACATAACTGGTGTGCAGAGGAGGAAGCTGAATGTTTCTTGGGAATAAGGCAAGGGTGAAGGCTTAGCTCTGGCTTGATGGCTTAGAGTCATTCGAAGTAGATTTTTCTACACAATACAATAAGGTGTTTTATTGCTATGCCTCCATGAAGAGCCACAAAAAACAGCCCCGAGGCCTCCAAATAGGGTCCCAAATGGACCCACTGTTATTTCAGTGATTTAGCTGGACTAATTAACAAATGGTGAAGGCTGTGACTGCAGATTTATCCCCTTGTGCTAGTTTCTATTTCCCATCTGCCATTTTGCTCCTCACCTATCTTCAACTCTTCACCCCTTGTATCCCGAGGAACGGGCAGGAGCTCCCCTTGTGCCGTCCCCAGTGCGGGTGCTGTGCAGCACCCATGGAGCATCCTCCTTCCCATGGGGCTGGAGAGTGCATCTCCCTTCAAGTTCATTCAGTAATGACTTCACTTGGGAGTGCTAAGCTATGTCCCGCTTTCCATTTAGCAAATAGAAAATTGCTGCTGAGCACCTTCCTGCTGGTGGTTTTCCTCCTCTTTGGGCAATTTTGCAATGCCACATAGGCTCTTTATAACCACAAGGAAGAGAGATCTTGTGGAAAGGGACCCGAGGAAGTCACCTAGGCTGACCTCTTGCTCCAAGCAAGGTCAGCATTGAGTTTTCAAGTGATTGGTGTCTAGAAGTGGCCGAGAGTCTGCAGATGGAGGCCAAAACCGGTGCTGTTTCCTGTGCTCTTGAGGCATTTCTCCACCCTGGTCTTCCCTCTGTTAAACTGCCCGAGCACAGAAATCCATGCTTTTCCATGGCAAAAGAAGGACGCTATAGGTAGCTGACTTCTCTCAGTACGGATGGAAACTCTGATGGGTATCAAGGTGCCTGCATCTGGTTTCTCAGGCTAATAATGTGACCTAAGGAGCCTGTATCAGAATGTGGGGAGCTCAAAGGCCTGGGTAGGTTTTGGACTTTCAGCTTCTCACAGTTTGGGAAGTCTTTTGGATTGTCTTTTTCATCTAGCTACAGGGAGAAAAGGCTGGTTTGTTTTAGGTTAGATATTAGCTAGTTCAGAAGTGGTTAAGCCACTGGAATAGGAAAATGGAAACCTAAACTGCCCAAAAGGGTGCTGTATAAATTTGTCTCTCAGCTACTGTTAAGCATTGAGGCTAAGTAATTGCCATACCTGCTTCCCCAGATGTGTTTTGACCTCTTGCTTAATTATCTTTCCAAAAATTGTCCATTCTTGAGGTTGCTGGTTTTTGCTGAACAAACTGCTGCCAATGTGCTTGAAAGAGATTATTTTACAGGAAAAGCATTTCCACAAACAGATTTAATGTTCACTTTTCTTTCTTTCCCTGAGGGCTCTCTACCTATTTTTATTCCTTATGTTCCCTTATCATGCAGTGGAACCCAAGGCCCTATTTACTGAGAAATGTTTTGAAAAGCCTAAAACTTTCTATTTCTGTAAATAAATATGTCTGTACTGCTGGAGTAAGGAGCCTGGGTTTCAGGAGTTCTTGCTTTGGTTGGAGCTGGATTGCAGGTTCCCCTCTATTCTGCCTTAACATGGGTGAATAGAGACAGGCTGAGGGAGTTTGGGTTGTTCAGCCTGGAGAAGAGAAGGCTCTGGGGAGACCTTATAACGTCCTTCCAGTACCTGAAGGAGGCTCCAGGAGAGATGGGGAGGGACTCTTCATGAGGGAATGGAGCGACAGGACGAGGGGGAATGGTTTTAAACTCAAAGAGGGGAAATTTAGATGAGATCTCAGGAAGAAATTCTTTGCTGTGAGGGTGGTGAGAGCCTGGCCCAGGTTGCCCAGAGAAGCTG
>JAOXJK010000062.1:19758201-19776891 GCA_025774025.1 Xenus cinereus
GGGGCAGCCACAGCTTCTCTGGGCAACCTGGGCCAGGCTCTCACCACCCTCACAGCAAAGAATTTCTTCCTAATATCCAATCTAAACCTCCCCTCTTTCAGTTTAAAACCATTCCCCCTCATCCTGTCACTCCCCTCCCTGATCAAGAGTCCCTCCCCGTCTCTCCTGGATATTGGAAGGCCACTATAAGGTCTCCCCGGAGCCTTGTCTCCTCTGGGCTGAACATCCCCAGCTCTCTCAGCCTGTCTTCATAGGAGAGGTGCTCCACCCCTCAGAGCATCTTCTGGCCTCTTTTCTGTACAAAATCCAGACTGCCATTAAGTGCCACGGCCAGGATCCTTAGCTCTTAGCTTTGGACTGCAACATTGATGTCATCAGCAGTATCTGGTGTTAATTGGCTAGAGGATCCAGCCTTGTATGAGCCCAGCTGATGCTTTGGGCTTCTCTGGATGGCAGCTGCTTCAACCCTTGCCATCCACACCATGAATTCCTGGCTCAAAAGACAGTGAGATGAAGAACCGGGGCAGGCAGAGGAGGATGGGGAAGTTTCCAAAGGGAAGGTGTGCCCAGGGACAGTGGGATCCTGATGCTCTGGCTGGTGGACCTTCCCCACATGAGGGCAAATGCTGCTGTGAGGGACTGGGTGCATGGGGACAGGACCAGGGCTGCTCATCTCTTTGGAGGTAGGAGTGCAAGAAGCAGAGAGAATTTCTTAGAAACAAAGCATATCTATGATTTTTTTTATGTGTTGTACACGGTGTGTACAACCTCCCGGGGAATACAGCTGCATTTACACTTTAAGGTTAAAATCTGCACCAGCAGAGAAATGTAGGTGTTAGTCCTGCTGTGGAAACAGCGAAGATTACAACGGGGGAAAACACAGCAGAGACATGAGGTTATTCAGTTTGGTCCATCAGGTGGTACTGCCATCCCAACAGTAACCTTTCCTCTCCCCTGCACATTTGCAAAATCCCCCAAAACCCCAGTAATTGCAAATTTACACTGGTGGCTTTTCGCTTCTCCAGCTCAGGAGAGGGAGGCAAAACCAGACAGGAGGTGCCAGCCAGCTGGAAAATGATGTGTCTCAGGAGGTGTTTTATTTATGGCCACGTTCAGATCAAACAATCACAGAAGATCCTTGGAATCAATGGGGGAAAGGGAAATTTGGTTCCTGTTGCCCAGTTGCACCTTCTTTCCCTCATTTAAACCTGGGAGAGGAGGAGAGGGCAGCAGGGACATCCAAGCTCCCACTCTCCCAGGAGAAGCCCGGGCTGATGGAAGGCATCCTTGACATACAACACTAATACAAGAAGGAAGGGACAAGGCGCTCTTCTCCTTCCTACGGTATGAACCACGGCGGGGTTAATTGTGAGGTTTCAAAAGTGCATGCAAAACGTTGATGTCAGGCGCCCAAAATATTGTCAAACACAAGCGATTTGTGATTTAAAATATTACAAGCCTGCTATTTTTAGCACGGAGGAACCTTTAGTCATTCTACATTTAGATGGCTTATCAGAATTAAATAAATAACAGCAATGGTTACTGCTCAAATTAGGTCTGTCTCGGTTTCCATGGCATCCAATCTGTTATCTCCAATATTCTTGCCAGGATTTGTACTGGGGCTCTGGGACAGCAACATTTCTTATAAGGCTTATAAGGAATTATCCTGTAGCAATTTCAGCTATATGGTTTCTATGAAACTCTGGAATAAATGGATTTATTTAAGATGTGTTGAAGGTTTTTTTTTTCTTTTTTCTTTCTTTTTTTTTTTTTTTTTTTTGGAACTGTTGTCTATTTTTAGCACTGCTGCCTGCTTTTATGTGGTGCTGCTTTAACTCTTTTGTGGACGTGCCGATGTGCTGTCTGGCGATCCTGTGCGGGGGCTGCGCCTGTTGCTCTGTCAGAAGAGGACTTTGAGGCTTTGATGCCACCAGGAGAGTGTATTTGAAAAAACCAGGGCTCAGGAACATGGGATAACATCAGCCTTTGCCTTTTCGGTACCCCTCAGTCCTTTGAAAGCAGCTACAGAGGAGTGTTTCCATGTATTCCGAGACACCCAGTGTAGTTATCCTCAGAGAAAAGGTAGCAACCCTTTGTCTGAGCCCAAGAACTTTTGTCTGAGGCTGAGGCAAAAAAATATTGCCTACGTCAAGTTGCTGGGTTCGACGTGGAGGTAAATGGGTGAAACGCAAAGACCTGTGTTATGTGGAAAGCCAGGCTGGATGATTTAATGATTCCCTCTGACCTAAGACACTGTGCAACTATGCATTAAAAAGACAGTTATAAGTCCAACTCGGAAGAAGAACATGGTATGCACAGCAAGCTGTATAGCTGCGGAGAGCAGGAAAATATATTTGTGCTATAACAGCTGCATGTTTCCCCACAGCTCTTCAATTAATACTACCTTTTATGGGTACATTTTTTAGCTCCTTGGCTATTAGATTTTTCAAGTGAGGGTTTCATTAATCTTTTGTTTTGTAGTGTTACCTAGTATATAGATCCTGTTCCCTTTTCCCCTCTGGTAAGCACTAATTTATTTTGAGTTTATTTGCATCCTGCTGTGAGGAAATTTTGGCTCTATGGCATTTAAAAAAGTAATGGCTCACTGGGTTTCTAATTCCCAGGTCATATTCCTAAACAAAATGTACTGTTACATAGCACCGAGATTTATGGCAAATTATAACTAGTTCTAACCAACAGCTTTCTAATATTTTTATAAGAATGAATAGCGTAGGAGAGGATAAGCACTTTTACAGTGCCTTTTTTCCTGCAGCTCTCAGGAGGACAGTGAGGACCACAGTGAATAATTTCATCTTCAGTGTTTACTTAACTTGTGCTCGGTCTTAAGAGAATGGTATAACGCTGCCCTGCAGACCTTCAGCTGGCATAAATTGGCATCCTTTCCCCAGGCACAGGCGGAGCTGCGCTGATTTATATGAGCTCAGGGTGCACCTCTGGCGCATACAACTTTTCTACCATACCTCACATGGAATTTGATTTACTCTGAATCATGATTGAAATATAGCTGTGTGTTTAAAGCAGGCAAGAAATGATAAAGTACTTACTATTTATAGAGTCACAGCTACTTTTCAGAGCCAACTGAGCAATTCCCAAGTACAATCACAATACAAAGACTTTAATATTTTAGTGCTCTGTCACCCTGTGGTCACTATAAATTTGCTGGGGCTGGGCGTGCAGCCCCAGCACAAATCTATTTGAAAAACACTTACCTAGGCAACTGCATTAACGCGGAGCCCAGCTATTCGCCTTCTCACACACCATCTCTTGACCCGCTCTGCAAGGAATGGAAAAGGGCTCAGCTGCACCCGCGAAACGCTGCACGGCGGCGGGCGAGATGGTGGTCACGGCGCTGGAGCACTTTGCTTAAGCTTTTTGTATGGAGAGAAGGGTTAGCGGTTAACGCGTTAACGGTACGTGAGCTGCTGTAGCTGTTTCAGGACTCCCGTTGCTGAAGCCGTGGTGATTAAAGTACCGCAGGGTCTCCTGTCTGCCCTCTGCACCGGTTCTTTTATTCCCGGGCTCCGTGTTTTAGTGCAATAGTTTGCTTTTCCAGTCATATTTCCTTCTTAAGGTGTGCTCTTACATGAGAATGCCCCACGTCAAGGCTTGAAATGCTTCCTGTCCTACCATGTGTCTGACTACAGAGGTGGCTTGAGACTCTGGTGGCTAGGACTAGGAGGTAGGAAGCTTATTGCCACTTAAGGTGCAAAGCAGCGGCTGCCACTGCTCCGATGTTACTGGTGAAGATAGATTCAAGCAGTTTTTAGCAAGTTTTTAGCTCAAATTCATTGGGAAACTTCCCGAGGAAGAGAAAAATTAAAGTGGTTGTGGCACCTCTGTATCCAGTCTCCCACCTTGCCACAATCTGTGCCGTTTTCAGGTGATTCTGGGTACAGAGCGCTCCTGAGCTTGCACCCAGGCAGCACTGCCCCAACCTGGCACTTGGTCCTCTGAAGAGTGAGAGAAATAACATTTCTGTGCAGCTGACGTACCTGGGAAAAATTTTCTGTAGTTACTGCAGACCAGGACGTGGGCCAGGCTGGTCCTACCCTCTCTGTGCTGCTTATTAAATCTTGAAGCTCCTCTGGTCATGTCCTCAGGGGCACAACATGTCGAGAGAAAAATAGTGTGGGGATTGTATAACATTTACTGTGGCTTTGTGTTCCCCTAAGCTGAAAATAACGCCTGGGTCAGCCACTTCTGACAAGGAGGCAGATGCTCTCGAGGAAGCTCACCCATTGCAGAAAGCCCAAGGGATGGGGCTGTGTGCCATAAAGCTCTTAGGAAAGCGATGACACCTTTACTGCTGCCCGACCACCAACTCCAGGCGCCGATGGAGCGTGGTTCCAGGCTCGGACACCCCCACATCGTACAGGAGGCAGGTGGCTGACGTTATACAGGAAGCCAAGTCATTCATTTTGAGGCCAGAGAAGCCCTGAGGATCAGAAGGAGTTAAATCTACCAGGTTACGTGTTGATAGCGTGTCTCAAGAGCTGGTCCTGTCCTAAGCAGAGGTTAAATGCACCATGAGAAGCTCTGGGAGAGGAGCTGCAGATTTAGATGCCAGACCAGAGCAACTGGGAATATCATGGCTCCTTGCCACATGGAAACGTTTGGGAAGGAGCTTTTTTTCTTCTGGAAAACAAACAGATCTGCTTTTCTAGGGAGAGGACAAAAAAGGAGGAGGAGTGTGTTTTGAATGTTGGCCAACCCAAAGGTACAGAATTTGAACTATGGCTAAAAGTAAGCAAAAAACTATCTCAGAAAGGACTGGTCTGCTCTGGTGGGTGGTCTCTGGAGGGAGCATAAACTGATGAAATTCCACTAGCAGCTTTTTAAAGGAAACCCAGATTCATTGCATATTTTCCCATGAAGACTCCAGCCACTCAGTCTTCTTCCCTGGGCCGTTTTTGCTCCATTTGATGAAGAACTCTTTGGTTCAGTTGGTATAAATGGGGGAAGAAATAAATGCCTAGCTTCTGCAAGACACAAAACTTTCAACTTTACTCTGGTGCTACAGGTTTTTAATGTGACTGAAGAATGGTTGTCCTGTATCAGACCAGAGAGCCATCAGCTCTGTGTCCTATCTCCAACAGTGACCAAAAGCAGTTCTGGGGAAGAGTATAAGGGCAAGATAGAGGTGTAACGATACATACCTAGCTCCTTTCCCAGTTCCCATTTATCTGTGGCTCAAGGATTTCCTGAGCTTTTGTTTTTAATGGTCCTGGTGGAGTTTTCCCCTGTGGATTTGTCCAACCACTTCTTAAATCCCTGCAAGCTTTGAGCGCTCACAAATCTGCAGGGCAAGGCGTTCCACAGGCCCACCACTTGCTGCTGGCCACGGCCTCTCTTTTTCTTGGTTTTGAACTTTCTGTCTACAAGTTTGAGCTGATGCTCCTTGGTTCTTGCACCGAGAGACAGAGAGCAAGTGTCGTATAACCACCAGAGATAAAGTGATGCCCCTGCCCCCGTGTGCTGACGGTCGAACTGGTTGACCAACGGTAAGAGGTACACGAAATGAATAAGCGGTGGGAAAAAGGGTTTGGGAGCCACGTCCTCGGCACGGTGCTGCAGGAAGGGTGGTACCCAGGCTGGTGCGGGTTACTCTGCTGTGCCTCTCCACTCTCCTTTCCTCAATACATCCAGTTTTCCTCTGCTGGGAGCAGGCTCTTGTTTGCGAATACCTTTGCTGTTGCAAATATCAATATCGCTGCAGCATTTGGCGCTGCCCAGTCAATGCGCTGAACGCCGGCCGAGCGGAAATTGATGTGGGGATTATAGAGACCACCGTCACGTTTGTGTCTTGGAAGTAAAGGTGTTAACTCTTTCTGACTTAATTCGTTCAGGTTGAAGGGCGGCAAGGGATTGAGCCTGAAATACAGCAAATCAATAATATAAACTCTTTGAGCTTTGCGAGCTAAGAATAAACACCAACCACCGAGCGAGTCAAATGAACCTGGGCAAGAGGCACGGGGGAAATGTAGCAGTGGTGTTCTGTTATTGCGGGTCAATAAAGGCTAGATAATGTTTGGCTTTCGTTACTGATTAAAAAGATTTCCTTGCAAATGTTATGAGATTAACACCGAGCTTTCTGTGTGCACTGAAAGGGTAATGTTTAGAAATGATCATCCTGCATTATCCCAGTGGAAACAGGAATAATGATGCTGCAAACATTGCTGCTGGATGTGGAGCGCGTCCTCCTGCCTGAGCCACGGATGGAGGGGGCATACACAGTGGGAGGACCTGTTCCTGGTGATGATTTTCAGCCTGTGTGACACCTGGTGAGCACAGGTTGGCAGGAGACCCTGGACTGGTGATGCCCTGTGCCCGCTGAGAGCAACAGGAGCCTTTCTCTGACTTGGTGGGATGCAGAGCTCCATCAGCTCTCGGGCAGACATGGTGCCTTATACCAATGACACTCCAGTTATGGCTGAGGAGGCAATTTCATTACATATGCCTATTTTTAGGTGCTTATAACTCAAAAACATTACCCTCTTGGCGGGAATTTATCACACTTGTTCTCAGCTCAAAGCTGATATATAAGATTTGGCGGGTCTCCAGAGAGCTGAAGAACAGCTGCCTGGGATGTTTCCCAACTGCGGTTTTCACCAATTAAGAAGTTTGTTTTCACACAGTTTGGAGGAATTTTTTTTCCTTTAAGACCTTACCTCGGTAACACGCTACGGGCAGACAGCCGTGCACTTTTCAGCCTCATAACTTCGGTCCTAAAGCATATTTATTCAGAGGTCTCAAAGGCATTTGTTCCCTTTTGAAGAGCAACGGGGAGATATATTGGATCTATCAATGTGTAGTCTATCTAAATCTAATCTATAACTCTATAAAATCAGGAGCTACACACCCTGAAATAAAAATTGCCTGCCTTTATTGCCACGACTGTACAGCGAAAGGAAGGCAGCACAGACTGTGCCGGGCAGTGACGCTGTGGCTGCTCCGGTGCCAAAGAAGAAATCTTTCTGTCTTGCTTTTTTTCCCTTTCCCCTTCCCCACCACCTCCATGGGGATTATACCAATACCCAGCAGTGTTGTTCTGCTGGGCTAGGGATTTTTTCCAGTCTTATGGCAAGCAAGGCTCCATTGCCTTGAATGCCACGCCTGATTTATGTCATTTTTCCCATATTTCTGTGACATGGGCATGTCTACACACAAGAGCCTCTAGCTGGCTGTAAGGTAGAAGTGCAGGGCCTGTTTGCCAAACTAAGAGTCAAATTCACTTATTTTGAGGGAGCATTTTCTCCTGGATTGAGTTTATCCTGGCTCAGAGAAAAAGAAGTACTTCTTAGTGATAACACTACTAGGCAGAAATCTAATTTTGTTTTTTTTTTTTGGAAAGCGCCTGGGCTCACAAATTTGCATCCTTCTCTGCAGAGAGGTAGACAGCCAAGGCATTTAACAGCTGAATATTTCCTTTAAACATATTGTTAAAAGCTGGTCTGCATTTCTCTTGGATGTTCTGCAGCAAAACCTGCAGGCTGGGAAATATCTTGTTCAGGGCAGAGCAGCTAAGTCTCCAAGAGCGGTGCTGGGTAGATAAAAAGCTGTTTTCCCTTCAACACTCTCGCCATGTGTTACCCGCTGCACTGGTGAGATACTGACCCACTTCTCAGCTTTGATAAGATAACGATGTGGCCAAAGGCCCTGGGAGGGGTTGTGGTGGAGACGGCATCAATGTAAAGCCCTCTAAAGGCTTTTCTGTGCCGTTCCTAGAAATACCGCTGAAGGAAAGGCTGCTAAAGGGATTTGTTCTGGCAGGAATTGGGCTTGAAAAGCATGTTTCGTGTTCCCCAAACACAGAAATATGTGTATGTCAAGAGTACAGACAGGTCTGTCTGGGGATACGGAGAGGACTAGGCTATGATGGGCAGCCTTGGGAGGGAAACACAAGCTCAAAGGAGCTGGTTTGTTTAGTATTTTCACCAAAGATTGCTTGTCCATTTTGGAGAGCAGAAGGGCAAAGAGATACCAACGCCTGCAGGTGAAGACAGTGGGATGGTTTGTGAGCGAAGCCCAGTGGCTGGTGAGCACGGTCCAGCCCAGCTGCCCTGTGGGAGGACGGCAACGATCAGCTGATGGGATGGGATGGAGTGTCAGGGCAGGGAGCCTGGGCAGCATCTCCCCAGGCTTAATGACCACCTGCTTTACCTTCAGCTTGAGTGCTGCTGGTGGGAGGGCACTGAGGTGTCCTGCTGCTCAGCCCCCGTGTAGGAAACGAGGCACACGTGGTGTGCAAAGGAGGGGAGAGGACAAATACCTCTGGGAGATGGGTGGGAGGGATGCTGCAGCCAAAATACACAGCTGAGGCAAAAGGAAGGGAGAAGGATGCTTGAATCAAGGTAATCGGGGATGTGCTCGGGTTTGACTCCTGCTTGAGAAGTAGATGAGGCAGCTGGTCCACAAGAGGCAGATGCAACAGCCACCCCAAATTGGAGAAATGCTGTGTGCTGGGACCCTACAGCATTTCAGCAGTAAAGAGCAAGAGACTCTTTTAAGACATCTTTTCTTTCCCTGCGCTGTGTGGTGGAGGCTGCCAGAAGCATCAGTGGGGTAGAAGGACAGCACACCCCTCGTCTTACCACCAGTGGAGCGGCAACCAAGGAGAGGTACGGCCCTTGCTATCACCAGGTCGTGCTCTAGGCTTGCTTTGCCTTATGGTTTTTTTCTGGAGTGAGAGTCGTCTTTCATATTTCCCTGTTAGCCATAACTTGTGCAAGTATCTCCAAATGCTATCTGTGGTCTTAACTTAATAAAACCTCTGTAAATGATACGAAACCTTCTCATCGCTCCACTCGGATGCAGAAAGGGATGTAATAAGCCATAACAGGCTTTTTGGAGTCCTAGGAAAGCAGATCATTTTTCTTTTTAAAGCCCTGCTATGAAATAAATCTGAGAACTTCCTCAGAAATAAATATCCTGGGTTACAGTAAAAGGTCTTGCCAGTCTGGCTGGTGCTTGGAAGTCTGTAAAAGTTTGATACCGTGACCTGTACGCTGGCTTTTGCTGCAAGAAGTTATTCCTTGCCAAGTTTTTTTTTTTCTCTGTTATGTGAGAAATGCAGCCCATTACATCGATTTCCCGGCATATAAAAGTACAACTGGCTGGAGGGGAGTGAGAGGCAGAGTGCTGCGGAAACTTTTCCTAAATCCCATCTCTGTCTTGAATCACAGAGGTGTGAAACCTCCACCCGGGAGGTTTAAAAGGTATCTGTCCACACGTTTGCTTTCAATGTTTCCAGACTCAGGATCCAGTTCAAGCAGTTATGTCTGGGTACTAGATTTCCCATGTTATATCTCTTTCCCTATAATTTTTTTTTTTTTTAATTATTCTCCATTAAACTGACAGTGTTTATGGTTTGGTATCAAATAGATGCAAAATTCGGTTTGCATTTAGCACCAGCCAAGGCAGAATTGAAGGTTTCTGACTAGATTCTTCTTTACTGAATTTTCTGGGACCAAACCAACATATTTCTTGCTTTTAATCCTGACTTGCCTTCCTTTGGCAGTTGTGATTTTCCTTCCTCCCGTGAATAAAGCTTGCAGAAAAGCTTTGTGTGGCTCCCTGCAGCAGGAATCAGTACACTTCCACCACCAGAGAAAAATACCACTAATCTCCTTTTTTTTTCAACCTGAAATGTCTCTTTGCAGATGGCTTGATTTTTATTATCTTTATTCCCTTCCTTCCCCCCTTCTCCCCTAGAAGATACCATTTGGGCCATTAGTGATCTCAGCATTTTCTGTGCGGTTCTGCTAGATATTTTTGTCCGTCTCGAATCAAAACGGTGCCAGATGGAAGCCCCATGCTCTTCATAGATGATCATTTCCAGCATTCTTCTGCGAGGTTGTATAACATATGTCCACGAGAAATTAAAAATGCTGTTTCCTTGTATGAACTGTGTACACTCAAGGGCACAGAGAAGGTTAAGAAAATAACTGAGCCAGGACTGTTCTGTACTTTTTTAAGCAATTTAATTTCCTAACGAGAAGTTATATTAACATTTAGATTGGTTGCTGATTTGTTGAGGATGGTTTTATTGCTAAAAACACCTGTATCAAGCAAAGCAGTCATGAAACACATTAGCAAAAAGGAGTTTTATGTTGAAAATAGTAGTCTCTAGTATCAAGAGGGTGCTGTTTTTCTGGTTTGGTGATTTGCTTTAGGGTGTTTTTTCCCCCCAAACATTCTCAACGTTCCCTTAATGCTATTTCTGTTGATCCCTATGGAAACTGACCATAGAGTCCCTCTTCAGCGGGAGGAATTTCCATACTTCGGGCAGGACTTTTGGAAGCAGCCTCTGTATCGCTGTAGTGACTAGGCTGAGATTTCAGATGCTGGTGTATGGATTCTCTATTCCCATTAAATGAATAGGGACAGAACATCCAAAGCCTGGAACTACCTCCAAGAAGGTTCTGCTGGGGCCAGCTGCCCCAGGAGAATTCTGTCCTTGGTAACCATGCTCTCCTGCCTTTGCACCCAGCATCCCTGCCCCTGCAGGCTCTTCTTTTTTCATTCACTTCTACACATCTCTGTTATTTCGGTACGATCCCTTCGCATCTGTGTGTATGCTTTTTGTGCAAAGTACTGCATATGTTCATGAGCTATAAAAAACCCCAATATTTACGCTACTGGGAGAAACAGGGACTGCAAATAGCTGCAATAAACCTACAGAAAAATGACCAAGCATCCCTGTTCTTTTGAAGCGTGGGGCTGATCATTTTATGAACCTAAGTAGATTAACTATCATAGAATCTTAGAATGGTTAGAGTTTGAAGGGATCTTAAAGATCATTGAGTTCCAACCCCCCTGCCACGGGCAGGGACACCTCCCACCAGACCAGGTTGCTCAACTGTCTTGAGCTCATGCATGCACAGAAAGCACTGAGCTTTGTTTACTGTGGTCTTTTGGCGTACGGAACCAGATCTTGGTGAAAAACTATGTCTTTATGCTAATGCAAGTAAAACTATTTCCCTCTGCTTTTGGGGCAGGCAAGAGGAGCACATGGCATCAATTACTGTGGGCTACCTGATGGGTGGTAGCTTGTTCAGGAGAGGTAATTAGGTTGCCTGCAAACACTCTATGCAAATTTTCAGCCTGCTTTCCTAAGGAAAAAAAAAAATCTTGTTGCGATCCCGCTGTCTCTCTCTGTTGAACTGTCTGGTCAGCTCCAAGAAAACTGGAGAAAAGAGCAGAGGTTGCAAAATATTGGCATTTCCCAGGTTTTACAGAAACAGATAGCTAGGCAGAAAGCAGAGATTCCCACAGAAGAGACAGTGATGGGAGCTGCCTTAGATAGCAAAGCATAGAGATATGTGTCTGTCGCCTTGGATCAGCCACCTCTGCAATGAGTGGGGAACTCAGCTGGGATGTAGGGAGATGCAACATCAATTCCCCGAACTAGAAAATAACCCAAAGCTGAAGGTTTTCAGTGTTTGGTGATCTTCCAACGATGATGCTGTCTCTCTCTCTTCCTTGTCGGTACGTCCCACCAGTGTAATGGTGAAACCCTCCCTGGGAGGAAGATGGGAATCCAGAAAGGAGAGCAGTGTGTCTTCTCCGTTGTGATTCTCTTCTGCTCGTTGGCATTATCCTCATCCATTTTCAGACACAATGCATGCTGTTTGTCAGGAAAGCATCAGGGTTTTGGGAAGGAGGGAATTGTTTGTTTGGGAGGGTTATTTTGTGGATGTGGCTTATTTTAATACCCCTGTGCTTTCCTGGGCTGCTTTCTGGGTCGTGAGTTGTCAAATGCCAAGTCAGGGGTTCTGGGGCTGTCAAATGCCATGGGAAAGGAATTACAGAATCACAGAATCATAGAATGCTATGGGGTTGGAAGGGACCTCTAGAGATCATCAAGTCCAATCCCCTGCCAAAGCAGGTCCACCTGCACAAGTTGCACAGGAATGTGTCCAGGTGGGTTTGGAATGTCTCCAGAGAAGGAGACTCCACCACTTCTCTGGGCAGCCTGTTCCACCCTCACAGGAAAGAAGTTTCTCCTCGTGTTTAGGTGGAACTTCTTATATTCAAGTTTGTGCCCGTTTCCTCTTGTCCTGTCACTGGGCACCACTAAAAAAAGACTGGCCCCATCCTCTTGACACCCACCCTTTAAGTGTTTATAGGCGTTGATCAGATCCCCCTTCAGTCTTCTCTTCAGACTAAAAAAAGCCCGAGTCCCTCAGCCTTTCCTCTAAGGGAGGGGCTCCAGGCCCCTCATCATCTTTGTAGCCCTCTGCTGTCCCCTCTCCAGCAGTTCCCTGTCCTTCTTGAACTGGGGAGCCCAGAACTGGACACGGTGCTCCAGATGGGACCTTCCCAGGGCAGTGTAGAGGGGGAGGATGACCTCCCTCAACGTGCTGGCCACACTCTTCTTGATGCACCCCAGGATGCCATTGGCCCTTTTGGCCACAAGGGCACATTGCTGGCTCAATTTTGAATCATAAGAAGACAAGTGACTTTTCACTATATATTCAGAAACTCCTCTGAGAAGTTTGGAGACTGGGGACCCTCTGTGGATTCTCTGAAAATTAGCTTATTACTTGACTGTTAAGCATATTGTATATGCCAAGTAATTAATTTTTACAGCAAACTTGTCTAGGACTTGGGCAAAGGAGCAATTAATTCTCTGGAAATAGACCCATTATCATAATTGCTAATGGATGCAAAACTCTCTCAGACACAGATGGACAAAAATATCCCTTTCATCTCTGTGATTAGGGTACCTGAAAGTCAGGTCTAGCATGTGTGACAGGTAGTTAGCCCATTAAAAAAAAAAAAACCCAGCTAGTGCTAATTGTGGCTGCTGAGCTCCGGCGTGTTTAGATGGAGGAGAGAGTACGGGGGACTCCTTCCCCCTCTCCCACAGCCAGCACAGGAGCACCCACCCCATCACCTTTCCCTCTCAGGGGGGATGTTCTTCCCCCTGGGATTTTCCTGCTGACAGCAGGACTCGGTGAATGTCACGTTATCAAGCATCTCAAACTGGAGAGATGCTTGCAGACCCAGCGTGTCCTCTGCTGAGAGAGAGGAGTGTGGTCCACGTCCCCGCCACCAACACTCACCAACCAAATTTGTGCAGAAGGTGGGGTTTTTCTCTCTGCAGCCCAATGAAATGGGGCTATTCAAAAGCATCATAGCCACGCACGGGACAGCATAACACCTTTGCTCCCTCTGTTACTGAACGAGAGCTTTGCTGTGTCATTCTGCAACAGATCTTATATCTTCAGCTTGATTTGTGGTTGAAAGGACGCTTGGGAACTTGCAGAATTGCAATTAATATTTTATACAACCCAGCCCTTGAAAAGCAACTAACAAAGAGCACTCAGCTGCCAAACGTTGTGTGTTTCCCTGGGCTCAGGGACTTTCATGCCCCTCAGGCATGATCCTCTCCCATCTCCAGACAATGTCCTCTGGGCCCTGGCTCTGCTGCCCAGCAAACTCAAGCCGGCACTTGCAACCGGCTAATGTGCTACTGGTGAGAGATGGGAAAGGGGCGAAGGGAATAGAACAAGAGGATTTTATGAGAGTTGATGCGTCGCTATCTAATCTATAGTGACAAAGGCATCGTTAATAGGACATGGGGAGGATGATGAGATGGGCCAGACCTCGGGCCTGAACGCTGGTGATGTCTGGGAGCACAGAGAGTGCTCTTCGGATCCGTTCTGCATCTCATGAGCACTGGCATTGTGCTTCCAGATCATCTTCTTGCGTAGAGTTAGGTGACACGATGTGGGTTTTTTTTTAAATTGAAAGCCTAATATGATTCAGACCTCACACAGGTCCAGCCCTGCCTTTTCTAGCATCTAGTTAAAAGTGTAGGGGAAAGGAGACAGAAGGGAGGAAAGAGAGAAACGGGGATTTTTTTAAAATAACAACACTTTTGGTTGGAACCTTGTTTTGTGTTTATACAACAGCACTTAACAGGGCTGCAGTCTCGAATGAAGACACCTAGTTTGGGTGAAAAGCCATGAAAGTAATCAATAACTAGTATTAACCACTGCAATACTGCCCTTCCTTCCCCTGAATCAGGAGAATTGGACCTGTAATTATAGCTGGTGGGAGATGAACCAGCACAGGTACGTGAGCACTAGGAACAGCTGTGCGAATACTGCGAGGTTTTGATCCTGCATGACAAATGAGACACCATAACAGCTCTCCAGAAGCTGATGTTCAGCTTCAGAGGCCATCGTGTAATTAAAAAGAATCCCAGCCTGACGAGGGCATTTATAGCCTCTTCTCCACTAGACACAGAGCAAGCCTGAATCTTCCAGTCCCAAGTGGAGAAAGAGCCATATACATCTCAAATGTAGGTGTACCTCTTTCCAGAAATCACAACGCAGGGATGAACTGGCCTGGAAAGGTTCCCGTGGAGGTTGGGCAGCCAGCAAAATATTGATTGAGCCAAGTGATGGAATCTGGAGAATTGCATTTGCTAATTCAGCATGGCCATGGAGGCTTAGAGGGCAGGAGGGCTTCGTCCTGAGCAGTGGTGGAGGAAGCAGTTTCTCTGTGCTGGGGGATTGCAGCCCTTTGGGATCCGGCAGCCTTTGGCAATAAGTCACTAAATACCAATTGCAGAAGGCAAGGGCTTTATTTCCGAAGTACGTTGTGCTGTTGGTAAACAACCTCGGTGCTTATCGTTAGATCTGTGAGCATTGAAAGTTTAGGTACCACCTAGTTGTGTGATCTCTCGAGGAATAAGCATCAGCTCCTTCCATTAGGCTGTGGTCAGAAGGTGATGGGTGGATGGAGAGGTTCAGGGGACCCCCCGCCTGTCCCCACCCCTGGCTGGTGACAGGGGCTGAGCTGCACTACCCGGCAGAAGCAACGATCTGGCCATTAACTGTGAGTGACGTTCTGAAGTGTTACCACCAGGTCATATTCAGCTAACAAGCAGCAATATTAGAGTCTTGCAATCCTGAATACTGTTAAGTCATTTCCTAGGGCACCTTTCATGTGATTTAAAAATCATCATCTTCTCTAAATTGGGCGGCCCTTTTTTCCGTTCCTGCTTAAGGTGAGTCCAAGCTAAGTAGCCACACCACATAAAATAAGGCCATATGGTCAGGTATTGGAAGTGGATTCCTTAAAGAGTATCCATTTAAAGCTTTGCACATAAATTATGAATGCGTCTGAGTTTGACCAAAGGCCACGTACAGCAGCGAGCTGGGTTCAGCACGTCCAGCGAAGCAGGAGAATTGACATGATTTTTCATGACTGTACAACCAAGTAGAAATGTACAGGCAGCGTTTGGAAACAATGATAGTTTTTTGGGGGGGAAGGAATAGGCATGAGCTTGTCCTCTGTGGTTATTAACACCACAGGCAGGGCTCTCAGCTCTCGGGCTTGTGCCTCACAAGCCTTCACAGGCTTCATGAAACCAGATGTGGCTCCTTCTGGAGCATGGGAAACCCATGGCCTGTTTATGTGGGAACTGGCCTTTGCACAGCTGAGAGCATTATTGATCATAGGACACTACTTCAATACTGTTGGATAACAAAGAACCATAAAAAAAAAAAGGCATAAAATGCTTTCTTGGTACACTAATGCCTTGTGATGCTTCCCGGATGGCTCCAGGAAAAAAAGACTGGGTTGCACAATATTTTCTTGTATTTGTCCATGTGACCTTTCGGCAACTTCCAGCCTTAATTTCTTGCTGGTGGGCACTGGCTTGATGCCTTTGCCGACCTTCCTGAATTCCGAGAAGCACAGTTAAACCAGTGAGTTTGGAGAGCAAGTATTTCTGCTAGAAATAACCTGTTTTTCCTGGGGACTGAAGCTACGCAGATAGTGCAATGGCATTTGTAAGTTCTGGCTAAGTCAGGAAAGGGAAAAACCTGAAATCGTGTACCGGACACAGCTCAGAAGATGAGGGAGTAGATGCTTCACTCATGGAAGTGAATGCAACAGTACTTCATTACCGGAGGTGCTGAGGAAATGAATCAGAAGTCATTAGTGAAGAGCCCTCAGTTCATCCCTTCTTCAGGAAGAAGTAGCTCTTCTAGGTAGGCATTCTTAATGGAAATTGTTGTTATAACATTGCTTCAATGTCAGGATTAGAAGCTGAATTGTTTCACGAGAAGCATTTTCTTGCCACCCTAGGCGTCAGTTAATACAGGTGTGTCTGACGTTTTACTCCAGGAAGGGAGTTTTTAGTTGATTCAATTCCCTTTTGTCAAGTTATTGGCTGCCGCTGTTTGCTTTCATTATCTTTTAATGCAATAACAAATATGACGATCCGTTGTACCAATTAACACACTGAGAAGGTTCTTAAACTGCTTATCTTCAAATTCCTTTAAGTTTAGTGGGATGAAGTCACTCGTACTGTGGATTTCAATCCGCTTTGCGAGGCCGGCATCCGGTGAGTCAGGCTCAGTCGCAGAATAAAGCCTCTGACCCTCCCGTGCACATCACTGATGTGTTTGGCTTTTTGCTTTAGCAGTGACCGCTGCGATTGCTAATTGGTACATCAACCACTCAAGGTTTTAATTTAAAACCCCCTGTCTTTGTGGTGCCTGTGCGGTGGAGGAGGGGGGAGACGGGAGGGCAGGCAGCGGAGCGACGGGCTTCAGGGCCTGTCTGTGCAGGTGCTGGGGGGAATTTTTATTCTTCTGGGAGCAAAACGATCGCCCCGGGCTAGCAGGGTGCTGGGCTGTGGTGCTACTCGCTAGGTGGCAACGCGATGTGCAGGCACACAAAAGCCTTCAGAGCTGGTCTCCAGCCCCTGGGAGGCTGCTCGGAGCACCCCAGTCCCCCTGCACTGCCTCTGGGGAGAGAGCGGTTTTCCGAGGCCCCACCAGTGGTGCTGAGCTGGAGATCTCTGCTGTAAAAGGAGGCAGATGGTTGGTTCACGGCTGTGAAGCTGCAACCGGAGCCTCTGGATCCATCGCTGGTCCAGGATCCAGCGGGAAAACTGACAAGGGGCACAAATCTGCTGCTGGTTGGGTGAGATGGTGTGTGGCACCATCCTCACCTCCATGCCCAAAAGCAAGGGGTTCCTCCGGCACAAACCAGGCTTCCTTCCCAAGAAGCTCAGGCCTTTTGCCCCCCTTGACTTTCCCCTATAAAGGCAATGCTGTGACCTCTGTCTGTGTGGGAAATTTGCTCAGCGGCTGATGGCAGGCTCACAGTACATCACCGAATCATAGGATCTTTCAGGTTGGAAGGAACCTTTCAGATCATCAAGTCCAACCATCAACGTAACATTGACAAAAAATCATTGTTAAACCATGTCCCTCAGCACCACGTCTACCTGGCTTTTAAATACCTCCAGGGATGGTGACTCCACCGCTTCCCTGGGCAGCCCATTCCAATGCTTGATAACCCTTTCAGTGTAAAAATTGTTCCTAATGTCCAATCTAAACCTTCCCTGGTGCAACTTGAGGCCATTTCCTCTAGTCCTATCACCTGTGACCTTGGAGAAGAGATGGACCCCCACCTCCTACAACCTCCTTTTGGGGAGTTGGGAGCGATACGATCTCCCTTCAGCTTCCTTTTCTCTAGATGTAAACTCCTGGTTTTGGGGAACCAGGCTGAAAATCCTTCTTGGAAGGAGGTGGTCTCAGCACCTCAAGCAGCATCTTCTCCGTGCTGCAGATGAGGGATTCAGGTGCCTGTGACGTGTGTTGCCGTACGTGAGCCCCACTCTGGCAGCTCTCTGCACGATGGTCCTCCTGCCTTGACAGGACGATGCTGTCACTTGCTAATAGCAGCATCCAGTCTGTGTCTCCCACAACAGTCTGTTTACTTTAGCTTTTGTCACCAGAAGAGAACAGTAGGTCGCTTGCCTACAGACATCTGTTTGCACGAAGGTCAGCGGGGTATAGTTTTGAAAGGAGGACTGTTCCAGGACTGTGTACTTCATTTGCAGTAATGTCATAGCTGAATACTTCTCAGGAAACCTTTCATCCCATTCAGAGCGGCTTTCTGCTTAGGCTAAAATGTGGCAATGCCATCGAGCTTCCCCTTTGACTGCTTCCCACAGTGACTAACACATTCTTGATGCTAGTATTTGTTTTGATTTGCTGAGTGTCTTCAGTGACTGATGTCTATGAGTTTTTACACTCAGGAAGGAGCCGTTCCCCATTGGAAATCATCTATTTCTCTCCCTATTATATTAAATGCATGCATCCCTGTTGACGTTCTGAGGTCATTAATGATAGAAATGTTGGTCTGGAAGAGACCAGAGGATATGCCATGGCTATTGCCAACCCCTCTGTGCCCTCCCCTGGTTCCCCTTCTCTACCTCTCAATTTCTTATTGATGGGTTGAGAAGCTGGAGGAAAGGACAGGTGGGAAGCACAAGAAGGACATGACCTGTTGGAGTGGGGCCAGAGGAGGCCACAGAGATGCTCCGAGGGCTGGAGCCCCTCTGCTGTGAGGACAGGCTGAGAGAGTTGGGGGGGTTCAGCCTGGAGACGAGAAAGCTCTAGGGAGACCTTATAACAGCCTTCCAGTACCTAAAGGGGCTCCAGGAGAGATGGGGAGGGACTCTTGATCAGGGAGTAGAGCAAGAGGATGAGGGGCAACAGTTCTAAACTGAAAGAGGGGAGATTGAGATGAGATCTCAGGAAGAACGTCTTTACTATGAGGGTGGTGAGAGCCTGGAACAGGTTGCCCAGAGAAGCTGTGGCTGCCCCATCCCTGGAGGGGTTCAAGGCCAGG
>JAOXJK010000062.1:19776911-19788394 GCA_025774025.1 Xenus cinereus
AGCAACCTGGTCTGGTGGGAGGTGTCCCTGCCCAGGGCAGGGGGTGGAACAAGGTCCCTTCCAACCCAAACCATTCTATGATTCTATAAATCCAGCAGCATCATGCATGAGACGGGTGCTCAGGAACTCTCCTTGGCCTCCAGCACCCTTCTTGGTGGGGGAGGTGACTGCATCACTGTGCTCCTTGGTGGGGGTGACACCTCCTGCCAGCTGAAACCATCTGGGACATGGCAGGGAATCTGCTTCGCTAATTATAAAATTATCTGCTGTCGTACTATTGTGGTGACCTCAGCGCTATGTGCAAATGTACCGCAGATGCCCTGGAATACCAAGTACCATAAGTAAGTAGGATTTTTGAAAGGAATTTGGAGATTTTGTGGATTTCTCAAGCTGCTTCTGGTGGAGCTTTTCCTGGAATCAGTAATGGAATCAGTCATTTTGCTGCACTCTGGTTTAATGCGTGCAGGCTTGTGGTGGCAGCTTTTAAAAGCTGTTTGTCTCATTAAAGTTCAGTTAACTCATTTCTGAAATTAGAAAATTTCGTGGTTAATGACTTGTGGTAGTTTGTCTTAAAGAAGACGCTTGCTTATCAGGTTTGGGGTTTTTTTTTCCCCCAAAAATCACTTTTGAGACTTGTGTTAGATCTCAGTTATGACACAGTGACACTGACACTTGGTATTTCAAGAAAAATAAGTGGTAATGATGCAATTTGTGCCTACAAGAACTGTGTCTGAGGAGCTTGAAAACCAAATGGCTAAAATAACAAAACACAAGGAGGATGGTTTTTTTTTTTGGGGTGAATTTTCCAGCTTTAGCCCAGAAACTCTCATTCATTTTAATGGAGATCTGCCAGGCTAAAAGGCTTAAGATCAGGAGTACAAAGAATAGGTCACGTTCATCTTTACTTGCTTTCTTTAACCTTTGTTGGTGCCTCTGAACCGCGCTGACATGTAAATAACATAGGTGCTAACCTTTTCCTCGTACCCGCGCTCACAACTGGAATCGTGAGTCAGAAATAGCAGTTTCTCAAACAATTATTTCCAGGCACACACAAGTGAGGATGACAGCACTGAGGGGGTGTTATTGCCGAAAGGGCATCCGAAGCGCGGCTCCCTGTGTTTTCACAGCGCGGATGCTGGCCTGGGGATGCAGGGTTCAGGTCGTGGCGACATCTCTGCTCCTCCCCGAATCCGGGGAGAGCGTGTAAGGGATGAATCCTGGGGTTTACAACATCTCACACCAGCTGAGAGGTGCTGCCACCGATGCTGATGATGTCCCCGGGTGGTCCATGCTCTTAAGAGTTTTCGGCTCTTGTTTCCAGTTGAATTAAAAACCCTTGATTCTGTGACTGGATCTGGGCAGAGGATTGGGGGGAAGGTACGAGACCATCTTCCCGTGAGGGATTGCTGCTGCTGCACCCCTGGGCCATGACCAAGGATCACCCCCGGCTCCTTCCTCACCCCCAGGCCTGCTGAAGCCCAGGAGGTCCCTCTTCAGGGCCAGCCCTCCCCAAACACGTCTCCTGGGCAAGAAGTCACGTTCATTGCCCTCTCCAACTTCAGAAGTAAGCAGCCAAGCCCTGTTCACCAAATATATTTACCTCCTGGGGGAGACAGTGATTCCTTTGTCTAAAAAAACAGGGGGGAACAAACCCCATCAGAGCATGGATCTCTAAGATTAGTACTTTCTAAGAGGAAAATGTTTTATTTGCTCCCCCTCCGTTCCTTTTGTGTCTTTTTTTCTCCCCCCCCGTTACCGATCTCCCGGTTTGTCGTGATTCCCCACTTTGAAGCCAGCTATATCAGGCTACCGCTCGTGGTGTATTATAGCGAGGTTTTTACGCCATACTTTAATTCGGTTATCTTTAAAATGACAGACTTGGCCCGCGCAGCCATACTCCGCACCTCTCCTCTCCCTTTGAAAAAGAATCCCACGAGGGTACTAAAGTAAGAAGTGTTTATCCGGTGACTCGGTGAGTATAAATAGCTCCCAAGCAAGAGCAGCACCTGCCATCTTTGATATGTCTTGCACTTCCCACAAATCACTCGTGCACGCCGGGGTTGATCACAGCTATTGTTTGTGCTAAGCTTCCTCCTACTCCTATAATCCTCCTATTTAAATGGATGGGATATTTTGCATGTGTGGTAAGGGCTTTGGGGGGGATATAAATTGCAGCCGAGTATTTTGCGGGCATGGCATGTACGCGTGCGTGTTCTGCCAAGGGCAGGGGAATGGCAACGTCGACGAGCACCGCGCTTTAAATGGCTCTTTCCAAAGTGCCTCGAGTCACGTCCTTTGACTCTTATTGCTGCTTTTAAGGAGCTGCTGTTGCTTTCCAAATATAGCAGCTCCGGGTTGGTATGTAAGTCTGATGGGATCTGTGGCTTTTGGTGGGTGCTGGGCTATTGCCATGTAAACCTGGGGTGGTCTCGGGCACATCAATCTCCCCGTGTCCTGCTGCCCAGGGGATGGCAGTGTGCTTGGTCACCAACTTGGGTGTCCCCATATCCAACCGAGTCAGGGCTTTGCATCCCTCCAGGACTCTACCCGAGGCAGTTCAGTCCCAAGCACACCTCTGCTGGTGGCTTTGCAGGAGGGATGGCTTCTGCCATCGGCTGCCTGCCCATGCAGCTTCTCTCACACCACGCTGGTGATGCTTTCTCCTGCCAGGGTTCCTACGGGAGGGAGGTGAAGCAGAGCACGTCCCGGTCCTTCATGCTTCACATCAGCGGAGGGGATGCCCCACGGTTACAGCTGGTTGAAGCTGGAACAAGCCCTTAAAGTCCAGGATTAGACAAAAATGAGGGGAAAAAAAAAATAAATCACTTTTTAAATTGAGAGCCTGAGGCTGTGCAGGGGAGCTCTGGCCAGTGACAGCAGCGCCCTGAGGAGCTGTGATCCAGCGGGGTGTCCCAGGAGGAGAGGGCCTGCTGCTAACAATGCCAGCCCCCCGTTACCGATAGCCCCTCAAGTGGAGTTACAGGGGTCTGTGACACTTCCTATGCAAGCCCTTATAGACAGGACTCTGCACGGCTCCTTCCCTCAGAGCAGCTCCCCTGCACACAGGGGATGGCTTGAAGAGCAAAGCCCTGAGCAGGCGGTGGGGTAGAAGCTGAGAAGCTGTTTTATAAAGGCATGTCTCCAGAATACCCTGATTGCTTGTTACAAACATCTAGTTTAATATTTTCCCTGTTTTCTCAACAAAAAATCTCAGCAGTGCTACCAATTGTGTTAGTTGTACAGAATAAGCTCAGGAAGATGATCCGCTCTGGGAACGGGGTGCAATCGCTTCTCGCTGAATCCTTCTCTCCACTCCATTTCTCTGGTGCAGATGGAGATGTTAGTTTTTCCCACGTCGAGCCAGTAACACAAAGCAGAGAGGAGTTATACTTTCCAGTTTAGTCGGTTTTCCCTCTTGAATGAAATCCCCTCTCTCTGTAAATTCCTTTTATAACCTCAGGTTTGTGGGCAGGAATTTTCACTTTCAAAAAGAGTGACCATATTCTCCAACACTGAATAAAACTCCAAATAGGATTGTTCTGGCCTCTGACGTTTTCTGAAGATGTTTGCTTTATTTGGCTGTAACACTCTTTGTTTGTCTGTTTCTTTTTAGAATATACCACCTACTTCTTTCGTACTTATTTTAATCTCCCTCAGTGTTATGAAGCCAATCGATGGTTAAAAAGGAAGATGCCGTGATTTTGCTATGCCTTTTGAGACAGCTTTAGACGCATAGCTGTATGTATTCATGTGCTTTGTAAAAGAATAAGACAAAAAAAAAAGCCAAGTTGCTGCTTTAGGATCTAGGAAGACTTGAGGTTAACTGTTGACATGATCTATTCCGATCGTTTGGCATTTGGTTGGCAGCCTGTTCTGAGAAGCACAGATTTTATTGAACGCGCTGTTTGAGCATACCACAGCTCCTCTATTGTCGTGTGTTCCTTCAGACACAGCCAAGGTCATTTCTATATGCCGTTGCCTGGAACTGCTGGAAGGAGAGCCAGATGTAGGGGTTCCCCATCCCGGTTAAGCCCTTTGCTGCACCCGATGTGCCTCAGTTTCCCCCCTAAGGTTGTGTGGCACAAGCCTGCTTAGAAATTGCCTGAGCTCTGAGGGTTTTCCTGGGCTTCCAACCTTTCCGGCTGCCCAAGGCTGGTCTTCGAGCTTCTGCAAGGTGTCGAGGAGGATCTGGAGGGGCTGTGGTGTCTGGAGAAGCTGTGGTGTCTGGGTGGGCGCTGGAGACACGTCTCCCCAGGGGGCACGGGGAGGGAAGGTATCGCCGGGTGCTGTTGAAATCGGCAGCACATGTGTCAATAACGCCTGTGACGTTCCTCAAGATGGCTCGGGGGAGCCTGAAGTTTATAAACGCCGGTTCTTCTGACTCCTGCTAATTTTAGCCCTGGTGTGTTTACAAACAGAGCTGCATTTGTCTCTGCTCCTGATCCAGGAGGATTTCAGCCCCATCCCTGCTGGCATATTCCCTAGTGAAAAACAAAAAGGGATACAAAACAGCGATAGCTATTAAAAGATGCTGAGGGAGCATTTAGATTTGGAGGCACAGAAAGCCAAATCTTGTGGCTATAAATAATATATCTGCAGATATCACAGTGTCACCAGAAAGGAGGAAGGATATACACCTAGGAATAATTTTGGAGGAGAGAAATGGGGAACAGAGAGCTGAGCCTGAAAGCTCGGCTTTCTAGTGGTGCTCCGAGGCAGTGTCGAGCAGTGGCTCAGGAAAAGGCCAAAGCAGAATGGCACGGCAAGAAATAATCAAGTTGTAGCTTTGTTTGACAGCTCTCACCAGCACCGAGCCCTGGGTGCAGTCCTGCCTCAGCCGAAATGCCGAGTGTTGGTGCATTCCGGATCTGAACACACCATTTAGCTACTGCTTTGACGTGAAGCAAGAGCAAAAAGTAAAAAAAAAATTCAATTATGTCAACACAGTTCATATGGAGCTTTAAAAAGAGATTTTAAATGCATGCGAACCAGTTTCAAATCCCTTCCCTTTCAGAGCCGTGACCTCCAAATGCCGTTCTTTGAACAGGGAACACCTCCTGAAGTGTGATGGGGCTTTCTGCAAGGGATGAGCAGGTAGAATCCTCCCGGGCTGGCGAGGCGAGGACCTGCGCTCGGTGACGGTTTGAAGGAGAAAGGCTGCAGCTACATGCCCTGCCTTGAACAAATCCAAATCCCTCGACCTACCTGAAGTCCGCTTTGTTAAAAAAAAAAAAGTCTCCAGGTCATGCAACACTTGACTTTCAGAGCTGAAGCTTTGCTTCTCCTCAAAGATCGCGCTCCGGGCCAGCCATCTTGTGACTTAACGGGTCATGAGGACACAAGGAAATCTATAAAAACAAAAGGCAAAAGTCTCTTTTCTTTGCTTGTGCTCCCCCATGGCACTGGGCATTCAGATCAAAAGTTGGTTGACACATGAGAAACACCAGCTGCCGTCTGATTAAGACATTTGAGAGCTTTAGGAGGTAGCTACAAGTTCAGCTGAAGTGAAGCTACTTGGCATGCCCATAGAGCCATGACCAGAGGAAAGAGGAGAAACGCTGCCCAAGTGCTCGGTGTAACGTAGGTGAGCTTCATCCTCTGATCCTGGGGCAGCGCTGAACCGAGCTCCTGTCTTAGAGAAGGAAATGCTGGAAAAATTCCATCAGATGCAGCTTAAAACTGCTGCAAGTTAATGAGAACCGAGGAGGAAGCACGTGGACCTTCAAAGGGGAAGACTGTGTCAGGCAGGGGAGGAACAGAAAATAGTAGAGGGGTAACAGGTTCCTGACAGAGGAAAGCAACTTATTTTGTGGCCATACAGTTCTAGTGCTGCTCGGTGCATAAGAGCACGTTCAAATTAACAGAAAATATCTTGCCTTACGCACTGTAGGCTTCTTGCAACACTTAAAACTTTCTTTTAAGATGAGCGTCTTGAACTAATTTAATGTATTTCCATATTTTCTTTAAGGATCCACTCTGAACTTTAAGCATAACTGTTTTTTTTAGAGTTCTTTGAGCCCAAAAATAGGTCTGAAAAACTAATCATTACACTCCTCTCTCGGTCTCTCAGGCTTGTAAAAATCAAACACTGATTAATTTCTGCCGCACTTAGGGAAAAAGTCAGGCATGAAAAAAATGTTATCCTATAATTGATATCATGGCACATGCGAGCCTGCAATAATGTCAGGGCTCTACTTGGCAAGTTTCCTTTCAAATATTGCTGTATGTTCTTTTTCCTGCTGTTGCTCTGTCAGCTTTCTGTGTCTGGAGCTCTGGTGTAACTCCAGATCAGTCGTGTCAGGCTCGTCCCCGTACTTGCCTGCCTGTTACCAAGGTGGCCCAAGGTCTCCATCATCAGGTCTCCCCATCGCACCAGGACCTCCTGTCCGTCTGAGCTTACCTCGGGATTTCAGGCCCAGATTTGGTATCGTATACTTTTTGCCTCCCAAACCTCTTCTTCGAATACGGTTTTCTCTTGGCTGCACAAAGGCTGGAGGGGGACCGGCCGCCACTGCCAGCCTGCAGCGCGGCGGAGTCGAACATCAAAGCTCCTCTTCCAGCTCCACTTCAAACCCTTTCAAGTTTGAAGACTTGACCGAATAGCAGGAGGAGTTGCAAAGGGAAGGCTGTAACGCGCAGGATGATGGGCTCTGTGAAGAAGTGCATTTTCCTCTTACTTCCCACAGTAAAAAGCAGCGAGGGATAACCACGGTTTGATCTGTGCTTCTCGCCGTTACGTTCATGAGGGGTGTGGGACCACCTTCACCCTTTGGCTTGTGCTATGAATAGCAAAGAATGGAGCTTTCATCTTTATGCTTTCTATAACAAACCTTTCGCTGGCCTTGCAGCAGGGGCCTTGGGCAAAAATCTGTTTTGACACCAAGGCACCGGGTTTCAGTCTTGGGTGCTGAATGCTTCCCCCTTTCTTTCCCCCCTTCTCCACCTGCAAAGGTTCAGTCTGCAGGTGTCTAACAAAAACTAGCGAGCAGCAGCTTTGTGGAAATGGTGTATATTCCCCGCCGCCTCCCCTGGAGAGGAAACAAACTGCCTGTCATTTCTGCAAGGTCTTAACTCGCTGCGTGCGTGTGTACGTGTTCCTGCAGACTCCAGAAGGGCCGGATGGGGTGAAGGCAAAGAGTGCTGCTGGTTCTCCACTCTACGGATGTTCCCGCTGGCTTCTGCCGGGCAGCAGCAACATGAAGAGGCTTCATAGAAAACCTCCCATCTTTAAATTTGCCCGCGAAAGCACAAATTAGAAGTAAGGAATGGGTTCAGGGTCACAAAGCTGAGTTCGTTTGCCCGCTTCTCCAGGCAGGTAGCGTTCTACCACGTGCCTTAAACCTCGGCTGTCGGCGCTGCCTCTGCATAAAAGCACTAAAAAACACTCAGGGGCCCTTTTTTTGGATCCTCTCATTGCGCCATCGCCTCCTGCAAACCTGTGTCCTTCATCTTTCCGACGCTACTCAGCTTTAGTGTGCTGGTGAGAAACGGTTATTGGATGTACGGGGGCCCTGGTGTCAGACAGATGCCGCTGGCGCAAAGGAGGTGAGGTTTCTTAAAGGGTGGCTTTTCCCCAAATTTGAGGAGAGGGGCAACCTCAAAAAACAGCAGGTTGCCAAGCAGTCATCTACCAGAGGTGATCGGGAGAGGATTTGGAGACAGAAAACTTCCTTTGTAGGTCTACTCAGACTCTCCAGGCCTAATAAAAAAAATCTGTGCAAACTTTTCTGCTAAATGAAGATTTCAAGTGATAATTCATAGATTGCGTTAAATACTGTCAGTGATGCCCATAAATATATTGCATTTGCCGTGTGGTATTTGTGTAACTAGCGTCCCCCAAACACATTTTGCCAAATTTCACTCATTTTAGCACTTCATGGTATATCACAGGATGTGTTAGTTTCAGTAAATTCCGGACTTAACCCCAAGGTCTGCTGTGAGCCTTTAAAAGATTTGTTAGCTGGGAGCGGAGCTCTGAGATTGCATGTGAGATATAGTCTTCTGACGTTAAAATCCTACTTTTCAGGCTTTTCTAGAGCTATAAGAATAATAATAATTATTATTTTTTTATTTAGACACTGAAACTAATACCATACTTTGTTACAGAAATGCACGCCTTTGTAAACTGCGATCAGTCCAGTTAAGCAAACGGACTGAAATGCAGAGAGAAAAGACCTTCAAGACTGCTCTATTTTAGCTTTTTGAGAATCTGGAAGACTTTGATCTCCGGGGCTAAAGGCCTCGCATCGGCGTGGTGCTCGGTCCGGCAGCCTCGGTGGGGATTTGCTCGGTCAGCCGGAGGGACCATCGCACAGCAACACGGGATGCTCCGTTTCCCAGGCGCCGAGCGCGTTCCCCAGCCCGGAGAAGCGATGCCAAGTGCCAGGGTCGCGGCACGGAATGCTTGATGTCCATTAATTTTAATTGAAATGATTCGTAGCAAATAGGTGAGAGATTCACCGAGTGAGTACGATCATTATCCCTTACCACTAGCGTCTGCTTAGGGCCTCTCTGTTTATCAGACTGAATTATTTAGAGAAATTAAACTGCAATCCCCACACTATCCATTAGCTGGAACTCGATTTGCATATAGCAGTTGGGTTTTGGCAATCGAAAAGAAGATTCTGCACAGTGAGCTCTCTGCCAAAAAAAGAGCCTCTGTGTAGCGCTTAGGACTGCGTAGGAATAGGGATGGTAAAAATAAGATGGGGACCAAATTAAACATCCCTTAGAAGAAGGATGTGCCTGCTAGAGAATAAGCTGTGCTTTGGCCCCACGTTTAATATTAATCTCACTTCTAAATCCCGGTGTTTTCTGTTAAACCACTGGTAGAAAAGAAATGTGTCCTAGCATTCCAATTAAAACAGTGCCATGGATTTATTTGGACCGATTCTATAGGCATCATTCCAGAACAGGGGCAACAAAACTCTAGACGTGGCCGCTTAATCATTTACTTATTTTATCATGCAATAGATACCTCTAGATGCCAGTACGAATATAAAAAATACAATTTGAAATGAGGAGTAAGTCTATTAGTGAGAGCTCATCATGTCTGGAATCTTAAATTTAAGGCCTAATCCTGCTCCACCTGAACGCAGGGAGAGTTTTACTTCAGATTTAACCGGGAACATACCAGGAACCATCGTGACAAAGCTAATTTAAATGTGCTTTAAGGGCATAATGTAAAATTCCCACGATACAAAAGAGCAGAATCTGGACCTTTCACAAACCGCTGCTTGCAGAAAAGAGAAAATTTCAACTTCAGAATAAGCCAAAGAACTGAGGAAAAAACACTCTGAGGAGCTATGCCACTACTGTATCTGTGTGAGTTCCGGAATTCCTCGGGGGCTATATGTCTCCATAGATATTTTACGAGGGTAGGAAAAGCACGTTCATGACTCGAGTGTGTGTTTTATGGGCAAACCGCACGGCTGTCGGACGTTAAGCAGCAGTAGTTGTGTTGTATAAAGGCACTTAGGGTTTACAGTTTCAGATTGTAAACGACACCCGACTTATCCAAGCCGGTGCCAACTCAGGACCTTCTGGGAGATGTTTTCTGGGGGAATCAATACCCTCCGCGGAGGCAGGGCTCCCTGCGGCACGCCGGCTCTGTTTCCAGAGAGCCACCCCGAGCTGCCAGCATTCGGAGAGCCCAAACACGATCTGCTGCCTGCGTCTCTCCGCCGCAAAAGCCTCGTGTTTCCCGTCGGGGCTGGTGAGACCTCGCTGTGCTTGGGGCCATCGAGCCCGTCCCTCTGGGCAGGGGAGTTCAGGAACCACGAGAGGGTACGGAGGATGCTCCGCTGTTCCTGCTGCCTTCCTGCCACTCCGCTTAGAGGAACGAGGAGGAGCACAAAAGGTGCTTTTTGGGCTTTAAATCTTGTTCCCCCGCCAAAGAGAGCCTTGAATTTAAACCCTCCCTAGCCACTGAGGCGGACGTGGAACACCTGAACAGCATTTGCACAGGACACATGGGATTTCTTTGTATTAAACGTGACTAAATTTTCTTCCTCTGATTTATCTGGAGGTGCAGAATTTTTTTCTAATTCAGAAACTCAGCGAACGCTGTCGGTGAGAGGCCCAAGCTCTGTGTCAGGGCCACACATTAGGTACGTTTCTGAGTAAAACTGGTCGTGGTACGTAGCTTGTTGAGTATCAGTTCTGCCACCACAGCATCCAAGTGCTTCTGAGCCTCCAGTATCACGGCTGCCAGGCAATGAGGTGACACTTTCCCCCCCTGGAGTTGGGAAAGCGATGTACAGGGATACTCGGATTCGTGTTGAAATATTTGCGAGTTAGTCGACAAAATCTTGTTGCAAAGCCTGACCTTAGGGGATTTACCCCAAATCCAGAGGTGCTCGCATCAAAGCAAGGAGCCGGCGAGGGAAGCTGAAGAACTAAGTCACCGTCCCTGCCCCAAATAACACCTTCTCCACCAGAATACTTGAGCCATCAAGGTAGATTTAAAAGCAAAGGCCGTGCAAACTGAGGCTGCAATAATCCTTCATGCAAATCCCCTTACATTTTGCATGCATAACACCATATTTTATTACTGGTTTAATTGACACTTCTAAGCCTTGCAAACTAGTAAGGGGAAAAACTAACTCGTTTTGAAACAGTGGGGTAAGGTCTCTCTGCCCACCACTAGGCACGATTCCTCCACAACACGCTGAGCTGCTGCCTCCTCCCAGTGTTTATTTGGAGTGTGTGGGCCACGTTTGGTCAATGTTTTAACTGCTCCCAGAAAATTTAATAGATCTCCTGGCAAAGGTGAGAACGGCCAGCGTGAGGCAAGTTCACCATCGGTACTAAGTGCAGGGGTTACCAGTGGCCTCTGGTGCCACAAAGACCTCAGACCAGCAGTGTGAATCGTCTGTAGCTCTCACCAAAGTCACCGCAAGTGCCTCAGAAACCCAGGGTCTAAGTCGTACTGGGCAGCTGAAATCTCCTCGCTGGGACTCACCGGCTCCTTCTGGTGACACCGGCTCAGCGGAACTGCAGTCCCCCATTCCCCACTCCTCCACTTCCAACTCTCTCTGGTTTCAGTGGTCCAAGTTTGACTGGAAACAGCCAAGAAAGGCCAGCTTTTTGATCCTCCTGGCAGGTCTCTGAAGCCTTGAAAAAAAAATCACAGAAAAGGCTGAAGTCAAACAGCCGTATATTGAGAGCACCTGAAGTCCACGATCATCAGAGGGCTCACTGACCCCCCCTGAAGCAAAGCTGACCCTGCCAGGACAATTCCCTGGTTCCAGAAACAGAGCAGGGGTTGTCCACGTTGCGGACCAGATGCATGGAGATCTGGAGGAGTTCTGCTTGAGGACTTGGTGTTCAATATTGTGCTTTGTGCTTTTCATAGAATCACAGAATGGTTTGGGTTGGAAGGGACCTTAAAGATCATCTTGTTCCACCCCCCTGCCCTGGGCAGGGACACCTCCCACCAGACCAGGTTGCTCAAAGCCCCGTCCAGCCTGGCCTTGAACCCC
>JAOXJK010000062.1:19794029-19815135 GCA_025774025.1 Xenus cinereus
ATCACATGGGGTTGGAAGGGACCTCTGGAGATCATCTAGTCCAACCCCCTGCCAAAGCAGGTCCATCCAGAGCAGGTTGCACAGGAACTTGTCCAGCTGGGTTTGGAATGCCTCCAGAGACAGAGATTCCACCACCTCTCTGGGCAGCCTCTCCCAGGGCTTTGCCACCCTCACAGGAAAGAAGTTCCTCCTTATGCTTAGATGCAACTTCTTATACTCAAGTTTGTGCCCATTACCTCTTGTCCTATCCCTGGGCATCACTGAAAAAAGACTGGCCCCATCCTCTTGACACCCACCCTTTAAGTATTTATGGGTGTTGATCAGATCCCCCCTCAGTCTTCTGTTCTCCAGACTAAAAAGACCCAAGTCCCTCAGCCTTTCCTTGTAAGGGAGATGCTGCAGGCCCCTCATCATCTCTGTAGCCCTCTGCTGTACCCTTTCCAGCAGTTCCCTGTCCTTCTTGAACTGGAAAGAACTGTCCTCAAGAAAGACCCCTGGGTACGTTCCTGCTGGCAGCAATGCGGTTCCCACCGGTTGGGTTCCTTTCCCGCTGGGATGCGGAGAGCCACATGTGTGGCAGGACGGGTGACTTCTCCCCGTTCTCCCTTTAAAAAGCTTTTTCTTTGAGAACAGTATATCCAGCGTCCCCAGCGAGCCTTGGGGCTGTATCGAACACAACTGAAATATTTCTGTTAGCTTTTTATTTGCGCGAGAGGCGCGGGGAACAGGAGAATACAGTGCGTTAGAGGGTGAGCCCGGCCCTGCCGAAACCCCTGGGCTTTGGATCTGGGCCGTAAAGAGCTCGTGCTCTCTGGTATTCCAGCCAGGCTCTTCCCAAAGAGGCTGCTTTGCAATTCCTGTGGCTCCTCCAAGGAAAGTCAGGGGACAGAGCGCAGAACCTGAAACTAAATCTGAGGAATGGATTCATCTGCGTTTGTTTTTGTTTTTCCCGGTTGGATTACGTACCGGGCACAAGGGGTGTGTGTGTGTGTGTGTTTTTTCCTGTCACTGCGTTTTCACCACAAGAAACTTTGATAACTTTGCTCAGAAGTCTGATACACTCTGCATTTTTCTCACTCTGAAGTTATTTTCTTCTCCAGAAAGCAAAATAGGAGGAGTATTTTCGAAGCTGATTAGCTTCTAATCTGGGGAGAGCGTGTTGAAATAGTGACAGCGAGGGTAAAAACTTGGGAAGCATAGGTACTATTCTAATTTAGTGACAGCAGAAAACAAAAGCGCTTAAAGAAAGCACTTGGCAGGAAAAATAGAAGTCAGAATTTTGAGGTATCTATTACTGCTTTTCCTGGCTTTATGGGAATATAGTATAATGCAGCTTATGATTGAAGGGTCTGTAGAAAAGCTGACAAAAATAAAGCAGCTGATCTCAACAGTTATATTTCGACGGTACTGAATCATGAGAAAGTAACTTACTTCAGGGACTGAAGAAGAGCAGCGCAGAGGCAACATGTAAGCTGACCACGTCTTGGTCCGAGTCCACGGAATCAAAATTAGCAGCAAGCGCAGCCCCGTGTGAGAAGGGGGAAGGGAGCCCGGTGCTGGCACCCTTGCCTGTGGCCTGGCTGGCTCAGGTGGGAGGCAGAGCATTTCTCAGTCTTTCTGTCAAGATTTTGGGTGCCAGTTCTTTGGCATCCCGGACAAAAAGCCCCACCGAACTTCACCGCCAGTAGTTTGATGAATGGACTTGAGTTCAGGCAGATGTTTGCCAGCAGTAGGTTGGGTCTTATTATGGCCAATTGGAGCTATTGACTTCTGCATCAGAAGTTGTGTTTGTATCATAAACACGTAATGACACTAAAGAATGACTAGTTAAACTCAGTGCTTTTATTTGGCTCGTGTTAGAAAGAGCTGTGCCTCCTGTCTGAAATTTGAGATTGTGGATCCCCTTGGAACAGATGCCCGTGAGAGCCAAAGTCCGAGGCACGACCCATCCCATCCCGGATATTCCTGCTGCAGGTTCCAGTAGATGCTCAGCTCTTGGCTGAGGGCCTCATCCATTCAACATTCCCATTGACACCAGTGGGAGTTCTCTGTGTCTGCCTGTGGCGTTGCGTCCGATTAGTGGGTGGTTGTTAATGTGCCCATGCTTGGAATATTTACAGTAACTACCTCCTGTTATGACTCATTATCTGTAACTGGGTTTTGGTTCTACAAACTACAGCAGCTCTTTATAAAAGGTACATTTATAAAAGAATCATCTTTCCCACTAAATCCCAAGGTGGTTGTCCCTGACATCTGGTGGGAAAACACCAGCAATTGAAAAAAATGGAAGTGGCCTTTGAGATGCCAGCACATTCGTGCTGATGCTCTGTAATGATTTCATCATATTAAGGCAGTATTTTTAAGGACAAGCTCCAAACTTTGAGGTTTGTGATGCTGTCGGTTCTCGTATGGCTGTTGTCCACGGCAAAGAACTCGTGTGCTGTTCGGAATGTAGTAACAGATAGTCACCTTTTTTGCTTCTAGGGGAAAAACTAATAATAGTTGCTTCTTGGCAGATGCCAAATCTCATCTCTAAAGGCAAATTTCCCAGGGAGATGAAGCCTGGGCGATGAGTAGCCCCCCAGAGCACCGCGGGGGGTTGCAAAGGGGTGAGTACCAGCATCCGCAGCAGGTGCATGAGAGTTTGTGTGGCTCAGGCTTCTGGCATCTCTGGTCTGTGGCCACCCACAAAATGCTGGAGACTTGTCATTTGTGCCATTTACTGTGATTTCCTGCAAGGCATTGGTTTTACCCCTACGCTTTGGGAATTTTTTTGCTGCAGTGTAGTCTTGGGTCAAATTAATGTTAATTTTCTTCCTCTGTTCCTTGTTGTGTATTATTGCTACAGTGTGTTTAGGAGAAGGGATGGCTCCAGAGTTATAGGAACCACTTCCTCGGGAGCAAAGATGCAGCAAATCCTGTTGCTCAGCCTCTACCCTGCAAGCAGTGAATTTTATAAAATCCTCTGTGAATCTAGATGTGCGGCCAATCCTGTGTACAAACAAAACATTTGTAAACCTGGGAGGACAAGCTTCCCATTCCAGATGACCTACAGCTCAGTATTTTCAGACCAGGATCTTCATGAGCTTATTGGAGAGGAATTGCTCTGTTGATTGCTGGATGCTTTTTTACGGATTCAGCCGTTTCAGGTCTGTTTTATGGGACTGAAGGTTTCTTACCTGCTTGGATCCCTCTTAGATCCCTGGCTCTAGGGTCTGTGTACCCCAAAATTTGTTTTTTCTTTCCTCAACTATGTCTCTTGGCCTGACAAAATTCCTCACTTTCCCAAAAACATGTCTTGACCGAGCTTACATAAAATGCTGTATGTTAAAAAAAAGAAAATGAATCAAGTAAAGGATTGTTATTTACAATAATCCTTTTATTATTTTTTTTTGTGTGTGTGGTAACTTGGGTAAAGGGTTTCCTTGAGTTTCTTGCTCAGTATTTGTATTGTTTTGCTGAGAGAAATGAAGGCGAAAATAATTTGAATTGCACCCTCAGGCAGGTAACAATTCGGCTCTTTTCATGAGGAGAGTGTAAAGGGAGACTATTCTCCACTTAATTAGTTTTGTGAGAGTGATGTGTAAGGCAAGGTCAGCGCTAAAGGAAGAAAGGGCTGGCACGGATTGAACGCTGCTTACGTTGTTTGAATAATTAGAGCATCACTCTGAGGTGGGAGGGAGGAGAGGGACTGAAATGAAGTGGGAAGACGAGATATTCCTGAAATAGCAATTGCATTGCCATTGGTCTGGGTTGCATCACGCGTACACTGCTCGAGATCAACTAAATCCGAACTGGTGGTGGTTCATTACCTTTGATGCTGCGGTTGTGACTGTAGCTGAAATGAAGGTGTATTTATAGAGATTACTCTCTTCTCTGGCCCAAGTAATCTCTAGGTGCTTTTCAGCTGAGGCTTGACATGACTGATGTAAGGCTCTGTTGGTTGCTTTAAGAATAAATTGTTTAACTGGTGCTTGGTAATTTTGATACATGTGCTTTTAGTTACCACCCAATTTAAGACAAATTTCTTCTATCTCAGTGGGATCAGGTGAATCTTACCCTTTGTGTAATCCTGGTCTGACCTGAGGGGTCCATGGGCGTTTGCTACCTTTTGTAAAGTGACTGTGTCACTTCTGTGTGTCCCTCTCAGGTGGCAGCAGGGGGGGAACCCACTAGCATTGTTGCACCGCTCTGGTGGGCTCCCGTCTCCCAGTTCATGTAGGCTTTAACAACCGACACTGGCAATGGGGATGTGGGGTTTCATCAGCAGCACTCTTAGTTCCCATGGGATTAATTTTTCTAATCTTCTTCCTCCTCCGCCCCCTTAAAATAGTTTCCCAAGAGGGAAAAAAAGCTCCTGTGGTGGGTTGACCTTGGCCAGCCCCTGTATCATTCACCCTCCTCAACAGGACTGGGATAAAACAAGATGGAAAAGCTCATGGGTCAAGGTGTTCATGACAGGGAGATTGCTTACTAATTACTGTTGTGGGCAAAACATCTTTGCCTCAGCTTCTGATGAGGAAGGTAACCGGCTAATTGCACTTCTCATTAGAATGGGTCAGGTGAAAGGAATTAAACAGAAAATCCCCTCTTTCTCCTGGAACAAGAAAGCTGTTCCTGATACCAGCTCCTCTGGCAGAAGAGGGAGGTGACAGCCAGAGCTCTCCAGTTCCAAGAGGTTCATACAGCTTTTATTCACACACTTGGCTTAATTATAAGAGTTCTGAACAGTTTTCCCCTGCCCCCTGTAGCCTCTATTTACAAATCTGGTGGTAATTAGCACTAATCTGATTTTATGTGATTTTTTTTTTTTTTCCCCTGTTCATTTTGTGTATGGAATCCTCAGAGTTTTACTCTTCTGTTGGAGGTGACTTTTTCCTCAAGCTTTAGAAGTATTTATGATTTTTGTCAAATGAAAGGAAAAACGGCAGGAGGAGTTTGTTGGGGGTTTTTTTTGCGTAAAGTAAGAAAGATACAATGGAAAGAAAGTGTGAAGGAACCAGAAAGCAAAGCTTAGCAGGAGAGGGATGGGGAGGATGGCAGTAGGAGAAGGAAGCATTGCAGAATGAGCTCCAAGTGATCCACAGCATTTCATCTGCTCGTGCCTGGCATCAAACACTCTTTTACCTGTCCAGCAGACACGTAAGTGGAGAGATTTTGTTTTTTCACTTATTTTTTTTCAGGAGTTATCAAAATCTAATAAGGTGGATGCAGTTTTCCCCCCCCTTGAATCTCTACGGGGTTCAGTGGTAGTGGCTATGGTGCTTGTTCAAGTAGCTTAGACTGGATTTACTGCCACACATTGTGAATGTGCCATCAAATTGCTTACGTAAAAACGTGGTGGCTTTTTTTTTCTTTGGATTTTACATCTGCTGCGAATTTCTGTACAGCTATCTTTGACGTTCAATAGACGTACAGATCTCTTATGTTGCTCTTAGATCTCAATCTGCCCAAGCTGTGCTACAGCGTTGCCTTGAAAATGTTAAATTTTTAAATTGTAATTATACACAGTGCTCGGAACTGCTGTCACTTATACTTTGTTCCTCCGAGTGCTGCGGGAGAATAAGAAACTATGATGGAGCCAATTGCCACTGCAAGCCATTGTCACTTCCTATGGGGTGCAGAGCTGGAACACCTGAACCGTGAAAGTCTCCTTTCTAGTGAAATAAAGACGTGGTGGTATTTTTGGGAGCTGTAGTATTGGTGGGAACGGCAGGCGAACACATTTCCTGGGGGATATTGTGATTTGTACTGGTTTGAGACCATCACGTAGTGCAGGTGCTCCCTCCTACCCCTCGCTGCAGATGTTGAGGTAACATTTCTTCTGACTGTAAAAAGGAGAAAGGTCTCTGCATCCCCAGTGATGTACAATCGGTGCGGGTCTGTCATGTGCTCTACTTTACGTTTGCTTCTCGTCTCGCGTACCAGCAACTGAACGTTCAGAGCCTGCCAAAAATAGCTAACTGTTTTCAAGTGATTGGGCGAGGAGAACTGGAAGGACTTTCATCTGCTGCTCTTCTTTTCCCTTCTTCCCCCTCTGCCCTGTGTTTGCTTTCTGAAAAAAGTTTGTTTGGTTTATTTATTTATTTATTTATTATGCTGGAAGTCAAGAAAATGTGGTAAAAGTGAAGTAAGTCGAAAGGGATCAAATAGCAAGTCTCTTCTTGATCACCCAAAGGGAAGGCTACAGCAGCAGGAAGATTTTGATGCCAGTCCCAGGAACTGAAAAAAAGATTTCTGTGATGAAGTGTGACCCATTTCTCTTCTACCCTGGTGTCAGAAGACGTCCTGGCCAGGGTGGCCAAAAAGCAAAAAGTCTATTTTAATGTTGGAGTTTGGATGGCATCTGGCCTGTTGAATTTTCAGCCTTGTATTCCCTGGCTACTGGGAAGCTGCATCTTTGGTTTCTTTGGCTGAAGGAGGGCTTTCGGGTTTTGTTTCTTTGTTTTGGGGTGTTGTGTTTTTTGTTTTTGTTTTTCTTTTCAAAATATCAGCACAGAAACCAGTTTTCAAGTTTTGTTTTTATAATTGTGTCTTTGGGAGGAGGAATTTCTGTCACCTGATTTCTGGGATGTTTGGAGTAACAAACTGATATAAATAATACCCTTTTCATGTAGGGTATCCAAGTACTTGGGGATGGGAAGGAGTGAAAGCTTTGTGGACAGTCATGCAGTAACTCATCTAGGAGGAGAGAACAGCATGGAAGACAGGAGGAAGGTAAAATTGTGCATTTAAGAACAGTAGATGTTCTTGTTCAGGACACTTAATTTAAGTGGGAGCAATGTACGTAGAGGAGAGCAGGATTGTGCAGACCTGTGAAAATCATCAGTTCTGTTTCACGGCAACTTTGAGGTTTAAAAACATTTGTATTTGTTCCCCTGTTGGGACATAAGCAAAACTTCTTTGAAGCTTGAAGAAAAAGTGACAGGCCAGAATTATTTTAAGGAAAAAGACCTGTCAGGTGTTCCATCTGTGTCCTTGATCTGTCCACCCTTGATCTGAGAAGCCCTTCAGTTGAAACTGGGATTTTTTTTCCAAGGCTTCTGAGTATGATCGGAAAAAATTCGTTGGGCACTTGTGGACAATGTTAGGAGTAGATTTTGGAACTTAAGAGTTTGGAGGAAAAGAAAAAAGCAGCACAATTTCAAGTCAGTGGTGGGAGGACGTCAGGAAGCTTTGCAGTGAGACAGGGAGGTTCTGTGTATGTGCTTTTTGGACTGAAAGTGCCTTGTTTTTATTTCACTGCACATTGTATGGTGAAGGATGAACTTTCAATCATTTTGTGATTTGGGGAAGGAATGAGAGATGCTGGGATGAGGATACAAGGCAGGGAAAGCAAATCCCTTGAAACTTTGAATGTCAGAAAATTAGCTTTGAAAAGGCTCTGGAGAGCGTGAGGAAGCTGAAAAATGGAATGGAAGAGGGGATATTATGGGCATAATTTATCACTGTTTCCGGGAGTGTAATAATAGCCTGGCTGTGTATTTTCTCACTGCAGAGTGTGGATTTATGAAGACCATAAAAGAAGCACTGGGGTAGCTGAGGTAGGAAGGGATCAGTGGAGGCAGGGTCAAGGGAGAGATGAAGGTAGCAATGACACAGATGGAGACAAAGGCACAGGGAGGAAAATGAGCTTATGAATTTGCTGCAACTCCAGGGCTTCTCATAAGAGGACCAAAGACATGGGTTTATCATCAGTGTTGTCAGGAGCTGGCAAAACCATTAGCATTTGAGCTACTGAAGCTGTTGCAAATACTGAACATATAAAGAGAAATGCCTTTGCACATTTGAGTTTCCCAGAGTCTGGCTCTCCATTTACCATTAAAATCCCAAAACATAATAATTAAAAAAAAATAATCTATCCTGTATTTGCACCAGATTGAGACAAGTGCTACCCTAATAACTGGTCCTGTGAAACTCCGCATGTTGCACCAGTGTTGCATCGGTGTCACCCCCAAAAGTGAATTACTACTTGATTATTTTTTTTTCCTTAAAGCTAGGGAACTCTTGTCCCAGAGGATGAATGCATTTACTGGTGCATCGAAGGTGATGTGTAGCCTGGTGCACACAAAAATTTCTATTGAATTTTGAAGTGCGCACTTTTACCAGACTTGTCTGAATAAACTTTTAGTGCTCTGGTTTGGGCCCCATATCGGCAAATGTCACGTATTCCTGCCATGTCATGTCCCTACTATCACAAATTCTTACATTAAATGTATTTCAGAAGGAGCGGTTGAGTGTGTATGAGGAAGACTGAGTGAGAGACAAAAGGCTTATAAAAGAAATCAACAAAATGCAGCGCATTGTCATCCCTCTCATTCAACATGAATGAACGAACTGTTTGCTGAGGTAGTACCTCTGTCACAAGGAGGAGAAGATAATGCATTACTCTTCTTTCATAACGTTGTTAAAATTGTTGGTGTTCATTCCTCAGCAAATCATTTCCACTCAATGTGAAACACCCTATTTTTTTTATATGTCTTGCTTTAAAAGCGCTTTGACCTCCTTGGTTAGGATCTCTTAATTACTGTTTTTATTACTGCTTTAGACATTTTTAAGCTCTTACAGTGCATGGGACATATGTTTGAGTAACTCTACAGGTAAGAGACTTTGATAGCTCATCTGTGTTTGGTTTTGGCACTTCATAAGGAGCAGAACTTGAACCAGTGCTGAAAATTCTATATTGAGCCTTGATTCTGCATTAAGGGATTTGTGTGTGTAGGATGAAGTCCCATGATTTTAATAGAGACTGAAGTATATAAGACAAATAGATTTGGCTCCTGAAACCCTGTCTTGTAAATCAACAGAAAACTCTGTTGGTGAATAAAAGGTATCAGAACCCCGAGTTTAGTTTGCATCTTCAAAGGTTGCCTGGAAGATGCTGCAACTGAAACATCATGGCACGAAATTTTACAACGTAGCATGCTGGATGGCCTCGGAGGCAGCTGCTGCTTCTTCTGCAGTTCCACTGTATTATGGTAGTTTGTGCTTCAAAATTTGGCTTTGGGAACAAAGGTATCAAAAGTGCCTAATTCAGTTTCTTCCATTCTCTTCATCTTTACCTCTTCCTTATTTTTCACCTTTATCCACAAGCATAAGGATTATTGACTCAAAGGTCTTGAAAGGTGGTTAATACCTTGATACGTGTTGTGGGAATAAAGAGTCTTTAAAAGGTGGTGGCATCAATTTTTGACCTTGTCTGTCTAATACAACCCAGAAGTACGGAACTGTTAGTTTTCTGTGCATTTCCTAACCGGCATTCAGATCTGCAATACGCTAGAGGCTGTATCTCCATTTTTACCACGTAGAGAGAACAGCACATGCTTTATAAATTCAAGCTAATAACCGCTTTGATCAGCCTAAGTTTATTGCCAGATAAACAATGTCTTCGCCTGGAACATGACTGTGCTTGTAGGCTTAATCCCCTGGCTGCTCTGATGTGAAAAATCAGGGGGGTGGCTGCTGACGAGACCCAGCCAACGCGGCGTCTCCGAGCAGCAGCCGGTTTGAAGCGCGCGATCGAACCGTGGGATTGAAACCACATCTGCCTTTGTTGGGAACTTTTAAAGTCTCCCAGCAATGAAGCGGGCTGCCCTCGCCAGCCCGCCTTTATTTTCCAAGATGTAATTATGCCTCGCTCGCTGACTTGAGTAAATCAATTAAAACTCTGTGTGTGTGTGTGTGACAAGGCTTTGACGTAAGCTAATTGATCGGGACGTGCAGGCGTATGAGGAAGGCGTGGGGTGGATTTTAAAGGAGAAGACTGAAAAACTCCATCAGCTTTCTTTCCATGTGGTAGCTGAGTCCCCATCTTCTATAAGGACAGGCTTTTCTCTGGGTGCCGTGGTATTAAACACTCCTCTCTGCTTGTACTTGGGTCCATCTCTTTTCAGCCTTCCCTGTAGGGATCAGGTCGTGTCCAGATGCTTTCCCCTTCATCTGGAAAAGAGGTTAAGGATACGTGTGAAGGGAACCTCAAGCTGCAAAGACTCACAGTTGTCCACCTCTTTCAGTAGGCTGATATGCTTCACTGATTATCTCCTGTGAAACTGGTCCCTTTTTGAGTTTCTCTGCCTCTGTGGAATGCTATCCACAAGTTGAGGTGGAAATTCCTCCTGTAAGGGCCTCAAATCGTAAGGACCTACTTTTGATGAGCCAAAAGCGCTGGAGGGTACAGAAAAAAGGGGAGTGGGCAACTTGTCAGCCTTGCCTGCGAATAAAAATTCTGCCTTTATTCCCAAACTGTGCAGTTGGTCCCTACCCGCAGGGTCTGGACACGTAGCTCAGGCAGCACGTCTGCTGCTGGGCAGGGGAACGGCTCCACAGCGATCAGAAGAGGCAGGAAGATCAGCCTCTGTTAAGGACCCAGCCTTCCCGTTTGCCAATCCACAATATTTTTAGAGTTGTAATACTTTCTCACCCTTGCTTTTCCTCCCCAGAAAAAAAACCAAACAACAATATCTGTTCTCAAGCTGCGTGTAAACTATTGGGAGCTGATGAGTTGTTTGTGATCCTGAATCCAAGGGGATGGCAGGTACCCCTTGCTGCAAGCTCTTCTCTTTCAGGCCCGGAGGAAGAGATGATGAAAAGCAGTATTGCCAAATCTTATTTTTAGCTTCTGTCTCACGGGGATTTTTTTGTTGTTGTTGTTATTACTTGATTGTTTGGTTTTCGGTTGTGGTGTTTTTGTTGTGGTGTTTGTTTTTTTTTTCCTAGATTTGGGCTGCTCCTGTCAGGAGTGTTCAGAACAGCATCGTGCTGTATATTTTTTTTTCTATCAGTATTACTTGGTGGTCCAAAGTGGTCCTCTTCATCCTGTGGCTGATGCGCCCGTGCTGTTGCTGTGACAGGGATGCTGCTCCCTTTGCAAGGTACCTTGTAAAATAAGCACACCACCTTGGGCAAAATTAATTTCTTTGGTATTGATGTGGTTATTGCATTCTCTCCTCCGGCCCCTTGCAAATAATTGCTGTTGTCACCCTGACTAACTTGTACTGTCCCCGATGAAGCCAGCTGAGGAGATTCTGTAATGTAGGTGGTATGTAGATACATAGGGTCTCCTTGGAGGAGTCATCCCACGGCTTGATGTGACACTTGCCAATCCAGTGGGATATTTCTGTTTGATGTTAATGCTCCCGGCACATCTGCTCTGCTTGGTGAGGGGATTTGCTTTACACAAAACATCTGTAGCGCTCTGTGCACAGTGCTTTTGTCACATGCCCATTGAAAACATTTCTCCTGGCTTAAACTGCTTTTTAAGTAAAGCCTTTATTCATCATGTGTCTGCACGCCTTCATTTTTTTGGCTTCCCTTAAAGTTTTCTCCTTTTCACTCTGGTTTTGTTCTTGCTCTGGGCCAGGCTTGCTGTCAGGCACGGGGAGCTGATGCAAATCCTGTGCCCACGGTGTGGACCAAGCTCTCCTGCTTTTGCTTCTGTTACTATTAATGCCTTCCTCCATTTCTTCCAGCCTTGTCCCTTGTCATACTGACAGCTAAATTGGAAACCAACTGCAACTCTGCTCTAGCAGTATTTTGCCCGAGGTTCTAACAGTCGACTAAAACTGACTTGGATCATGATTTTAATTGGTTTGATTTTTGCCCATTGGCTTTAGAAAAAAAAAAAAAAAAAAAGAGAGCTATTTTAGTCCCTCTTCATCCTTGGTCAATTTTATTAATCTGTCTGTGGTTTTGAAAACCTCAAAGACTTTCAGCATAGGGTGGTTTGAGTGAGGCTTACCCTGAAAGGCTGATGCACCCGGTGGTATTTGGTTTCTAGTGGGCAACAATATTCCTGTTTGGTCATACAGAAAATTGCCAATTTGAGGGGACATGACACCTATTGATTACTGTGAGAAGTAGTTTTTCATATGAGATGGGATGTATTCAAATGCCAATTTTTTACTTTTGTTTCAGTTGTAATGCCTGTGATGTTTTTCCTCCTTGGACTGCTGATCCTTGTTTTTAGAACCAATGGAGGATTATTCAGTGCCTGTAGCCACAGAGATGAGCGGCGACATGTGTTTGTGCTGTTTTGCTGTGGGGACGAGAGCAGCCAGTTTGCTTTAATTTTTAATGCTTTGATTCTTTGGCAAACACCAGAGGTGTTGAAACTACTCACTCATGCAAAAAAATAAATTATGCATGCGTACAGGTTTGGTGCCTGAAGGCATTTTCATGGGGTGTACCTTCAGGCACACAGCTTAAAGAGCCCAGACTCTTTACCCACCCACACCTGTGAAGTGAAAGGATGGAGATATCCTTCTCTAAGGGTCCACGTAGGCTTTCTTCAGTGTGTTACCACCTCCTGCCACCCCAACTGCCGTTCACTGTTCTCTTGGTCAGGCTGATACAACAAATTGCAGGTAACTTGAATACCAGTGAGAATTGTTTGAATATCAATACATCATCTTGAACAGCAGGTATTGAGTTAAAAATACACAAGCAACTTTGTCTTTCTGCCCAGAAGGTCCAGTTGGGTGCCAGCTTTGGCTGCCCCACGTTTGATGCCTTGAGTGTCCCTGCAGTTCTAGGTTGGGTTTGTCGAACTGCAGCAGTTTAACCTTGTATCAGATGTGATCAGTAACAAAGGCAATTCAGACACTGATTAATTTGGAGGTTTTATGTCCTTCATTTCCATGAGACATGTTTGTTCAGTTACATTATCTGCTAATTGTATTTCTGAACAATTTCTTGCAGAGACCTATAACTGTGTGTTCTTGATATGAACACACATTCATTCATTATTCTCTTGGGGAGATAATCAGGTAGTGACTTTCTGAGCTCAGCTCTTGCTGTCTGCTCTTGGTCTCTGTGGTAAAACTTGAATTTCAGTGGGTAGAGCAGAATTTTTCTCTATTTTCTCTCCTTTGTGAAAGGAGGTGGTTCCGGGAGGCTTTTCCTTGCAAATATATGAATTGGTTGTGATTGGTGGTGGTGGTTTTTTTGGTTTTCCCCTCCTACCCTAAGTTATTTAAAAACTGTAATTTGTCAAGAATTGTGTTTTGTGCTATTTAAAAAGCACCGAATGGAAATAGCTATACAGTCTGTTGTTAGAATTCTGGCTCTTCTGAATTGGAAAACCATGTCTCTTTTGAAAATGTAACCCTTCAGTACACAAATCCTGCTGGCTGGTGCTGGACTGTGGAGTTTAGAGGTGAGGGACTTTGTGCTGGCCTGGCACGTGAAGAGCATCTTCTCTCACAGCCTCATCAGGAGGAGAAGCTTGTGGGGTGAGTTTGAGTCCTTTCCAGAAGAGATAATGAGGCAGAAGAAGGCTCATGACTTTTTGTGACTTTAATGGGCTGAAACGGAGGATGTGTGAGGCCTTGACTGGCACACACAGGGCCTGGGAGCTGGCATGAAATTCAGCCATTTGTAGTTTGACACCACAAATGCTTGATGGCTCCTGGGGCATCATAGGCAGGACCTAAAAGTTCCACTAAAGGTTTATTTCCTTTTTCTGTGTCTATATTTATGAATCTTCCCCTGCCATGCTCCAGGCAGCTTAAGGGAACTGGGTACTTATGGGAGACATGGATAAGAATGAAATTAGGGTATGAACGTGATGGGCAGTGCACAAAATGTTGTTTTGGGGCACTGCTGCGAGCATCATATATTCAGGGGGATTTTATTCACCTTCTTAATCACCAGGGGCTTGGTAACCATCAGAGGGAGGACGATGAGTGATAGTGGATGGTCCTCGGTGGCCACAGCTTGGTCCAGGTTTGAGCTGGCCTTGCTGTTCCCCATCTAAGGCCGGTATATCTGATTGAAGACTCCACCTCTGGGGAAGGAGTGTCATGCCTGGGTGCTGTTCAGTCCATTTGTTTGCTGTGGAAAGCTCTCATCGCTAATCGTCTGTGGTTCCTCCTTAATCTAAGTTAATGAGCTTCTTCAAGGAGGAGCTGGTTAAATAGGCGTAGTATGTAGGTGGTATGGTGAGATGATTTATTAGTCCTCTCTGATCAGAAGTAGTAATAATAAGAAAAAACCCTATGAAATTCTACATAATTTATCAGAAATGACATTTTAAAGAGTACTTATCTGCAGCCCCCCAAGATTATTACACAGTGTCTTCAGCCTGAGAACAACAGGTATCTTGTAAACCCTTCCGATCAGATTTCTTTCAACCTTTATATCTTCATAAAGGTAAACAGCTGGCCAGAATAGGATTATTATAGTTGACTGTCATCCTATATTCCAAGTTCCTAGCTATTAAATGTATACCAATACGTAATACTTGTACTTCTGAAGGCTTCTGTGTTTTTGTTTTTGGTTTGTGGTTTTTTTTTTTTTTAAACTGGTTATATACATGTTTTATGGCCAGGGTACTCACAAAGTCATTACATCCAAGTGTTGAATCAACACATATTCTGTGCCCTGGTTTGGAGCAAAAGGGATGATGGAGCGTATTCCTGTGCTTGCAGAGCCAGTAGATACTGAGAGTTGTCTTCAAAACCATTAAATCCTTTTTCAGTGTAATACATAATGTGTGAAAGCTTTCCTTAATTGAATAGTAGCTATTTCATATTTTAGGGATTTCTTCCTTGCTTCATGTGTATGGGCTCCACCACAGTGCTTTCACACTGAAAGTAGACACCCAAAAGACTAGATTTTTCCGGGCTACTTAGCTAAGTAAATTCTTCTCATTTAATAATAAGGTCTGCACAACCTGGTGCTTCTCGTTTCAGTGGAAAAACTTTTCAGTGACCATATGCGTCCTCAAACTGTCTTTGTTCCTTATGTTGGTGGTTATGCAAGGAAATCTATCTACCCAGGCCGCTCCAACTGTTCTTTTCTTGTTTGTCTTTTCATGTAGCAGTGTTGGTATTAAATAGAGAGATACTGGTAAAACTTCTCAACAGATCAGGAGTAGCTGAACAAAATCCATAGCTTGAGCACTGAGCAGGGAGGCAATTTTGAAAGCAAAACGTCAGAGGAGAATTGTGCATTTAACTGCTGACGTTCAGATGGGTGATACAGACCCAGGATTATACAGTTATTGTTCGTCACTGACTTTTTTTTTTTTTTTGTCTTTCCTTCCTGAAAACACTTCTGGGCATCTTTCAAAATAACATCTCTCTGTCCCTGAATATGTTTAGAAAAGCTTAGCTGCTGAAGAATCTTAGTATGAAATCTTAGTGCCTCTCATTGGAGATGAGAGATTAGAGTACCTTACAAGGGCACATATTTTCCTTTTCCAATACTGTCACATATTCATTATATGCTTTTCGGGGAAACTGATTTCCCTGTGAAGTTTGTCTGATAGTTGTGGGGCTTTCTTTTGCCCTCGAGCTTTACCCATCCTAGTGTATTTTACTTGTCCGAACTTTTATTTTTCTGTTTGTGTTAAATATGCTCAGGCTAAATCCGCAGGTAATGCCTCTGTGATGGAGCTGCTCTGTAAATACACTGTGTTTACCCAGATACTGGATGTTTCTTGCATGTGTGTGGTGCTTTTGACTATTCGGCAGCTGCAAGGAAAACACAGAGGTGAAGGAGAGCATGTGGAGATGAATGACTCCTCAGCAAATGCCTGTGAGATGTTAAGTGACAGTGGTAAGGTGGAAAATTGAGAAAGACCAAGAACCAGGAGATGTATAAACTGTTCTTTTTGAAAGAAGATCCCACTACAGACACAGCTTTTATGTTTGGTGTTTTTTTTTTTCTCCCTAAGGAGCTTTGTTCTTACTACAAAATTAACACTTCTGGGCTTTTTGTTGCTTCATAGCAGTGAATTTGAAGAATGATCATGCTGGGGAAGGCCTGCAAGTGTAGAGGACCTACCCCGCCCAGGGGATGCTGAAGCACCCTCTGAAGCATCTGCAATGCACTTGGGATGCTCTAGCTGTGGATGGGATGGCACATCTGCATGGTGAAACACTGCTCCATCCAGAATTGCTGCCTGGGAACCTGGGGGCTGCTGTGTCTGTCACCTCGCTGATGTGTCCAGAGGCTTTAGCCTGAACTCCCACTTCAATACTGTTCCCATTTTGAGGAGAGCTGGCACTTGCCTGCAACGTTCTGCGGTGCAATGTGTGGTGCAGTGCAGAGACACCCCTAAAAGTGCTAGGAAAACAAAGCCACACAGTGTTAATCTCATTAGAAAAGAGGCAGTTTAAAATTTCTACTCAAATAAGCCCTCCTGTATCAAAATACCAAGTTTTTCAGCAGTGCATCAAACCTGCTGCTCAACAAGGTGTCTATGCTACCACTTGATAAGGGCACCGATGGGCTTCTTGTCCTGTATATCTTCATAGTAAAGAAAATAGAATAAAAATAGGCTCTCCCTGACTGAAACCGGGGTCTGGCACAAGGAAGGAGAGGGAAGCGGAGCCTTGGGAAGGAATGTCCCAGCCATTCTGTGCTTCGTGGGTCCCACAGCAGCAGAGCCTTGTGGTTAATTTGGAGCTGGCTTTGCAGGCAGCACATCAGCACCAGCTTCCAGGTGGATTTGCATGCCCCAGCTGATCCCAGGGTGTTCCTCTGGAATTTCTCAGGGATTTTCACGCTGTCTGCCTTCAGACCTCCTGTTGAGAGGCTGTCATGGGCGTGAGTGTCCTTGGGATCCGGAGGTCTCTAGGATTAGTGCAGGCTGAACAAATCCCGCGTTTGCCTCTTCCATGGATTTAACAGAGAGCCTGGGCTCCTGGAGCTGGAGTGTGGCTGGAAACACCCATGATCTTGGTGTCTGTGCTTTATAAGCTGCTGTTTTCCCAGCTCACTCCCTACTGACCCTATTCCTCAGGCCCTACCTCCTTGCTCCACAGCTCCCAACCTCTCATCTCTCCCCCTCAATGCCCTGCTTCCCTCCACAGGTGCTATCCATCCTTTCCCTCAAGTTGCCTAATTGAATAACATAATTAGGTTAATTAAGAGCGATTGTCTCTAACCTGTATTTAGCTTGGAGTTTGCTTCTGCTTTGTCAGATCTGGTGAAGGGGTTGTGTGCCAAAGACTTGTCCAATCTTTATTAATTAGTCTAATAAATGCCATAGTCCTTTCTTTCTGTCTTTAAACCACTATGACTATCGCAGTGCTGTGCTTGTAGACTTTAATTTATTTGTCTGACTGTGCGCAGAACAGTCTCATGACTGGTGCAATTCACTGCTATTTACTTATTTTCTTACAAGTATGCTGGTTAATTGGAACTTTTGAGAGAGCTTTTAGTTGTTACAGATACACAGGTGCCTCACTATTTGCCCATAGTCCTGTATTATAACAACTTCAATCATCAGTCTGTAAGGTCTGCATGTTAATTACTCCTTTTGTGAGATGAGGTTGGCAATTGAATCTTCATGAAGCAACTGATGAGTACATCTGTGACTTTGTAATTTAAAACTAAGGTTAATAAGGCCAGGTCCTGGTGGGAATCAACTGGTGGTCTTTGTTGCAAAGGTAATGAGTCTGGCTCTCCAGTTCGTATGCCTCCATTTTTAAAGATTGGCTAAATTAGTAACCAGAAGCAGATGTGAAGGATATTATCCACTCTGTAGACGTTAATTGCATCTGTAGAATAAACAAATCACACTTCTTTATAAATACAGGTGTGTACCTTCTGAAACAAAATGTTAAGGTGGCTCATTCTCTTCCAAGTGATGGTGCTGTGTAGTTATTAAATATATGTTTCAAACGGGGCTGGTATTTCAGAGCACCTTCTGGAGCTACAGAGCTGTCTTTGGGCTTTCATCAGACCAATTTTCTGTTCTCTGCTGTTCTGTTACCACTCATGGTTCACTTGAGCAGGCTTATTTGGCATCTGGGCCTTGTGTTAATCTGTGCACAGATGTGACTGTGGCCAGCGGCTGTGAGGCAACTGTCCAAGCCAGCAAAACTGGAGTCACATATGCTCTTGTTCCGTTTTTCCTTCATAGAGGTATTAAAATGGTACCTCTTTCATAGTGGATCCTGCAAAATATTAGCCATTTGTATTCCATAGTGAAAACAAAACCAAAACTGAAAGCCCAGACGGGTTTGTGTGACCCTTATAACTCATCTGACCTCAGAATTGACCTGTTTGATGAAGCAGTAGCCCCCGAAGTAGCCATTTTCCAGCTTGTTCTGCTCAGAAGTTGGGCTAATCCTTGGCACAGAGACCTGCACCCAAAGCATGCTTCTTGCAGGAGGAGGTACTTGCCCTCACACAGAAGATCATGTGTTTCATGGTGGGGTTTGCATTTCATGCCTTGATTTAAGAACATCCCTTGTATTTCTTATGCCCTACTTACGGGTTTTGAAGATCTCAAAGAGAGCACAGAAATGCTGTTCAGATGGTACTTCTTGGCATCAGAGGGATTAAAAAATTGGCTAGAGCTGTCTCTGTGCCTGAGCTGACTCAGTTTGTCACCCGTGGCACTAACTTTTAAATCTGAGTATTGGAACTACCTGTCATGCTGGAATAGAATTTCTGCTAGGTTTTTAGTGCAACAAATCATGTTTTACTGTGACTTACAGCTTCCCTGTTAATATAAGTTATAGATACTCATTAACTTTGGAATAAATACTGAATTTTACTCTTGCAATTACAAGGCAGTATTAGTGTATAATTTTAATCAGCTTTAATATAGAATGTTAGGAAAAATGAGCAGAATTTTAAATGTAAATGGCACACATGTAAATGGTAGCTCTTTACTGTATAATTATTAGTCTGTACGCCCTCCATGTTCTAGATTATATGAGAATGCTTTTTGTACACTGAGAAATAACCAGGAGGCAGAAGATGTCTTAAACATAATAAAGCAAAATTGATTCATTACATTATTATATTCATGTTCAAAACCAAGTAAAGACTCTCAAAAATATTTGCCAGGGAGAAGATGATTTGCAAAGAGATGGGGGGTGAACCAGTTGGGATGGTAGTCACATATAGTCAAAGTAATGCATATCAGAAAAGATATATATAAAAAGATAAGGATGTTTGTGTATTACACAGATGTAGTGTTATTAATTGAGTTACCTCACTGCTGCTCTTCCTTCTGGCTGTTTGGTGAAGGCCCCATCTTACGTCTGAATGGGCAGGGATTTGGGAATGACTTCAACTGGGCAGTGTCTGCTGCAGTTGGCTTTGGTTCACTGGCTCCCAGTCTGACGTACATCCTTGTGGTGCAGTACCCCCACAAGCAGATTCTACTGGACAGCACAGGCTTTGTGCTGGGTGACACAGGAGGAACTTCCCTGCCTCTCTACAGCAGCCTGGTTTGAAGCCTTGCTGGTGGACATTAGCTCCATCCTCAGGTCACCAGAGCAGAGCAGTTCCAGAGGTGGAGGCTCATGGCAATAAGAGGGACTGAGAGTGGTGCCCAGCAAGGCCTGTGCTGTCACACAAGGATGAAGAGCCACCAGGGCACAAGGGACAGTGGGATGGGTATCTGAAGAGTTTACTGCCCCTCTGCATTGCCCTCCTATGCAAAAGCTCAATTTGGCATAGGAGCTCTACAGCATAAGTAGAAATATCTGAAGTGAACAGTGTTTAGCCACAAAATCAGCCATATGCCTCTTTGATTATTTTTTTTCATGGTTTAAAATTGAAAGGGAGAAAGATCTTTTGGCTGGGACCATATCATTAAAAAGCCTGGTTATGTGGTTCACAGAGTGACCAAGTGAGCTTGTTGCTTTAACATTATTATGTAAAAGTAACACAACTTCTAAGGAGTAGTATATGCAGACATCTGTGTTACTTTGCATTGAGAAGTATGTGAGGTTAATAGTTCAGACAGTTTTCATATATGCCTATGGATTATTAGATTCTGGTACTTAGCATAATTATGAAGCTTAGCAGGCGGTTCTTCTGAAGCTCTTTTGACAAAGCTGTAGATAGAGGACTTTAAGAGGAGGTGCTCAAATACATGCATTAAAAGGGAAAATACTTCTGATATGATTGCATTCAAGCACAGGATGCTATGCAGACCTGACTTCCCGATGATAGCCACTTTTAAATTGGTGTATAGGGCTATAAAAAAAGATTTTCAGGAAGCCTGTTTGGCACAATAAAAGAAGCAGGGACAAACCTGTTGGCAAATGTTCACCAGTGCAAAGGTCTGAGCAGTAGCTTTTGTCAGGAAAATGCTGCTTTTCACAACACTTGGTCCAAAATGCAGGAGCCTGTGGTTAGTGATTGTTATCTGGAGTCATTTTCCAAGGTGCAAAAATATCTGAAATTAAATTATTTGGATTTATCTGAATGATATGAAATACAGGAAAGTGATGCAAAGATATCCAAGTAGTACTTTGCCTTCATAGCTGAGATTATGTCTCCCTTCTTATCCTGCACTGCTGAACATTCACCATCGCAGCAATTCTTTGTAAATGCAAGGTGAAGTGTAAGTCCTTAGGCTTTTCTCTTTGTCGTTACAACGAATTATATTCAACCCCTACATTTGTTGATAATGTGACATCCCAGTTTGGTTTCTTAAGGACAACACTGTGTGCGATCACGTTGTCTGTCAAACCATTTCACCCGTGCAAAGCTTGAACTGGGCAAAGTCAGTGGGACTCTGAAATATACAGTTTCTGCAAGCTTTATGAAAAGTAATACCACCTTATCAGATGAAGGCAGTAACGTGGTGACAAATGATGAGAAGACTGAGGTTCTTAATGCCTTCTTTGCCTTGGTCTTTAGTAGTGGAGTCAGTTGTTCCCCGAGCAGCCAGACCCCTGAGCTAGCAGATGGTGGCGGGGAGCAGAATGAAGCTCCTGTAATCCAAAAGGAGATGGTGGGGGTCCTGCTCCAACACTTGGATGTACACAAGTTTATGCGGCCAGATGGGATCCAGCTGAAGGTACTGTGGGCCACTTTCCATCATTTACCAGCAGTCCTGGCAACCCGGGGAGGTACCAGTTGACTGGTGTTTAGCAAATGTTATGGCCATCCACAAGAAGGGCTGGAAGGATGATCCGGGGAACTACAGGCCAGTCAGTCTGACCTCGGTGCCTGGGAAGGTGATGGAACAGATCACCCTGAGTGCCATTATGCAGCACATGAAGGACACACAGATGATCAGGCCCAGCTAGCATGGGTTCATGAGGGGCAAGTCCTGCTTGACAAACCTGATCTCCTTCTATGACAAAGTGACCTGCTTGGTGGGTGAGGGAAAGGCTGTGGATGTTGT
>JAOXJK010000062.1:19815235-19835299 GCA_025774025.1 Xenus cinereus
TGGTGGAGTCCCCATCCCTGGAGGGATTTAAAAGCCGGGCAGACGTGGTGCTGAGGGACATGGGTCAGTGGTGGTTTTTGTCAGTGTTGGGTTGGTGGTTGGACTCAATGATCTGAAAGGTCCCTTCCAACCCAGACGATTCCATGGTTCTGTTCCTCCTCGGCATCGGCTGGCTCATCCCTGCGGTGTTCGGGGCTGTCAGGCGCCGTGTCTTGTTTCAGGCGGTGTAACGTGACGGGCAGCGCAGCCCCGACCTGCGGCGGGCTCTTTCCCAATGCTCTTGGTGTGAAATTTTCCCATGGTTTTTCAGGAAACTCTTCCTAGCCACTTTTTCTTGGAAGGGACCATTAAGGCGGAAGGGAAGTCTGCAGGCTCCGGGCCAGGTTTCGTAACGCCTCCAGGAGCAACACGGGGACAGCAGTAACTGCATTCAAAAACCAAGCATCGAACGAAAATGATAACCTTTGCACTCCCCGGGTTGTGTAAACATCGCCTTTCTTTTGCTCTGCACGCAACGAAAATGCTACGGAGAAACCACGTGGGCGCAGCTGGCCCCCAAATTGCTTCTTTCACCAAATAAACACCCCGTGGGATTTCTGGCTGCGTGGCGATTGCTGCTCTGGAGGGATGGGGAAGTCTCTGGAAACACAAAATGCTGGCCATGCTGGTACGTACCCCTCCAGCTCCAGGCTCCCACGCATCTAGGCTTTCCCCAGGAGCATGATTGTCTGCTAAGAAGAGGGAAGGAGGGGAAAAAGGGTGACAATTTTACTACATTTGGGGAAATAATGTGGGAAAAGACTTTCAGCTGTCAGAGTTAGATCCCGTTCCTGCTCTGGTGTGAATCCACGGGGGAAAGCCCTGGTGGGAGGAAGACCTGGGGCTCTCAGGACTTGTTGCCAATGCCCCAAAGCAGGAAGATCTGCGAGGAAGAAACGCCAACATGGATGGTACAAGGATAACACGGCGTGTTGATAACTCACCCATGGCTTCCAGAAGCTGCTTTTTGCTGCTTGCCTCCGCATCCCTCGCCTTTGTATTCAAATTCAGCAAAGGCTAAAACAATAGTTGTTGGGTTTTTTTTTCCCCTGGTGAGGAACCGCTCCTGCATGCTGCCGTTTAAAAATACGTGTCTTGTTACCCTGAGGAGTCCTTGTTGTGTGTCTGAGGAAGGGAAAAGCCGTGGGGAGTGGGGAGGGCTGTGGATATCTTTAGACTGATGCGTGTGTTTGTCTGCAGAGACGTGTCCCAGAAGAATTTTCGGTCTGCACCCGCCTCGGCACATCGCCTGGGGACTGGATCAGCCCTCGTTTGGGTGAGATGCAGAGGAAGAAGATAGGAATGTTCTCAGCTCAAGCGGTACATTTGTAAGTGGAATAAGCCAAGCAAAAAAACCATCCCAGTCTGGCGTGAAAATCCTTGTAACCAGAGCTCAGGCTGGGCGGGTGAAGGGGAGTAGGGGGGTCAGCGTCGGCCAGGGACAGGCAGCAGGAGGGTGACAGTCCCTCCTGGCTCCTGTGCACGGAGCAGTGTCCCAGCTGGCTTCCAGGACAAGCCTTTTCAAGGGCAAAGGAGCTGTAAAGCACGCTATACATACGTATTTATGTATGTCCATACGACCTCTATCAGTACGAGCATCTTCTTCATCCACTTCATGAAATACCCTGCAACAGCATCCTGGCCTGTATCAGGAGCAGTGTGGCCAGCAGGACTGGGCCACCAATGGTCCCCATGTAGTGGGCACTGGTCACGCCCCACCTTGAGTCCTGTGTCAAGTTTTGGGCCCCTTACCACAAAAAAAAAGACCTTGAGGGGCTGGAGTGTGTCCAGAGAAGGACAATGGAGCTGGTGAGGGGTCTGGAGCACGTCTTGTGAGGAGCGGCTGAGGGAGCTAGGGGTGTTCAGCCTGGAGAAAAGGAGGCTGAGGGGAGACCTTCTCGCTCTCTCCAACTCCCTGAAAGGAGGGTGCAGCCAGGGGGGGTCGGTCTCTTCTCCCAAGGAACAGGCGATGGGACAAGAGGAAATGGCCTCAAATTGCGCCAGGGGAGGTTTAGATTGCATATTAGGAAGAAATTCTTCACTGAAATGGTTATTAAGCATTCGAACAGGCTGCCCAGGGAAGCATTGGAGTTGCCATCCCTGGAGGTATTTAAAAGACAGGCAGATGTAGTGCTTAGAGATATGGTTTAGTGATGGTTTTTGTCGGCGTTAGGTTGATGGTTGGATTAGATGATCTGAAAGGTCCTCCTTTCCAACCTAGACAATTCTATGAAAATGGTGTTGCGTAACGAAAAAGGACCAAAACTAGCACCTTCAGTGAGAGAGAGGGATTGCACCCCATTTCTTGTGTTCAGGGAGCTGGTGGGCTGCCCAATGCAATTGTTTCCCTGAATTGGCACCATGTGGATCCAGCCAGGCCAGAAACTGGGGCAAAGTGGGAAAATATCGTTGGGTAGGATGTGCAGAGATGCTGCAGATGCTGGGGGGAGGCGGAAAGTGACCAGCTGACAAAAATACAGTCATCGCTTCTTTTGTATACAGAGCAATTTGTTTGGTAGCTGTGCTATTAAGCATTGTTAATCTAGATAAATGCTCTAATCCCATTTAAGTCCATTGCAAAGCTCCTATGCTGACTTTAATGAGGCTAGAGCTTGTTTCATCAAGAGTTCAGAATTTTTTTTTCCTTGGAGCATGGGTGTGTGAAGGGAACAGGGAATTAAAGGAGAGTATGTTTTGAATCTGAAAGCAAACGCACAAACACTTCTTGTGTAAGAAGGAAGAACGCTCTGCTATTGAGGAAGAGGGATGTTTACCCACTTCCTTTGCCTGTACCTTTTAGGTTTTACCTGTATCTCAGTTGAGGAATAATTTGAATATGTCTGTTTTCCACGTATTTCTGGAAGTGGATACTGAATGCAGCTTTGGTTTGACCCAGCATGACCATTGCAGGGGAAGCAGAGCATCTCCGTGCTGTGTGCACTAGGGTTTATTTCTCTCTCTCTTTTACAAGCACTGGCATGGGCACTCAAAACTAGGAGAGGTGACCAGTAACTTCGGAGTTTTAGCTTTTGTGCTGAAATGAGCTTCTAGAAGCCATTTTCTTTTATTTTAAAAAAAACAAAACAAACCTCTAACCTTTTTCTAACTGGAAAGAGGCTGTATAAATCATCTGTAATGATAAAGAAAGGCGTTCAAGTGGATACTTTAAAAAGTATTTAGAAATATAAAAATACCTTAGAAATAGAAATACTTTAGAAGGTATTTCTCAAGGTCAAAATACTTGCTCGTGCACTTAACCTATCCTTCCCTTTACTTGGCCGTAGATTATACCTGCTGAAAACTATATGCAGTGTGTATAATCAGGAAGTTACTCAATTCTGTGTCTGTTGAGGATCAAAGCATTTTGCATCTTCCTTCTGTTCTGGCTGTGAGTGTTGCCAGTTTGTCAAACAAATGGACAAATGATTAGATTCCCAGCATGTCTTCCCCAGCTGGCAGAGGTTTGAGGGAGAAATTGTCTTCAGTGTCTTGAAGGAGTCAAGCAGAATATTGAATTTTGGTTGCTGGTAGTGATTGTTATTTTGTGCACTATTTGGTATTCTCTCTGGTGGAAATGAATGGCTTTCGGGCTTGACCTTTGGCTGGCTGAGGTTGCATTTGAGAAGCAAACACGAAGCTGGACATGGTGTACTGTAACAGCGGAGCCAGCTCTGCGAGGTGAAGGCTTCCTCCTAGATACTGAGCACGCCCCGCTCCAAATTAAGTTAAGGATTGGACTTGAAAAGATTATATGTGCACAGAGCAAGAAGCAGCCATGTTAATTGACTGATTCGCTTTGTTTAATTTTTGATTTAGTGAGAATGCTGAAGTGATGACTCAGTGAGCCATGCTAAGATGTAATCTGGAAATATCATATATAGGATGAGTAGTCCCTTCTAATGCAGTCTGATCTGAATATTAGATTTATTTCATAATTGATTTCCTCTGCAGGAAGAGCTACTCGTGTCCAAAGTATTGCAATTAAAAAGAAAAAAAGAAAAAGATAAAAAATACCCAGACTGTTTAGCCTGTGGCTGTTGGTGGGCTGATGAGCTAAACAAGTGGTGTGATTTGCTTTTCAGAAGGGCTGTGGCAATTATGGGACAAGTGCAGCTGAGCAAGTGCGGACTGCATGATCGGAGAGGCTGCGCCTCGGTGCCAAGTGCTGGCCTGACTTAACGAGAGCAAGAAACCACAATGTTAATTTACTGGATCGATTCTATCTCGAGGAGCACCTGGGGGACAGCAATGCAGCTTTTGCACTTTGGAATAGTTTTCCCTTATTAGACTTCCCAAATTTCTGGGTGTTTTGTGTGCTTGGAACCTGCCATCAAGAGGCTTTTAAAGAAACAAAAACCCCCGAACAAACAACCCCCTACGCTTACAGGCCACCTGCACTCCCCACCTCTCCAAACCCCCAAAAATCACCCTGAAACCAAAAACTTGAAGTGTTTAAATGCAAGCAGTTACTTTGGCTGCATCTCTGAGGCTGTATAATTCAAATAAACACGTATCGGGAAGTACAAAACTGCACTGGAGCCCCCAAAGATGGGAGCGATTCCTGAGCAGGTTAAAGCCAGTGGTTTGGGCACTTTACATGCGATGACTTTGTGGGTGTTGTGAGAAAGTGAAAATCAATGAATGGGACACACAAATGATTCGGAGGAGCAAAGTTTTAATGGGGCAAGCGTTGTTTTTCATAAGTTGTGAATCAGTCTTTGAGGTGGAAAAGAGTCAGGCAGACTCTGTAAGGCTGTTGAGGTAGTTCAGACTCGCTTCCTCCTGTTGGGAAAGGTGAAAGAATTAGCATTTAGAGTAGCAGAAGTTGGTAACAGAACCATCTGTCTTACTAAATGTGCTTTGAGAAGCAAGAGGCCATGGTGTGATGGTGTAGTTTATTGGCTTGGCTTGCAACGTTATCTGAAGTGTAGTGCTATTCCTCCTCTGTCCATCACCAGCACTGTACCTGTACCTTTGGGACAAGAAGCCCAGTCCTGAAAAGCCCTCAAACAATGTGGCAAAATCAGAGCCACAGGAGGAGTCCTTTTGGTGGAAGACAAATTTTGTCAGCTTTCAACTTTTCATTTTGCTGTTTATTCTGAGCGAGAGAAGTTTAAGGGAGAGTTACTATGAGTTTAGTGAAATTAGAAACAATTTTTAAGACAACGAACCACAGGGGTGAAGCACAATTGGCAGTAATGATGATGTCCACTTCTGCCTGGATTTCTTGACCAAGATCTGTAATGACTGGCTTATTTCTTTCTTCTGTTATTACCACGCTGTACTTGAAAACTTCCTTTTCAGAACTGCAGAAATTGTTCTTTTATTGTAGTCCTGTTTTTCTTTTAACATCTGAAAAAAGAAAAAAAATCTTTTAAAATAGCCACTGGGAATATATGCTTGCTAAGATAAGTGAATTAAAATTTGAAAAAACGGTCAGATTTATTTTGCTTCTGTGTACGTTCAAAATTAGAGTCAATTTCATAATGTTTTTGCAGTTTGACAAGAAGTAATTGTTGATAGTGAATGTTTCAATGCAAAAGTCTCAATTGTTCTATATTTTTGCCAGCCTATTGCTAGTTAAAAAATAATGGGAACATCTAATATTGGAGGCAAAAGTGGAGATGAAGGGTGATATTTTCTCTTGAGTATTTTTTGACATTCTTAACGAGGCAACGGAGAATGCCTTTATTCTGGTGTTTTGTCTTTTCAATACTATTTAGGAAATCTGCTTGTGTGTGTGTGTGATGTATAATATATGAAAACCGTAATGAGTGGAGATCAGTAATCTCTAGTCTCTGCCCAAGGCATCGTTCACCATGGTATCTGAGCATCTAACAAATCAATTTGCTTGCCATTCAGTCTGTTTGACTTCTCTGCTACATCAAAACCCCACTGAAGTTAATAGAGAGGCTCCTATTGATTTTGGCAGTGTTTGGATCTCATCCTGACTTAGTTCTTCCTTTCTTCTTACTTTTCCCCTCGCTCTTTCTGATCCCTTGTCTGAAAGGACTCGGAAAGCCTTGGAGAGAGGCAAGCTGCATTTCAATATGTGCCTAAGCCAGCAGAACTTGGAGGGATCTTCAGCAAGGGAGATCCACTGATAAGGAAAGCACTAAGGGAGCTGAGATGGATTTGCTCAATTTCTCCATTTTCTGTCTCTTGTAGCCTGGGAAGACTGTGGTTGGTGAGGCGTTACTGGAGATCCACAGGTCGTGCTTATGTAGAGATTTATAAATTAGGGTCAGGGCTTTGGGATGTGAACAAAACTGTGCGGGTGGCTTTGTGGGAGCAGTGTGTCTGCTTGGGACCATGTTTGTTCAGATACAGAGCTGAGATCATTTTCTCATACAGCCGAAATAGTCACAGCTTTGTGCTGTGGGAGGTGGATTGTAACTGCTTAGGGGGGTGCAAAGGCACCCTACTCTTGGGGTGGTCTGTGATGGAAATCCATTAGGTCTGAGTGCTTCCCTCACAGAAGAAAGAGGTCAGAATCACAGAGGGGCAGGGGTTGGAAGGAACCTCTGGAGATCACCTAGTCCAACCCCCCTGCCAAGCAGGATCACCCAGAGCAGGCTGGACAGGAATGTGCCCAGGTGGGTTTGGAATATCTCCAGAGACAGACTCCACACCCTCTCCGGGCAGCCTGTTCCAGGGCTCTGCCACCCTCACAGGAAAGCAGTTTTTCCTCGTGTTCAGGTGGAATTTCCCGTGTTCTAGTTTGTGCCCGTTGCCCCTTGTCCTGTCACTGGGCACCACTGAAAAGAGTCTGTCCCCATCCTCTTGCCCTTTAGATATTGCTCAGCATTGATGAGATTCCCCTCTTGCTCTTCTCTCCAGGCTGAACAGACCGCTATCTTTGTATTATATGCTGACTGTTTTGTACTAAGTCTGAGACCAGAGGGAGAGCAGTGGCAGGGACGTGGGGAGCTTGGTCTGCCAGGACTTGGTTACTGCTGGGCTCCGGAGAACCCTGGTCAGGAGAGTGACTATGCTCTGTAGAGCCCTCAGCTGCCACCCAAATTCCCTGATGGACTTCATCCTCAATCCCGTAGGACCAATATTCACAGTGTAGGACTGGAAAAACCAGAGTGGAGCTGCCTGCTAGAAGTGGCAGAGCTGCTGCACTGGAGGGAGCTGCCCCTAATGGGGCAAAAGTTGAGTTATTCAGACTTAAAGGCAGTTACTTCTACATGTTTCGTGTTATTTAGGCCAGCTATAAAGGCACATGGAAGCTAAAGAACTCTCTGATGACATTGACACTGAATGATATTCCCCTCACAGTAAAAGCCAAAAAAGCTTAAATAGGAGAACACGTTGCTTGTTTCATTGCAAGGTAGGTCTGTGAAAGGTCTGTGAACCAGGTAGGTATCAACGTCTCTTCTGTGTAGATACAAATGTAAGAGACATCTCACCAGCACATATACCTAACTATTGCAAGATTTGGGGGCTGATAGGACACCTGTGGAGAAGAACACCCAAGTGTTTGGATGTGTTTTGAAGTCCCGTAAAGCTCTAGTAAGAAACAGGCACACCCTCCTATTAGCATTCATACAGGGCAATGTGTTTGATTAAATCATTTGGCAAACTGTTGCTTGGTAAGTCTGGTTGATAGATGTCTCCATGTATTTTTGCTGCCTGTTGCTTTAGCCAGCAGTTAGTTATTTGTTGACTAACATAGGTTATGTTGACTTACGTTGGCTAACTGTAGGTTAAAACTTTCTGTCTAATTGGGAAAAAAAGTGCACGGCTCTCACACCAGGTTAAATGCTCTCAAGCTGCTTAGATGAAACTTTATTTTAGTAGTGGCAGGAATCAGTATGTCCCATTTTTGGAATTCTTCTTTTGTCACTTTGGGTTCTCAAGACTTCAAGAATATCGTCTTATTACATTTAACACAATAAATTGCCAATGGCTGGGATCTTCTCACACTAACTCAACAGCTTTTGGGTAGGTAGCAGAATGTGTTTCTTTTCTGTGTAGTTCATCTGTAGATGGCTTGAAAGATTCAGTAGTGTTTTCCGGTATTACAGAAATGCATGTACAAGGAAACCTTGCAAAAAATGGTGGTGAAGCTGCTTGGGGTTTAGACTGATGTCTCAGTTCCTAAAAGGGGTTGCATGGAGAGCAATTGGAAGCCCCAGTTAAAATAGAAGTATAATCTTTTCACAATGGATATCATCTGACAGCTCATGGCTAGTCCAGCCAGCCAGGGTGTACATATGTGAAATTCATATTCTCAAATAAACACACGTCCCAATAAAACTGAATAAATAAAACGGCTTCCTTTTGGCTCGGTGCCTTCAAGGTCATGTCCACGTAAGAACGTTCAGCCCCAGCTTGCGCTTGCATGGACTGCAGCTCTCCACTGAGCTGTGAAAATTCACACAGGGAAGGTCGGTAAGAAGAACTGTAAGAAAGTGCTTTGCCATTTTTTGTTGTGTTCTAACGTGTAAAAATTATGACTAGAAATAATTAGGGGAGACTGTCTGATGATGCAATAACTATAATTATTGTACGTGTGTTGCTACTTAATTAGTAAATCCGCTGCTGGACCCCACAGAAGTGCTGTTGCTTTGGGGACAGGTGGTTAATAGTTCCAGGGGGTTTCCAGCATTAACTTTATGCTCATTTTAGCTTCTATAAAAGTCAAGCTGCTCCGTTCTCCTTGTAGCCTCTTGATCTCCAAGTCTGGATGTGCCCCCTTGCACCCTGCTGTTACTAACTTCGGTAGAGTAGGATTCTGGTAGACTTCTGGTGTTGAATCTGTGATACTACCCGTGTGGTGTGGTATTGACTTCGTGTGGGAGAACACAGGAAGGAGAAAGGACTTCTGGATTATAAGCAGAGTAGTTTTTTGTCAAAGACACTATTCTGTAGTGCAGCAGGTGCTAAAAATAAGACACCGAGATTTACCTTATTCCATAATAGTGGGTAGCATAACTGAGTTCAACCAATTAGAGCTGATTTCTTGAAAGCTTTTCCATTTATAAAAGCCTAGATGACATTTGCTTTCAGTGGAATATTGTCAAGTGAATGATTTTATTCATTTAGGTCTCAATCCTTACAATTTCTACCCAGCAAGTACTCATGTGTTTGAAGCCAAATTCTTAGCTGCTTTTGTGAGAATAGTTTCAGGCAACTGATGGAACCTCTCGCAGACCGAAGACCTAATCAACGTGATTGTAATCCAGTTATCGAACTGAATACCGACAGCCATGTCTGCTCTAAGGGAATATTAAAGATGTGCTGCCAGATGTCACAGCAAAAGAGAAATGCTAGAACATGCTTGGGGAAACCACAAGGCCACGGTATTAACTGAGAACTGAACTATAAATAGGCTTGCATGCAGTTGATAAAAAGAGAGCTTTACTTCCCCATTTGGGTCAGCCCGAGCACTTTTATGGCAAACCTCAGGTACTTGCCACGGTTGCCAGGAAATTAGTACCTTACAGCAGTGTGTGCATCCAGCCCCTTCTATTTGCTGGGAACGTACGAATTACCAGGGATCATAACTCTTAGAGGCCTTAGCTGAGATCAAGGCTGCATTGAACTAGGTATTAGATGAATGCAATCGTGTAAGAGATGGTCCTTGCCTTGAGAGGGTAAGTAGTAATAGAAAGGACAGAAGAAAGGAGAGGAGAGGAAAAAAGGCCAAGTGAGCTGTAGAATTGCAGCCTTTAGTGGTAGGTTGTGGCAGATCTGTCAGCGGCTGTTAAATGTGAGGGGACACGGTGCCGAGGGGGACGATTTGGTGCCTTTTGGGCTCCGGGGGGGCATCGGTTCACTCATCCTCTGTTGCTCCCCTGGCACTTGCTACCGCCACGGGGTGGATGGGATTCAACCTTGGCCCTGACACAAGCTCTTATGTCCATGTCCCCTGGCTCTCAGTCCAGTGTCTTGTCCCCTGAACTGCACTGTCTCGAGTGTATTTGTTGGGCAGTTTGTCAGGTTTGTGGTGGGTTGGATTTCTTTTTTTGTTGTTGTTTTGGGGCACTTTGATATCAATATCCTTTTTTAAAACGGGTTGATTAAATGTACATGTTTGTCAGGCAGGTGAAACCACTTTAAATGTGCAAAAACCCCGAGAAACTCCTGAGAAAATATTTTGACATAAGAATTTTTTTGGTAATTGTGATTAGTGATTTGTTTCATTTTGTTCCACTGAGATATCATTAAACTCGGCATGCTCTCCAACGCTACTTATGTAACAGGCAATCTTATATATGTTTTTAATCTCCTTTCATTTTTGTAAACCTTTAAAGTGTTTAAAGGAGCAAAACATCTCTGTAGGGAGTTTTCCCTCAAAGACAAATTGGCCTTCAGCCTCCACAGGAAATCAGTGGTGTTTGGGTGCTAGCACCTACTCATCTCATGGAAAATCTCTATCCAAAACCCAAAGCTGAACAGAGAGCCCAAAGATAGGATTGCTTCTGGGGTTCTCCTACGAAACTGTTACGATGGCTTGTGTCTCAGGACATAAGGGACAGGTTTATTTGCCTTGTTTATATATTCATAAAAAATATAAGCAGGATAAAAATGAAGCAAGGAAATGCGAGTCCTGCTATCATGCCATGCTTTCCTTTTTAGAAAGTAACATCTATGCAGCAAAGTGTAGCCATGATGCAGACATGTTCACTGTGAGTGCTGAAGCAGTAAAGGACAATTTTAAGTTTGAATTGTGCTTAAAAAGTTTCAGGAGATGCAATAGGCACTGTACGGACACATGATTAATATTAAAGCAACCTATCCTGTTTTCTCAGCTTTAATCTGGAAATGGAGTGTGCTTAATAATGAATTCTCCAACTGCCCAGGCAGGCAGTCATACAAAAGCAAAAGTATTTGATTTGTCTATGGCTTTGAATTTTTAATGAAAACTCAAGTCAATCTCCTATGTGGAACATACCGCCTGAGGACTTGTATCGGAATGATATTTTTCACTGAGTTTCATACTTCTGTGGAGGAGAATGCTATGAATACCTCATGATTAAGTCACTTTGTATCTTGCCATACAAGACTGTAAGAGTATAAATTATTCAAGTTTAGTGGGTGTTAAGAGACTTCTGCATCAGTTGTGCTCTGAATATAGAAACCAGGAGGCTTATTCAGCAAAGAAAGATATTTGAAACAGCTATTGGCAACTTTGAGAAATGTTGTTTTTAAAAAGAATGAGAGGGTGTGACTAGTCAAAAGTATAACTGAATGAGCACGTGGTTTTTAACAAAAGTCGTTGCTTTGTGCAGCTCTTCACTACTAGTGATGAAGTCCTAACAGTAGAGCAGGATTTTGGGTTTCATTCTAAGTTCTTTCGGTGTGTTTTGAGCGTAAGTATTTATAGTTATAAACCAGAACCAGATTCTGTCACTTCTCTTTGGTGTCGTCGTTATCTTTACGTGTCAAGGAGCCGCACTGGAGGTTAAGGCAGACTCCATTGGTGTAGAAAAGTCCATCATCCTGCAGATGCAGGGCTGTCCAGCAGCTAATTTAAAGCTGTAGTAGATCCTTGGTGCCTGCTTGTGCTTTAAATCTTTGCACAAAGCCCATTTGCTGTAAAGCTGTGCAGAAATACTCAAGAACTCCTGAATATGACCACTTTTGTTTGTCAGCGTCAGTCAGTGGAGAATTCCCCTCAGGAAATAGCGCTGACGCTCTCCTTCCTTGTCGGATTCTGCTTCCCTCAAGTCGCTGGATGAGACGAACACAGCTTGATTCTTGGATCAGGCTCTATATGCTCTGAGGAGTGTGCAGATACTGTATTGTGCACCCACAAAATGTTAGAGAAACGCTATCCAAGCCTTAATTAGGAGGGTTATACCTAAGCAGGGAGACAAAATTTTCACCAAATGAAAGATTTGCTGGTTTGCAGGTTTCATCTGTCGTGCTTCAAGCCAGTGTTTTATAGCATGTATATACGTTATACATGCAAGGCCACATGATGCCTGTAATCATTGCTAAGATGTTTTACGTCTCACATTTAACAAGTAGAAAAACAAAACAAAGAACAACAACAACAAAAAAAACACAACCAAAAACATGTGAAAGAGGCTTGCCATAGAAAAGCCCATCTGAAATACAACACCTGCTTGTAATTATCCAGCGAGGACCACTGTCTCTTTCCTGTAAGAAAATTCTTATATATGGAGGTACATAATAATCTTAAGAAAGATACTCTTCATCAAGGTGGTCTGTGGAAACTAAAGACAGCCTGCCGATTGGCATTTGAGATGGCTAAATAAAGTAAACTTCATAAACTAGTGAAGTTTTATATAGACTGTCCCCATTTCTGTTAAGGGTAAAATAATTTACCACTTACCTTTTAGATACCTAATGTGGTTTATTGCCCCTTCCAAGGAATTATTTGGATATCTGAGTGATTGAATTGGGCGCTTTATTTCCATTGGTAGGATCTCATTATTCTCCTTGTTTTCAAGTCAGCTCCGTAATTGTTGGTTGAAGGTGGCATCCCCCTCCTCTGTGTGTGTGTGTGTTTTTCCTGTTCACTTAGAAAAATAATATCAAAATACATGAGGTTTGATTGCTTCGGGAGTTACACTCCGATCGTACTTAGATTAGGGAATTTTAAATGCAAATTGAGAGTAGCTATTGTTCAGTGGAGAAAGCTGCTTTGTCCTCGTTGGTACGTGAGGATTTCATTTGGTGCTTCAATAGAAGGATATTGGATTGGGCTGTTTGTTGCAAGGCCACAGTTTCAAAGAAGGATATTAATAGAAGGATATGAAATTTTACTGTTTGTTGCAAGACTTGGATTCCTGTGACGTGAACAAACTTCTTCAGCTTCCATTTAACGGTTTCCAGTTTTATGAGAATTTCCATATGAAACAGTGCCTTTCTTGTGTTTCTGAATTCCTCTCTCTTCTCTATTGTTTCAGTACTACATTTGCATGGCTCCTGTTGAGTCCATAAAGGAATTAAGTGTCCATGAAGAGACTGATTTATTTTTTTAGTGTAAGACTGGCTGGTCTCTATGGCCACCTGTCTGATGTGGCTTTTCAGTGGTGCCGTCAAAGCTATACAACTTGCCTATTTGGTTCATGTTTACTCTTTTCAGTCTTCTGTGGTTAATTTTCATATGCATTTAATCTCTTTTCCATATGCTGCATACACGTGCTGTACGTAGCCATGGTAATGCAGCAGTAAACAGATCCTGCATACGATGAAAATGGATCCTTTTAATTAATCTTGCATCGCGATGTGCATGCTTAAAAATAAAAAGGTCATACAATTTTAGTTACTTGTGCTCCTTTTGGCACTGCCAGCAGTAACTATAGCTTTTCCTTCATCCACATGGCCTCGGCGCCTCCTTTCCTGCCATTTATAGCAAGCATCCACCTCCTCTCCTTTTGGTTTGTGGTGCTGAGATCAGAATGTAGATGTGTTCTGGTCTGGCCCTCATGTGCCCACCCTTGTTCCCATGGGTGTTATTGGCACCTCTTTGTGACAGTTCATATAAGTATTTTTGAAGGTTTGGGGTTTTTTTTTCTTCTCTTGTCTGTACCAGGAGAAATTCCGTGGGCATTTACTTCTGCCTAGCTGCTGGTGATGAAAATTGGTGAAACCTTCTTTTTTTGAATGGCCTCCCTTCAAGGGACATTCACAATCAGGCGTTTGTGGGGATTAAGCTCTTGATGGCCCTGCAATCCTTTTGGGGGAAAAAAGCATCAGAAATGAGGAGCCGCGTTACACATGTGTCCATCGCAGTGGGGCTGGGGGACAATCAGGGTGTCGCACGGATATCGGGGTTGTCAAGTTGTGGCCGTGGGGAAAACTCACCCTTTTCATCCCAGCTCTTCACCTCCCTGGAGGATGAGGGGAAAAATCAGCGTTCGTTAGAAGGCTCTTTCATGACATCCTGCATGGATTTTAATTCTTGCTTTGGAAGGGTGAGAGAGCCGTGGGGAGCTCTGCAGAGCTCCGAGTCTGTTGTCCCCAGGAGCCCAGGTGCTGCCTCCTCTGGCTTTATCTCCAGAAACAGGAATCATTCCCATAGGCATCTTCCCCCTGGCTACAACAGGCTCCTCACCAGAGGATTAAATTTTCCTGGGTGTAAACAATTAATGGGCACATTCATTTCCATTTCAGGAGTGTTCGGATGTCTTCCTTTTACTTAGGAAGTTTGTGGGTGCTGAGGGTTGAAGTTGGGTGTGTGCACCTACATAAGCTTTTCCTAAAAATCTGTGTGGTTTGGGAAGCACAGCTTTTAAAACATAAAATGAAAAGTAACACCAACTTTAAACAGTGGCCCTTCAAGTAGCAGCTTGAATAACCCCACTAATAAATAAGTTATTATCTGATTAATTTTAGCTATAGAAGCACTTGAGTCCTCCCTGTTTTAAATGTTGCATCGTGGCAGGGCTGCATCTGCGTTGGGTGGATGAGATGCTAGGACATGGTGACATGATGCCTGGAGTGTTCCTGGAGCATCTCCAAGGTGGGGGGCTCTCGGTACGGCCCCTCAAAGTGCCCCAGCTTGGCTGCAGGGATGGCTTGGGGTGGGCGAGACGCATGGCAGAAGGGGACAGCGGGGCAGAGCGGTTGAACCCTGCCTGTCTGGAAACTCAGCTGAGCGTCACATTCCCTCTGGGGACAGCTGATGGGCAAGAGCTGATCCGTGCACGTAGCTGGGACCAGCAACCTGGCATTTTGGCACCTCTTGACCTCTACATACCCACAAAGGTACGAATTCAAGTGTGGTTTGTGTTTGCGGCCTCAGTGTACGTGGCACGTATCTACACGCTTTAGGTCTGTACTCCAGGACTCATTTTCTGAGAATTTGGCACCTACTTATTGATTGGTTTTGAATTACCGGTCCCCTTTGTAAAGAATTTATCAGACAACTGCTCTCCTCGAGGGCCTGAGATCCCTCGCTTGCACACCGGTTCTCACAACTGCTTTTTTCTGCTGAGAGATGAGTATTTTGGGGTAGTCGTTTTTCCATCAAGTCTTTTGTTGCTACTTGCTGCACAAAAGGGTTATATCTCACTGATATTTTTCCCAATGAACATCTCGATGAGTAAAAGCGTAATTTGGCAGACATCTGCCAGTTCACAAAGAGGCACTGTTTACAAGTAAAGAAAAGTTATTTGTTGACATGGTAATTTTGCAGTATAATGTATACTGCAGCCGCAAAGAGCTGTGAGCTATCACAGATTTAAAAATAGAAAGCCAGAGAATGTATGGGTTGCTGTGGGAAATGCACTTGAAATCAGTTATTTGACATTGAAAACTAAATTAAAATGTGTATTTTTTAGGAGGTCTAAAGACTGCAGTAAAGCTACAGAAGAATGTCACAAGGAGCGGGCTGGGTCTTGTTCTTGTATCAGCTTTGGTTGGGAAAGCAGAGGGAAGAGCTGGGAAAGCTTTTCCTTAGTGGTTGTGGCTGGTGGTATTTAATGTAAAAATGACTTTTTCCTGTCTCTTTTTTTTTTTTTTTTTTTTTTACCTCTCTTTTCAAATACCCTTAAAATGGTTGGATTTTCTGTCTTGCTTCATTCCCCTAGGTCCTCTGCATTACTTCTGTTGGCCAAAGTAGTTGTATTATTTTCAAAGTCTACCTCTTTTTGCTAAAGACACTTTGGCATCTCGTCTCAATTGCAATAGGTTGTCATATTCCTCAGTTTGTGTATATTTTGGCGGACCTTGCTGCTCTCCAAACAAACGTAAGCAGAACAGGGGATCTCAGAGTAGGTTTGACTGGAAATGCCATACTTGGACAGAAGTTTTCTGTATTTTAACATATTGAGCAGGGATCACATCTTCTTCTCTCTTCAGTGTTAGCTTGTACAGTGAGTCCAGTCAGATTTTTGGATATGGGTCTTTGTCCATAATCTCCACGTCCTCAGGGTAGTGGCAGCAAAAGTCTATTTATCTACTAATTTGGTAGTATAATGATTTGCTCTTTTAAAAGAGCATATCTCGGAGACCTCGCTGGATTCAGCCCTTTCTTTTGTAGATGAAGACTCCATTAGTCCTGTTTACGCTGCCTGTGATTAAAAAAGTTATCTTAAATGAGTACAGAGCAGAGCCTGGCAGGGTGTTCTGAAGCTTGTGCTTTTAACAAGCAGCAGAGACAGTTCAGAAACTGCCATCTCCTTGACCATGGGCAACTGGAGAAGTCCAGAAGTGGGCATGGTATGAGCTCAGTTGCTCACATGAATTCCATGGCTGCCTTCTCGCCTAGAAAGATGACTGGTTAAGAGGGAGATGTTACAGCTGGGTCCCTTGTGGTTGGGAAGCTATGCGTCGGAGATGCCTCAGTTAGTAAATAAGGGTGCTTGTTTCAAATTAAACAAGTGGGGACAGTATGCTTTGAAGCACGTAGAATCATAGAACAGTTAGAGTTGGAAGGGATTTTAAAGATCATCCAGTTCCAGCACCTTCCACCAGACCAGGTTGCTCAAAGCCCCATCCAGCCTGGCCTTGAACCCCTCCAGGGATGGGGCAGCCACAGCTTCTCTGGGCAACCTGGGCCAGGGTTTCACCACCCTCACAGCAAAGAATTTCTTCCTGAGATCTCATCTAAATCTCCTGGCTTACAGTTTAAAACCATTACCCCTTGTCCTATTGCTACACTCCCTGATAAAGAGTCCTTCCCCACATCTTGAAACACCACTGGTGGTGCAGCCAAGATTCCTGTAAATGCCTAGCGTAGATCATCAAGAAAAGAGCACGGCATCTGAGGAGAAGGGAACCTTCCAGGTCCAGGCTGTGTCCCCTCGGTGCCTCGCAGCAGCCAACGGGGGTGCTTTGCTCCATGGGTGTGGGTTGTTGGTGGTCTTTTCTGTCAATCTGGGAGGAACTGGCATGCCGTTGTGTCATGACGTGATGCTCCCTCAGCCTGTGGTCAGAGACTCTTGTCATTGTGTGAGGTTTCTTGGGACGCGTAAGGTTAAACGACAGGGCAGAGTTCAGCTGCTCCCCCCCAGTAATGTTTAATGTTACAATATAGTCGTCTTTTTATCCTGAACTTTTCATATACTTATGGCATGAAGTTTACACAGGACAGAAAAAGGTAAAAAGCTTTTGGAGAAAGAAGAATCTATCTACTGCAAATAGTGCCTTTTTTTCCTTTTTTTTAAAAAAAAAATCTTTATTTATTTTCCCCCTCGTCTTCTATAGCTTAGAGCTGGTATTTGAGAAGTAACTGGAGCAGTTCAACGCAGCGCCGAGTGTTCTTACAGCCAGGGTTTGCTGCTAATGAAATGACCTTTCTTCAAGAGCCTGGAAAATGTGTTCAATAAATTAGTTAATAAAAAGATCAAAATTCACATTTATTGAGATTAGAGTGTAGTTAATTTTGATGACACCGTATCTGTAAACATATGTTAATTATAGAATGCTTGATCACAGATGATATTTTTTTAGGCTTAATTTAATTACCCAATAATAACACACACATCCTATTTTCACTTGCCTGGGAGCAGGTAAACATAGATGAAGAAACAGTTTCAGAGAGATACTGTGAGTGATCCAATTAAAATGATAACTGTTTGTTTGTAGGTCTGCTTAAGTGACGTTTAAAATTCTTTGAGATTTTGAAAAGATGTTTCTGGTTTGGCACCAGTAACAGGTTGGTTTTATAACGAAACTTCTTTCCCTTCTTTGTGTCCCTTTGTTCAGAGATGAGATAAAAACTGAATGAATAATTGCATGCTTGATAAAAGTAGGTTTTATTTATCCACTGAGAAAATAAACTGCTTGTGGGGAAAAATGTTATACATTCGAAGTTTATTAATTGAATTTGCATGATGAATTCTTGGTCTGTGTATTGCTTGTGACAAGATGTTTTCAAACATTCAGTAAGTAAAAGTTGAAGTGAATTGGTCATTTTCAATAAGTTTTTATTCTGTAACTGAATCAGTCTAATTCTGTTAGTGAGATGTCTGTATATATATTCTGTCAATATTACAATATTTTTATTTGTTTTTTGTTCTCTTTATATTTGTTTATGGTGGAATTCTGCACATGCTTTCCTGCAAATTATTTGAAAAGACAAGACTCTTAGAGATGAGAAAAATCTTGGATTTTTTTCATAGGTGAATTATCTGCTTTGCATGACTTAGTTTTATGACTATGACAATGTAATTTTTTCAGAGTTGTGGAATTGTTGAGCCTAATAATAAGAAAAGCCAACTAGACATTTTAGTTTAGTAGTTTTCATTTCCAAAAAAAAAGTGTTTTTTAAAAGAAAGCTTAAATTGCAGTATTTGCACAAATTTGAAAGAAAATTCAGGTAAACCATACTTTGGCGACAGCTCTTGCTCAAATAAGATTTTCCTCAGATTTTAATTTTCACATTTATTCTGTACACACTTTGTCGTAATGGATTTCACTAGTAATTAATTGATTGGAAATTAAGTAGTAGACTTGTAACTTCAGATGAGGGAGTATGTAAAGCAAGGTATGATTTATAGGTCTGCCAGTTTCTTTTAATTTAAGTTTTTCCATGCAGAACTAACTTTAGGAGAGATGAAATACTTTGAAAGGAATAATAGGAAGTAAATGTCATGAAAACTGATAGTTTAGATGGCTGCTCGATATTTTTTCTAAAAAAAACCCCCAAAACCAAAAACAAACCAAACCCCCATGTATATAATAATAGGACAGAATTACATCGCACTGTGCAAAATTCTACCTCCTACTCTACTAACAGAAACTCAGGAGAGTTAATTGAATTTGATATTCACTCTGTAGTGCAGAAAACTCTTAAAAGCTCATGTGGTGTTCTCCTGATGTGATTAATTGGTTATAGAAATAATAACTTGACAAGTTTTTTTTTGTCGGAGAGCTGCATCATGTTTTGCTCATTTTATTTGGTAAATTCTTCAGCCTTCCTAACTTATCTTTTTCCAAATATGAGGCATGAAAATAAAAGATAGTATGAGCTTGGGTTTTATTAGCTATGTTAATTTGTGTTCTTTAATGCACCGAATCAAACCACGCAATTGCTATCAATATGCCAGTATTCATTTCTTAATATATTGCAACTGAAGTCCTTAATGGCTTCTCCTAAATCCTAGGATTCTTTCTCTTTTTGAGGTTTTTGAGACAAACTGTGTCCCATGAACAAAGCAAAGGCACCTGTGTCTGCTTAATATTTTTAGCCTGCCGCAGCATATGCAAAAGTGCTTTCATGTAGCATTGGGACCACTGTTCCCCCTCTTCAAGAACTCCTCCTTTATTTTGCTCTATTTGTGAAAGGAGGTGATTCCAGCCTTTCCCCTTATTTCTTTTTACCGTTTCACAAATTTGTTGTATTGGAACAGATTATAGTTGCTCAAACACCGCTTTGGGTTTTTCTCTAAGCCCATAAATATACCAAATCCTTTCTTTCACAAGAAAGACAAACTAGTGCAAGCTGTATTTCTTTGAAGCTTTCCAAACATCATCCTACTGCTGCCTGGCTTTGTTTTTCCCTCTTAAAATACTTCCTAAAGAACTCTAGGTATTAAATATGCATGTATTTAAAAAACGTAACAAAACCCCAAACCACATTTGTAGCAGGATGTAACAGTTTTGAGTAGGTCTCCGTTTGGTCAGGAGCATTTGGACTTTTGGGTGCTTTCCCTGAAGAGCCACGAGTGCTGTTCCCGGGAGGTGGGCTGCGGGCACCAGGGCCATCTGAATGTCATGGATGGAATCCTGGCGCTTCTGAAGGCAAGTGCTGTTGACTGTAAAAGGTCTAGGATTACAGTCAAGGTCTTGTATTTGGTCTGGCGTAAAATGTCACGGTTGTCCCTTACAGTGTGCGGCTCCCCAGGCTCTGTGGGAAGGGGAGAAGCTGCTGGTGAGACTGGGTGTGATCACAGCGGTGCCTCTGCAAACCCCCTTGCCCTCTCCTGGGCCCAGGCACCTGGTGAGGGTTCTGATGGGGCAGAAATCATAGAATGGTTTTGGTTGGAAGGGACCTTAAAGACCATCCAGTTCCACTCCCTGCCCTGGGCAGGGACACCTCCCACCAGACCAGGTTGCTCAAAGCTCCATCCAGCCTGGCCTTGAACCCCTCCA
>JAOXJK010000062.1:19844699-19861264 GCA_025774025.1 Xenus cinereus
GGCTGGATGGGGCTTGGAGCAACCTGGTCTGGTGGGAGGTGTCCCTGCCCAGGGCAGGGGGTGGGACTGGGTGGTCTCTAAGGTCCCTTCCAACCCAAACCATTCTGTGGTGCTATGAACAGTGAATGGTACCCACTCCCATGATTATTGATGATTTATGACTCATGTTAAAAGCAGGAAAGATAAATTGTGCTGTTTTCACCTCTAGTGAAGTCAGCATGATGTTTCAGTGAAAACCAAAGTATTGAATGCATTGCATTGTTGTTTGAAAGTTTCACTTTTGATATCGATAGAATTTTAAATGCCATTCTTGCCAATGTGTAAAGCTGGATCATCACACTTAAATGTCTAGTCCTATGAATTAACTGCTGAGTTTTCTGGATTAAAACGGTGTAGAAGTTGCAGTTAAAAGGAAAAGTGGGTCCAGTGCCTGAACTGAATGTGAAAAGCATTTGAACCCTGTGAAGGCTGTCATGGTAATCAGAATATTTGGTTGGGTTTAACACTTGAGCTGCTTAGCCAGGTTCTGAAAATATTTCTGGTTTCTTTCCTCCTTCCTATCTGGAAAGAGAACCCGAGGGATGTATTCTCTTTGCTATTAGGATTTTGCCAATATGGAAATCTATTGGCAACTCTGTAAAACAAGGAGAATCATGTGTGATCTGGAGTAAGACAAAGCTGCTGCCAGTGATCTTTGCCTCTGGTGTAAAGGAGTGGCTTCTGGAGCTCACGTGCTCCGCGCTGCCCTCAGAGGCAGGGAAAACTTTAAAACTAGACAAATGCAAATTCTGTGTGGGTCATTCAGGCATCATAAAGATGGGAGTTTCATGAATACCTGTCTCTGAACATTGTTTGGCTGAAAAGAATAAATTTGAGTTCATGGTGGTTTGCTTTGTACCCAACAAAACTATGGGGAAAAAAATAACAGAGACTGTAGCTGTCTTCCTCCTCTTCTTACCAGCCCACCTGAGCTCCAGCAGAATTCTCGGGGGGAGTCTGATGCTTCTCCTCATCTCAGAGAGTCAGAAAAAGACAAAATAGCTCTTTTCCTCCCTAGAAATTTTACATCATTATCTGCAAGAATCAGAATGCTGCTGCTTCCCACTTGGGAACAGGATAATTCTCACGTTGTGATAAATTAGTGCCTCTGTGACATGGGAGGAGTTGGTGAATCACAAGTGTTTTCCAGTTTTGCACTTGGCTGTTTTGCTTTTCTGCTTGTCTTTGTGTAGGTAGGTATCTCCTTCATGGTCCTTCAAGCCATTTGATGGGTCCTGTTAATTGCCATGTTCTAGAGCTCAGCTAAATTTAGTCAGTGGATACTTGTGATAAATTAGTGTCTCTGTGACACGTCGTGTGCCCTCCCAGCTAAGGGCACTTTGTGTTTCAGTTGCCATTGACGGGGAGCACGGAGAACTGCTCTCGCACGGGCTCGGTTGCTGCTGGGAGACACGTGCCACCAAGGTGAATGGCTGCAGAGGTGGCTTCTGGTGTCCTCTGAGACTTCCTCAGGTGAGGCACCAATCTGAAAAGCTGAAAAGGGTTCGGTGAAACACTCGCTGGTTTGCAGTGAGGCATTTCAGAGGGAATCAGTAAATCCTGATGTTCTTCCCAGTTCCGCTCTTATCAGCGGTTAGGAAGCATGTGTTGAATGAGTTGAAAGTAACGTGCACTTCTGAACCACTTTCAGTAATTTTGTTGAAAGGAAGAAAGGCAGAAGATGTAGGCTTCCCATTTGAAATTGCATTTACTATTACATTTCAAATGCGTGTTAATCCCTCCCCGTGTGCTGCTCTTCACCCATCCAAGTGATAAACTGAGCTCAAAGTTTTCATGATGATGATGACACCAACATATAAAGGGAGAAAACTGAACAATGGTGACGCCAGAGACTGTGTTGATTTCTGTTCTTACTGCTCATTACTTGTGGGACTTAGTTAAAACGTAGTGATCAAGCATCACTAACTGACAGTAGAATACGTGCTTCAAATCTTTGTGTGCCAGATCTTACGGCCTCTTGGGCTGAGGGGGTAGGTTATGTGTTTCTCCATATGTACAATGTCTTTAGTGCTGTTATACCTTGGGGGGGGGTGTTATTTAAAAAAAAAAAAAAGCAAACTTGTTCTCATCTATCCCAAAGGCGTGGAAGACATTTAAAAGTGATGCTGTAGTGTAAATCGGAGGCTGAAAAAAAGATGCTGTGCTCACAGTTGTGACTGCTACAGGGAAGCGTTACTTGGGATTTATGCAGGGTGTCTGAAAAACCATGAGAGTGGAGCGCTTGAAGGGAGGCTTTGGTGTGAATAGCAGCTTCGTGTCAATAATCTGGAAGGTTGTAAGCATGAACCACACCATCAAACACAGTATTACCTCTGTCCTGGTTTTGAAACCGCTTGTGAAACTGCTGTTTCACGGAAGCTTTTAGGTGAGTTATCCAATTGTCATTTTTTTTCCTTGGAGATGACACTGTGTTATCACTGTATGAGGAAGACACGAGCGTTTTGTACCGGGAAGTGGGAAAGCTCCCGCTGTGAAGCGATGGGAACACTGCCTCAGCAGAATGGCAGTGTAAGCTGAGGAGCTGGGCATCCCACACGCCTACTTCACTTCCCTACGTCTTTCTCCTGAATTTTCTTGATCTGAGGAGTTTCCAAGAAGTTACTGTGGTCTGTTGTGTTCTTTCCCACCAGTTTCATAACAGCTCTGCAATTAAAGTGAATCAACATATGCATACAATAAGCCTTCCAGTAATTCTGTTTAATCATGAGGAAAACGTTTCTCCAGCCTGGCCACATGCAGGACTCATAAATTAGCTCAGAACAGTGTTTCTGATATATCATCCCCCTTCATCTTCACAGGGGAATTTTCTGCAAAGCTATTAGTGACTTAAAGGAACCCATTTGGTTTTAAAAAGATACGGTTTTCAAACCTTTAATTTCCATGTTCTTTACACTGGGAGACCACAGCGGCAGACTGCTGACACACTGCGAGACCACATTTGTCAATTAGCTTTGTGTTCTTTTTGACTAAAGAAACCTGAGGAAAAGGGAAACATACATGTGTACAAACATTGTGTATTCCGTCTGCTTCACAACTGTATTTATCTGAACGTGAGAATTGCTGATTCCAACCACTTTTCTGGTTCTGAGGCCCTCGGTGTGCTCGGGGCACGGTTAATGCTGTGTGTGCCTCTGGAGCAGCATGGCCTGTGGAGTGCCATCTGATGAAGGTCATCGCGACGCCCTCGTGGCTATTGTAACATGATTAATTTGTGTTTAATTTACAAGAGAAAAGAGCAAGGGATTTGGAGGTCGACGCATCTGGTTCTCCAAGTTCTTCCCAGGAGATGAAGCCAAGATAAAACTAATGGGATGGAGGCTTGAACGCCAGGAGCAGCAGCTCTTTGCAGTGGGACTTCTCCTGACTTTCATGAGCTATATGAAGCACGGAGTATTTTTATTGAGCCCTTTCCTCCAAGATTCACTCCTTATTTTGGTGCAGATTGGGTTTCGCTGCTTTGTGCTGGCCACGTCTAACACAGACGGGGCCAAACCGTTTAGACCCGTGGTCTGCTTGGCACCTTCCTCTCCCAGAGACGGTGGTCAGCATCCTGGTCCCTAAAAATGTGTGGTGAAGGTGGCAGCGAGTGGCTTTGGGGGGAGCTGCCTGACTGAAGTGTCACAAATGTGTGTTTTGTGTTAGGCTGGGGAGAGCCCAGAGCTTTGTAAGGGGTTAACCTGGGCTTGGCAGTTTGGGGAACAGTGCGAGCAGAAAGGCAAGCTGAGTAAAGGTAAGCTAAGGAGAAAGGTGAGTCTCTTGCCTTTTGGCTGGCTGGCGCTGGAAATGTCTATAAAGATTACGGTTGAGTGGTTTTCCGGAGATTTTGCTTTTGTTTTGTAACCATTTTGCAGATAATGCAGCAAGCTCTGAGGAAATGAGCTCGATGCGGACGGAGCCCGGGAGCTCGTTCGGCTCTGTCACCTCGCCTGCCTGGACCCCAGACGTTCTGTCTCATGCAGCAAAATATGACACTTCTTCGTGCCTAAATAACAAAAAGATAATTTCTGTATGGTGAGCCTGGCCAAAGGAGGAGATTGCTTTCAATATTTACTTTTTTTTTTTCCTTCCTTATTACACTTGTGTTATAAGAGCTCTCATTTTGTAAGCTCTCAGCCCAGGAAAGATTTGGCATCATGTGAGTCAAGTGCCTTTTGTTCAAAGGATTGCAGTTTGCATACTCAACAAAAAGGGATCTTTCTTCTGTTTGGACCAGATCAGTGAAAACTTCTTGAATTGTTGTCTTCTCAGCCTTTTAAAAATCTTTTTTTAAAAAGAACTTGTCAGGCTACCAAGGGAAAAAAAAAACAGCAGGTAGAGCATGCAACAAAATACAAAGAAGTAAAAAATAACTTCAAAAGCTGCGTGTGAAATTTTCAGTCTTTGAGCACCTTTTTTATTATTTATGTGATGGGAAGCTTGTGGGTTTTTTTTTCCCTCCTCCTTTTTTTTCCCTGTCATGGTTTCGGCTGGGATGGGGTTGACTTTCTTGCCAGCAGCTGGTGTAGTGCTGTGTTTGGGGTTTGGGATGAGGGCAGTGTTGGTAGGGCACTGATGTTTTTGGTTGTTGCTAAGCCCTCGAGGCCTTTTCTGCTCCTCACACCCTCTTCCTCCTCCCCACTGGGTCTGTGGGGAAAAAAGATGAAAACGTGGTTCTGAAGAGTAAATTTTTAATTATGTTCCTTTTTGAACTCTGCATGACAGGGAACAAAATAAAAGTAAGAAAATAGTAAAATAGAGGAATTTTTTTCCACCTGTTTTGGTTGGAAGATGTCTGGCTAGAATTTAATTTTTCTGGTGACATATAAGTAATGAAAACATGTTTGAGAAATTTCTGCAGAAGTGTCCAAGAAAATATTGTAAACTAGCAAGGTTTGCAGTGAACTGAGATAACTTTGGGGTCATTGGTCAAAAGCCTTTTCCACATCGCTGCTTGTAGGAACTCTGGTGAGCCTATAAATAAGAGTAATGTTGTGATTAACCTCTTCCCTGGAATTTACTTTGTCATGTTTTCCACAACAGCTGGTTGTCATGCACAAGACCGCAGCGGTTTGGCGCTAATATTGGGTAATATTGTGGTTTGAGAAATCCCTCTTCCACCACGCTCTGGGAAAAGTGATTGCTGCATGGAACCAGGAGGAAGGCTGAGCTGAATGAGTTTAGGATTTCCATCAGATGGGAAATTTTGGTGTTTCAGCAGGGGTCTTTTTCATCCTAAATTTAGAACTAAGGTTTGGAATGAAAAGACTGGAGCTTGAGGTCTAGGTTGATGCACCTATCGAGCAATGCTCCTTAGGTTGGTGATGTACCCAAGCCTTCCCATCACCCAAAGGCAAGCTGAGGACACAACTATAAATAGGATGAAATTACTTTGTATAGAAAACAAAGTTTCTGAGGATATTTTGAAACTTACAGTGTTTAGTTTAGCCATTTTTATTTAAAAAAAATATTAAAAAGAAATCTTAACAGTTCTGAAATGGGTGTTTGTTTCAGTACATGAGCAGAAGTATTCTTACAGATCAGTTTGATATTAAAATGTTTCCTACTGTGGCATATTTGTTTGTTTGCTGTGGTTCAGGAGATGAAGTCATGCCCAGAGGAGGGCTTGGAGTTGTAAGGCCCCTACATGATTTCTGTAATGCTCTGAAGTTAGGCAAATCCATAGGATTTGGTCGGAGGAAAAGGTACGTGCACTGTGAGAGCTAAAGTGCCTGGAACGAGTGAAATCATGCTGGCTGCAACTTCTTGTCATTCAGGAATACATCGGTAGCAGTAAGAAAGCAATGGGATACAGTGTGAATCGATTTAACCCAAAATGTCTTAGGGCTGTCAAAAAGTATTCTGATGTAGCAGGAAATAATGCACTTAATTCCCTTCCCTGAACAGTAAAATTTGAGGAAATTGTCCTAGCTGAAAAGTTAAAATTTTGTTTTCTTTCAGGGAAAATCAAGGGTATTCCCCCCTCTACCTCCCTGATCTTTTAGACAAGACCTGCAGATTCTGGTGTGGACATATTTAAAATTTCCCTTACATTTCTGGAAACTGTCTTCTGGTCTTCTGCTCTGATTCCTGACGGATGCGTCACCTTTGAATAACTGGCATGTGGCTTAGCATAACCCTAAGAATCCACGTAAAAGAAACACTTTTGTCTCCTCCTTCTGCTTCTGTTGGGGTTAACTGAGCTTGAGGACTGTGTTTGAACTTTTATTTTTGTAGCTCTCAATGAAATACTTGAAATGTACAGCTGTCAGGCACCTCCTTATATTATATAGAGTTGTTAATGGGACGACCAGTTGCTTCTGATGAGGCTACTGAATGCTGCCTGATCATTCATTGCCACTGCGTCTGCTGGACAGACATGCCCAGAAAAAAAAAGTCATCATGAGTGGATTTTTTTTTTTTCCCCTAAGAAATTCTCTCAAATTCACTGCTTCTTCATATGCTTGCATTTCTTGCATCTTCTTCTATGATTGAAAAATTAATTCCAACGTTTAAGTGCAAAAGTCCTTGGATGGAGGAAGGGTGGGACTATACTTGGAAGTTTACTAGTGTGTGAGTCACAGATGTGACCTGTCTGATGACGCAAAACCCCATTTTTGTTTTGTAAGCTACCAATTCCGTCACTGGCGGAGTTGTCTGTGCCTTGCAGTCAGACATGTCAACTTCTTCCCAAAATACTCAAAATTGAAGATCAGCTCTAAAGAGATGGATTAAAATCCTGTTTTCCTTGTTTTGGTTCCAAAGGGTATCATTGTTCATCCTGTCCTTTTCTATTTTGCCAGGCATCAGATGGTTCAAAAGATGATGATTTTAATTCATTTCAGTTTTGCTGTTACACTTTTTATGCGTCCTGAGCAATATAGTATTTGACAGGGCTTGAAGTGAAACTTTATTCTATAAATAACCTTCCAGTTTTAATAAAGCGAAGGACAAACTCCACAGGCGATTGTCCTGAAAAGTTTTGCCTTGTCCCCTACCCTTCTGTCAACCCATGAACGTGCAGCTGAACCGTCCTTGCTCTGCAAAATAGACACCATGGCAGCTTCAGGAGATAAAAAGGAATTGTGTGATGAGCTTCACGTCCACCCTGGGCTGCGTATTTCCTTTCCTTGTGAATCATTTAGGACCCAGTGCCACAAATTTGCTGTGATGTGAACTGTTACCTCAAGAGTAAGGGAGCTGCCAGTGAGAGGGAGAGTTTTTCACAGGTGTGAAGGTCTTTATTTGCTTTTTATTTGCTATCCTCAAGACACATGAAGTAGCTGAGTTTTCGTAAGAGGAAAGTGCGAGAATCATGCTGTCAATGAGTTTTCAAAGAACATAAGTACGATTGTCCTCAGCCTGTGGAAATTTGCCGCTCTACCTACCAGGAGTAAGTGCTTGTTGGATTTATTTTATTTTTTTTTTTTAATGTATTCTCAGTAGACCTCGCTCTGCATTCACCAACATTCATATGTAGCCCCTGAGGCCGTCACTGAGGGCGCAGATGTAGCTGTTCTGAGATGTGGCTTCCACCCTGGGCTTGCCAACCGTCCCAGGTGGGGATTTTTCCTCCTAGTGCACCATCTCCTGTCCCCCCTCGCCCCCTGCATCTTCTTTCTTATTTCCTTCCGAATCCAAAACGTGCTTCTCGTTCTTCAGCACCTTCAGCTGCTCCCTTACCTTTATGAAGCCATCGATGCTTTGTGTTATTCATTGCTTGTTTGCTAAACAGCTGGAGTCATGCTGAACTCTGAAGTGATTTCTCCTCTCTTACCATCACAGTCTGTAATGTGTCACATCTTTGAGACAGTTTCATGCTCTGGATCAAGGAATTTTTAATATTGTGCTCGCCTGTCTGGAGTTTTGCTGGGAATAAATCTCAGATTTTTCATGGACATCATCTACCAAAGCAAGCATCATCTACCCTAGCTTGGGGCATGAGGAACTTGTTTTGGAAACAGTGTGAAGGGATGCTATGCCAAGCACAGTGTGGATAAACTCTCTCTGGTTGACTTTTTTTTTTACTGCTGTGGCTTCCTATAATATGAGAGATGCTGGAGCACTGCAGCCACCTGCGTTTCCAGCAGACCCAGTGTGCAGCAGCAAAGGATGGAATATTGGAATCCAACACGTGTTTGTATCAGCCAGCAACAAGGGCAGCAGAGGGTCTAGCACATCATACCCTGGGCAAAGAAGCCGTTTGGAAAAGCTGTGTGTAAGGACTAACACATTACTCACTTCCTCAGTTTAGCTAGTCCATGAAAAATCACGGTGACTGATGACACGATTCCTAAATGTGAAAAAATCTGAACAGAATGTACTTCCTTTAACATAACACAACAGAAAACCTTGAGGTTATTTAAAACAACTGGGCAGCCAAAAGGCAGGGCAGAGATGCAGAAAAATCCAATACACACAGCTTTTCCCTGACCCACAGGGTAATGGGGTTTGCTGTCTTGGTGTTTACTGAACTGATGTAAAGAATTTGGAGAGAAATTAGTAAATATGCTGCTGACACCTCTTGGCTGCCTTTTTGGTCTTTCTACCCATGATGGGAGGGCACAAAATATTGTCCAGGCGTTGAGGAGACTGGTTAATTGGTTGATGTGGAGGCTGGAGTCCGTTAGCTGGAGGTGAGCCTTCTGCTGCCTGCTTTGGGGTGTCTGGAGGTCACCGAAATACAACGGAATCATGAATAAATTGTTATAAGGTGAGGGGACAACCGAAAGGACCAGGACCATTTCCCGTAGTCTGCTGTGCTGGTTTTTTTAGTTGCAAAGTTGGTGTCCCGTTGGGAGTTCAAGAGCTCTAGAAGCTCAGCATTGCTTTTCCTCCATGTGCAGAAAGGCTGGAGGCTGCTTCTCCCTGAGCAGAGCTTTGTCTTCTGTGGTTTTGGCTGCTATGAAGCCATCTGGAGGTGTCAGCTTGCAGTCACTCGCTTGCCAAGCTGTGTCTCACGCAGAGAACCAGGTAACACCTGCAAACTGTTCTCTGTATAAACTATCGAGTATTTTGCAGGTGCCACTTGAAGTGTTGATGTTCACCTGCGATGGGCTAAATGATTTGTGGCATGCCTGCCCCCAGGAGCTTGTCTTTCCAGGTTCCACAAGAGCGTTCCCCGACTTCCAGATCCTCTGGGCTTGGCTCCTCAGGCTCTTTGGGAGGAGACTGGCAACTGCAGCTCCTTAACAAATTGTCCCGAAGAAATTAATTCCAGATCTGGCAGGGTTTGCTGGAGACCAGAGATCTTGTGCTGTTGGAAGAAATGAGAGGTGACCTTATTCTTTCGATTTGTAATTTAAGGATGACACTGCGGTTTTAAGTAGACAAAGGATTGCTGAGAACTTCATGTTACAGGGGTGTGTGCACGTATGGGTGAGTCTTTTGGATAATCTCTGTTTCATTTCTTAGCTGTTCTTATATTCTTATTCATGCATATAGCAAAGGTGATGTGCTTTTGGATGGGCCAAAGGAGAAGGGCAATACAAAACCTCAGGATTTAGAATAAATATTACAGTATGGCGTAAGAAAGTAACAAAACAGTGCTCCAATTTCTGCAGTAACAGAAAATGTACCTTGTGTTTTGCTACAATATAGGAGGCTTTATGAGTCTTGAGAGAGAGCAGAGCCTCCCTACTAAAGGTAGAATAATGGAATTTTTACGGGATAAAAATTTTATACTACCAGTATACACCTAAGGAATAATGGCTGGGAAAATAATTGTAAGAGGATGTAACAAAAATAAAATCTTAACTCTAGCATTTTGGTAGTAATTTAAACCAGTCTCTCAAATGATCTCATGGATCAACTGTCTTCTGTGTACGCTCACGTGTTCTTAGTGGGAGTTGGAATAACTGGTATTGCTTTCTGAATTTTCATAACGCTCTGCTTATCAAAAAGCATACAGTTTGACTTGTGTATCTTAACTGGTCGTACAATAAATACAGTCCCTAGGCTCAATCTGGCAAAGACTCTGGACTCGCCGGTAAAAACCAAGATCACACGGAGAGTTTGAGTTGCTTTCATTGACAACCGTTCTGGGCATCAGTTGATCCGTGATAATTGTGCATGTCCTGCTCTCATCGTGAAGAACTGTGTGTTACACGTGTCATATTGTCCCCATCTTGATCTCATCCCTAGTTTGATGGAGAAGGCACTGCCCTAGAAAGGGGGGGAAGTTGGGGAAGAGAAACCTGGTTGCCAGCTCTTTGCTGTCACATTAAAAAAAAATAGAAATCTTTGAAATGTTGCTGTCGACTTGCTGTGTTTTCAAGTCAATGTGCCTGTTTGATGTGGCTTATAGTGAAATCAAAGCTCTCTGTGTCTCCGAATACGTTGTCTGGATTGAGCTTCTCAGAGGACTTCAATGCAGAGGCTTCAAACTGCTTTAGTTTTGAAGGTTTCTTGCTGGTGTGCTCGTATTGCCCCGCAGCACGTTGGGCTATAGCACAGCTCAAGTGTTTTGAATTTCATGCAGGATATACTTTCTAAATGTCCCAGTGCTTGCTCGAGATCTTGCCGCTGTATTTGTAGTCTGTATAGGGTGGCTATGAAACAACTATATTTAACGATCACTGTTGTTCAAATGCAGTCAGCCTGGTGTAATTTCTCTTAGGAAAAAAAATGAAGTATTTTAATTATATTTAATATTAGTCCTGCATAGACACAAATGCCAGCACGATTTATTTCGTTTAGCAGTATATTCCTCTCAACTGAATTATGTGTAATTGTGTAGACATGGTCACTTTAAATATTTTATGGGCTTGTATAATGTAAGACAGAGTGCAGCCTGTAGGGCCAGAAGAAATATTGCTGTATAACTTTTATTTAATTTTATTTCAGCAGTTTAATAATTCATTTTAACTGGATTTGAACATCAGAAGGAGCTCATGGGTAGAGTGGAACCTGCTGCTGTAGGTTCCACTTTATAGAGTGGATAGATATAGGTAGTGGATATAGATAAGTCAGATGAGTGAAGAGGAGTCTTGAAGAGCCAGCAGAGACGAGGTCAGGTTGTCATCTAATAAGAAATATCTGACTTGTTTGCTGCTTCAGAGGCAAAGCGTGTTGAGGGTTTGAGCTGGCTGGAAGCTTTCTGACAAGGTAGGGTTATATCTTGTGGAAAATAGAGACTTGCCAAAATGAAGAGCATTTTAATGAAACAGGAAGGGCTCATCTGGAGACTTGTCTTGTTTGCTGCTGTTTTTCCTCTAGTCAGGATTTTGTACCTGGAAGTCCTGGGGTGGTGGGAGGAGAAAACCAAACCATTACATTGCTTTCTCAGGCAGTATGGTTCTCTCATCCTGGTCGTGGCCTCCCTGAATCTTTCAGAGGTGGAATGTAGTGGTTGGGATGAGTCTGTGCTGTTGTCCCCTTGGCAACCTGGGGATGTCACAGGATGGCTTTCCACCAGCTGGGGCAATTTTGGACCTTGCTGAATTTGGACAGGATAAAACCTTACTCACTTTCTATCTTATTTTTGAAAGGAGACAGGAGGGATCAACAACGTGGTCATCTGCTTCTTGTTTCTTCTTTTCATGACAAAACGTGAGGTTCTCACTTAGGGGCAAAGCTACTGTTTTGCAGTGGACACTGGATGCAGCTGAACCCCATGGCTGTTACTGGAAATAGTAAAATGCTTTAAAAAAAGGGAGTATGTTCTGTATGTAGGGGCAGTTGTGGTTTAGACTATCCTTTTGTAATCAGTGATTCTTAATTGGCTGCAGGGCTTGATTTGGTGAAGTGCTGAATACTTTTGCCATGCAAAATGCATTAAGGATGCTCAGCACCTTTGCAGGCTGCTGACTTCTAACTAATGCAGTATGTGACCCATAGCTCACCTGAATTTCATAGCCATTTGCTTTGTAAAAAAAAAAAAAAAGTCAGATGTCGTCCTTTTAAGGCTTTGCCACCAGTCACGTCATAGATCGGTTTGAATATGACTTATTTCAGTGAGATAATTAGAGACACAGCCAGCTCTAAACTCAGCATCTGCAACTGCATCTCACTTTTGCCTAATGCAGTACAAAATCTGTCACTAATGTGCTTTTCATCTTGAATCCTCCACCTGAGGATGCCTGATCCCGTCTGATTTTATTTTCTTAAAAATGCTTAGTTGCTCAGGTAAATGGCTAGACCTTGAAGCATAAAGCACCGTGTAAATAAAACAGTTGTCCATCCATGGAGTCTCTGCAGGAACCGTGTAAGTAGATTACAGTAAGGGTCATTGAGAAGCTCATCCGTATCTCTGCTTCAGCTCTTTTTTTTCCCTTTTTATTTTTTTCTTTCAGTCACATGTAACATAGTAGCCTTTTGAGCCTGATGTAGAACAAGAGTATCTCGCCTAATGTGTGCTCTGTTAATAAAAACATGTTAGTGTGGATGACCAGGAGGTAACTGAATAGATCCAAGGCTTTGCATCTTGCTTTGATAAAGCAAGAGATGGTCAAAACCTCCATATTTTTCAACCAGATTCAATACTTTCTAGTCTACTTGAGTTAAAAAAAAAAAAGTTGTATTGTGGGTCTTTTTGTTATTTGTGAAGTCTTTCCTAGAGGGGTAAAATTGGTCATAATTTGATACAATGCAGCCTGATATTTCTTGCTTTACTTGGAGTAAACATCCAGATTTTGTATCAGTTGCTTTCGTTTCTCTGAAATGACCCAAACTGCCTCTCAAGAACTGAGATGTAATAGCTCCCAACAGAGGAACTGTAATTAGAGAAACCCAGGGAGATAAATGGGCAGAAGGGAGCATGAATTCCCGCAGATCAGGTTCTCAGCTTCTGAGTGTGCTGTATCAGAGCAGCCTTTGCTTCCTGTGACTTTGCATCCCCATAAGCCTCAGCCTTGGTGGAAAAAAAAATCCCTGTAGGAAGGTGCCTTTATCCTCCTCCAGCAGGTTCCCACACTGGCAGCTCCTCTTCTCGGCAGGGAGAGGGTGGTAACCATCTCCCAGTCTTTCAGGTTTCTTCCCAGTACTTGCTAAGAGACATCTTGTGTCTCCAGTACAATCTGGAAGGTTTCCCTTCGTCCTCCCCTTCCTCCCGTCTCATCTTTGCAGGCACCATTAACCCATTCTATCTCTGCATTTTGCCTTAGAATCACAGAATGGTTTGGGTTGGAAGGGACCTTAAAGATCATCAAGTTCCAACCCCTTGCCCTGGGCAGGGACACCTCCCACCAGACCAGGTTGCTCAAAGTCCCATCCAACCTGGCCTTGAACCCCTCCAGGGATGGGGCAGCCACAACTTCCCTGGACAACCTGTTCCAACGCGCTTGTGGAGCTCCCGGGCAAGTTCCTTTCCCCGTCCATCGAGGAAAGGAAACCCCAGACCCACCACCTTGTGTCATTTGGGCTGCGATTGCGCCCAAGACACAGGTGAGGCACTGGCTTTACCTGAGGGTAAATCCCAAACCACTCCATGGAAAGCTGAAGCTCTGACACAGCTGAGCTTTCCTGGGACACGAGACCTCTCCCACAGACGGGACAGAACAATCCCCATCTGCTACAGCGAGGAGCTCGTCATCAAGCCCTTGGTAACGTATATCACACAAGGAGCACGTTATCACATTCACCATCAGCTTCAATGGCCAGCCTGACTAAAGTCTCACATTGCCATTATCTAATTGGAGGCGTCTGAGACAGAAGTGACAAGAGCAAGTCACCAAAAAAATCACTGGTCAGCCAGTCAGGAACTGGGGAGAAGCCACCTGGAACGGTGGTGGCTCGGTGCTCAGCTGGGGTGCCAACCAACACAAACAGCAGGTTTGGCCCCACAGTAAAGCAGACCACCATAGCCCTTGTCATCACCACAATCCCTGAGCTGATCCCAGGGCTCTTCTGACATGGGTATTTAAGACACCGAGCACTATCAGGTGTGGAGCCCTCCGTGCCGGCGAAGTGATGGAATCCGGTGGCTCACAGAGGAATGCCACAGTGCTGAAGAACACATCGAGCATCATCGCACTGCTCCTGCCTGACTTTCCTCCAGGTTTTGGATCAGAAGGGAAATTCTATGTGCGGCACAAAACCTTGGGGGTGGCAATAACTGTGCCCAGTCACACAAAAATGCACTGAACCCTCTGCCCAGGCTTCTATAATAGATGAAAGGTCCTGCCTCTGACTAAGGCACTGGAAGGCGCTTTATTTGTCAGCGACGCCGGTCCCTGTTAAAAGTATTAAAGACTTTTGCCAGCTGTCACCACTGCCTTTTGAGTGTTGAACGTAGGTAAAAGCTCTAGTTCTGGAATGAAATGCAGCTGTGCAGTGCACTTCAGATCACCAATATATGGGATTTGGTTCCCTCTCATCCTAATTCTGTCCTCCCCCCAGCCCACACGGGCATTAACCTCCTTGAACATCTTGGGACAAAGCAGATAGCTCTGAAGTTTCTAACACGTTCTCAGGCAAAAAAAAAAAAAGCCCCAAATTCCTTTTACAGCCTAAGCCCAGTGATTTTGCATACTGAAGGAAAATAAATTAAAAAAACCCAACACCCACAAAACAAAACCCACAACAGGGAAGGTTTCACCAAATCTCAAACCTGTTCATGGGTGTGAGGCTGGACGTTGAGTTTTGCCATCCAACCAGCCCACCAAATATGACGAGGAACACCACCAGGGTGCCCTAATGTGGCAAAAAAAACAGCTGGAAAAAAAAAAAACATGAAAAAAAAAAAGGCTAACAGAGGAATCTGTGACTCCACGGAGCCAGCAGAGGCACAGCCTCCCACCACTACCCAAACGCGCTGGACTGCCTGCAGTTATTCCATCCTCGACAACGTTCATTTAGCCAGGACTAAATATGAGATTTCTAAGCTGGATTTGTGAATTCCTGCAGAGGCTTTGATTTAGTTCCTGACATGCTGCAGGGAGGCATCACTGGAGTCAAGAGTTACATGCCATGCTCGCTTAATCGCCTCTGCAAAATGCTACAAAAAGGAGATCCCCTTAAAAAGAAAAAAAAAAGGAAAGAGTAAAACCATTTTTTCCACACACGCGGGAGACTTGTCCATCTAAGAGGTAGGGCTGGTGGAAGACACTCTTTATGCCACACAGCTAATTACCTCGGGTCCTCTTATCAAACAAATGGACTGGGATGATACGCCAATAACAGGAGGAAGGATCTAATTGAGGGATACCAGGGGGTAACACAGATCTTCTTGTTAAACTAAATTTGTTAATCTAGTGTATATGAGAAAAGGGCAAATGGGAGGGAGAATTCCTCCTTGTTAAACATTTACCAAATGTTGGGTTATTTGAGCCCTGGGGAGAAGTAAATGTATTCACTACTTAAAGGCTGGAGCATTTGGTCTTCTCAGTTGGAATTTATCCCCGATTTGAAAGGAACATTTTTTCCCACTTGGAAAGGTTAGCAGCCTTTGTCTGTGCGAGTGATTTAATATAATGGACCATGATTATTGTTGGATTATTATAATGGCAGATTGGCACAGTTATAGTTAAAGTTTTGGCAGAGTTTGTCTCATAAACTGCTATTTTACAACTCGGCTGTAAAAGTTTACTTCGGTCTGAAACTTGAGATACAAGATCTCAGTCCAGGAGGAGTCTTTTTTACTTTTTTAAGCCAAATTAAAGGAGGAAAAAAAAGTTAAAAATTCTCCTGGCTAATGTTTAAGTTATGCAAGTATTAAATACAAATTGAAATCTACTGGCTGAAGACACTTGACAGCATTTGCTTGCTCCCGAATGCCTTTGAGTTAAATAAAAATATTTTCAACCCTTTTTATGTAGAAACATGGCTTTCCCACTTCCAGTATTTTGAAGAAAAATGTGGAATAGTAAAACAGCTGGGGTATTAAACAGAAAAATGAAGAGAGTGTGTGCCACAAGCACTTTCTTCAGTATGATTGCTCGCCTATATTTCTTATTAAGAATGCATTTGATTTTTTTTATTTTGCATATGTAAATACACAATCATTTGTTTTAAATCAATGTTTGCAAAGTGTTTTTGCAATGTACTAGTATATTGAGGAAAAATTCATCTTGTTTTAAAAGCCCCTCTGGCCATTATAGAGTAAGACTATAGGATGAACGAAGTCCAACACTTTATCATCTGCACAAAGCCACTGAGTGTTCTCCAAAATTCTTGATTCTTAAAGGCACAGTAGCCAAGTGACCGCATCAGTTCTCATTTCTGCTTCCCCAAAGAAGCCTAACGGAACTCAAACACCAGACTATGAAAATACCACTTACTGGCACTGTAACTCCACCTTTTATATTGACCAAAGACATTGCAGATGGCAAATATGCCATCAATCCCAGCAAAAAATGTTTGCAGAAATATAGGGCAGTAGCTTATTTCTGGATGGAAGCTGTAGAAACTATAGTAAAGAATGGAATTATCCAAGATAAGGCTAAACATGATAAGCTGAGGAAGAGCCAATATAACTTTTGTGGAAGAATGTCACACCTCACAAGTACAGAATCACAGAATGATATGGAGTTGGAAGGGACCTCTGGAGATCATCTAGTCCAACCCCCTGCCAGAGCAGGTCCACCCAGAGC
>JAOXJK010000062.1:19866898-19882398 GCA_025774025.1 Xenus cinereus
TGGTGAGACCCTGGCCCAGGTTGCCCAGAGAAGCTGTGGCTGCCCCATCCCTGGAGGGGTTCAAGGCCAGGTTGGAGCTATCTGTTCTGGTGGGAGGTGTCCCTGCCTACGGCAGAGTGTTGGAACTGGATGATCTTTAAGGTCCCTTCCAACCCAAACCATTCTATGATTCGAGCATGCCTACTGAAGCCAGTTTGTTTCCCTTTACATTTGTGGTGAGGATGGAGTGGGTGTCCGGGCAGGTGCTATTCCAGGTGGTACCCACTGATGCATAGTAATTCGATTGTGTGTCTGGTCTTTGAGAAAAATTTTCTAAATCTCTTCTCTTGATGGATAAGATCCTTTTCTAACAGCATAAATAATTCTTTCAGCCTTTGAAAATATGTTTGAGTTAATTATAATTACAAAAAAGCAAAATTGAAGGAATGAGATTAATTTCAAGCATGTGTTCTACTTATGGGGGGGGAAACAAAAACCTTTTAGCAAGAGGGAGCATGGTCAGAACCTGAACTTTTGATGACAATTTCTCTGTACTTGAAGGGACAGTTGCTTTGTAAGGGACAGAAGTAGCCAAGGGGTGTTTGCCAGGTCGAGAGCCTCTGTTCTTAGACTCCTGTGTCAGTAGTAAGGTGACAGAGGGATGGACAGCTGGGTGGTGAAAGTGTCTCATCCCTTTTTCTTAGGAAACCAGGTTAAAAAAGCATAAGCTGGTAGTTTTTCTGGGAGCCTTGCACTGACTCCTTGGACAGATTTCTGCGTTCTTGGATTAGTCAGGATAAACCCCCAGGTAATATACAGGAAGAGCAGTGAGTTGGGAAATGCAAAATTTTTCTGCAAAAGGCCAATTAGTGTTTGGCTTCTGCATTATTTATAGAAGCTCAGTTGAACTCGGTGGATAAATATTCTTTCTATAAAACCGTGCTTGTATCTGTGCGCTACTTCTGTTGCATTTTGTGAAGGTCAAATTTAAAATCTGCTCTTAAATGGACTCTGATGCATATTCTCTGTCCTGCCGTTACACGTGTGTATTCATTGTACTGACTTGTTTCTTTGCCAGATCCATCCTTTGTCTTTCTGTATATGAAATTGTGTTCGATCAATTTTATACCAATATCCTGCCTGTAGATAGCTAGGTTTAAAAATAGACTGGCTTTAGCTGTGTAAAGATGAGATACCCAAAATCATCCGTATGGGACAATTGGGATTGCTTTAAATGATGGGACGGTGCCAGCACAGCCTAAACTACGAATCACAAGAGTGTACTCAGGGGCTTCAAATCCAGCAGGGCAAATCAGTCTTAACTCTGTTGGACTTGCCAATTATAGGTTTATGATGTAGTTTTCCCCCTCTCACCATGGAGGGTGTCTGTTTGAGTACTTTGTGGTCCCTTTCGCTGCGTCCTAGTGTCTTGTATACACACAACTACCCTTTTGCTGTCTCAGGGAGGCTTCAGGCCACATTCTCATCTTTTCATTTTCTGGAGGGGATGACTTGCCTAAGGTCACCCCAAGGAGTCTTGCTGGCACTTGGCATTGAGTACAGGGTTGTGAGTCACCATCCAGTGCCATCACCACGTGGCCTCTTCTGGTTTTATGATGGTACATCTCTACATAGCTCCCACTTGGCAGTGAGAAGAGGCTTCATAATGGTTTTGATGTATTTATTTCTGCTGCCTGTCTTCCCATTCTGTAGGACTTCTCTGTCTGAGCTGAATCTTGAGTTGTTAATGAAGTTAAGAAGCAGTGAGTGATTGGGATGTGGGATGGGAATCATTAGCGTTCTTCTGTAACAAAAGCTTGAGTGAAATCGTCACTTCAAGCTCATTTCCACAGTATTGTTATGCAAAACAATGGAAAGAGCCTTTCTGCTTCTGATTTTGGGATGGGGAACAGTTGTTTCCAGTTTGTCTACCAATAGGATAAATCCAGTCCCAGATGTCTAAAGTCTAACCTTTAACCCAAGACATGATCACAAAAGTCTTGGATTAAAAAGATGTATTTTAAGACTTGCCTTCCCCAGTAGCCTTTCTGTTGTGGTTTTTTTTTTTTTTTTCCTTTCTGTATTACAGATGCTCATTTGTGGGGAAATTTTATAAACATGGCATCTGCTGCCAGTGATTTTGGAAATTGCTGCTATTTGTCGATGGCTTCTTTTTTTGCAAACGGCACAAATGAATTTCTCTGCGTATCCAAATATCTCTTTTGAGATGTTCTAGCCACTCCAGCTGAATGGCAGGCTCTTGCTGTCACCCTGCCTACAGCTTCCTGCTGTCTTCTGACCACTGGTAATACCTGGCCAGGAGTCCTAAGGTATTTTTCTCCAGAATCTTATAAAACAGTGTACACACTGTAGTAAGGGAATAAAAGGCATATGAGCCTCACTGGATGGTAGGCTGACAGAGAGACAGCATTTCATTTGAAGCCTTGTCCTAAACCCACTGTTAGTATCACTTGGTTGGAGATAAGCACCAAGACTGATCTAAACCAAAAGCAGGATACTTGTTAGGCAGATCTGCTTTTATTTTAACAAAAGTTGTGTTGCCAGTTGCTCTGCTTCCACTGCTTTAGCCATCCCCACAGAGCATTTGCCACCATCCATGAGTCAGTATAGAGGCAGAATATTGGCCTCATTTTATTGTTCAGCAATGTCTAGGGCCTGCTGGATGGCTTTTACCTCTGCAAATTGACTCAATTCACTTTGTCCTTCAGTAGTTCCTGCGACTTGTCCTGTAGGACTCCACACAGCAGCTTCCCACCTTTGACGCTTTCCTAAAATACAAGACCCATCAGTGAACAGATGGGTTTCTCATTATCTGAGAGTTCATTACATGGTGGGGCTTCCTTAGCACGAGTCCACCACCTCTTCTGGTGGCATTGCGGAGTCTTTGCCTTTGGGCCAGTCTGTGACCACTTCTACAATTCCTGGACGATTTGGGTTTCCTATTCGAGCTCCCTGTGTGATTAAGGCAGCCCACTTACTCCAGGTAACATTGGTGGCATGATGAGTAGAAAGAACTTTACCCTTGAACATCCAGCCCGGCGCTGGTAATCAGGGTGTCGGAAGGAGCTGTGCTTCAGTAGCAATTACCCCTGAAGCAGCTCTAACTCTTTCCTATGCTGCCAAGATTTGTTTCTCAGTTGGGATATAGTTGGCCTCGGAGCCTTTATAGCCTTGACTCCAGAATCCTAGGGGTCGACCTCAAGTCTCCCCTGGTACTTTCTGCCATAGGCTCCAGGTAGGGCCACTGTCCCCGGCTGCGGTGTACAACACATTTTTAATGTCCTGTCCTGTTTGGACTGATCCAAGGGCTACTGCATTCATGTTTAATTTGTGTTTGTGTTTAATTTGCTTGTGTTTAATTTGCTCAAAGGCCTGTTGTTGCTCTGCACCCCATGAAAAATAATTTTTCCTTTGAGCCACCTCATAGAGACGTTTCACAATCTGACTATAACCCGGAATATGCATTCTCCAGAAACCCACAACACCTAAAAAGGCTTGTGTTTCCTTTTTATTAGTTGGTGGGGACATAGATTTTATTATTTTTATGCTACATATGCTGGAAACTGTGGGAATGATGGAGGAAGAAACCTGTCTTCAGAACTGTTTTTAAGAAGGGATAAGATTTGGATTGTTTGGATGCTGGGTTGGTGGCTCAGAAGTGTCAGTGTGTATGTGCCTTGTCCTTAGACTGTTCCTTGAGTAGCCACGATTGGCCATATCAAGAGAATGAAGTGTGGGATTGGTGAGTTTTTTTTCATTTAGCCAATATGGTTGTTCTTACGTTAAATTTGCTTTTTGGCTGCGATCAGAAATTTTTACAGTAAGGAAATCAATAGGAATTTTTTTTTTTTTTAACTTCTTGGAAATCTCTAACCTGGAATGAAATATTCCTTGCCGTTGTGCCATTGAGCTTCTGGATATCCCCCTGTGGGTAGTACAGCATTAACACGCTGACGTGCCCGGCAAACAAAAAGAGAAAATTGGAATGGAATCTGAATACATGTGTATTTGCTGTTACAGCAGTTTTTCTTTAATAAATGCTTCTGGCTAGACTGCAATAGCCTACAGCAGACTTTAGCCAGCCATGGAGTGTCTGTCTGCATGCAGGCTCATCTGGATCGGTGCCCAAAAACCTGGGAGCCGTGGCGCACTGAAGGGCAACAGCTCCTTTCTGGGATCCAAATGCAGCAGGAGTTGAGAGCTGCGAGCAGGACGGGGCAGTCTCTGGCCTCCTAAAGGCAGCCAAACTCTGTGGTTTGCCCCAAAAACCCGACAATTTGAAGCATCTGCTAAATCCAGCGCAGTAACCCGGCAGGCAGAGCTGCCTCGCTGCGTAGCGAGGGGCGGGCTGTGCCGCTGAAGCTGTAAGTGTGTGTTTCCTTATCGATTTTACTGCTTTTATTTCTCTGTCATAACCCGAGGTTAACTGAGGGGGTTGCATTTTAGCATTTGGGTTTCTGGGTAGGCTTTTTGTGGTGCCCGGGTGTGTAATCCTCTCCCCGCACCGCGGTCTGCTCAACAGCTGACTCAGTCCGGCAGCGTTTGCTGCTCCTGGGCAGGGAGTAGATGCTGAAGAAGCACCACGACCTGGACTGAGAGATTATTTCAGAGTTATTTCCTTCCTTACCCATTTTTCCTCTTCTGATATTACCCAAAAGACAGTACTGGTGGCGTGTGGATGTGGATCAGCTCCGGTGTGCCCTTGGCTTTGCTTCCCGTGGTGGCTGGTGGGTCTTCTTGCAGCCTCCTGTTGAATTTGGCTTGGCAAGTCTTCTGCATAAGAAGGCTTTGATTGTGCTGGAATTTGGTCACCTCCCTGGCTTGTCAGAGACCGGAGCTGGATGTGCTGAGCTGCCATGGGCTCTGAGAGTCCATGGACATACTATTCCTTAGTACTCTTTCACTGAGATAAAACCCATTTAAGCAGATTTAATTCAAGGCTGATATTTGTGGATTATCTAATGATGCCGTAATGAGAGTTGAGGGCTCACGCACCAAGATTTCCTGGAATGGAAGAAAAGCCTTGGCACCCAGATTAAAAAGAATTATACTTGCAAAATTCATGAACTCCTTGGAAAAGGCCTTTGCCTGGAAGCTCTGCCCTCCTCCCTTCCGCCTCATTTCTGTCAAAGCCTCCCAGTTGAGCAGATGTGAGTCAGGGAAGTATGAGAGGACTTTGGATTCATTGTAATTTTTGCACGAAGTCTAGTGTGAGCAATACTTAATACTTCCTAAATCACTAACAGTCCTGTTAACTGTTCGGTAGGTGATGGTGGTTTATTCTTTCTAACGCTTATGGTTTAAAACCAAATCAACACCCAACACTCCCATAGCTGGCAGTGAAATTAGCTGGGTTCTTGGAAATTTCTTCTTTCTTAAAACTGCTCTGAGAATACTGGTAGTACGGAGTTTGGCTTGTGTAATTGAATGAGGGGGAAGGGCTGTAGCTGATGCCATAAGTATAAATAGAAATAATAATTATGCTTAGATTTATTCTTAATATGAGCTGTTTATTCTCTTGGAAATACTTTCCTATGGTTTTTTTTTTTTTATCAGACTGTTGGAGAAGTTGTATGGTAGCCTTCACTCAAAAGTCGGAATTCAATAGTGAAGTAATAACATGGTCTCACAGGGCAAATAATTTTTTACCAACTATACTACCCTGAAGATAAAGACATCTTCACATATAAGCACCGTGAAGACAGGCAAAGAAAACTGTATGGGGCAATTTTTATCTAGCATGTAACTGAAGAGATACAATTTAGATATCCCTGGCATAATAAAGTAAAGCCCAAAGCATCTCAAGATCATATTATTACTGAGGAAGGAAAAGCCACGGCAGGTATTCTGAAAGCTGAAGTCTGTTTTTTATCGACAGGAAAAAGTCTTTTATTTTGTGTGAGCACAGAAAACACAAACCAGACCAACAGCTCCTGCGTGTTAGCCGGGCTAAAAAAGACTGAAAAAAACCCACAAACTAATCCTCAACCTTGTCAACTACCTTTGTTCTTGAGCTTGAAGAGGTGACAAAACTAGTAAGACAACACATAAATATAAGTCTCTCTTTTCTGAAGCGTTTTTGGGAAGGTGATGTTTGCTTTGCTCCCCCCACCTTCCTCCACCCACCCCGGTCATCAGAAGGCAACGTCAAGCTATTTAGTTTCCCTTCGTTTTGTGAACCATTTACACTAATTAAAGGCCTGGAGATCTTTTTATCACTGGGTTTTATTTTCAGTCTGATGTTTGTTCTGTGATACTGCAATAAGAATGAGTACTGCTACAGCCAAAAATGCCTGAAAAAGAAGTCATTTTTGTAACAACATGAATTGCATAGCTTTACGTGTAAAATACATTAATTTACAATGCAGGAAATAGGTGACACCATTTTTTTTCAGTTCATAGATCCTTGGTTGCAATACATTTTTAATACTTCAAATCCAAATATTTTGTGACTTACAGTCTTCTCCTCAAGTTCTCATTTTACGGTGAATGTGCACAATTATCTTTACTAAGTACCATCATTCTCCACTGAAAAATTTGCAATTTTTATCTTCAGTCTCATTTATTAGTTCTTCTTCTTCTCCTTCTACACTCAGAGTACATTGTTCCGAAGGTATTTTATTTGAAGGAGAGTGCAATTTAGATTCCACTCCTGTCAAATTAGTTTCAAGAGGGGATTTTCTATTAAAATTGTGAAGGAAATTCCCTGTGGTGAGGCATGAGGAGCAGTATGTGGCGAAGAAGTAGAACCAGGCATCTGCTTTTAAAGCCAATGGAGTGAAGTGAATCCACTGCCACGATTGTGGCAATGGCCTTCTCGTGTCACTTGTCACCTCTGCAGTGTCCTGTACTGATAAGGGATGGAAGAAAGGGAAGGGAAGGAGGGAGACAAAATCCATCAGTATCTCTGTGTTCGTGTAGCAATCTATTGCGGCTTATGAGGAACCCACTAAATGTGGTTATAATATGTCTAAACAGTGGATTGGTGGGTTTTTTTTTTTAATATGCCTGTACTCTCCTGCCCCGCAATTTACTTTTAAAAAGGTTTTGGGGGAACGTGGGCCTTGCAATAAACGTGCAATGTTAGAAGAGTGGGTGTCCATTACAGGGAAGGAGCACCGAAACTCCACTGGTATCCTCATACCAACGTGGTTAATTCTTTTAACAGAATTATTCAGGTGATATTAATGTCCATTTTTTTGATTAACAGATTTTTAAACATTTTTATAGGAAACATAAGAAGCAAGAACCTTTTTCCAGTTGGAAGCTAATTCCTTAATCAGCATATATCTAGCATTTCTTGGGATGTTTTGAGAGCTATATTTTAACGATCTCTGTCAATAGCCTTACCGAACAAACCCTGCATCCGAGATTTATCTAGTGAAAAGATATTTGTCTTGGGAATTGACTTGAAGCTGATTTGATTTTAAAAATCCATGCCACGTTCTTGTTTCAGCTCCAGTGTGTTAGTTGTATGTCAGTAATGGCAAGTGATGATTTTTTCTCTGGGCAGATAATTTCCGCTTCATACAAGTGGTACTATATTTTATAGTAGCTAATCTTTGTCTTATTCATTTTTTAAAAGAGTTTCCAAATGTTTTTCTGTGCTGATTGGGTATAATTTTTAACTTGGCATTAGAGCTGTTAATAATGACAGTTCTTTGTAGGAGAATTTTAATTTTTAATATTGCAGTTATTTTTAACGTGGAAACATGCAGCAGATCTCATCTTTCATCTATATATAGGCTCTTTTGGAGGGAGAAGCTTCTTAGCAAACTTTAATTCTTCATTATTTTAACTGAGCTAAAGGAAGCAACACCTGTAAAGCTGCTTAATAACAGAGCCCCAGTGATGTCTTCCTTATTTAGCAAGTAAAAAATTCAGTCTCACAAGTGATGACTGATGTCAGTTAACCATATCAGCGATCCCCCTGAGATGAATAGGTGTTGGTAAGGATGATTATGGGCTGGGTCTTCAACTGTGGGGCAGCCCAGTGCTGCGGTCCCAGAACTTTAAGCCCAAGTTAACTCTGCCTGGGTCACAGCTGCAAGACTGTGAGTCTTTCATGCTCACGGCCATCATAGAATCACAGAATGGTTTGGGTTGGAAGGGACATTAAAGATAATTGAGTTCCAACCTGCCTGCCATGGGCAGGGACACCTCCCACCAGACCAGGTTACTCAAAGCCCCGTCCAACCTGGCCTTGAACCCCTCCAGGGATGGGGCAGCCACAGCTTCTCTGGGCAACCTGGGCCAGGCTCTCACCACCCGTGATGTAACCATGCTTTATCCTCTGAAAGCTTGGTGAAATCCAAGATCTGGGTCTGTTAGTCAGAGAGTCACAGCTCTTTTGACAAAGCTAAAAAAAACCCTAATCAAAACCCGACTTAGAGTATGTAGGAAATTTGGGGGAAAACACTTCTGAGGCTTCAGTGTTTGGTCCTTGGAGGTCAGTTCTACATTTCTTTAAATGTAAATAGTCATATTTAATGTTTTTTGTCTTGGACCTGCAGGTAACCAAACTGCTTTATTATAGGGCCGAGTGTGGGTGCTGTGTCCCAAGCAAAGGTGTGATAGAAGCAACCAGGAAGGGAGGAGAGTGGAAGGGAGCAGTTCTTGCAATCAGGAGTTGTGGAGCAGAAAGCTGCTCAGGTGGAAAGGGGGAGCACAAAGACATAGTTATCTCTGCAGCCCGTGCTTAAATTGGGGTCCAGCAGTTTGTGGCTCGAGGATCTCATACATAGTGTATTGGATGGATTGTGTCTTATCCTCAAGAGAAATTACCGGTTTTAAGGTATATGGTACTGAATTTCTTAGAACCAGCTTGGTCCAGTCTACTGTCCTGTAGATGTGGCTAGTAGCCAATCCTGCCTGGTGTTTGACTTAGCCCATTTTTTTCTCCATGAAAAATGGAGAATAATTTTTCCTGCTCTTTTTTCCCAGGTTCCTTGTGAGCACCTGGGAGAGTCCTCCCAATGTGCTTCCTGAAATCAATGTGCAATTCTTGCTTCTCTTTCAGAGTTTTTTCTCCCAAGGCTGCTCACATTTTTGTGCAGAACCTGCTACTCAGAGGCAGCAGTTCAGTGCTGATCTCTTCAAGTCCCCCTCTCCATCTTTCCTCTTAGACATATGCTTTGGGACTGAACTATTGCTCTTGCAACATATTTTTCCCTGGCTCTTTGAGGGAAGGCTTTCATTGTTTCTCCATTGTTTTTAAACAGTTGTGCATATTTATGGCGGTTTTTTGCCAATGATGTAAGTACCTGTCAAAGAAATCACTTTACTGAGCAGCAAACTACCCACTCATCTTCAGTACACTGAAAGTATGAAAAAAATCATCTGGCTTCTAACAGAAAATTGGCAAAGTTTGGAATTGCATCAAAAGAATATTGCAGTTGTAGCGGTACCTGCCATACTGAAAAGAAAATTGCCCCGCTCTCCAAAGTACAGCTCACCCTTGTTTTTCTTGTTACAGCCGTGTTTACAGCCAGCTTTAGCTTGAAGGATTTGTTGACTGGTTTTTGATTTGCAGCTATTACAGTAACAAATTGGTGGTGATGTCACGAAGGGGTTTAAAGTGCCTCTTTCCAATCCGGTCCCATCCCTATAATAAACTGACATTAAACATTAATGTCTGCACTTTTCCGATGAGCAGAAAGAGATGTAACAGTATATTACTTTTTAATTCCTGATTAAGACTTTAAGAGGGTGTCTTGTTCTATTATCTATGCAAATTGGTGGCAATGATGGCAATAAATCAGAAGAGAAGGACTTAAAATAAACCGCATCAATCGACTTGATGCACGATTGATTTCTCATGCTCATCAAATCCCTGGGTGCTTTGTGGTTTTTCTTACTGTGACAGGAATACTTCCCTTGATCTATGATACTGACTCGTCTGGATTTATTATTTTTTTCCCCTTAAATTGTGAGCGTGCTCAGGACTGAAACTGAATGCTTTCAAAGTGAAGTGTGTAATTAGGAGGGGAAAAACTGATCAAGACAAATAGGTGGACCCATCCAGAATTTGTTTTTGGAGAACAGCAGGGGGGTTGTATTGGGTTTTTATTCTTTGCTTTTATTTTTGTTTGTTTGTTTTAGTTCATTTTGAAAGAAGTGATGTGGCTCCTGAGACATTCCCTGCAATACTCTGCCTCCTTTTCTTAGTTGGGCCACGGTGTGCACACCTTGGACTGGAGCAAAATACGGATGCAAGTTAAATGAAATGATGAAATGATGACATCAGAGTGATGTTCCACCTCAGGCTCTTAAGAGGAGAGGTGACTGTTCTCTTAGTACACATTTCTTTCTTCTCTGAGATACCAGATCATTTTGTAGAATAACATGAAATGTTTTGTAGTGACAGCAGGATTTGATATTCACTAATAAGTTAATGACATTGAAAAGAATATATTAAGTGTAGAGACACATTTGTCTGCCATTAACATTACTGGGAACAGAATGAGGTTCATAATTCATAATATGGATTGAAGTCTTCATAATATACAAAGAAAAAAAGAAAAGAGCTGTTAATATATCTGAAGTGAGTGAATGCTGATAATTCCCAGCGCTAACTCACCATGTCAGTGCGGCTCATATTTTATCTGGAGAATAGACTTGAACGTGCTTTTGAGTCATCTTATATCAACTGATCCACAGTGGCTGTCAGGAGATGAACTCTTAGCCCATGGCAAAATACAAGTTAATGTGATTGAGCTTATGCCTTCTTTAGTCCAGTGGGAAGAGAAGTCACAGCACCAGCAGCGGAGCTTCTGGATCACTACTGTGGTTCTGCTGGTGCCTGGTAACCCAGTAAGCCATGGGACCAGTGCTTAGTCTCTAGGGTTGTTGTCTTTGTGGTCTTTCTGCTGAGCCCACGAGAGCTCTGCAGAGTTCTCCTGTGTGCGAGGTTGGGGTTCAGCTGGGTAACTTCCATCCACACCAAGTTCCACTGAAGCCTTTACCTGAGGGTTAGTCTGAATGATTTTCAGCCATATGTGCGTTTCTGATCTGTTCACTTAATGAATTTGATTTTTGATGTATTGAAATCTTATTCAAGTTCCGTAGACTTCTCTGTAGGGTTAAAGATAAACTCTTTGGGATAAGTGTTGCGACATAAGAAGCTCACTGTTCTGTTTTTAACTCCTTTTCCTGTGATTGACTGTATTTTGTGTGTTGTTTTTCCAATCTATCAAAGGCAAAAAAGGGAATCTGTTTGGCTGGACTGGTGGGAGAGTCCAGAATGGGGTTTAGCATGTTGTACGTGGGTGCAGTAAATCACTCTCCCTGCTAACGGGAAGAAAAGAACAAAGGGATTTTGATGGACAAACGGGAAAATGGAGAAAAGGGGAACAGGAGTGTAATACCAACAGAGTTGGTGAGATAACATGGTTATACAGAGCAGTTGATGCATCTCTTGAATATTAGTGATAGCTTGAATTGCAGCAACGCACTGAGGAGCCACCATGAGTGAGTGACCTACCTTTGTAATTGTATTTTTTTTTTTATTTGACAAGCAATGAGAGGGTAGAAGTGTGCTTGTGTGAGTGAGTCAAGGGGCTTAGGGGCAGAAAAAGAAAAAGAAATGAGGTGTCATGAAAAGTGTATGTGTGAGCCTATGCAAAAAGGGAAGGTTAGAAACAATTCTAATGTAAGCAGATTTACGTTTAGAGAAAAACATGTCTTGCCCAAGCCTGAAGCTTTTCAGTTTTCTTAGGTATAACATGCATCCTGGCATGAGTAGGAAAGCTGTGTAGAGAAACAGGTAGGGGGATGCGTGTCAAAGCATTAAACCCAGCAGTAATGGCGTGCTCTACTGGCTCTTCCAGCGACTAAAAGAAATCTTACTGGTTCAGGGAATAACGCTGCTAATGGGACATTTAAAGAAGCCTTCCGAATCCCCTTAATTATGCCCACTGGCAGTAATGCATACGATTATGTGCAATCGAATTCTTGGCAGCATTAAGGGAATATGTGAATACTCTCATGGATGTGCCTTTTGTGCCCTGTTTCTGAAATATTGCCCCCAAAACCATAGCCGGTATGTCCAGCAGAGTACTTCATTCCAGGCCTTGTGGGCATGAGCTCTGCCTTTGCGCAGTCCAGGTGACCAGCTTCCCGGTGGTGGAAAGATGGTTTTAATCCTGAGTTGCTATTAAAATTAAGTTTTCTGTTGCCTTCAATAAATGTAGGGTTATGGCTTTGTTGCTGTAGGGGTATGAGGTTAAATGAAATGCTCTGCAGAGGAATCAGGTAGGCTGAGATGCCACAATGGAAGGAGCACAGGCTGCTTTTGAACAACCATAGCAATTAAAAAAAAAAAAAAAGTTAGCTTAAATCGGTTCTTTAATTTCATTTAAATTGTTTCTTTAAAGTGATTTTAGTATTGAAAGTTATTGGACTGTAAAAGAGACCAACTGCTTTACTTGACTTCTCGGAAGTAATTACACCCCACATGCTGTGCTTCCATAAAACCGGATCCGCTTTATGAACGCAAGGTGGGAAACTACCAGGTGCAGTGGAGAAGTTTAATTGCTGAATATGCAGAAAGTCTGCAATGAGCTTTTAAAATTTTACAAGCAATTGACTGACCTAAATTAACAAAATCTTAACGCACAGCAATTCCACAGATTAAGACAGAGATTTTCATTTCAGTGTTCTTGATGTGGGAATCAATGGACGTGTGTGGGGTTTAGTTTGTTTTAAAGGCTATTTATTTTTGTATTGAATGCCTGCTTTAAACATAAAACAACAGAAATCAGGCCATTTTGTTGAGGGATGGCACTTCTGTTGGTTCATATTTCTTGCTCGCTTTACTTGCACAAGAATTCCAACTTTTGTCTGTATGAATGTTAAAGTTTTGGCCTTTCCATAGAGTCAGTCATAGCCCAGAATATGGGAATTCCATTGGCTTGTTAATAGAGTTAGAAATTAGTTTAAGTAAAATTATTATTTATTTTTTTTTAGTTGAGTTTGAAAGTGAGCCTTATAATCTCAACTAGTTCCCGTGGGAAACAATTTGACCTTGGGGTAAAACTGAACCTGAGGGTTGTGTTTTGTTCCTCCTCGAAGTATCGTTAAATTCAGATGGAGGAAGGACAACAGGCTTGCATTATGTGAAATAATAATAATAAAATAGATAAAATACAGTGAGTCCATCTCCTGTTCAAAATGGAAAGATCTTTTTATGTTTTTGTGGGTCTTCTCCTGTATGGTGACTCCTGGGTTTGGTTTTTCCCTCCTGTACACCCTGCTGAAGCAGTGGGGGTCACAGAAATCACTACGAAGTGGGCTTCAGGTGACTCTGCTGCTGGCCCTCAATTTCTTTTTTTTTTGTGCCTTAGAGACAGTAAAAACAAGTTGGTGCCTTTTGTCTTCTCAGAAAAGCAGCGCAACAATCAAGAAACCGGTTTGTTCTCATGAAAACTTTCTTGCCAATGATGGGAATTTTAGGAAGGGTTGCAGAGACAAGAGCAAAGCATAGAAATGTGCCCACGAAGCAGAATTCCTGGATCTTTTAATCTGCCACTCTTACTGCTCTATCCCCCCATTGTCTGTTAATACTTTCCATTTTGACTTTAAATGAAACTTTAGCATAGAGCTGAATACATAATTGCATTTATTTTTTGGCTCTGTGCTTGATCTAAAATGGCACATAAAAACAAAATAGATGTGCTCTGCATCTAAAAGAAAATTTGTCAGCATGTCTCTCTGACAAGAATATATATTTTTAACTCAAACCAAAAATAATAAAAAAAAAAACCTTTGAAGCATCTTTATCTTCTTGAAATGAGTTAATTGCTAGAGAAGCATGATTCATAAAACAAGAAACACATCTGGGACGTAGCGCTCTGTCCCCAGTAGCTCCTGGATGAGCTGATGAACCTCGGATTGTGGATTTGAACTCGTTTCTCTTTCCAGCCCGAGGGAATTGAGATGCCTTTCTCCTGCATCCCTGGAAAGCATCCCAGTTACTGACCTGAGCAATCGGTCTGGGCTCAGCTGAATATTGAAGGAAATAAAGCAATGTCGAGAAGAGAGATGGAAAACTGTCCTTCTCGCTTCCCTCCTGGTGCTGTGGAGTCGTGGCACCCTCCTGGGCAATAAATGCCCAGGGTTCCAACCTGCTCAAGTGCAGGCAGGACATTGCGTTGCGGACGAGTGTTCCAGCTGATCGCCAACGAGAAGATGCTGACACCTCTGGTGTTTTATCAGCCAGACGGAACACCGGGTGGTTTTTTTTTTTTTTTCCATTTAAAGCTACTTGGTGGATTTAACTCAAGTTATGGCGTGACCAAAGCAGTGTGTTCAGCAGACTTTTTTCCCCCCTACCTTTCCTCCATAATGGAGTGTATTCTATCATTGGGAAGGTGCATCTTGCAAACCCATGGAATCATAGAATGGTTTGGGTTGGAAGGGACCTTTAAAGATACTTGAGTTCCAATTCCCATGGGCAGGGACACCTCCCACCAGACCAGGTTGCTCAAAGCCCCATCCAGCCTGGCTTTGAATACTTCCAGGGATGTGGCAACCTGGGCCAAGGTCTTACCACCCTCACAGCAAAGAACTTCTTCCTGAGATCTCATCTCAATCTCCCCTCTTTCAGTTTAAATCCTTGTCCTATCACTGTCCTCCCTGATCAAGAGTCCCTCCCCATCTCTCCTGGAGCCCCCTTAGGGACTGGAAGGGGCTCTAAGGTCTTCCTGGAGCTTTCTCTTCTCCAAGCTGAACCCCCCCAACTCTCTCAACCTCAGCATCTTCGTGGCTTCCTCTGGACCCACTCAAACAGGTCCATGTCCTTCCTGTGCTGAGGACTCCAAAGCTGGACACAGTACTCCACATACCATCTTAGAGGAGTTGTTACCGAGCAAATTAAATGCATTAAGACCTCCACTCTGTGGGTGTCCTAGCTGGCTCCTGCAGCCTCCCTTCCCATCACTCCCCCTTCTGCATCTCCATCAGGATCTGGCTGCACATCGCAACTTTGCTGAGATGAAGGTGTCCAACGTGAGGGGGTTTGCAAAGCACAAACAGCGCTCAAGGACTTTTGGAGGAAACTCAAGTCACAGTCATTTCACACAAAATTATACTTTAAAATGCTGCTGGGCACAGACTGTGAGCTACCATGTATTTTGATGAATGCCTTGCTATCAGTGGCACCGCTTGAGGGAGTACAAGGGTTTGTCGGTGTAAGGAATATGGTATTAAATCAGATCCAGTAAGTTATTCTTTTTCTTTCCATGCAAACAATAGGGACAATTTTATAAAGGACTGTACAGTCATATGTGCAGGGAGGCTTAAGCTTGACCCCTTTATAAGGAGCCATGCTGCTCAGATCGGGTTTATAGGGAACTCAATATGCTCAGATTGGGTGGATTTTTATTTTTTTCTGATACATAAAAGCATATATATGTTCTCACATATCTGAATTTCACTGAATTTTCACTGAATTTTTTTGGAGTTGGAAGGGACCATAGAGATCATCTAGTCCAACTCCCCTG
>JAOXJK010000062.1:19885985-19911920 GCA_025774025.1 Xenus cinereus
TATTCCAGTTGTGGCCTCACCAGTGCAGAGCAGAGGGGGAGAATGACCTCCCTTGACCTACTGGCCACACTCTTCCCTACACAGCCCAGGACTCCGTTGGCCCTCTTGGCCACAAGGGCTGTGGGACTAAACTGTGTGAAATTTTCTCTTTACCAGGCAGCAGTGAGCACCCACACTGCATCGCAGTTGGCAATAACTTAATTTCTAGCACAGCCACAGAGCCTCAGTTGCTCTCAATTTGGTGAATTACTTGAAGCCTATGTTAATCTCATAAGGGAAATGGTGAGAAAGTTTAAATGTTACAAATGCTATGCAGAGCAGTGGTATTACTGAATAGTTTTGATTAAGGATGTGTTCGCCTGTGACCTTCTGGAAATGTCAAGGTGTAGTAAAGTAGCAAACATTGGACAGTGTTTAATAAAAGATCTTATTAAGTTCCCTCCCTGAAAGCACACTGTTATAACGCTGGCCCTCGCAGTGTTATTGAACAGCGTGTTGGGACAAGGTGGTTAGTCTCTACATGAATTAGAATGCAAGCGTATTAATCTTCTTCTCTCAAAGTCCTTCTCTGCTTGCATCTGCAAAATACTTCCCGGCTCTGTAACCCACCTGGAAGTCTGGTGTGCTGCAGAGACCTCTGATGGTGATGATGACCTCCCCCATCCCAGCCAGCTCAAGGCCGTCAGATGGCAAAGCCTCTTACCACGGCATTCCCATCTTGCTTTGTCACTGTTGAGAGATTTGCTGTCCTGAGATCTGTCTTAGAATCATAGAATCTTCTAGTTTGGAAGGGACCTTTCAGATCATCGAGTCCAACCATCAACCTAACACTGACAAAAACCATCATTAAACCATGTCCCTCAGCACCACATCTACTCGTCTTTTAAATACCTCCAGGGATGATGATTCCACCGCTTCCCTGGGCAGCCTGTTCCAATGCTTGACAACCCTTTCAGTGAAGAAATTTTTCCTGATATCCTATCTAAACCTCCCCTGGTGGGGAGCTTTGTCATGTCATATGACAAAAGATGCGATAGGGGATTTCAAGTGTCTGTAAAATGCTCCTGACATGGGAAGTGCTTGTAAAATAAACGTCAACAAAATGCTGCTCTGTGCTTCTGTAAGAGTTTGTAGTTCTGTGTTGTGTTGCAGTTTTAAATATTTTAATGGGGCTGAACTGGCTTTCAAAAGTGAAATCAAAATTACCCACAGAGGAAATAGAAGAGCAGAAATGATCAGATAACTGAGCCGTTTCGAAATCAACAGTGTTGTGTGATCAATACTCATTTTGAGAACGCAGTTTGCTTTAGCCTCACTGGAGTTTTTCACTGGTGAATGACAAATGTTTGAAAACATCAAGCCACCCACATCCCCAGTGGTATTTCAGTAGCTTGACCTGACGGGTCCCTGAAGGACTTTGAGTCTAGTATTTAGGAACAGGGAGTTGTCCAGGAGCTGGTCCCAGCCATACAGCAGACCTCACATGTGCCTTATAGAGGGGACAATAGGCTTCTGGAGCCTTGAGCTGAGGAACATCATTGGCAAAGGATTAGAGTTGAGCCCAAGATCTACAGAACACAGAACTGTACATTTCAAAATACTCCTGTCATCTGCCTCCAAAGCTCAAGGGAACAGTAGGTGGAGTTGATTGAGGAGTCAAATGATTGATGTAGCAAATAAAGCATGGGTGTAAAGAGTCCTGGAAAAGGGCCTAAATTTCTTATAAAAGCGATGAAAGTTACAGCTTCAATGAAATGCAAAGGAGGGAGAGATGAATGTAACCTTTTTTGCGTTTCAGGTCTGTTTAAAGCAAACAAACCAACTCTGCAGGCTTTCTGTTTGGGTTTATTCTTGGTGTTTCTTTTTTTTTTAATTTTTTTATATATATGGTCAAAATTAAATTGTGGTTTTGTCTGACCTGAACTGAAATCTGGTTTTACACTTTTCAGGCTGGCAATGGTTGTAGAGATGTTAGTTTTTCATCCCAAGACAGGAAGCAATATTCCTTCTGTGCTCTCAAATATTTTCACAGGGCAGTTATATCATTTTCTGCACAGCTTTGCTACAAACCTCATAGCTCTTTTTTGAGGGCTTTTTCCCCCTTCTGATGTTGGCCCCACCTTATTACTGGCATGGCTGGCTAGGGTTCAGCAAGGTCTCACCTGGGCAGCATCTGTTAAATGCCTGTTGGCTGAAATAAGAGTGGTTTCAGGATAATCATGAGCATCAAAGGATGGCCAATACCTCCATGACCTTTGAGATGAAAGGGATGCTGATGCAGCACGCTCTGGGACGGTCTGATGGCTATTCCCTCTTCTCTTCCCCTGGTGTGGGGTTGCCAGGCTGTGGTAGATGAAAGCAGGGTTTCTTTCACTGGAAAGCATGTCCTTATCTTCTCTCCTGCATGCCTCACATGTTATTTTTCCCTTATACAAAGCAGCACTTGAAAAATGCCTGTCCTTTTAACTGTATGTAGCCTTTGGCTGACATCACATCTGTCTAAAATGAGAGCCGGTGTTGGTTTTTTGGATCTAGTAAAACAGACCAAAAGTTGTTCAGTGTCTGGAGGTCAGGAGGAGGTTGTTGCTGGGTTCCCAAAGTGTTGTGGATGCTTTAGTCACTATTGCCAAGATATTTTCCACCTTTTTAGCTGGAATGAAAGTCCTGAGGACTTAATGCAAACACCTGATCTTCTATGTTAACTCTTAAATAGATAATGGTGGGGTGGGAGGACAAGAGACTTTAATTTGGTTTCTATTAACTTGTCCTAAGCTTGGCTGAAGTTGGCTGTATTGCTTGATGGAGTCTTCCTGCTTGATAAGTATGAGCATTTTGCAAGTGCTGTTCCCTGGACTGACTGATGTTCTTCTGGTTGTGAAACAGGCCCAAAGTAAAGACGAACTTGAAGGTATTTGAGAGACAGTGCTAATTAGATCCTGTTGTTCAGGTCATTCACAATTGAAACCGTTGGTTTTTTTCCCCCCTGAATGGAGACTAACGAATAAAATGTTATTTGGGAGTATAGGAAGTTTGGTAAAGTAATGTCTCCTTTCTCTTTCATCCTGCAGTGAGACTTATAAGCCTGAGGATGCTCCTTCTCCTCAGGAGGAGGAGGAAGAGCACTAGGTACCTTGCAGGGTTGGAGCCCAAGTCTGCAGCAGGCTATGACAAGTTGCAGAAGTTACACACAGACAATTAGCTTAAGGGAGAAAATCTCGATAATGTACTTAGCTGGTTAATAGGGGGCCTGCTGGTCTGCAGATGCTGAGTCATTTACTAATTGGCTCACTTGCATCATTGCATTAAATCCTAGGTCTGATCTCTAGTCCTCTGCTATGCCGTAGTGCAAGAGGAAATCATGTCCCATCTGCTGGCGCACGTCGACCTTTGGAGCCCAAGCTCCGTCTGGGAAAACGGCTTTGGGAGCCCAGGAGCACTGTGTCTTCCAGCTCTGCTGGGCCCAGCTCAGCCTCCTGCCTGTGGAGAAACCCACTGTGTGTCCACAGGCTGGCCATGCTCTGGAAAATAAACAAGTTCAGGCCAGGTCAGCCTTTGCTGGAAATGCATCTCACCCTTGCTGTATTGCCATAGTTTAAAAAAAAAAAGGAACGTTACACTAGCGATGAAAGAGATTTTGGGGGCCCGGGGGTGTATTTGCAGTACAATGGACAGTGAAGCAAAAGCTACTAAAAATTAAATGTTCCCGTCCTTTGAAGTCAGGCTAGGGTACTGTGATTCTGTTTTGATTCATGCCTGCTGGCAAAAATAAAGCAGGTTGTCAGTGAAGAAAGCCTTTCTTTAAACCTATTTATTGCAGCTAAAATATTCAACCCACTGGTTGGTGTATTGGTGCTGGCAACTATTACAAAATTAGTAATCCCTCAGAGCTGCCAGGAGACAAAGTGAAAGGCCTGGAGTGAACCGAATCCCGTGTTGTTTGTTACTCTTGGAGCAATGTTGCGTCGTTCTGCAAAGGGCTGTGAAATCATAGAATGGTTTGGGTTGGAAGGGACCTTAAAGACCATCTAGTTCCAACCCCTGACCTGGGCAGGGACACCTCCCACCAGACCAGGTTGCTCCAAGCCCCATCCAATCTGGCCTTGAACCCTTCCAGGGATGGGGCAGCCGCAGCTTCTCTGGGCAACCTGGGCCAGGCTCTCACCACACTCAGAGGGAAAAATTTCTTCCCGAGAGCTAACCTAAATCTTCCCTCTTCAAGTTTGGAGCCATTGCCCCTCATCCTGTTGCTACATGCCCGTGTAAAAAGTCCCTCTCCAGCTTTCCTGTAGTCCCTCTTCAGACATGTATGTGATCAGCCCTGGGACTAACGAAGCCCAATGTCTTACAGCATCATGGCTTGTGGTGGAGTTGTGGAGTGTCTACTTGGACTTTTGCCCTGTGGATACTTTACAATAGGTTAAACCTCATTCCTTTTGACTACTTTAAGCAGACAGCTTCTTCCCTTAAAAGCCTAAGGGAAGGAAGGATGTGATGGGTACGTGACAACGTGTGAGACACAGCTAGTCCAAATAACCAGCAGTTTTGATGACTCCTCAGTTGAGCGCAGGTGACACGTGCTGCCATACAAGGTCCCCTCTTACCGTTAGCTGCCAGAGACCAAAGCCTGGGAGGCAGACTGGGAATCTGGCATCATACTGGGAGAGTGCTCTCTGTTGGCTTGTGGTGCACTCAGTGAGGGACAGATTGGGAAGTCTCCAAAAGGCACGTGTTGCCCATTCCTGGCTCTCGAGATGGGTTTGTGGGTCTCCAGAGCTGACTGTCGCTGTCTGTCTTGGCATGGGGGTTTAAAGATTTTGCTGCACACATTTTTGGACCTTGACTGCAGCGATAAATGAGTTGAATTGCACTTTGAAGAATAATCTCAATAGGAAAAAGAAAGTAAATTTTATTTTGAAAGTATCTGAGGTACAAAAGTAGACGAGCCACTGAAGATGCCTTTGTGGCATCAAGTTTGGAGAAACTGGATTTATATGGATAAGTCTTCAAGGACTACCTGAGATACGCATGCACTTGCTGTGCTGCTGAAGGCTTTGTTTGTGAAGCACTGGACATTTCACTGGCTTTTTTAGAAGGTTCAATCTTCACAGCCGTGTTTTCAGCTTTTTAAAGAAATGAATCGCAAACACCCTGAGCTTGCCGTTACCTCCTGTGAAATGTCTTTCTCTAAGAGGAGTAGGCGAGGACCTGAATGTATAAACTTTGTGAGACCTGGTGTATCTAGCCCTGTGTGAGCAGGGGTTTGTGCTAGGTGGCCTCCAGACATCCCTTCTGACCTCAATTATTCTGGCATTCTGTAAAATTACTTTGATTCTATTTACTGGCAGAAACATGTATTTTTAAAGCAGGATGGGCTGTATTTAATTTGCTTAAATTCATTTGTTTGTTGTTTAAACTGGAGGCCCATACCTCGTTGTTCTATTTCTTAATGTGGTTTGCATCTTGAGCCTTGTTAAGAGGATGACAAGCTTTTTCTTTGTCTCCTTGAGAACTTCCTGGGAAATCTATCTCGAGGTACATAGGCCACTGTCTGCGTCATCTGATGCTTTTTGGGAGTGTTAGTGACTTTTGTCTGATAACCTCTCCCCAGCAGGTTTGTCCTTGTACCCGCTATCAGACTGCAGAGGCTGAAACCTCACTGTGTTCCGTCACCCCAAAATAATTGGTTTCTGTAGGCTGGGGTGCAGGCACCCAGGGAAGCTCACAGAGCTGCTGCCTCTCTGTGTGAGTGGTTCTCCCTCTGCTCTGGCTGCTTTCATGATGCTAAACTTAGCATCTATATAACTTCTCACCTTTTCTCCCTCACAGTCTCCGTGTCTTCTACAGAGATTTCAGTGTAAACATTCGCAACCGGAGTGCGTGGATGCAGGGATGTGACAGCCAAGTGGTTAATTATAAATGAAAGAAAAACCCCTTTAAGCTGTGCCAGTCCATTCAAGTGATCCAGATTTGTCTGATAGCCTGTGTGATCATGCTTCAGTTCACTCTGTCACAGTGGATTTTCCCTGGTTTGCAATCTCCCCAATGTTCAACTCTTGTTCGTTGTTTTTGACAGTGAATTTTGTTGTTGAAGTGGTCAGAAACGATGAGCTAAAAAAAAAAAAAAAAGAAGAGAATTATTCTTTTTTTTACTCTTTCTGTCAGGTCTTTGAGACAAAACCATGTGCGGTATTGGTGGAGAATTTATTTGGAATATGAAAAGGGCTTCCACTGACCATCCAAACGGTAAATGGCATGCAATTGTAATGAGCAGTGATAATTAGACGCCAGTGTTATGAAATTGTTTAAAAATCAACAGATGTGAAAGGGATGGGTGCTATTTTTAGACTAGAGCTTTAGATGAGAGAAGAACAAAATTCCAAACCAGATTTTGATTGATTTGTAGACACACGGGAGAATCCACAGAGCAGGGAGCGTCTCCCCTGAGAGCGGACCAACCATCTAGAGGAAACTCTGTGGTAGAAGGTGCCCGTATCCCTGTAGCCATGGAGCAGCCACAGCTCTGAAATGCAGCCAGGACTTTTATGGGACTAATTGGGCACTTACAGTGCAGGGGCTGAATGAAATCGTGCTGGTTTTCACCTGCCTAAGACCATCCCTAGCCTGCCCTCTCCGCAAGGGTCTTGGTGCTCTGGTCTCCGGCATCTCCTCTGGCGCTGCTGGTTGTATTACAGCTCCGTAAATCACTCTGGCAGCCAGGGGTTTCATGCTTGTGATTCAACTCTAGAGGAAACTGCTGCTGAGGACTTGACAAAGGATGGAGCCGCATGGAGGGCTTATACTGAGGAGCGTCGAGGATTTACATCCTCTTTAAGCTCTTTGATTATTTTTTTTATAGCGTAAGGGTGGGCGCTGGCTTGTAAACACACAGCCTTGGGGACACTGTTGGGATGCCGTCAGGATGGATGCAGCCCTGAGATGACAGGGGAGAGATGAGCAGGAGCTTTTGCACCTCTGGTGCTAACAGAGGTGACGGATACAGCCTTTTTACCTCCCTCGGGGAAGTCCTTGCCTCACGGGGCAGTCAATGGGCTCGTTAGGTGGGCTGGAGGTGGGTGACCCGGGTCTGCAAACCCTCCTCACCCTCGGTAATTCTCTCCATAGCTGGTGCTCATCTTGACTTCTGTGAGCTCCCTGCCTGAGGAACAGTTTGTAGGCAGAGATCTGTTGCTATCATCACCTTTAATAGCTTATTGGAAAAAAATACAAAGACTAATTTTTTAATATATTTTAATTTGTTAATCTTTTATTACGCTGGAGCTAGAAATCCCTGGGGGTATAATTGGAGAAGACACCAATTGCAGGGCTCGCTCATACCAGTAGCGTCTTCCCACAGGCACAATATGTTATTGCAGTGTGTTTAAGACATTATTTTAATTGGTGTGATGCAGACTTTCCCAAGATGAATGATTTGTTTTCATTTTATTACATTGCTTCTACTTCATTACTTCATTTGCTACCTGTCATAAAAGCGGAGACGAGGAGGCCAGCGTCTGCGTTGAGGATGCAGAGAACGAGCGCCTTTTGTAAATCATTCTGATGGTGGCGAGCGTTTTTACGTCTGCGATCTGAGCTGCAGAGGAAATTGCTGCTCGGCCTCTGATGAAACAGAGCGTAGTGCTGTAAAAGAGCAGGCAGGCCCAGGCTGAATCGCGGGGACAGAAGTTGTGGCCCGTCAGTAGCGGTGACTTGTGGGAACGTAGGAGAGAAGAAATAAAACTTGCAACTCGCTCCTCCACTTTTTCGGTTAGCATAAACTCACGTGCCCTAGGCAATGACTAATAATAAAAATACCAGTGAAGTAAGAGACGCTGTGCAATGAACTACATCTTTTTTAGTTCTTTTTGCCCCTTGTCTTTCCCCATCTTGCTAAGAAGAGGGTACTGGTAAAGTGTTGCTTGTCTTCCCAGTGTCACTGAAAGCATTTAAGATTCACTGCAGTTCTTTGGCCCCAATTTCTGCATTATATAGCTTGAATAATTTGTGAGAGCAGTCACTATGTAAAAAGAGCATTTTATTGTTGGGCAGATGAGGTCTTTGAAGGCATGGCATAAAGTGGTAGGTGCTATAGATGTCTTGCCTGGGTTACGTGTCTTCCTGCTGTATGTTGACCAACCTAATAGACCTTTTCCTTCTGCCATTCAAAGTCACATCTAGCATCCTCAAGGACTATATTTTAGCTCATGTTAGGTGTATGGACGCTGGACAGAAGGAGAATGAGTTGATTCCTCCTCCGACTGGTGCCAGCACAGCAGTGTTGGGTGTGTTCCAGTTGGAAAGGCTCCTGGGGGAGCGGTGTCGGTCTGCAAAGTTTGTTCTTTCACTCTTGTGTTCTTCCATTCTTTTTTTTTTTGCTGTTCTATCAAAATTCATGATGTTCTGATTCCTTACAAGTTTGCTGTACAAATTTATTTTGCAAACTAAAATATGAAATCAGTCCAAACTGTTCTATCACACCGTTTGTGTACAAGCACATACCAATGTGCATTGACTTACACTGCAATAAGGCATTTTTTCCATGAGCTCACATCTGCGTGACAGTAGTGACCTTCTGTGCCATCGCCCACCTCATTCACTGTGGTAGGACTGTGATTGTTCCCTGTTCAGCCAAAGGCCCAGATATTTGTAGTCATTAAAAAACTCGAGTTTTATTTTGTTTTATTTACATGCCATGTAGCAAACTACATCCAGAACAGAAGTCAGGCTGGTTTTCTTTTGGGGAGCAGTCCCAGTAGGTCTCCTCGGAAGTCCTATTCGTCGTTGAACACCATCTCCCCAGGGCAACGTCTGCAGGACCGTCAGAGAGGGTTCACATCTCCATAGGGAAAAGAGAGACCTGCTGTAGGGGGGGAAGATGGTTCTTAAGATTCTTTGAGCTGTTCCCTCCTGCCAAGAAATCCCATCTTGGGGAGGTGAAGAGTGGCTTCATTTCAACTTGGGCATCATGGGTGAAACCTTAGACAGAAGGGCTAAAGTGGGACTTCACAGCAGGGTTAAAAATTGTGCTTGCAAATGCAAAGGGGTTAAATATTGCGTACATATCTTAGGGCGTAATTCCTCTATCATCAGCAGGACAGCAGCTTACACCCCAGCTGTAGGACATCAAGCTGGACAAACAGAGAAGGCTTGGTTTGCACAGACCTGGAGGCCGTGTCCTTTCTCTGCTGGTAGTTAGAACTCTGTGGTTGCTCCTCAGCTGTAGCTCCACATCTGTCCTCCACATGTTGGCCCTCCATAAGGTGTGTTGCGCAGCTGTAGCTACACCTCCCGTTTCCCCCTGTGCTTGGCTCACCTGCTGCTGAATTCAGCCTTTGAAACTGTTCAGCCAAACATCCCGCTCACTTTCGGGTAAACGGGTGGCATCGCTCTTCACACAGGTCTTCCTGCATGTCCTGCCTGTTGCCATGGGTGAAGCCTTGTCCCAGCCATTAATTTTCTGCTGAGGTGGCTCAGCAAATCAAAACTCTGCAAATTTGCTTGAAATCCCTCTGTTGCTTAGAAAAACGCGGGCATTGGGGCTTTGCTGGGTGTCACTTATGTGGCCAGGCTGAGGCAGAGTAATTCCTGTTCCAGGCAGCTGTGAGATTTTAGGCTTTTTCATTCCTGTGTTGAAGAGGGTGCGTTGTATGTGCCCGTGTGTAATGAGATGCTTTATCTCCGTCTGCACACAGAAGGTGGATCTTTTCCCCCAGTTCTATGGCACCCTGTAGACTTTGTGACATTTCAGCCTCTTCAAGAACTTAAAAGTGTTGCGTATTTTCCTAAAAACCCATCCTGTGATTCTTGCTGCTCTCACGGGCAGGGGATCACACCAGCGTTCCAGAGCCTCTCATTATATTGCGCAGCCCTTTCCTAATTCCAGCTCAACTTGTAATCGTGCCATTTCTTTTTTTTTTTTTTTTTTTAAATTTTTTTTTCCTGAGAGCACTTTTGGCACTGCTTACCGAAGGTGAACTTGCGAATATGTAATGTCTTGGGGAAAAAAAGATTAAATCTGCCATTTGCTGTACAGCAAACACCTTGCTCACAACCATCTTGAAGCTGAGCGTGCGGATGCCGTTTGCGTGACGGAGGGCCTCGTCTGGCTGACCTTTAGCATCCTGCTAAAAATAGGTCCCTTTTCCACGCTGGCTCTCTTCTTGCGGCAGGTGGGGTTGTGCGATGGGTCTGCGTTACCTCCGGCGCTTTCTCGGTGAAGCGTGTGAAAACCAGACAGGTTTACACTCTATTATACGGTAATATCCCGCATTTCTCAGCAGAAAGACTTCCCCCTCACCTTATACCTTTAAATGTCTTTAAATAAAAAAAAAATTAAAATATTGAACACAAAGATCAATGCCTCTACAGTTTAAAGAAACACACTATCTTTTGATGCCAGTTAATCTAAGTTTGAATTCTTCGATTTGGTTCAGCCTAATAGGAACAAGAGCAGCTCAGAACTGGTATTTTATAATCATCAGGGCTCATGGAATGTAATGACAGGATTGAGAGCCCTCATTTTGAATTAGGGCATGGATTAATTAATTAATAGACTGAAGTACAAGTGTAATCTGATGGAACTTGAACCAGAATTTCTTTTCTGTTCGTTAAGTTGTACCTAACGGCTCTTAAAAGAAATCGATAAACGTGTGAGATGGTTTTTATGTATCTAAGGATAAAAATGTGTCTAGTTCTTTTTTTGGCCATCTTTAGGGGGAGGGAAAAAAAAAGTCCAACAAACCAGCAGGAGTGCTATAGTTGAAAAATGAAATAAACCTTCTGGTTTTCATTGTTGTGTAAACAGTATATCAACAACGATGAGATAATTTGAAAGTGGGAGCTGTGATTGATGTTTCAATGCAAGTGGAAAATTCATTTCAAACAAATGTAATCCCTTTTAATTCTTACTGAAAATGGCATTTTCCTCTTGTGCCTCCCTCTTGTCAGATTTCAAGCATTAGACTATTGTGAGTTGGTCTAGATGAGCTTTAGAGGTCCCTTCCAACCATTCTATGGTTCTGTGACTATCCCCATGTTAATTTTAAACTTTATGCATGTCTTATGATAATTTCTGATATGACAAGAAGAGTATTTGCAATAAGAATTTATTGTCAGGCTCAGCACCGTAATTGCTGTTGCTGAGCACGTAACATAGTTATACCTAGTATTATTCCATTTATTGCATGTAGAATAAAACTAAATAAAATTAAAGAAGAAATCACAAAAAAAAACCCACCAAATGAGAACAGAAAATATATTTTTAGGAAAATATACTTCAGTCTCACTGCAGGATTGTCTGTGTTTTCCGGTCTTGTTGGGGAATTTTGGAAAGCAGTGTTAAACTGGGATTCAGAGTCCGTGGCTGCTGTTCACGTTCTGTCTCAGCAGCTGGAGTTACTGTAATTGCAATTTCCATGTTATATCTATCCAGACTTGATTAGAAGCCGCTTGTTGCATAGTGAAACGCATTTTCTGTTTTTCTGTTTCTGAATGGCGTACACAGGAGTGGGCAGGTCCAGAGTGGGCTGGTTAAGAATGAAGCATCCTGCTAGTTTTGATGCAAGGAGCTTCCTTTGGTCTCTCTGCCTATATATCGTGTAGAGTAAAATGTAGTAAAATATCAGTTGCAAAATATCTCATAAGTCCTGCTAGATTCTGACAAGCCACCTGGTCCAGTGACCAGTTTTCTGTGGCTTTGGGGCCATGCTGAAAGGCGTCTTGGCTGATGATTCCCGGTTCAGGGATTTGGGGTTTTATCTCAACGATGTGTCATGTAGCTCAATTTATTATTTTATTTCTTTATGTTCTAACACTGCATTTCTCTTCAAGCTGAAGTGAAAATGTTTCTTTTTCTTCACGTGTCTGTCATTGCCACTTAGGTTTTCTGGGTTTTATTTGCACAGGGGAGATCCATGAAAGTCCCTGGCAGTACCATTTATATCTCCAGTTCAGAGATTATGGTCCAGGTACACCCTGTGCTTTCAGCAGCAGCGTAGGTCAGAGAGGAGAATTGTATCTTTCAGTCCTTAATTATGATAGCACCTATTTAATGTAATTTTTTCTACCCCTTCATTGTTGTATTTGGCCTAATTCTGTTGCACAGCCTTATTGATTAGGCAGGACCACTGTCTGCCTGACTGGAGGATCAATCTAATTATAAGTTGAAGAGCAAATACCTGAGAAACTGGTTATAACCCTTCTCTAGTGATACTCTGTGATACTTTCCATGTTCTCTTTGTCTTACATGGACTTCTGAGCATGACACTCTGAAACAGCCTTCCAGCGGGCGGTGGAATCAAACTTTGTTCTGGAATGTTTTATCAGTGACACATGAAAATGAGACAAGGAAACACCAAGTAAATTCAAAGTGAGAAATCACAGTAAAAAAGAAATCCCAGTGCAAAATCCCCAAGTGTCCTGATACAGAATTAACCCTTCTGGTGGTGTTTATTTTCAAGTTATTCTTTTAGTTGCACTTTAGCAGTATTCCAGCTTTGCAATTGATACTTTTTTTGAAGATGGTCATTTTCTGTAAAAAGAATGAATCTCTGGCATTTCACAAAAATGCCTAAAGTAATCAAGTTGGAAATAAGGGTCACAGTCAGCTGATGCCCTTCCTGAGTGACCAGCATCTAAGGCAGTCTGCTTTTTATACTGCGCAAGGCAGTGAGGCAAAGAAAGAAGCAGATGTCGTTAGAATGGCTGTGTAATAACAAATTCATGTAATTATATCATGCTGTGTTCACATTTCACTTTTTCCAGAATCAGGTCACTTTTGCATAAAACTTTTTATATTGCCAAAACTTGCTGTGCATCTCTTGGTTTATTTATTTATTTATTCTTCTTGGAAATAGCGCTTTAGAATAAACTTGGTGAAGAGGTGAAACCGGATTAGACATGCGAGTAGGGAAGGTACATTTATAAAGAACTTTTTAATTATACAAAAAATAAATAAATCACAATATGTTGGTTAGTCTGAAGCGCTTTCCTTTCAGAATGCTTTTTGCTTTATAAAATCGGTTGATGGTTTGACATCTTTTAAAATAAACAGCCACCCGTGCTGAAGTATTTCCCTCAGGCTGAAACACAGCCAAGAGCTGCACGATATAGCAGTGACGAACGTCTCCTGGCCAAGCAGCTCCCATCCATCCATCCATCCATTCATCCATCCATCCCTCTGGAGTTCTAAGTTTTAATTGTATACGTTTTCTGTCAAGTTGCAGCTCTCTTGTTTGTTATGTCCTCCAGGTAACGGAGTGGGGAACGATCTGTGCACCGCATCAAATAGTCAGAGGTGTTCGTTATCCTCTCTTCCCCGCCTGGCAGTGGCAGTCAGGGTGGATGATTTAGCAGGTCTAAACTTGTAGGCCTTTTACGTTGTAGGTTCTTCAGGTTTATGATGAAAAACTACGTGTCTTTCTATGACTGTCGGTTTCTATCAGACTATGCGTCTGATGATTTCTTCCCACTGCAAAGAGTGAGGGTTAAAAGAGCATTTCAAAACTTGCATAAGTAGCAAGTGACAGTTACCTCCGTGTATGTGTGCTCATGCTTCATCTCCACCAGCCTTTGTTAGTCAAGAAGCGGTAGAAGGCTCCAGAAAGAGCTTTCCTGACACATTGCTGGTTTCTGTAGCTGATCTCGGTTTACTGACGCTCCCCTCTATGACTGAATGATTGCTTTTTTACTTCCAAGTCTTAAAATAACCTCTACTGTTGCTAGAAGAGGTTTAATAAATAGGAATAAATTAATATGTGGCATTTATTAGCACAAGATGTGGATAGCTTTTGGCTAGTGAAACTGCTTTGTCAGGGAGAATGTGAAAACGGAGCAGAATCAATCACCAGCAAAAACTTTAATGTTGCTGGTGGGCAATGAAAGAGGTTTCTCATGTGGACCCAGGACGGACACCGGCTGCGCAGCCCCCACTGGGTTCAGCCCTGGGTGCTGGTTTGGGTGATGGTGACAGCGGCCACTGCATCCAGGCCAGTGAGCGTGTCCGCCCTGGGGAGCCTCATCAGCTGCAGTTTTTCTACCAAAAATTATTTCCTCCCGGCTCTGCGGGAACCATCTCCAGAGATAAAAGGTTTGGTGCTGTCTCCTTGGCCCACCAGGGGAAATGGCTTCTGGGCTAATGCCGCTGAGGAGGACAGCCGGGATATCCGGGTTTGTTCTATGGGTGTTTGATGATTTTGCGTATTAATTTGAATTTTTGGAAGCTATTTCCTCCTGAAATAGGCTGATTACAAGGGGTGGGGCAGGACAGCACCCATCTCCAAGGTTCACACAGGTCAGGCTACTGTTATTTTATGCTCACTCACTCTTAGGCTTCTGCATTGTCCTTCATTCAGAAACCCAAGGTAGCTTGAAAATTAGTTCCATATTGCATGTAATTCCTAATAGCGTCATTTAAAAAATCTTTATTCAAACAAATAGCCTGTATGTCTGGGTTTAGCACTCCCAATTGTTCCATTGTTTAATTGGCAATACGTTTCTAAGCCAGAGAGAAACTTGACTTGACCCTTTCAGTGTTGTGATTTTGGGTGGCGTGATTTAGAGATACGTAAGGCTCCGTCAGTACCTGGAAGTTGAAGGGCAAGACTGGGAGCCAGTCTGCCGGGTGGGTTATGCCAGTTGTGGCCAACATAGGGAACACGCTGGTCCATCTGCAACCCTACGTTCTCATTTACCCGCAGAGCGTGCAGGCAGAGAATTGGGAGTGGAGAGCATCAGCGCGCCCAGCGCTGCACCGGGGCACGCACGGACTCCCCTCTGACGGGTTTTTAATGCATTGCAGACAGTTAGTGAGAGGGAAGCTGAGGACAAACAATCTGTGTGCGAGCAGATATGCTTAAAATCTGGAAAATATTTTCTATTATATACTTTGCTGATTCTTTGTTCCCTTTTTTTGGTCTTAAATGTTGAGCATTTCAACCCAGCCTCTTGCCTCATTCATTTGCTTTTTTTTCCTGATACGTAGACAATTGATTTTATTTTCATGAATGTTTTGAAGAAAGATTTTCCTGTGTAGATGAGGGATAGTCAGGATGGATATATTTGTCTACCTACTCTATATTAGCCTGTAATTATCAGAAGGCAGAATGATGTGTGAAAACTGCATACGGACAGCTGAAATGTCAATAAATCTAGATTACACCTTGCTTTCCTCTTCAGCGGGGGTTTAACTCAGTTATTTTTTAAATAAGGTGTCAGCGTACATAGCTATTTAGGAACGTATTTGTGGAATAGAAGAGGGTGGGAACCATGAGGTATGTCCTAACTTTGTGCCTCTTGAAACACAGATCTAGTTTTTTAATTCCATTTAGAAGGCTAGATAAAAATATAGATACTTTTCTTTTATATATATATTTTTTGTACAGGACTTTAAAAATCTACATCAACTTATTCAATATTAGAATTGAGGGTAAAGTTCTTTGTTTTATTTTTTCACCTGAACATCTTTCATCATTACGCATTCCATAGCTGATCAAAGCAAAGGGATGATTGCCACGGATGGGCAATCCTGCATAATACTTCAAGAAGATGTCACAGGAACTGAATATAGACAGACATGAGGAAGACAATGTTTTTTACGGAACTGACATGGAGAATTTACAGAACATCTCAGGGTCGCAGAGTATTGGGAATAATGAAATGCGTGTCTATGCACAGAAATGATTATCTGCATGGGAGAGCACAATGGGTGAAGGAAATATTCCCTTTGCATAACTGCAGAGCTGCCGGTGGTTTAGTTTCGGAAGTTTTCTCCTAGCCTCTGATAAATAGCTTATATCAGAAGTAGTCATGCCTGCAGAGAAAAAAAGCTGAAGAATGAGACAACTTTTACTTTTTTTTTTTTTTTTTGCTTTTCCTATTTAAAGGTTTTCCATGAGTGAGAGCAAGGGTAGCATCACAGGTCAGACAAACTTAAATTAAGCTACTCTGATTTTTTTTCTGCAGAAATACTTTCACAATGTCTCAGCGGCACAGTAGGTAGTCTCAAACTCACCAGTGTTTGAACCGCAGCAAGGCAGGAAAAGGGGGAGATGGTTTAGATGGAAGATTTTTATATCTTTTCAGCAGGTTGGGGTTTTTTTTGGAGAACATTTGTCATTGGTTTGTTTTTTTTAGTTTAGGGATAGGCTGGTGTGTCAGGGCTGAGGGAGCAGAAGTAATGGAGGTGTGTTCCTGGGTGATGGTGGCCTCTTGGTGGCTTCTCCTGAGCATCCATAGGGCAGATCTGACTCCTACAGATGCTGCACCAATTTTGCCCCTGGCAGGAGCTGCTTTGATGGGTGGCATGTAAGAATTTGTAACCTCATTGCAAGATGTCAGGACTTTAGTCGTTGGTTAGATTAAAGAAGTACCGATTATTTCAATTGTCCTCCAGATCCTGCTTTGCTTTTGATTAGATGCTAATTGAACGCGCTGTAAAGCTGAAAAGCTTCTGGGAACAGTGGGAGACGTTTAATTGAGTGAGGCTTTTAAGTCGAGGTGGGATGGACCCAAAAGCTGTGGTGTTCAGGGAGCCCCAGGATAATAGTGCATTTCCAGCAGGAGAGGAACATGAAGTAGCAGCTCTGCTGTCTACCATATCTTTTTTTTCCAAAACCTGGCCCAGAAGAGGCATTTTTGCTCCAGGAGACCCCTTTGGGGATATAAGCGACTGCAGATGATGCTGTTGAATGATTTATAAATATACATCTCAGTTTGTTTCTTGTAATACGGCACAAGCGAGAGCATGTCCTTGTGCTGTTCGTGTCGATGTTACCTTGAAGTTACGATCTCCAGCTGGCTCTGTGTGTGTGATGAAGAGCAAAGGAGCAAGAGCACATGGCTGTGCTGCTGCCATGCTGTTGCATGTTACTGCTGCCGGGGAGGGAAAGTGGGAATTTTTACACTAATTATTTGTAAATGTCTGAAAGTTGATGCTGAGGAGCACGCCCAGGTATGTCTGGTGCCTCTCCATCAGTCTGCTCTTCTCAGAGCAATTTGGAAGCAGGTGAAGGGCAAAAAATTGCAAGCTACAGTACTGCGACATGAAAATATATCATCCAACGAGCAGCTTCGTTTCCTAAATTGCCCTTTGAATGGGAAGACACAACGATATGCATGGAGCTCAACGGTGCCGTTCCTGTTGATGGCAGAATTCAGTAAGCCGGTTCCCGGCTGTAGATCTTGCGGAAAATATGTTTGCAAAGGATTCGCAGAGGCATGAAAAACTGTGCTGGGCTGGCTGAGGAAGAGGAAGAGAAAGAAGCCGAGTCCGGGTCTCGCAGAGCGTTAGCAGGAGGGGTCATCACAAGCTGGTGGTGGAGCTTCCTGCGCTCCTGTGGGAGGGAATCATGACAAATATTTTCTGTTAGGAAAGTGGAAGTAATGACATATGTCGTGTGTGTACTTTTTGTCTGAGATGTGCATGACTGTAAAGAAACAGATGGCTCCTCTAATTCCAATCATGGGCATGTGGCTCCTCCGTTTATGAGGCTTTTACTCCTGTACAGATATTTTTTTTTTATAAATTCTTTTTAAGAGGGGAAGGAAGCGAAATCGCCTTACATCAACTCATTAAAAATTAGCAGAAACAATAAAGGTTAATAGGAAGCCTGTGTCCAGTGAACTACAAATATGTTGCCTGGAGCAGACTGGGGGAAAAAAAAAACCAAAACCAACCAACCCCACAAACCAAATGTAAATGCTAATTCCCAGAAGGATGGTTTTATCCTTGCTCTCGTAGGGGGAGCGAGCGCAGCCCGGGCAGCTCTCCATCACACCCGGCTGGGGCTCCTCTCCCGTCGGCACGGACTGAGCTCCCCCGCAGGGTTGCGGGGTGCCATCCTGCACCCCCTGGCACCTGCTGGCGCCTGGACGTTTGCGGGACAGGAGAGCGTGAGAACGGGGCCTGCCTGGCTTAAACGCAGTCACCTTTCTTGGGTTTTCCCCACTCCGAAATTTTCCAGTTGCTGCTTGAACGCATCCCTGAGCGTTTATTTTTGTTAAAGCGAGATGGACTGAGGTTTGGGCTGCGAGTTGGTCTTGGATAATGTTGTTTTCCCATGGAGTGAGTCTGCCCAGGAGCCATTAAATGGAGAGAAGGTGGAAGTCCATAGGTGAAGGTAGGAAACGAGGTGCCTTTTCTTCTCCTCTTTCTACGCCGGGGAATTTAACCCCTCGGGACCAGGGTGTGTGGGTTGTGCCAGTCTGTTTCCTTTGTCCTCCGTCGTCCCGTTTTCCTTTGGCTTGTGCCTGCAGGGCTCTGCCTGTGTCTCTTCCTGACACTCCGGTTATTTCCCCCCTGACTAATCCTAACTACCACAAGCACCGTGTCAGCTCCAGTCCTGCCAGGGGTCACCTCAGCCCTTTCCTTTGCACCCCATAATGGTGTGCTCTAACATTAAAATACTCCTCCTCTCAGTCCTTTAGCAGCTCTGTGGCTTTGAAACAGTAGCTTGATACAGAGACAATGGAAAACCCAACAATTACAGGCATTTATTTCACTTTTTAAACATACCATAAATAGGTTTATTATTTGGTTTTTAGTACTTCTCTGTTGAAGAGAAACTGTGGTTCAAACTGAATGTGTTTCCTTACTGCTCGAATTAATGTAATGCTGTAATCCAGCCTCTTCTGAGCCTAATGACGCGCCATCCGTAACGTGGGATTCAGAGCAATGCTGATTTCTTCAGTCTCACTGAAAAGTCAGGCAGACTGGAGTACATTCCTACAGCTAGAAACATAATATTGCCATGTTGTTTTAAGTGCCCTTCAGAAGAAATGAAGGCATATCCTCTTTACAGTGACAGTATTTGAATAGATCTTAGCTTTTAATGCACAGGCTTGGTGACCTGCTGGTGATTTTGAAGGTATGGTTGTGTCGCACGTGGTCTCCTGGTGTTTTGAACGCTCTGTTCCTTTTTTCCAAGAGTCTCCTTCGCCCTCAGGGAGGGTGTAGGTGAGGAAAATTCCTCTTGGAGTCAGAAATTGAATGCTTTTCTGTACAGTAGTTTGGAGACTGATTGTCTTGTCTCTAACCTGTTTTTATAAAAACATCTTAACTGTTATCGGTTCTTCACCATCGTGAATTTTAGCCTTATACTTAATTATGCTGGTACTTTCTAAACGCTGTGGCAAGTAATGATAGTATTGAAATAAAGAGTGTTAAAATGGAGAGAGAAAGGAGGGAAGAGGCAATTGTCCCTTTAAATTGTTTCAATTAAGAAGTGAACTTCTTCCCCATTTGAGTTTTGAAGGTAGAGTTCAGTGTTCAGTGGTATGGGGGAGAGGGAAAGAACATCCAGAGGGGAGTGGAAATGTTTGGGAGCTGCTGTTGCAGGTTTATTCCACTTCCTTGAAGATGAAATAGGATGGATGCACAAGGCAAAACAATAGCAGTGATGGAAAATGCACTTTCTTGCCATCAGGCTGGTTCCTGCAGTAGTGCTCCTGGAAAATGAAGGGAGCAGCAAATGGCTTGTATCCATCACCTCAGTGTGTGGTTAAATATTTCTTTGGGGCTCCCCGGACGTTGCTAGAGGTAACTCACTGGTCAAGGTCAAAGCCTGGAGCCTTAAAATACCCCTGACTCTTATTCTGCTTGCTCATTTCCAAATTACTGCAGGGAATTGGGCCATTTCTTCATTTGTTTCACTGAAATAAGGCCAGAGGTGGTTTCAGAGCCTGTGTCTGGTGCTGGGAATTTGCGTGTGGTGCAGCACTACAGCAAACACTTGGTAGTCTCCCAGATGATGCAGCTTAAGTGTAAGGGGTAATTTTGAGAGTATTATCTAGAGATGCTTGTGAAGCTTTGGGGCCTTTGCTCCTTCTGGCCTGTGGTGCTGTCTCTGCTGAGCCTCAAGGACAAAAAGGTCTCGAAAGTAGCTGAGGATTTCTCTGGTTGAGAATTTCCTTGCGCCGTTCCGGGCAGTTGCCACCACCTTGGTTCCTTCTCATATTCACCTGGAGAATCCAAAGCATTGAAAAAACTTGTCCAGTGTGATAAGTTGAAAAAAATCTTTTGGATTGGCACGTGCCGGGAAAAGGATTGACGAGGGTGAAAAGCCGCAGAAAACCTCCAAGAAATCTCAGGCGAGTGAGGAGAGATTATGAACTCGGGAAGCGTTGAATAATTGTCTGTCCACCCATGTGTTTCTATGCCTGTTACAGAGGATTTGGGCTCAAGAAGGAGATCATTTGAAGCACTTGGAAGTTACCCAGGCATCCCTCAGCTGAAGATAGCTGGTGGTGAGGATATATGGAAGGGTTGTGTTGTAGAAAGATGCTAGTCCCTGTTCCCAGGGGTCAGCGTGGCAACAAGCATCGTGAAAAGAAGATCAAAAGGTTTCACAAAATATCTACCAGCGTTAGGCTATGTGTTTTGGGATCCTTGGTGAAGGGGATGTGAAACTTTAAAGAATTTCTCAGCGTGATGATGGTAAAAGGGGTATGAGCCACTGAGACCTCCTATGCAGATGGCTCTGTGGAAGTGTGTAAATACTCTCTAAAACCCTGCTGCATCGCTTTATTCTCTTGAAATATAGTAGTTATTAAGGAACATATTAACTATTCACATTATGGTAGCAAAATAAGAAAGATATGCTAATTAATTAGCAGATTACTCAGGAGGCCTTCTAAATAAGAATCAAGAAAGAAGTGTTTTCAGAAATAAAGATACGGGGTGAAATTCTCCGTAGTTATCTCTGGGCAATCCCTCTGAAACCCAATCACTTTCTATGAATACATGGGAGGATCTATCTTGGGTAGTGAAGGAAAGAAGAGATGAGCCTGAGGGGCAGCCTTTCTGTAGAAGACAGGGATTTGCCAGCCCCCAGGGAGGATACAGGATGTGCTGTCGCCTTTACCTGAAGTGATTTTCCTTTAGTTCAAGTGAGAGGCGTGTGCTTTGGGGGCAGAAAGGTTCTGGTTCTAGTCCCAAATTCCTCTATGCCCATGCCAGGCCCTTCTCCCAGCATCGGTGTCTTACTACATCCAGTGTCGTGGCTTGAAATTGAAATAAATAAATAAAATCTGTTTCACAAACTTTTCCATCTCATGTGAGCTCCGAGTTCATTTATGGGGAGGTACATAATGAGGGCCCCAACTTGCGCGAGCCTGCAGTGCTGTCAGCGCGGTTACCAGCATTATTAAATCCTGAGTGTGAACCTGAGCTTCAGTAAACAGGTTTTTGTTTTGGAAACAGCAGATACGCACATGGATTTTTATTTTTTTTTTTCATTCTTAGGCAGTTCCTTTTACTCTGTAGTAGAGGGTCAAAAAGTCTGCTGCACTTCTCTTTCCCTTTTGTTAGGTGAATAACAGCTCTTTTAAAAAAGTACGTGAAGAGAATACAAGCGGCTTTCTGTCAAACTTTTTCATTTCTCTGGTGGAGGACTCGGAATTAGTCTTGCTCAAGGATTTTTTGCTTCACCTCCAGCTACTGAAATGAATTGATCCAGTCCAAGGGCCGGACTTAATTATTCCAAACTGGATGACTGGGACACCTGTCCAGGTTGCTTCTTAAAGGCTAAATGCTGCCTTGATTGTCTTTGTACCTTCTCTTGGTGTCTTTTTTATTTTATTAAGCACAGAAAGCTTTTTCTCCCTACGTCTGGGCAGCAGCCCTCTCTCCGCAGTTGGTTTTTATCCTGACAAAGAGCCTGGGCTGCACACCAGGGTCACAGGTTGGTTCTTACTATTTCAACTGTGGCACACTCATAATTAGTCTTTTTCATATTTTCTTTCCTGTACTCGTAAACCATCTTTTCCACCAAATAAAAGAGTTAATCAGTTTTATCTGTAAACTTATGTCCTACATGACTGTCTTCACAGTACCATCTGTATTGTTGTAACATTTCCCTCCGTACCTAGTGAAATAACCTTTTTCTGGATGAAAAGAGACTCAAAATGTTATAATATTCTTGTGTTTGAATGGATTTTAGGGCCTGAGCGAAGCAAAGTTTTCATTTTGCTATTTCTCTGAAGTTTTCCTGAGACAGAAGAGGCATTTGGCACAGCAGGTCATCTCTGATGGTGTCTGAAAACAAGGCTGCAGTCGCAGGAATATAGATGGGAGCTGCTCTAATGAGCGCAGCTTACATCAAATTGCTTTAATGAGTCAGTGCAGTTGTGTTAGCCTTATTACATTTCTGAATTAATGGCTTGGAAGGAAGTTTGTTAGCCTGCTTTACTTGAAACCAAATCAAACAACAGCCTGCCATATTGTACAATGACATAAAATAGCGGAATTTGAATTTAAATTTGCCTTGGGCTGCGTGTGATCCTTTCTATTAATAAAACAACCACGTTGCAGCAAATCGGTGTTAAAATAACCCATCCCAAGGGTTAGGGTGCCGGCTCCACATGTATAACTGCGGGTGGCTGTTTCACATCAAAGGTGTTTCTTAATATTAACGGCAGTGAGCTAAAGCTCCTGAACGATGGCAGCCTTGCCCATGGCCACGTCAGGCATGCCGTCTCTCCTCGGGTTGTCAGGAGCTGTGTACACGGGACCAGAGGGGACTGCCAGGTTGAAGCCAGACTGCCCTCAAGGGAAAAAAAAAGTGTTTTTTTATTGCAGACATGGCAACTTACCAAAGCAGAAGTTTTAATGCACGTGGTCTTTGTCTTGGGCTGGTATGGTGCAAGGTTTGGATAGTCGCCTTCCATCAAAACAGCCTTATTTTTGGTTGATCAGGTGTCAGCACAGGATTCATCTTTTGCCCAGTCAAGGCAAAACCTGTGACCATTCAATATTGGAACCTGTTAATTTTTTATTTTATTTCAGTGCATTTTTCTTTGTTTATTTGTGCTGTGAAGAGTGAATATAAAGAACTCTCCTTTTTCAGTTCTTTCGTTTCTGGCTTACCTACGATAGTTTCCTCTTGATTAGATGCAACGGCCTGGAGTTTTCGCTGGCTGTTATTAAAAATACTGTGTGATACTAGAAATAGACTGTAATTACTCGCACTAGGGAAATAGGAGAAAAGGTGACAGATGGCAAAAGGCAGTAGTAGTTCTGAGAATGCAGTGCAAACGGAACAAATTGTGGGGGTTAACTGGAAGGTGCCTGGCACCCCCCCTTTGTGAAGCTGAACGGAGAGTCTGGGAATGACAGTGAGCACAAGGTGTTTTTCTGAATAGTAGTGACCCTGAGCCATTAGAATTGTTTAACAACCTACAGTTAGTGGGAAAACCAAGCCATTACCAGACTATACATTGAAATTTAAAGAATAGAATCACTGCTGAAGTGAGTGGAGTGTTTAAAAGCATAAATTAAATAAAAAAATATCAAAGAAGAAACTTCTCAACCGTTAACAGGCGCTTTGATGCTCGGGATTCAGATGGGATTTTGGAGGGCGTATGGGCGTCCCTAATTTGAAAGGAGACCGTAATGAATATCAGAGACTCAAAACTGAGAAGGTTAGTAGAAAATTGTTGTTTAATGTTAATAAAAAGAAGGCAATTTACGGTCAAACAGAGTCTCCTCAAATCAGTGTACAGGTTTTAGTGGAGAAATTAAGGCAGTGCTGCAGCAGAGTGTAGAGTGCCCAGCTCCAAGGAAATCCAGTCTGCAGTTGCAGAGTACAGACAGAGACACTTCGTACCGAGTCCCAAATCCACTTACACAAACCCTTTCGGACCGTGTCTTACCCAGATGAGTAAAAATATGCTTTTACGTGGTGGTAGGTAGTACGTGGGTACCGCAGCCCGTGTGAGAGCAGAGGTTATAATAAAGGCTGCGAAAAGAAACCTCTGAGGCAAGAGCAGCTGGTGGGAAGATTGGTCCTTTGGGTGAGGGCTTGGGAGGTTTCTCTTCTCTTTCTTTGGAAAATCACTCCAAAGTTGTTTTACAGAGTAGGATGTCAAGTTTGGATTTGCAGCCGTCACACAGGAGAATGTACGGGAAGACTTTAACAGACGAGAGAATACTTTGCAAGAGAATTAAAACTACAAAATGCATGCAGAGATAGAGAAGGAAAATCTGCTTTTCTATTACAGCAAGTAAAATGAAAGCATGAGATATCATCAAAGAGCTTAATAATCAAAGGAAAAGATGGGGAGGAAAAAAGAATAATGGGAGCAAAAAGTCCCGAATCAATGCCTGCAATTTTGCACATGAAAATGAATCGTGAAACTTTAGAGTAATTTAGGTTCAAATTAGCAAAGTTTAATTTGTGTATACTGGAAAAATTGCCTATCAATTCTTGGTTATCATTGCTATTAGACTGCAAAGTCTGTAATCTTACATGTAAATCAATATTTGCTGGACATGATATATTGACTGAAAATGACAGAAAATTAATCATAGTTCGATTGTTTGGAGTATACACTTTTTCTGCTAAAGGACATGATTTAAAGTGTGTAACTGTGAGCCTGCAGTACACCATCTTATGGAAAGCAATGCTGTAGAAGGTGGAGAATCAGATTTGGACTTCTACCTGCTGACTTTCGGGGCAGCGCCATTGATACTGGGATTGTTGCTGGCTGGAATTATATTTGGGAGATCTCTTCCACTTCTGGAAGAGAAGGATGGGAAACGTGAAAAATTATACAGGATTTTAAACAGAGCATGTGAAGGTGATAGAGTAGATGACACAGCACCAGAAGAAAGGCACCAGAAACATGGTATGAGGCAAATGCAGAGATTGAGGTATGTGTGGATATATGCATAATGATACATATATATATATGAACTTTTACATTCAGATTTTTAATTGGAAGCATATTTGTCTCTCTGGGGCTCTGGTATAAATGTGACGCGTCAAGAGTACTCGGGTTAAGTCAGGTTTGTAAGTTCAACCATGTCATTAATGTTTGAAGAGAGAAAACATGCAGATTCCTCTTTTCATCTTAAGGTCTTTGGCCTTGTGTTTGTTCGCTGATGTGTTGTATTAAACATTCAATTTCGATATGAGCTGTAAAATGAGCTTCTCATCAACTCCAGGAGTACTATGAATGTCCCAACCCAAAGAGCCTTCCTGGGTTATTCCATCCTTTCCACCCTTGAACGTTAGCAAAGATATTTCCCCCCTCCATACACTATGTGATATTGTTGCTGTGTATTAAGCAATCCCTTGTAGGGCCAGAGAGCAGTTGTTTTCAGAGAAAACATTAGGTTTTCATAACAATCTCTTTACATCCTGACAGACAATTATAGCTGCCCTTACATGAGCTGTCTTATGTGATAACGCGTAGGAGAGGGTGGGATAAGTAGACATCCTGGAGTGGCAGCAAATTACCCAGGTGAGAAAAATAGGTATTTCAACAGATGAGAAGGACACGAGTTGATCTGTGCTCTGGGGGCACAGGCCAGGCCTGTTACATCAGATGGAAAGATTTCTAGTGATTTTGCAGGGAGCTGACATATATTCACAGCTGTTCAAAAAATGTGTCCCCTCTTTTGCCCTCTCCTCCTCTGTCTCTTGCTCTGCTCTGGAACACCCTGGGTTTGCAACTAAGCAAGTGCTTTGTGGCCAGTGTCTGTTTTCTTGGAAAGACTTCAATTAGAAAAAAAAAAAAAAATACAATTTGAAAAGAGGAGGAACCTTGGGCTGGAAACTTTGTGGGGTTTTTTTTTAATAGAAAAACTTTACTTTGAATGTTTCATTCATCTTCTGTCAAGTGCTTTCTCCCACTTATGTCCTTTCTGACAAGTCTTGTGTCAGATGCAGAGAACAGGAGTTAAAGGAGACAAGACCAAACAAAAGAATACATAGATGTCAGGAGTGCCAAGGACAGCAGTAGAAGTTTGCAAGTTTTAACTTTACTCGGATGTGAGAGAACTGAAAAAAATTTAAGGAAGGAGTGTGTGGGTGCAAGGCTTATCATAGAATGGTTTGGGTTGGAAGGGACCTTAAAGATCATCTAGTTCCATCCCCTTGCCATGGGTAGGGACACTTCCCACCAGACCAGGTTGCTCAAAGCCCCCTCCAACCTGGCCTT
>JAOXJK010000062.1:19929929-19944144 GCA_025774025.1 Xenus cinereus
GCCAGGGTCTCACCACCCTCACAGCAAAGAATTTCTTCCTGAGATCTCATCTCAATCTCCCCTCTTCCAGTTTAAAACTGTTTCCCCTCATCCTATGGCTCCCCTCCCTGATCAAGAGTCCTTCCCTATCTCTCCTGTTGACCCCCTTTATTGTGCTGGGTTGTTGGCTTTACCATAAGGATTATTACTTGGACATCAATGGTGAATGTTAAATAGCCCTGTGACATTTATGCCATAAATAGGAGTTTAACCTCCCTTTCCCACCAGACGGTGAAAAGAGGTCTTAGACCACTGTTGAATCCCAAAAGTCTCACCTCCTCATAACCAATCGCCATATAATTTAGATCAGCAGTTTGAAAAATCATTAGTTCAAGCAGTAAAAGCCCTCTATTGGATAAGGAATTTGCTTCCCCAAAACCGTAAGTATCTGAGCTCTTAGAGACAACTCTTGCCCATCTCAGAATTTATGCTCTGTTCACGCACACCGTAAAATTGTCCTTTAAATATCAGTTCAAAAATAAGCACGGAGAAATAGTTGCCACAGAGGAAATTTGTAGTGCTGGTTTGAGAACAGAAGACCAGGCGCTGTTTCCCAGTAAGAGCGAGCTGTGCCACCGTGTCGCTGTCGTCCGTCGTGGCCTCCCTCCAGCTCTAACGAGAGTTGGCATATCGAGCAGAGTCTTAATTTTGAAATGCCATCTAAAGAAACTCAAGGTAAAAGTTACACCTCCCACAGGGTGTTTTTGCTGTATTGTTGGTTGTTACTTTTTAACTTTGAACGAGCTGGTGCGTTTCCAGTGTGATGCCTGGGTTTAGGGAGGAAGGAGCGGGGCAAAAGGAGCCGCTCCAGAAACAGCTTGTTGTGAATAAAATTTAGAGACTGTCCTGCTTCTATGTCCTGTGGCATCTGTCTTCACTGGGAAAATTGCAAGTCAGGGTCAACAAACTTCAAAGTTGGGAGCACACAGAGGCAAGCTGAAAGTAAGGTTTCTGGGGGACTCAGAAGTGTTGGGGCTGTTTGGTAAGAAAAATTCATCAGGACATTGGCAAAGTTGGCTGGGGAAATGGTGTGGACAGACTGTTGCCATTAAGAGGACTTGAGTGTATCACAACCCTAGAATAGAATTTTTTATTTATTTTTTTTAATTAGCTTGTAAGTATTTTTGTGCCCTGAGCTCATGATGTTGTTCGGGTGGCTGACAAAACCCACACCTTCAACGGGAATAAAGCAGGGAGAAAACAAAGCAGTAATGAAAAGGAATTGTTTTTACATGTATACCTGAGAGCTTCTCAGCAGCTGCTTCAATGGGGAAAATGTTATTACAGAAAAATACCCCACTTTCTTGCTCATTCCCTGTTCTGCAGGTACTCACTTGAAGCAAGTTATTTTGAGGGTTTTTTTTTTCCAGTTTTGTCCCTGTGAGGAGCTGAAAGCAACTACAATATCCGAATGTTTTCTCTAAAAGGGAAAAAACCTTTCCTACATAACTCTCACCAGCCCCAGGGGCCTGGGTCCCGTCACTTGACGACCTTTCTTTCCTTTTTGTGCGTGGAGGAGGCAGAGGATGCGGGAGATGCTCGGTGAGCATCATCGCTTTGTTCGGCAGCACAGCCTGGCAGGCTGCAGCGGCAGGCATGTGCTGCTGCCTTTATCTTTCCAAAAAGAGTAGTACTGGGGGAATGTTTGGGGTTTTTTTTTTTTGCAACTTGTGCCAATGAGGGGGATTTTCTTCACTTTGTGGATGCACGACTGAAGAGGCACTCTAGTGCTCTTCATGGCTTGAAGATCTAGTGTAGAGCTATGACTTCAGTCCTTCTAAAATGCCAGAAAAAGTAATTTATTGCAAGTGCAAGTACCCTGGGGTTCACAGCATGTAAAACTAACCTGACTTAAGAAAAGTAAGGAACTGAAGGAGGAGAGAGAAAATTCTTGTTTCAGGTAATGACCTGAAAGGTCATTCAAGGAGGGGCTGGATCCATTTAAGTATAAATTTTTTGTGTGAAATTGTGTCATACACACAAAACCAACAGTCTAACAGGAACATGGGGGTTTCTTTTGCCTGGGTATCAATATGTATTTAACCTACAGTTGCTACAGCCTTTAGCCAGCAGAGCTTGAAACCTTTCCATCTAAAACCAGTGGGGGGAAGGATGCTTCCTTACAGCTTTATTAAACTCTGAATTATATCAAAGATTATTCACTCGGGACCTGAGCCAAGGCCTATGGACAGGGTTGATGTTATGGTTTCTGGCAATTCTAGATGGGACTGAAATGCAGTTGGACATAAAAGACAAACACAAACCAGCAGAGTGTTTAGCTGGTGTGTTGATAGAAAGTAAACATGTTTGAATTTATCTTGAAAAACATCCTGGTGCTGGCAGTCATCCTAAAGATCACTTTCCTCTGTCTCAGTAAGGCTTGTAGGAAAAAGGATTTTATTTTTTTTTCCTACTGGCTTGTCAGTAAGTTTTTATTATTGTCATTATTTTATTTTAAAAAAAAAACAAAACAAAACTTAAAGAGTATGCTGCAGGCTGATATTTAGAAAGCTGAGGGGTTTGACATAGGAAATGTGAGAGTTACTGCAGCTATTTTATGCTAAATGCTGAGCAAATTCCTCTTGTATACACAGTTGCTGTGTTTTCCGTCTCTCCATTGAATTATGGGGAGAGGATGAGGGGAAGAAAAAAGCGTGTTGTTTTGGTGGGTTTTTTTAAGCCAGGAAGTATTTCATTATCATCTTCCGGATGAGAATATGCAAGTAATTTACTAGTATCTTAATGACTTGTGCTGCCCTTGTTGAGCTTGGTGCTGGCTTGTGATTGCTACCCAAATTCGCTGATTTAAAGCTCACTCGCGTACCCATGCGTTACGCAGAGGAGTCTAAGTGTATCTGAGGTCCTGCAATTAGCAGAGTCTGTAACGGGGGGAACAGATGAGTGAAAACAATGTCCTCTGCTCCATAGAGCACAGTGTGTAAACGCTGCTTTGGATTTTTGTTAATTCCCTAAAATTTACCATTTTTCTCCTACTCTGGTGTATGTGTCATTCTTTCCTAAGTGTGGGGTTTTACCCCATTAGCAAAATCTGAACAGATTCCTGGTGATATTTCTCCTTTTTCCAAAATGCTTGTTCACAGTCATTTAATAATGATCCTTTCATGGTTGCGCGCTGATTATTTTTAGTCATCAAAAATGGACATCATCAGGTTTTAGAGCTTTTTTGAGCAGATTTTGTGTTGAAAGTTCCCTGTGGATTGGTTCGTGGGACCCATAATTGAGGTCCCGTAGCTGTGATTTCAGTGGCTCCATGAGGGTGTCTGACTGTCATCACAACAGGGAAAAGGAGGCATGGGGGTCAGGGGGTGTTCCTGGTTCTGTAATAAATTCTTTGCCTGACTCGAGGCCATTCATCATGTTAAGAAAAGGTTTTAGCTGTTCCCTTCAAAACACTGACATCGATTAAGTTATCCATACATCATTCCGGCATTAAGGTTTTATTAGAGCTGTGGTTCCTGGGGTTTGTTCCAGATGTCAGTGCTATGATGGTCCTCAAAACCAAGGCTTGTTTACCCTTGCTGTGCTGGATTCTAGTGACCTGATGTGCTTTTGTTGATCTCAGCATGTTCTTCACTCACTGAAGGTGTGGTACGCTTTGTGGTTTATTCATATTTAAGTAAACGGTGGTGATATGAGTTTATAGGTGACTGGTAAAGGACCAGTTATGCCTTCTCCAGCTGCCTTAGTGAGCTTGCCCTAGATAGGGGTGCTACCTAATGATGTCAACCAACTATTTGCCAAACATTGGGTGAATGGAATCAGTCAGTGGAGTTGGTTTACAGATGCTGTGGGAGACCTCTGGGCTTACAAGAGCCAAGAAATCATAGCCCAGTGCCAAAACAGCTCTTGTGGCTAGAGGAGCAGGTCCTTATGCCATACCTCTGGGTCACCTCCCATAGCTCCTTCTCCCGTGCAGACCCCGTTTAGCAGCCTGATTTCTGCCTTTTTTTATTTATTTTTTTTTTTCCATTGAAGTGGAAGCATTGGGCTTTGTGGGTCATCCCCACAAAGTCAATATGGGACTTCTCAGGGAGGGCTCTGTCTCCCAGAGGGTCAGTCCAGGGACATTCCCAGTGTGCCAGTGGGACATGTTCTACTGTTCATTCGTGTGTCACGGTGCCATTCTCCTTTCCCCCTGTAAATGTCAGAGCGACATGCCACTGGGCTCCGGCACCGATGACATCGGTGACACAGCTCGATGGTGGCTTTGCACAGATGCTTGCAACAGCAGCTTCGGTTTTTGGAGGAGTTGACCCATCAGGGCTTGTTGGTCTTTGGCTTAACTTGGGTGATGACTCTTAGTCATTAGCCCCAGCAGTTGCCCTTCAGTCTCAGGGCTGTCAACATGTCTCATGAACACATACGTACCCTTCAAACAAGCCAAAATAAAACTCGTATTGTTAAGAGAGCAATTGTTTGGTAAACCCAGACCTTGTGCTCCATTGACCTGCTGCTCTTTTTTTTAACGACTTGTGCTTTCCTATTAACTCCTGCATCCCTTTTAATGACACATTATATGGATTATTAGTGTGTGTTACTGACGCTGCGTGTAGTCTAATGAAGCAGCAACAGCCAAGGTGCAAAGTGTCTCCTACGGATTAATGAGGTCTTGAAAGAAGGTGGTTGCCCACCGTGAAAAGAAAGACTACCAAATTGAATCACTTATTTGTCACCTGGATATGACTCCTCCTAGTACCGTTCTTGATAGGAGAGGGAAAAAATCTAGTGCATGGAAATGTGAAAGGATCATATTTGTTTGAGGGCATCTGTATTTAAATCTGACAGTTCTTTAAAATGATTATACGTTGGCAGGTCTTTAAGAAACAGTTAAATTGTTTGAATTAATGGCCAACACTTTTAGACCCATATACACTTACTTACACAGGGCTAATGCATCTGCAGTTTTAGCCCAGCTTATCAATAGCTGCTTTCCTGATTGTTGGAATTTTACTTTCTCAGTCTTTGGTTTTTTTTAATATTTTTTTCTATAGAGTTGGAGAATCTCAGCCTGGTTTTGGCAGTGGTTTTGTATCTCTGCATCACACTATAAATATCTAGCAGTGGTTAGAGACTGCATTTTGAAAAAGCGTTACATTTTTGTTCTTGAGAGATGATCTGTGCCTTAAAGCTGTAAGCTGAGGAATCTCACTATCTCCGTTATTAAGGCTCCATTTCTTAGATAGTGGAGAAGTGTTTAAATTCTTCCTGGTAATATAATGGTTTGAAGTAGCTGGAGCTTTCTGGATGCTGTATATTTTATCTTTTTACCGTTTAATAGTCTGACCCCATTCAGAAAACATTTCAGGCTGCGTATCATTTATATTATTAATGGCACTATTGATTTATAAGATCAACTTGAAAAAATGACTTGCTGTTTTACAAGAAAACCATCCAAAGGATTAATGTGCTTTCTCTTTGTACATCTACTCTTCTATCCATTGAAAATTATGACCAAGTCAAATGTCATTGGATTATCATCCTCGCTCTAAGGAACTGTGTGTAATTACATACCCTGATAAAGACACAGTCTTTTTACTTTGGGGAATAGATACACTGATGTTGCGTTACCTGCAGATGTGGAATGATTACTCCCTGGTGTTAACGTGGAGATTGCCTGTGGCTGGGCAATAACAGCATGCTGTGTTTGCTTTTTTTTCTTAGCGTGCATGCGGAATAGATATAGGTGCTATAGGAGAATAAAGCAAAGACATAGGAGAAAACCTTGTTGCTTTTTGGAGCCGGATGTTATTCTACTCTTTATTAAAGCTGCATGAAACAATATAAAGTGTTGATGTTTATGAGAAGCGTTGTTTATAAAAGTAAATATTATCCCCACCCTTCTACTGCCATGACTAAGATACTTTGCACTTTAAATTAGATTTTCTTTCCTATACACCTTTCTTCCCCTCCTTTCTTTTCCCCACCCTGACATTATGTAGTTGATTTAATTCTCTAGATTGCTTTCCTCAAGCTCTAACTTGAGTTCATTTTGTTATGTGGTGACCACAGTTATGGATGACGCTCCCCCTGGCACACAGGAGTACATTATGTTACGGCAAGATTCGATCCAATCTGCGGAATTAAAGAAAAAAGAGTCCCCTTTTCGTGCTAAGTGTCACGAAATCTTCTGCTGCCCACTGAAGCAAGTGCACCTCAAAGAGAACACAGAGCCGGAAGGTTTGTGGCACTATGGATCCATGTTCTGTTTGTTTCTTTTTTATTTTTTTTTTTCCATGTATGTCCCTAGAGTGTGCTGTGTGTTTCCCAGCCTGTGTCGGTGCAGGCAGCGTGATGCACTCCATGTCCCCCTTTGCTTGCCTGTTAGTGTCTGGTTCGGCTACCACGGGACACGATAATATAAGCCATGTACGGTATCATTCTAGGCAAGAAGTAAAGTGACGCTGCTTTTTCTTAAATAAGGTCTGTTTGTTTCAGCTCTCATCATTACACACTGCCCTTTTTTTGGCTGCCGAAAGTTGCTTGCTACTTAAACAGCATCAGTTCCTAGTCGATTCTTTCCAGTAAAACATTCCTCAAGCTGCACTCTGCTGCAAATCTGGCACTTAGAACTCAGATTCGGCTTGTCCCCGACACCTTTCACTCCATAAGGCTTCTGCATAGCGCTAGAGAATGCTCATGGCAGCTGTACTTCGGGGCAGCAGGACGAAGTCTGTTTGTAATGCACGCCCGGTTGCATTTTGGAAACTGAAATGCATGCAGAGCGGAAAAACACGAGTAGAATGTTTTCCTTTTCAGATAAAGCAAAGGTATGGTCTGTTCTAATGCTGTGTTTACTAATATGAAATTACTAATGAGGTATCTATATCTTAATTTGTTTGTCTAGCATACATAAGATTAAGGTATTCTATTTTTTTAATATTTTCTCTTACTGTTCCTTATATGTTTTGCGTTACTGCCTCATATTCCACATGGTAAGCCTTCTACTTTTTGCATAAGCTCCCGTATCTGCCAAGACAAATAATGCTACTGCCGGTAGATGTATTTTAAGGTGAAATATTCAGGGCTGGATTCTGCCACAATTGAGTCTGCAGGAATGGCAAAGTGGGGAGGTTGGAGTCCTTCCTTACAAATCACTTCTGTTATTCTCTGTGTAATGATGGCCATCAGTTGCTGAGCTGTCACTATTAGCCCAAAATATTCAGCCAGTTTGCTTTCTCCTGTCACATACCTCAAATTTTGCATGAATGTTCTTTGTACTGCTTTTGGGAGATCTGCGTCTTCTATTTAAAAAGTATTTTATTAAAATAACATTACTTTCTCATCTCATTAGAAATACTAAGTCTGACACAAACACTGATGGAAGGTGTGGGGAGAGGTTTTTTGTTTCAGTGATGAGATAACCAAATATTACAGTTGGGTTTTGAAACCACGAAGTCTAATTTTCCTCTCAGTCCTGGGGCTGACTCAATAGAAGTCAAGATTTTATAATTCTGAATTCAGTAAACACGAAAGAAAGATGAATCCCATACCACTCTTCTGGATTAGCAAATACAGTGAATTTCCTATTATCTGTCTGGGTTTGTGTTGCTCATGAGTGAATTATGAGCCCAGAACTGTTCGTGTCAAGCTCCTCTAGGAAGAAGCTGAGCTACTAGAGGTGCTCAGCATTCTCAGAAGGTGACATGGGATGAAATGAAAAGTTCCATGTGAGCCATAAAGAGAAGGGCCCTAAACTTGGCATCGACTCACATGCTGTATTTCAATTTTCCCGTGTGCTCATGTGTAACTCCAGCAGAAGCTGGTGGTCTCATTTCAGTGGAACTTCTACTGGGAGCTGGATTCCTCCTGGGGACTAGTTCTTACCTAGGTCTGATCATTTTCAGTGAATAAATCAACAATTTACACGTCGGTGATGGCGTGTAATGTTCAAGAGGAACAAGGGAAGCGGAGTTGTGCTGAGCCTTTTACCACCAGAGCGTGAGTCTCCTGGGAACTTGGTTTGGTTCAATGTGGAGGAATTCAGAATCTGCTGGGAGAAGCTTGCAAGGTCTAAGTGAAGACCTGGGGAGCATCAGTTCTGCCGTATTGTCACCTGGAAGCCAACAGTTGCTCTTCTTAGATTCTCTGTAAATCTACATACTGTCTCCCCCCAACAACAGCTGTGTTACGCCTTCCTCCATGGCATATGGTATTGTTAATCATTCTTTCTGAAAATGTTTAGTTCTGAGAGGAAAGCTTTTCATCTTTTACTGCAGTATACAAGGATGAATGTCTCTTCTCCTTCCCCTTTTTATCTCTCCTCCTCTCCTCCAGGAATTTTGCGTTACTAGACAGGGCTCAAGAAGCTATGGCCCTATTGACTCATCCCACGGCTATCCGAGTTGATGGGAATTCATAGGGGTATCCAGTTTTATTGTTGCCTGATTCTCTGTGTTGCTGTGAAAGATGTTGCCCCTGTCATGAGAGTGGAAAATACATATTTAGGAGTCCTCTTAGTCTCTATTACAGCTTAAATTCCCAGGGCTGCATTGGGCTTTCTTCAAAATCTAAGAATTGCCTGGCAATGGTGTTAGACCCACTGAAAGACTGACGCGTGTCATCCTCAGTGGTTTGTTGGCAAAAGGCTTGAAAAATTTTGAGTGTGAAATGATCTGGACTGTGCTTTCAGTGCAAACACTAAAACAGTCCACTGAAGTTAATGGAGTGGCTGAAACAAACCCTACCTGAATACCTTGTAGAGCGAACCCAGAGTTAACAGCTCAATTGTGCTGTGAGGATGAATGAAAATAAATGTTTAAACCTGCTACTGCGGCATGATTTACACATTTTTGAAGGTACTGGAAAGTATGGCAAGTAAGAAGCTATTAGGAAAGCTCTCCAAGTAAAATGTCGTAATGGAAGTTTTATGGAAAAATTGCAGACTTGAGAGACTCTGCAGAGAGTATAAAAAAAGTACCTTTTTTTATCTGCTGAGTAATGACATGGGAACACATAGTAAATCCTGTTTGTTTCTAAATTTGCAGCTCTGTGTCTAAATATTTCACTTAGATGATGGATTTCCTCTCTGCACTTTATAACCCCTTTCATAGAGGGTTAACGCTTGAGGAATCTCACTGAACACTTTAGAATTTGAACTCCCTAGGGATGTATATTGATACCAGGTAAAAGATTTTCCTGCCTTTTTGTAGGAGTGTTTGGGCAATGTTCTAGTATTTGCTGAAAGACTGAAATACCACCTCACTCTGGTACCTGAACCAGACGGCCCATCGTTTCTCGTATCTCAGGCCCATTTCTAAAAGCAAGGGAAGGAATGAGAAAATTAGATCTATGTTTCCTAAATTAACCTGTCTTGGTTTCCTGATCTTTTTCTGACACCCTGCCTGGCTGTTCGCGATGTTATCTTTTTTCACAGCACACATATACCTCAAATATTCCTTAATAGAGTAGGTCCAGGGCCAGTACATTTGTTATCAACCTGGAGGACCCCTAAAAGGTCCTTAGTCCAGTAACTACAGCAAGGACAGTCTTTTTTTTTTTTTTAAGTGGAAGGAAGGAGGCAAACAATAGAAAATCACAATGATTTTATCTTCTGAAAAATGTGGATATTCCCATTTGGGTCCAGTGCCAGCAGGGTGATGTCTGTCAGTCCGGATTTCAGTTCAGAGAGGACGCTGCCTTTCCTTCTGCTGTGGGAAACTTTGGACCACGTTAAAAGATGAACCGCTGCTTTATTCTGCATCCTTCCAGCTTTGTTTTGTCAAAGTCATTCCACAGTTTACAGTGTGGTGGATCTCTCAAATGTAATAAAACAAGCAGGGCTGACATCCTTACCTGGATGCAAGGTCCTGTGGGCATTGGGCATTGTTTACAGTTACATCCAAGCGGCAGCAAAGTACAGGGTGTTTTTGCAGCTTCCCTCCAGCCAGGAATACTCTGCGAGCAGGAGAAGGGCCATCTGAAGTACATTTTGCAGCTATTTGTTCTCTTAAATAGTTTAAACATAAGCTGCTGCTATCTGTATAAAACATGGTTACATAAAAAAGAAGTCTGCTCCTGGAGAACTAATTTGAGTTGTATTATTACATCCAGAGGAGGGAATATAATGAGAGAAATATTTTTTAAAAACACCCATTGGTTAGTCACAGTCACAGAATCAAGAGTCTTGGCCTCTTGCCCACAGTTCTGTTTTCACGTGGGTTTTTTTTTTTTTTGCCTTTTTTTTTTTTTTGTTAACATTTAGTCTCCCTCCAGGCATACATAACCTTTTTACACAGAAAAGCAGACAAGCATGGCAAAATATGTATTGGGAGAGGGAAATCTGGGGATAGCAGCTGGTAATGAGGAAAGGCAGCTTTCCTCAACCAACAGGAAATCTGATTAGATAGAAGATGTTAAGGATGCTAATGTGAAACAAGCAGCTTTGCGGTTGCCCTTGACAATGGCTTGTTATCTTCATCCCTAGCAGTGGGATGAGCGGCAGAGCCAGTCCTGGGGGCGAGGAAGAGGTAGGACATCGAAGCACACGATGTGGGAGGCTGGCTCTTCCACCTCCTCCGTGTGCACACGCGGTTTTGTCTCACCAGCCGAATTTCAGAGCCTTTCTGTTGTCACACTGACTGTCCCCTTGGCGCTCCAAGCGCCGTGTCACCACTGGTAGTACCGTTTACTTGGCACTCTAATTATACACTTCTCTTCTAGACCAAATCAGTCCTGTTAGCCCAGCTCCCTCATTTAATTATGTTAATACATGTACGTTTCTGCATTTTAGAGGAGAATAAGAAAGAAGAAGGGGGAGGAGAACCTGTATTTGAAATCGTGGAGAACCGCAAGATGTTTTTTAACTTTATACATTGTTCAGAACTGAAAAAGAATTTGCATTGCAGTGGGGAATAATAGAGATGAGCCATGTGAAACACAGGTATGTTTTCCTGTCCTGGTCATGTCTGAGATGTTGAGACCCAGCACACTTGGCTGTGGGACTCCAGTGAGAAGGTTCTGCATCTGTTCTGTGGGTGCTTTGAACCTCAGATTTAACCTGGACCAACAGCCACCTGAGAGGAGCTCACTGGCTCATTGAACAGGGGCTCCTACTAAGGTATATGATCCTATTTAGAAAGTTTATCAGTGTTATGGTCCCCTGGTACTAAATTAATCACGTTTCCTAATATTTCATGATGCTTTTTATCATGTCTTCTGCTTTCAGTGGAGGTGAAAAGTGAAGACTTGGTATCCCATTTGCCATGGCTTTTGCCAACAGGAGTGTTCACCCCTTTCCTGACGCAGTTAAGCTTCTGGCCCAGAGTAGTTCATCCCAGGGAGGTCAGGCGGTCTGTCATTGCCTGGTGTCAAGCACTACAGCCCTCAGAGGTCACATCATCACCCTTTCCCTCAGAAAAACCTTGTTCTTGACTCGGATTTTGCCTGCACTTGGGTCCTCCTGTGGGGAAGGTGAAGCTTTCACCTTGCCTCTCCCCTGAGTCCTGGCACTAGCAAGAAGAAGGAATGAGCAATGCCTGAGCCTTATCCAATACCAAATGAAAATAAGCTCTAAATCCTGTCTGGATGCACATGGAGCTGCTGCAGCTGTGGGACCATATCTGTAGTGAAGGATGATCTGAAAGGAGTGGCACAGACCACAAAAGCCAAAGGTCTGGAGCTGCCACTGTTATAATGGCTTTTTCCCCCCAAAGAGAAGCCAACTTTGACTTGAGTGATTAAGTGATAACCTTCTATTTCAGGCCATTGGGAGGCAGCGGTGACAACTGCACTCTTATTTTCTTCAGATGCTTAGTACATAAAGCAGAATAGCTCAGTCCTGTAAGTGGCTGAGCCCTCTTGCCCTGATCCTCCAAAGCCTTTAAGCACACGATTAACTTTAAACATGTGAGTGCTCCCAGCAGAGTCAGGGGTTGGGATGTATTTAATGAGCTTACCTGAACGCAGTCTGGGCCTGGCTTGGGTTCAGGCTCAGACAGTGCAAATCCAGAGTAATTCCACCAAAATCCAAGATTTACTCAATATTTACTTGTCTGAAAATGGGATCAGAACCCTCACATGGAGTTTAATTTCAGTTCTTCTTTTCCTACTCTCTTAGGAGTTTATATGGTCCTTGTTGCTACAGCCATTCAGGATTGAACATGCTCTGCAGTAGGGAAGTTTATTGTTTCCCATTATAAAGAGGAAAGTGAAGAATTTGACTCTCAAAACTTATTTGGACATCTCATCAGCATCACAGTAGCACTGCCCACTGCATCAGCTGAGCATTCGGTACTGAACTAGTATCTTTGGAAGATTCTGGGGTGTGACACTTCTAGCCACGTGGAAATATAGCAGAGCTAGGAATTCAACATTTTTCCATAGATTTAAATTTGGAGTCTGAGTTTTTTTGTCTTTCTCTTCTCCGCAGCAGCCCCTGCTAGCTGAACTGCCAGCTGCCTCCAGCCCTCCCTTCCTCTTACCACATGCTTTTGCACTTGACCCATGCTTTGGCAAGGTCCACCACCAATCATAGTATGTTTTGGGTTGGTAGCCCCCCTTCAGATACTGGAAGGGGCTCTAAGGTCTCCCTGGAGCCTTCTCTTCTCCAGGCTGAACAACCCCAATTCTTTCATCCTGTCCTCACAGCAGAGGGGCTCCAGCCCTCGCAGCATCTTCGTGGACTTGCTCCAAGAGGTCCATGTCCGTCTTACATTGGGGGCATCCAGAGCTGGACGCAGCACTGCAGGTGGACTCCAGGGTCTCAGGAAAGCCGAGCAGAGGGGCTGAATCACCTCCAATCCCCAAATACCTTCCTTTCTCACCATGTAAGTTAACAAATGGCTCAGCACTAGGAGAACCCAGTTCTGGCTGTGGCAGGAAGGGTGGTGTGGCATGGTGAGGGCCAGGGGGACAGGAGCAGCCAGCGTTAACAGGTTATTATTTCAGCTTTACCCTAAACTGTTATTCTGTACTGCTTCTTTCATTTTCTGCACTTTATTTATTTTTCTCCAAGTTCTTGGCTCTGTGCTGAGTGTTTACACATCCGGCTGTGTGCTGCCTTACAAAAACCATCTATTTTTAAGGTGTCTGGACATGATTTAAACAATAAGGCAGTGGTTCAGTGTTTAAAGTCTTGAGCAGGAGGCATCTAATTGTTGATAAAACATTTCTGTCAGCAGGTGTTGCAATGATTCCAAAGTGTATGTTGAGGAAGGCATTTAGATTTTGGAGTCAAGTCACTGAATGTAGTATTTTGAATGGCTTGCCAATGTCTTTTGTTCCTGAATTCACATGTACCTGCCACCTCCCAGGAGAGAGTGCGAGAGCTTTCCTTAGGGCTTTACCTAGCTCCTGAGAGGCTTGGAGATCAGTGTGTTATACACAGCCCTGATTCCTGCATCCTATTGATTTGCTTTGCTAATTCCTTTTTAACTAATACACCTGCCAGGTTATTCCTACCGGCCTGAAAAACAGACTGTTTCAAAGGTCTGTGGCTCTTGCTGTCAGCCGAACGTGACCTGAAATAAGGATTACAGCTGGAAAATCCTTCTCCCTGTGTGTGCACACACCTCTCAGTCCAGGAAATAGGGTCCACACCTTAGTCTATTTGTCAGACTTAAATCTTTAGAATGGTGTAGCTGGAGGAAATGAAGATAAAATATAAGGAATAAAGGTAGCCCAGACACCCTCCTTCTGATAGAAGAAGGATTTCAAATTTTAAAGTGCCACTGCTCTTGCCAGGCTGCTGCCCAGGCCAGCAGCTTGCAGAGGAGCAATTCAGATGGTGTCTGGCACTAATGGACCACAGAATCACAGAATGATAGGGGTTGGAAGGGACCTCTGGAGATCATCTAGTCCAACCCCCTGCCAGAGCAGGGTTAGCCAGAGCAGGCTGGACAGGAATGCATCGAGGCAGGTTGTGAACATCTGCAGAGAAGGAGCCTCCACATCCTCTCTGGGCAGCCTGTCCCAGGGCTCTGCCACCCTCAAAGTAAAGAAGTTCCTGCTCATGTTGAGGTGGAGCTTCTTATGTGCAAGTTTGTGCCCATTTCCTCTTGTCCTGTCACTGGTCACCACTGAAAAAAGACTGGCCCCATCCTCCTGACACCCACCCTTTAAGTATTGATGAGATCCTCCCTCAGTCTTCTCTTCTCCAGACTAAAAACACCCAGGTCTCTCAGCCTTTCCTTATAAGAGAAATATTCTATTCCCATCA
>JAOXJK010000062.1:19955070-19971613 GCA_025774025.1 Xenus cinereus
GGTGGGACTGGATGGTCTTTAAGGTCCCTTCCAACCCAAACCATTCTATGATTCTATAATTACCCTGTCTCCAAGGTCATAATCATACTGTCTATGATTATGGACCACTATCTGTACAGGGAACATTATCAAAATACTGTGGCCCTCAAAATCTCCTGTTGGTTTGCCCACAAGAGGTATTTCTTATCTCTTCCAAACTTGCTGTCCTCATACTCTCCTCTCGTTGTATCTCTGGCACATGAAGAAGGCTTAGCCTTTGCGTTCCTCTTCTTGCCCCAAAAGAGATCTCTGAAGCAACCAAATTGCATTTAAATGAGGGTTTTGTAGGATGAGATGGTGGGGAGGGTCAGGGAAGGAGGCCACATGCGTTTCAGATTTAATGGTGTAGTGAATTAGAAGTAACTAATTGGAGTGTTTTAATTAAAGGCATTTAATCAAAACAGGGGAACGTGTATATTTACTAAAGGGTTATTACTGTCCTTTTTATCAAATAGAATTCAAACATTGGCAAATTGTAAGGTGATTCACAGTTCATTTTAAAATCACGCATATTTGAAACCCCATACCCCCCAATCTGCAACACAATAAAGTTCAAGAAAGTGGCATAAACAAACATATAACTATAAGTCTGGAGAAAGGCTGATACAACTAGTGAACAAGTAAGGAAATTGCCTTGTAAATCTACTTTAGAAAAGCAATAGGAAATTGTTTTATCAGGGCTCCTAGAGCAGCTGCACATGCCATGATCAATCCGATCACATAAAATATTGATCCCTGAGAACCTTTAGCTATAAGGAGACAGTAGAGGTTAGAGAAATATGCATTAAATGCATTAATTTCACATTTCAAAAGGCTGATTACAGAGGAGGAATTCAGGAGGAAGGGAAAAGAAAAGTAGGGAAACATTCGAGTTTGTCTAGAAGGAGAAATAGTACTTGGACTGTTAGATCATTCAGATTGGGACACAATGGCTTTTTGCCACCAAAAAAAGGTCTTGATTAATAATATGGAGAAGTAGGTTTTAGTTTTACAAATGGTACTGAATTGAGAGTCAAGCAGGTAATGAGAAACAATTTAATCTGATACATGAGGAGGATTAATTTTGAGTACCCGAGTTGTAATAGGGCAGCACAGCTCAATGCAGATAAATGGAAGATAATAAGCCTAAGAGTAAAGAACTCCATAGGAAATGACTGCTGAGATAGATGCTGCAGCAAGCTGACTCGGGGGAAAAAATGAGAAGTTACTGGAGAAAAATTGCCTATTCAGCAGGAAAGGCAAGGAGAGGAAATGGGATATTGAACTGCTGCTGCTGCTGAAGGGGAGTAGCAGAGGACTTCACACTCCGTGGTTAGCACTCGCCAGTGAGAAAGGCAGAGAGCAAGTTCCAGAGGGACAGAAATGGTCCTTAAGGGACAGAAATCTCTACAGAAAACCCAAAGCCTGGTTTTGAAAGAAGCAGGGCGTTTTTTCAGCACCAGGTGGAAATTTTGATTCATGTAATTTGGGCTTCATATGTTCATGAAATTCAGGGAAAAACTGGAGAAGCTGGCAAAGGAAACCTCCAGAGAGATCCCTGGGAGGTCAAAGGGGGAAGCCCACGCTGTGGAGCAGAGCTCTCCTGAGAACTTACCTCTTTGGCATCGTGAGAGCGAATCATCTTTACAGCAACGTCTGACTGGGCAGAAGTGTGGAGCAGGAACCGAGGTACAAGGCTCAGAAGAGAGGACAATATAGTGTGTGCTATGGTGAACTTGTGGGAGCCTTGCTTTTGGAAAAAGTTCCTTTACTCTGCCTACTTAAATCTGTAACATTTTGGCCTTCGGTGTTTTTGCTTTTCCTCTTGTTTTAGAATGTATTGTGATGACTTTATCCAATTTAGGTTTTTTAATACATTCATAGCATAATATTAGTGTTGTTGTAACCATAATCAATAAGAAGTCAGACATGGTTTGAAGGAAAAGGCAGCTTTTTTAACTCATACTGAAAGATACTGCTTCCCCTTAAAGTTGTTGCTCACTTCATACCTAAAGAATGCCATAAATCCCCCCTTTTTTCAGTATTTCCTTCCACCTGGTAAGACTCCTGTCTCCTTTCCTGGCGTCATTTGGTTCTGTGTTTCCTTGTGGCAGAAATAAATAGCCTGGATCTCATGCTTACCCACTGTGTAACCACTCTTGAAAGGTTAGCAGAGGCAGCAGAGCCGGCTCCATACCTGAGATCAGTAGAGTATGTGCTTTTGATTAAGACTGTCTATAAGCTAGACAGTAAGGCAAAAAGGGTGATGATGTCTATTATTACTGTAATTGGATTATGGTAACCATCGCTTCGTGGTTTAGTGTTGTCTCATATAACAAAAGCTGTTTCTTTGCCACCCCAGAACATGGCAATCTGAGTAGATACTCCCTTCTCGGTCAAATTCTCAGGTGGTAGAAGATCAGTAGCCCTGTTGCAATGCGTTAGAAAGAGACTTCTTAACTGTGTGTGAGGCTGGTCCAGTAATTATTCTCTGTGTCTTCCTGCAACGTACACCCACTAAAAATTTTGGATTACATTCTGAAGTTTAATGAGTGTTCTCAAGATGTCCAACACTACCTTTAAGGATAAAATATTAAAGGTAAAAGACACGCAGGAGCAACCTACCTCTACGGGTGCTCCAGCATTCCAACTTTACGATGATATAATTAGAAAGGCAAGCGATTAAAGAATGAATATTGATTAAAAATCAATAGTTTCAGGAACTGTTCTCTTCCCCTATAGAATAGTACTCTCATAATGCCTCAGACACGGCAGCTGTCAACACCAAAATGTGGAAACTCATTTAAATGTAGGAGCTGGGACTGGGCTGTAAAGCCGCTCGCACATCCCTGTGGGGACAATGTAGCCTGGTGGCTCTCTGATCCGTCAAACTGAGAGAAGGACCATTACCATCAGACTCGCTCTCCATGTCCCATTACAGCAACGTGATGGTTTAAGGCACATCTGTGAAATGGGTGTAATGTAAGTGCCAGTGAGCTTTGACATAAAGCCCAGGCATCCCTGACGGTGCTCAGGCTGGGCAAGGCATCTTCATCGGTTCGTGTGGCTCTCAGTGCACACATCAGTTTGAATACATGAATGCCCAAGCAGGTTTGTTTACACCCTCTTTTTCTGCTAATTATATTTTTATGGCTTCAGAATTCAAAAGCAAACTTTATTTTTATAAAGCCTTGTGCATGTCTAATGAGAGTCTTGACATGAAAGCTTTCTCCATCCGCAGGTACCTTGGGAATCCAGAGAGTGTAGGAGCCCTGCTGCTGTACTAAGGCACTTTTCAATTATATATTTTTTCAACATTATCTTCTAAATCAGAGTAACCCAGAATGAGTTTAACACAGTCCTGTAATTACTAAGCCTTGTTCTGCCTTTTCACCTCTCGAATATACAGCTGTGAAGGCATTTTGATAGAAAACGGTATGGTAATGGGCTTGATCTCATATGTTAAAATCTCTTGTTGAGGCTAAGCAATGCTTAAAGGGAACAGAGGAGGTCTGAACCTCCTCTGGAGGAGGTGGAACCATGGACTGGAGGAGTCTGAGCTTTGTGCATTGGTCTGGTGATAAGACTGAGTGGCTCAGCACCACCTATTTTCTTTGACGTCCAAACTCCCGTCCACTGCCCAATGCTCTGCAAAACTATCGTGCTGCCTATCTTGCCAGCATGAATGCCTTTCCCAAACACTATCCCATGCTTTCTGCAACCTTCTTGATCTCTTCCAGTTCAGCAGGAGTGATGCAGACCACAGAGATTTTGAGTTGCGTGGCCTTAATGAGATTCAGTAATTCTCATTATTGATACAGTCTCATAAATCAAAATTCTGGAGTCTGCCACAAAAGCCCGTCAGTAAACCTGGAGATTAACCTGCGTACTGACGTCGCAGTGACACCGAGGCACCCCTGATTTCCACAGTCCATGGAAGGTAATCCCTGTAACCGAGGAGTAATGGGCGAGAACAGCGTGTCAGACCGTGCCCAACGTGTCTGCAGCAGCTCCCCTTCCTGCAAGCTCTTCTCCGAGCCTTGTTCAGCGCTTGTTCCCCGGCACCAGCTCTTCTTTGGCCCTGCAGCACCAATCATGTAGTAATTATTCCAACGCTGCGTTATGCAGAGTCAGGAAAATCATTATTACCCAAGGCAATTTTATATACATTACAAATTTCTTTTACAGTTATCACTTTAAATTAGGACAAAATGCTCTGTGATTCGTGACTTGATCCAGCCAAAGGAACAGTAGCATGGGCGAGCAGGCAGCTGATTTTCTTCCGCTTTCACGCAACTTTATGGTAGGTCCAAGAGATGTAAGTGAAAACAGATTTTTCCAAAACGCAGATGTGTGATATGGACAAGGGAGAGAAAAGATGGAGTTGGAAAAAATCTAGAAGAGACTCATCAAGGGGGAGTTTTCAGGGTCTAACCTCAGAGCTCCGGCCATGGAGGTTCGGTGCTGTTATTACTCTGACACAACAGGCTTGGGATAAATGCCTCCACTCACTAAGCTCCAGCCCAAACTAACTTACGGGAAGCATCAGTCTCACTGGTCTTCTTGGAACCTGCCTTCAGGCTGCAAGTCAAGCCTCACCTTTTTTCTTCATTTCATAGGTCTAACTTTTTAAAGACAATTTTGTTTTAAAATTAATACAATCCAAAAAGGCAGTTTAAATAACAGAATATTCAACAGTTACTAAAGCCTCCTTCAACAGATTTGAGTGCAAGACCGAAAATGAACTGTTATCTTTTCAGTTATACTTACAGAATGCAGATTTGAATTGCAAAAAGGCCATTAAAAATAGCTTGTGCAATTTAAAACAGACTGAGTCAAACTGACAAAGCAGAAAATAACATGAACTAGAGATGCACTTGTGTGTTATATCATGTTAATGATTCTGTTTTCTAAACCAGGAACAGCTCAATAATATATGCTGTTTCCAAACAAACGTATGTTTTATTAAAATAAATTAAGATAGAGAAAAATACAGCAGTGTGGGATGGGAAAGAGAACAATTATTCAGGAAGATTAAACTTGCTATACATCAGAGGCTTGTGGCATGTCCCCACTGGGATTTTGCCTACTGTTTGTTAAGATTTTATCTGCAAATTTTACATCTGGACTCAGTCATTTTGTATGCAAGACCATGAGCATTACATGAGAAAGATACAGCACAGGAGGAAAAGTTGTCCAAATATTGTCCATAGATCCTTGCTTAAAAGCTACTCTGGAGTTCCAGTAGTCCAACCGTTGAGCTCTATAGTGCCGGTTTTCTTATGCAGGCTGATATCCATATGTTATGGGCAGACATGATGCTGCCCGGCAGTGTGATGTGATTGTTCCTTACATCTGCATTTTACTGCACATGATACGCCTGTGAGTGCTGGGTGCCCAGAGATCCCCCCTCTGGCTAATCTGTCATGTTCCCTTGACAGCTATTAAACAAGGATTTATCAACATGACTCAAAGGTACCTTTCTGGCACTTTTAATATGTAGAAATTTCAATAAGGAAACTCTCTAGCTACTTGCTGATGCAGACCATGCAGCAAAGTCAAACCAGATGGCCTTAGGAGCGTTTTGATCCAGTGTCTATTGAAACAAGAAAGCTGAGTCTTCAGATGAACTGAAGAGTATGTCCAAAGATGGTTGAGTACCTTGGGCCTTGTGGTTTCTTTCTGCCTGCCATGATGGTTGCTAATTTGGATGTAGCTCAGATCACCCAGGTTGTGGTTAGGAAGAGCTCAACGTATAGTACTTACTGCATGGTTGGGCCATATCCTGGTCAGGTCCATCCATGTTGACCAGTTCAGAGTGCAGAGATGGGACCTTGGTGGTCTCTCAAGATGCTGAGTGTGACCAGGGCTCCCAGGGGTGCAGGCAGAGGGTGCCAGGAATGCGGCTGGTGCAAACCTGGTCTGGAAGTTGGCTTTGAGCCTGAAGTTAACTCCGAGCATAGACATTCCCTCGTATTCCCTCAGATGCAACTGGATTTGGCCCTGGCAAACAATGGCTGCTTGGAGACTTCAGGTGTGGGAGGGTGTTAATCTGGGTGACCATCGCTCTATTTCTGGCTGTTGACAAAAGAATGTGTCTGTAGTTAAAGCTGGTGATTGAGATGTGAATTCAGTTTTCCTCAGACTGATAATGTGTTGGCCAAGGCTGTTTAAGACTGCTCAATTTGGGGCTGGGCATTGGTTTTCTGAACTTTTATGGAAAGTTCTGGTTTTTCCACTAGTTAAAAAAAATGAAATAAATTGGAACTGGGTCCTCTAGCAACTGGAGTTCACGTGGGCAGAGCTGGGAGGTGGTGTATTTGGGCTCCTGGTATCCATGTGCCTCCATGAAAGCGCCAGTGATCAAAATATCTAGTTGTAGATTAATTGCAACTAGGTTTTGGCAGGGATTCATATTCAGATGTTTTAGGATTTAAACCGCTCTCATAGTATCAAACAGTTGGCAGGAGAGGGAAGAGGAGGTATCATTACTATGGAGTACATATATTTTTCTTTTTAGTATCTGGAGTAGGTGGATTTCTGTTTCTACCTGGTATGGTAATTCCTCTATTTTCCTGTTGTTCTTAATGGCGATAAACCTTGTAGAGAATTTTCTGATACTCGGTTGTTAGATACTATACACGTTGTTGTTAGATAGTATATGTGTTATCCCATTATAGGTAAATAAGGCTGTGCTTGAAAAATTAAAGTCCTGATTATTTTGAACGTGGTTACGGTGTTGTATCACTGTCTTCACTATGACCTATGGACTGTACTTTGTATTTCTGTCCCATTTAGTAGCCCTTCCTCTGTCTGCGGAGCTTCCAAAGACTCTTCATCGTAGCGTAGCTCTGAGGTAATAGTAGTTACCTGGGGTACTGCAGCCTGGCTGCTGCTTAGTGATAGCAGTCAGAGTCAGGCGAGGTGGCCGTTCGGAAAGCTGTGTGGGATAATAGATGCCCTCCACATGTATATCAGCACGGGCAGAATGGCCTAAAAGGAATCTTGCCAAGATAAGTATATCAAAGACTGGGAGACACTTGGGTGCCGTGCGGATCAGAGCTAAAGGAAGAACAGGTTGGACTGCTCGGCATTTGAAACGAGGGATGAATCTGTGCTTTGGTTGTTAGGAGCCAGCTAAGAGCCATCACTTAACGCGCAGGTAGCATTCACGTAGCCCTTTATGTAATATTCAGGTTCTTAAATGTGTCTCTAAGCCGTTGTTATACTAAATTACCACATCCATAACAATATTTGTAGACAGAGCCATCTATTTTGCTCTACTGGAGTTAATTCTTTTACCTGTGATAAGTATGGTGATAAGTCTGCTATATAATACAACATAAATAAAAGCTGAGCCAAGAAAATAAGAGTAAATATACATCACAGGTTTTCGTATAAACGATACTGAAGTGGAGGAAATTTTAAGTACATAGATCCCATCCAATTTATTTAAATTTAACAGAAATAGAATAAATTAACTGCGTTGTTCCTTATTTTCTAGGAACAAAGACCGAGTGCAGAGAGGAACCTTGGATCCAGAGCTTAAGGAATCATGGAATTGTAGAATTGTCTAGGTTGAAAAGGACCTTAAAGATCATCTAGTCCAACCATCAACCTAGCTCTGCTAAAACCCATCACTAAACCATGTCTCTAAGAACTATGTCCACCTGTCTTTTAAATACCTCAAGGGATGGTGCCTCAACCCCTTCCCTGGGCAGCCCATTCCAAGGCTTAATAACCCTTTCACTGTAAAAAATTTTCCTAATATCCAATCTGAACCTCCCCGGGCACAACTTGAAACTGGTTTCCTTGCCACGGCTCGTTCGTAAACTCAGCTACAAGTTTTTCACTTGACTGTCGCAGCCATTGTGATGGACCTAAAGTTATTTTGGCTATAAAACCTAAATCTGTAACATGAAAGCCTGTTGCTGTGGGCAGTTTTAGACCTGGAGGTACAAACCATGGCAGATTTCAAACCCTCTCCCCTGCCAGTTCCCGTGGTGGTAAGAGTGGTTTTGGCTGAAGAGCAAAACATCATTTGGTTTTGTTATAAAATATATGGCGGGGCTGGCAATTAAATCCCCTGCCTGGGTTAGTGGAAGTGAAGTAGTACAAAGCAGAATATTAATATTAAATAGAATGTGTAGTACGCGCTGCTTAGTAAATTCTGACAAGGACTGGAGAGGAGGAAATCTGAAATGAATGTACTAGTGGTTTAGAAGTCATTCAGAAGCAGATTTCCCTGAAGTGTGATTGCTGAGCTGCGTGTTACGTGCGTTGTCTGTGTGTTCTCCTGATGGAGGGAACACAAGCGTCAGGGTGGTACCTTGGCAGAGTACGGAGTGTCAGAGCAGCGTGCTGGTGAGGGCAACAGCAGGCATTATGTTGCCCCAGGCAGCAGTTATTTTATGAGTCAGCCTCGAGAAGAAGGAAGAACAGAACATGTTTTTGAAAATGGGAACTTGCTGTAGGACCCAGTTAATCAAAGGCTGTTGTTAATCTGAGACGTGGCAAATAAAGGTAACTTCGTTTTCCCCCCATGCGTGGAAATTCAGAATATCCGTGGTGCAACTAATTCCCTTTGTCACGATGGTGGTTCCTACTCCTTATGCTGAAAGATGGGCATTTCTGATGGGGTCTGGGGAGATGAAGCAGGGGGGTCATTTTCCTTTCTCTGTTTCTTTTTGTTGCTTAGCAGCTGAGCTGCCGGTTGTACACCGAGTGCGGTGCACAGTGGGGACGAAAGCTCCATTTGTCATCTCGAGAAATCTTATTTGTAACACTTCTGTAAAGGATGTGACAGATTAGCTGAAGGAGAGATCTGGGGACAGAGGGTAGCACACAAAATTTAATTCTGACTGATTGGACGTCACAATGCAAATGAAGCCTGGTCCCACGTGAAGTAGTAATTGCAGCTGCGTTGGCCGCTGCTTTGCATATTCTTTGCATTCTCCCTATTGATTAAAAAGATGTTGCTATAGTAGCTGGAACATAAGTTTTCTCAGTGTCTCTTCTCATGTTTTATTGATTGTTCCTCCTTAATAAAAATGACAGTCCTTCCTTACTTCTGAAAGGAGCCAGTTGTTTATAGCCCGTACGTACGTATCGGCAGCTTTTGTAACAGCTTAAATTTCACAGCTATGCGGGTCTTGTTGACAACCACAGAAATAAGAAACCGAATTCACTCATCTTGTCTGAGGTGGGGTTTCCTTTAGTCCCCGCTGCTACCACCCTGTGGAGATGACAGTGTGCTCATTCTGTGCCGCCCTGTCTAAAGTTTTTTCTTCCCTGCGGGTAGCCGGGCTCTCGGTCCTGCCTCACCCCATCACTTACTGTGGGGTAAGTGATTAAGGGTACAAAAACTCTTCAGTCGTTGTCACCCTGTCATCTTTTGGGCTGAAGGCTTGATGAAACCGAAACATTTCATGAGTTCTTCCTGATTTTGGTAAAATATTCCTTTAAAAAGAAATCTTGGGGGGGGAGGGAAATCTGCACATGGAAACCTTTCATTTAGATGTATCCATCGAACACCATTTCCAGGTGCTGGAAATGGGAAATAAAAAATTAACCTTTGCAAAGAGCTGAATTTCATGAAAATTAAATTAGCAGATACTCTGATTTGCCAAAAAAAAAAGGGTCAATTATTTTTTTAAATCAAATTCTTCTAGTCTGTCCATGTTCTGGAAAGGTTTGTGAACTGGCACATCACACCTTTGTCATTCTCTGTGCTCCAAAGAGGCTTAGAAAAGGCAAGATGTAGAGAAAGGCTGTATAAAACTACAAAATCCTTCCTCTTTCAGCTGAGAGTAGATATGCATTTCTTCCAGTTGAGTGGATTCATTAATTGTAAAAGTCTAGATGCGTAGCCAGAACAGTGCCAAAAGATCCAGGGCTTTGTCTCTAGCTATTTGTGCCTCCATCCACAATTTAAGTCAAGTTATTGATGGTAGAAACAATGATTAGTCAGTTTGCAATGCTAATTATCTGTTCCAAGAAGGATCTGTGTCTCAATCCCGTCGCAGGTTCTGTTTGTGAACTTGAATGTGGCTTCTAGATCTTACCATATTACAAATATTGCATTATTTGATGACGAAGATGGTAATTTCATCCCTTCCGAACCTTAATGTGCAATTTGAAGACGAATGACTTCTTTTTAGGTGAGTGCCTAGAAGCTGTTGCCAGATGTAGGAGTATTTATTTTGCAAAGCTTCCACTGCTTTCCTTCTGTTCTCTCAGTCGTTTGGTGAAATGAGCAGATGACACTGGAAATGACGAAGCATGAGCCTTGGAGTTCTCTCCTCTAACCTGCCTCTTGGGCCGCACAGATCATATTTTTTAACAGTGTGTGTTTGGTAGCTGGGAGTATTTTTTTAATGTACCAAGCTGGAGGTGACCTTATAGCAGCCTTCCAGCCCCTAAAGAGGCTCCAGGAGAGATGGGGAGGGACTCTTGATCAGGGAGGGGAGCAATAGGACGAGGGAGAACGGTTTTAAACTGAGAGAGGGGAGACTGAGATGAGATCTCGGGAAGAAATTCTTTGCCATGAGGGTGGTGAGACCCTGGCCCAGGTTGCCCAGAGAAGCTGTGGCTGCCCCATCCCTGGAGGGGTTCAAGGCCAGGATGGACGGGGTTTTGAGGAACCTGGTCTGGTGGGAGGTGTCCCTGCCCAGGGCAGGGGGTTGGAACTGGATGATCTTTAAGGTCCCTACCAGCCTAAACCATTCCTTGATTCTATGATGACTTGTTCTGTCCATGACAGACATTGCTACTGTCGTTGAGTGCCTTTATCACCTTGAGTTTGAATTTGCCATGGGCCACCCCTCCTGGCTGTTCAGAAGCAGCAGCGGGTTGAGATTGCCAGCTTTTGGAAAATGAGCAATGCAATAGGGAAAGCATGTCATGTAAGCGGGAGTGTGTTAACTGCAGTCCAGGATATATTTGGAATTTAATCCTGGCTTTGCCCCTGCTTGGCTGGATCCCCTTGGACAAGCCAGAGCACTCGCACCCAGGTGGACTTGGTTTTCTTCCCTCCATGGAGGAGCTGGTCTCCTTTGATTAATAACATGGGGTTCCTCGCAAACTACCTTTATAACTTAAACTTTATTGAAGTTCTAAAATTTTCATGAGGAAGAGGAATCTCCTGGGTGATTAACCATAACATTAGGAAGAAAATGGTACAAAACCATTTTTCCTGCAGAGCTGGGGTTTGGAGGTGACTGAGTGATGTTCAGTAAGTACCTTAAGCGTGGTTAGAAGAAAAAAGTGTTGCAATTCTTTAAAATGGGACGTTTTGGCTTTTTAATTCAAAATGAGGTATTGTTCTGAAGTGCTGCAGATTGTGTGAAAACATTGAAAAAACACATTAAACAAAAGTTTTCATTTTAAGGAGAAAAGGAATGTTTTATTCAATGTGAAACTGAAATAAATCAATCGCCTGGGAAAGCTGAATGGGTTCAGTTGCGCATGGTATGACATGGAAACCGAATAGAGGAAAAAAGAAGGTATTGCATGTACTTCACATCTTTGTACTTACTCAGGGTCAGCCATAATTTGGCTCTGGGCATCGCTGTCATTGATTTGTAATCTAATCTTGCTGAGAGCACTTGTAGGTAATTCTGCAAGTCTGACAACAGGTTTCTGCTTTGTATTTTGTACCTGTGCAATTCATACCCGGACTTTATGAAGATAAGGGGATAATTTTTATAGTTACTGTTACCGGGTTAATTTAATTGTAGAAACTTAAGGAAGCTGTGGACTTTTTTTGATTTTGCTATTTTGGTTTTTAGTTTGTGGACATATAGACAGGGAAAGCTAGGGCTTGAGAAGTCCTGCTTGTTTACTCTTCAGCTGTTTGCTCTAGTAAATGAACTGTGGGTACGCTGATGCGTGGCAGCCAACCTAATATCCAGAAAATTATAGTGACCTTGTTTGGGTTTTGGATGAAAAGCGGTAATAAAGTCAGGATATTTTCCCAAGAATTAATTGTGCGAGCTGCGTGCCAGAATTGATTTTGATTAGCAACCGATTGCAAAGTTAGCTGTAAAAATAACGAAACAATGGTAATTAAAGAATACATGCATATTTCAACAAGCAATTCAGGCAGATGAGCTGGAGTGTGTGTTGCAAGGTAGCGACAAGGCATTATTTAAGGATGAGATAAAGTGGACAGGCTTGTGTAAGGTGGTGATGGGTTGCCCTGGATGGTGCCGGTGTGGGTGGGAAATGGTCATTTCCAAATGCACTTGCTGTGCAGAATGACAGCCAGTCTCATGTTTATAATAAAGGAATATTCAATATTCACCACATACAGATGTTGGATATTCAGGTATGGTTTAGCCTCATATAAAGATCCCTAACTGTTTTTTGATATTAAAATTCTCTTGGTCACCTCTAAAAATCATATATGATCTGATGGGATAAATGGTTGCTTTGGGAAATGGCTACTAATTGTTACACTCATCCGATTGTCCAGTTTTGCCAAGTTTATTTAAAAAAATCCCAAACATAAAATGTCAAACATCCCACAGATACAGGATTGTCAGCTGTAGAGCAAAGCAGAAATCTGTTCCCTTGTCACAGTGCACTGGCTTCAGTGCTTATGTCCTACGGTAGAGCTGCAAAATTGCTGATGACTAAAGAGTGAGTCTTTTAATTGCATTTAGCTATTTAAGCATTACAGATCTTAGCATCCCTCGCTGAATTCTCTGGGTGTTTTTCTCCTCATTTTATCCACCAAGTGTAATTAACATTATTACTGTGAGATGTTCATCTTAGTCTTGCTTTGTGAAAAATTGATGCTGGTGTCATTTAGGTGTTTTATCTAGTGGTTAGTCAGTGGCTTGCAGAGTAATATTCCCCGTGGGAAGGTTACGTTTACCACATGTTTCTTGTAGGTTTAATTGCAGTCAGAGATAAAAACAAACACTGGATGCTTCATGGATTGATTGGAAGAGCTCAGCAAAACGTGGAGTGGAGCATAAAAAAGAATGTTGTTTTAATCTTGCCTCTCAAATTATATTGAGGAACTGCAGCCTGGTTGTTAAAATACCGTCTTAGCAGCAGCAGAGGTAGGAAAACAGATATTTTGTGTTCTTGGAGTCACACCTGCACAGGAGATCATCCTTGTATGGTGCTGCAGAGAGTCCCACCGCTGATGAAGCAGGATGTGGAGGGGTGGTCGGTGTGGGGTGCCCCAGTCCCCACCTTTTGCCCCACTGGCTGGGGCAGCCGGACCAAGTGCACGGCATCGGGGAGCTCTGTGGCTTGCACTAGCCACCTTGTGTAGTCATCAGGAGCAAACCAGCTTTTCCTCCTCTATTCCAGAATATTTCTCCCTCTGTTGAATTAAACAAAAGCATCTGACTTACCTGTAGGCACAACCTACTGCTGAAACTATAGGAAAGCTGGTAATAAGTACGTTCTTGACATTCATTTATTAGCAGACTGTTAAGCTTGATATAACAAGAGCTAAATAGTAATCTGCCTTTCACCTTTATTTTCATCAGTTCTCTGGCTTAAAGTTGAAAAGAGTTGGGAAAACCTGTCAGCACCGAGTGTTGAGTCAAATATACAAGCTATTCCTGGGTAAAAGAGTATTAGACACAGTGTCATCAGTGCCTGGTTTCTCCATGCCAGCCACTTTTCTTCCTCAAAGTGGGGTGAAATATTTGTGTGTGTCTGCAGTGGCACTTAGCCATTTTTAGTGCTTTAAGTAGGTACTCAAATTCCCCATTGACTCCTTTGGCTGGATTGCCAAAAAAGGAGTTACTGTGCATCAGTCCTATGTTCAAGTGGCCACCTTTGTGAGTGGCAGCTGCATTGAGGCACAGAATATGCTCTCATGTATTTTAAATTAAGGAAATAGATGATAAAAATCAGCGTCCCACACAATATCCTCATATGACCTGTTCTGTTCAGTGTTACCTTGTTTTATCCAGCTCGGGTAGTGTTCTTTACCCCATGTTTTGGTTTGCAGGAACCTAAAAATAGCAGAAAGTGCGTACCCCCATCAGTCTAAGTGATGTGTCATCAGCGTTGAGAGAACATGCACAGAAGAGTAAGGCTGCACCATCCCCTGCCCTCTCTCTGGGGCAGTTGAAGCTTGAGTTAACAGAATAATCCTGGAAGCCTTCCCCTTGTTAAGAAAATCCTGTACTCTCAGACCTTGGAAGACAGCAAATTCCCCAGTAAATTCCATATTCCATTGCTGTCTTGACCACGCCAGGTTGAGTTTGGAACAAGGGGAGAATACGGGGTGTCCTTCTCCATTTCCCATCAGATAGTTGTGCTAAGCCTGACTTAAGCTCTTTGGCAATGGAGAATCAGTTCCCATCCATTTCAGAGTTATCCAGGGCCCAAACCAGTAAGAATACGTTAAAGTCAGATATATCCCTTAAATTTTCCTTAGAATACTGGTTTATGGAGGAGAAGGTTTAATAAACTTACTATATTATGCCCCAGAAAGCTACCTGGTACCTGTGGTGGCACTACTCAGGGTTCCTTAGCCAGTCATGAGGGTGAACTTCAGAGGAGGAAGTTTCCACCTGCACTGGGTCTAGAGTTGTGTGAAGAGCAGATCATAGAATAGTTCAGGTTGGAAGGGACCTTAAAGATCATCCAGTTCCAACCCCCCTGCCCTGGGCAGGGACACCTCCCACCAGACCAGGTTGCTCAAAGCCCCATCCAAGGATGGGGCAGCCACAACTTCTCTGGGCGACCAGATCAGCACCATTGCTCTGTTTGAATGTTTCCTCCCAGAAATTAAGCCCTGATGGCCACACCAGCGGGGTTGTGTCACAGCCACATCAAAGCTGGAGGTACAGGGAAGGAATTGTCACTGTGGGTAAACTGGAAGCCAGAGCCTTGGCTCCAAAATACAACTGAATACCCTGTGAGACACCAGCTGGAGAGGAGGATGGACCTTTCATTGCAAAAAAGGGTGATTGACAGAAAGGACGCTATAAGAAGTTGCAGAAAAACTAATTTAGAAATACATTGGGCTGGTGTAATAGTACTTAACTGCCATTGATAGTTAACAGCCCATCCACTGCTTTCTTCTAGATACAGAGAAAACTTCAAAAGGTCACTTAAATGAACACCTAATACCTGGCAAAGGGATAAATCCTCTTCTCCACGAAAGTGCCAAAACTCTGATAACGAAGTAATAAGCCTATTAAAGTTATTTGTTGCTGACCAAAGGCACCCCAAATCGAGCGATCGTTGAAATACATGAAGCAGTTAAAGAAAAAAAAAAAAAGAGCCATAACTCTATCCTGAGTTACCACTTTTAGAATTAAAATGAAGAAAATGCTAGAAATCTGTGTATTTCTGAAATATTTATTTCAGGGTACGTAGCATACTGTTTTCTCTCTAAAGTAATTGTAAGGCAGCTTGGCCCTAGAGACATCCCAAAACAGCCGTATGTGCTGGACAGTAATTTAGTGTAGCACAATCTGCAGTTTGTTTAAGATCCTGACGTTAGGGATGATATGTTCTTGTCATCATGCTCTTAAAAATAATGCTTGCTCATCTGTGCTTAGAATTTCTAGATGGAAAATTTTCACTGGAATTTAGCTCTTTTCTGCATTTTACCGAGATTTCTGATGTTTGTGGGTATTTCAACACCCAACGGAGCCTGTGTGCCCGCGTTGAGAAATGCAGGTGAGACCTAGTATTTCCAAAAAACAGACACTTTTAAGTCCTGGGAAGTCCCATACCTGAGAAGATCTCTTGGCTGCTGCGTTGACTCCTGGAGCCCACTTGTTTGAAAATGGGGCTGAATTTCCATGCTGGAGTCCTCTGAGTTGGCAATGGTCCTGGTGGCAGCTGCCTGGGTGGCCTGTCCCCAGGAGAACAGGTTTGTGTTCCTCTGGGGCTCTTGCGGGTTGAGACCATCTCCTGGTGAGCTGGGAAGCTGCTGTGGCATGGGGCTCACCTTGCTCCAGGTTGGGCATGCAGATGTAGGTTTAGGTGCCTGACTTTAAGCGCTTTGGTTTTCAACAGGGCCACCAAACAGGGCTGTTTCAACAGGGCTTTTCAAAAAGCCTCTGCATGATGACAGCTTTTAGGCACTGATGCTCGTGACTGTGGTTAAAGAGGAGGTAGGGAAAGGAAGCTCCATTTCCCATTTCAAATCCCCTAAATCGTTTCTCACAGATGCTTGTGGTTTCATAAGCAGCCTGTTCTCAGAGAACCTCTTAGAGCCCTTTGCTGTGAGGACAGGCTGAGAGAGTTGGAGGGGTTCAGCCTGGAGAAGAGAAGGCTCCAGGGAGATCTTAGAGCCCCTTCCAGTATCTGAAGGGGCTCCGGAAAAGCTGGGGAGGGACCTTTCACAAGGACATGTAGTGACAGGACGAGGGGTAATGGCTTCAAACTGGAACAGGGGAGATTTAGATTAGATATTAGGAAGAAATTTTTCACTCTGAGGGTGGTGAGAACCTGTCCCAGGTTGCCCAGAGAAGCTGTGGCTGCCCCATCCTTGGAGGGGTTCAAGGCCAGGCTGGATGGGGCTTTGAGCAACCTG
>JAOXJK010000062.1:19971713-19989617 GCA_025774025.1 Xenus cinereus
GGTTCAAGGCCAGGCTGGATGGGGCTTTGAGCAACCTGGTCTGGTGGGAGGTGTCCCTGCCCAGGGCAGCGGGTTGGAACTGGGTGATCTTTAAGGTCCCTTCCAAACTAAACCATTCTATGAACAGGAAAGCACAGGCTCCTGTATTGCACCAAGAGCATCTTTCTAGTCCTGCTCTTTCAGTGCCCCTCTTGGTCTGAGTGGATTTTTCCAGTGTCCCAAACAGAAGATGAAATTATTTGCTCTTTTTTTTCTCCCTCATCTTAACTTTTTCCTCTTTTCTGTTAGCTCAGCAGAAGCTGTTTGGTGCTCAAACAGATGAGCTGCTCAGTTGTTTGGAGCTCAGGAGCTTGGGGGGGACTCGCTTCTTCAGAGGAATTGAGAGCTTTCATGTCAATGGGCTTGTAGTGTCCTTAACAGAGGTATTTTGTTGTTGTTGCTGCTGCTGTTGTTTTAAAATTGGTTTTAAGAAGCTGTTCTTGCCCAGCTATTGATTGCAGAGCCACTTGTATGATAGTGGAGTCCAGAATAGTATTTCGGAAACAGGTTCTTAGCTGGCTCCCGTTGCCATGTCTTACTGGGTATGGAGCACTGCAAAATACATGTCCAGTTCCAGGGTATGTAAAGGTAAAATAAAAAGGAACAATACACAGGATCTATTGGGTAAATAAGGTTGAAAGGTATATTTCTGAGGATCTGTCAGTCTGTGCTCTTCAATCCAAGCCCTCACATCAAGATCTGGTCCAGATTCTTGAATATGCAGCAGTCTTTATGGCCCGATGATGTTTCCACTGACAAGGCACTGGCAAATACTTCCCGTGGTTGAATTTGCTCACACCTTCAGCGGCTCTGCAGGTACAACCCTAAATATCTGTGTGGAAAAAGGTAAAATGGCTCACGCCATAATGCGCAGATGGGGCATGACTGGATCGTCTCCCATCTGCCTGTCTACTTTCCTTGCCTCTCTCGCTGTAGTACTTAAGAACATGATGTCACTGGAGTCATCTGCCCATTTATTTATGGGTGTCTCTATTTGTCAGTCATTACCATAATATCCAAGAAGCAGAGATGGGCGACTCCTGTCTGTCTGCCCATGTCTGACAGATTTCTCCAAGCCCATCGACATAAAAGCTAACCACTTGAAAGGCTGATGTGTCCTTTTGGATCTCCAAGGTCACTGAACCTGAATATCTGCGTGAATCGTCTTTCCAGTGCCGCAGCTCAGAGCAGGGTCGCTTCGAGCAGGAATGCTAATGCTTGACGTGAGGAAAGGGACCAGATTTTTAGGCTACTGCGTGCTGTGGGTCCGCTGCAGAGCGTGAAATCTGCTCTCGGGTTTTTCCCTTGTTCCTTTTTCTAGCGCTGCTGACTGGCTGCTGGGATGCTGTTCCCTGAAGCCACGCGTCCAACTTTTCCTCCTTGTCTCTGCAAAGAGAATTAAACGGGAGCAGGACTCCCTCTAATGCTGAGAGGTGGGTTAGAACTCACACCACTGCAGCTGAGAACTTAGTTACATAGGTGTTTAATTAAAAAAAATTAATTAAATTAAATTACTTTGTTTTACAGCTGTTTCTTTGCAAAGGAGACTGAGGTGGGAATGTTTAATGATGCAGAGTCAGATTTGGAGTTTATGAGTTGGAAGCCAGAGGAAAAGCACAGAAGATGTCACTAAGCAGCTGGCTTCCAGATTCTGTACCCAAAAATGATCCTGGGTGCTTCCTGCTGAAGCGCTGGGGCTCTGAAGTGCTGCCATGGGAGGGGTGGGTTTAGTGTCTTGGAGGCCCAGATGCACGATGAGAGTTGTGGCACCCACATCGTTTAAGCCCTATGCAATATTATTTCCAACCCTTCCCAGTGTAGGAGGCGCTTCCTAGCCTGGCTTGTGGCAGAGGACACCAGTAGCTGTTTTTTGGGATTGTTTCTAAAGCAGGGCTGCCACCTGGGAACCTGCAATGTTAGGTTGATGGTTGGACTTGATGATCTTAAAGGTCCCTTCCAACATGGACGACTCTATGATTCTCTGATTCTATCTGTGGGAGCTCCCTTGGGACCCAGCAAAGCTCAAGGAGAGCTCGGGAAGCATGGCTGAAATTTGCAGGTATCACTCTCCACCAAAGGCTTCTCTGACCATGAGCGTTACTTGAATATGGGGCATTGTAGCCAAAAATGTGGCCAAAACCCCAGTCTCAGCCTCAGTTGCTGAAGTTAAAGAACAAGCAGGAAGGAATCTCTAGAGATACCACAGGGTCCAACAACCCATGACACTTGCATCAAAAGACGGGATTGTTGGTCAGACCTTAGTCCCATAGCTGTGCTGATCTCCTCTGGGATGTACTTGATCTGTCAATGGCGAAAGGGCATCTATTTCTGGGACCATCAGCCAGAGATGTTTTATGAGCACAAGATTTGTCCAGTAGAATTACATGGCCCATTTCCCTTAATATCTGTTTATACCTAGACCAGACTGAAAAGGGCAAATCTGTTGCAAAATTGGGATGTGTTAAAATTTGGTTCTATTCAGGTCTGGAATGAGATGCAAGACAACACAATTCTCCAAGGGAATGAATCCTTAGTTTGGGGACCTGGAGTCTGGTGGTCTGAGGCTGGCGGTATCTGGGATATTAATCTGGGGCCAGGTGCTCAAAAGACTTAAAAAAAAAATAGCAGGTGGGACATACTGAAGAAAACCGATGCACTTTCTGATGGTAAGGCTTGATTGGTAATTCATTCAGCTGAAGTTCCTCTGCTGAGGATTATTATATTTACAGATCAGTGGAGTCCCTGAAATCCTCCGATTTGTTCACCAACATCTTCCCTTGGGCAGCTCTACGAAATGTACCGTCATACTAACACGGACAGAAATTATCCAGGTTATGAACTCTGAGGCTTCGTGGATTTATTTTTCCTTTGGCTCAAGATTAAGTACAAATACAGGTATTGAGGAATTTGCTGATTTCAGAGTTAATCATAATAGGCGTAGGCGGGAAACAGTAGTGGTGGTTTTGCAGAAACTCTCGACTGAAATTTCCCTGGTACAGGGATGTCACTGGAAAAAAAATTATGAAATAGCCTCCTCTAGTGGCAAATGTTTTATTGACTTTTGTTTTTTCCGAGTGCTTGACTCATGCTTTTTCCCTAATGAGAGAAGTAGGCCAGAATGATGTCTGCAAAATAAGTGGTGAGAGGGTTTTTTTTTTGTCTGATAGAGGTTTTTTCTTGTTCTTGCGGTAAACGCACCCAGCATCTTTTATTAACAAACCTTTTCCTGTGTGATCAACTCCTCATCTGGATATAAGCATAGCGACAGTATATTTAATAATGAGAATAAAGGCCTGAGGGGTGATAGTGGCACATCTTGTCTGTGGAATGGACATTTGGGACACAAAAATTTTGAATTTTGTGCTCTGACCAAACTTTTTCAAGGCATTAATTTACCTGATAAGGATGGAGACTTCCATCTCCTTTATACCTGTGCAAATACAGTAAAACTTCTGTGTCTTCACATCAGGAATTCCCAGGTATGAACATGATCTCAGCCCACTTGCAAAGTGTTTGGTTTTTTTATTGGCGTGCATTTAGGAAACTTTAGTCTGACTTCCAGGGATGTCTGCTCACCCTTCTCTCCCCAGGGCTTAGGTCAATATTTTCAGTAGTTTATTTTCATGAGTTATCACAGGAAAATAAAATGATGGTGGTATGCACTGTTATAAAATACTAGCAGAAATAAAGAATAAAACGTAAAGGATTAGACCCAACCCCAAGTTTATGTCAAATTAAATGACTTTCAACCCATTCTTTTCCTCTAGTAAATAGTGAAATCATGATTTTATTAGAGCAAATTTATTTAATTATCATAAATGAAATTACTTTTAAGAGCACTGATGTGTGTATTGATTTTGGCCATAAATCTTGCAGGCTGCTGAGAGAAGAGCTTTCCTTGTGAGCTGTGTTTGTGCGGAGCATTTGGAAATGGGATAGGTGATGCAGAACCAGGGGAGTCAGAACCGGTTGGACTTGGCAAGAGGCTCTGGCACTCCCCAAAAAAGTCTGCTCATTACTGAACGCTGCAGCCGCATTTGGCCGGAACAGGGTACTTCATGCTCGGCTCTGACCTGGACCAGGGTCTTTGAGATTTCCTCAGCCACTTTTCCTGGTAGCCACCACCACCAGACTCAGTTTATCTGGGCTGCTGGTGCCTCGTTTCAGGGGGATGGAGACGGAGTTTCTGCCCATCTCCTCATCTCTGACATCTCCTCAATATTGATGGTTGGACGAGACGATCTGAAAGGTCCCTTCCAACCTATACAATTCTATAATTCTATTTGCCTGCAGTTGTTTCAAGGTGATTTTCAGTGGGGTTTTTCAAAAGCTCTTTAGGGAGTTAGATACATGCGTGTCAGGGAAGTATAACCAGTTTTATGCTCCCAATTCTCCTACACCTAAAGGTATTTTGCAAACCCCATCACAAACGTACATGCAGCATCCATCTTCCCTCAACAGGCAAGCCAGGGAAGGGTTAGTCTTAGGTTTGGTCCGTAGTGGAAGACAGGGAAAAAGCTCCTTATAGCTTTAAGGATTTCTCTGTCTCCTGTAGTACCAGGTAGGAGCAGGATTATGCTGTCACGAGAGCTTGGATTAGACGTTTGCTGTGTTTTCTTTCCCATGTTTGGTGAGTAAGTAAAAACCTGTGTTTGAGTTAGAAGGTTGCCTGTATGATCGAAATTTGCTTTCCAGCTGTCCGAGGGATGTCATCCCACAGGGCTCACGTGAATACACAGGTGGCTGTCAGAATACTCGTAATTTTTTTTTTTTTTTAAAAAGGTTTGCTCTGTGTTCATCAGCATTTACCCATATTATGCAGGTGTCTGTCCTTGGGGTAAGGTAAGAGCCAAGGAAGGAGCGGGGGCTTTGCTCTGAGCTGCTGTAGAGTCATCCTGCCAAAAGCCTCTGTAAATGCACAGGCTGTAAGGCAGCGTGGCCAGCAACCTGGTGTATATTCGCCTCGTTTTCCCCGTATTTCAGAGATGGAAATGATTCAAGATACCTACCATGAGTGTGGCCATGCAAAGGTCCCGTGCTCTCTCCGGTATCTCGGGAATGAGGCACAAAGCATCCCGTCTGCTAATTAATAGAAATGCTGCTGGACCCAATGTAGCCTGAATATCGCTGCGCACTGCCACGCTGTGCCAAGCAGACTTGGCCTTTAGGTTTTCACCAAGGGGCCAGCTCCTGGTAGTAAATATTTACTTTCCTACCCGCAGCTGCAAAGGGACGTGACACGGACACCAGGTCACCCCAACGGGGCAGCTTCAGTGTCACCCTGTCCCTGTGCCACACGTGGGACAGCGCAAACAAGGGCTGTTGGCTTCAGAGTGAGAAAATAGGAGTTACTTTCGATTATACTTCGTTTTGCAACTTTACTGAAATCTTCTGAATAGAATATACAATAAACATTGTATTCCAAATACAATAGCTTAAAAAATTTAGGTTAGTCCTTATTCTGTCCTTCCTGCTTTATTCTCATGGCGTAACAGCGGGGCATCGTAAGGCATTTGCAGGCAGGTTTTTCAATCCTTTATCTCCCTGTGAGTCTTGCTTTTATAACTGAGCTTCTGTTAGGCTCAGGAGCTTGTCCTAAGTGTTATAAATCGCTGGGACAACTTCTGACACTTAGGAGTTTGCAGCTGTTTAGCTTCATGAGCTGAAAAATCTGAATTTAAAACTTGCCCTTTCTGTTGAAACGTTGTTCTAATGGCACAACACACGTTATTGAACACGTTGCCTTGGGTGCGGAGCAGCACGAAGCGCAGCGCTGCTCATTGCTTTTTGCAGCCTTGCAATCAGCGCTTAACTCCAGGTGAGTTTTGGAACATGCAGGGTCCTTCCAGAAAAATGCTGTTTTCTGCTCCCTGGGATTGTACCACCAGGTGGCAGAGGAAGCCAAGGAAATAAATCGCTAGTGCTGCCCTGTCTTCACGCAGCTTCCCTTTAGCACCTAGAGACAGAAACATTCCCCGCATCAGAATATTAAGCAGTTTCACTCTTTAAGGGGTTTCTTCCATATTTTGGATCGTACAGGGTCGTACAATCAGGTCAAAAAGAGAGGGGGAAGAAAAAAAAGAAGGGAATGAGATCACAGATTCTCCTGTGTAAATACACGAATATATGGTATTTTTGCTAATCAGAAATACATATAAAATAGAATGAATTGAGTCACTTTGTCTGGGGGCTAAAATTTAAAAAGCTGAATGACGCTATGCAAATATAATGATCACTAATAGGAAAATAGTCTATGAAGAGCGACAGGTTCTAGAACCCCAAATGGGGGTTTTGTCTGGCTGGGGGGCAGGTCAGAGCACTCTCTTCTCCTTATTCCTCCTTCTCCAAGGAGGCAGGAGCCTTCTTGTGCTCGTCATCGGTATTTCCCTGGAAGGTCTGTGTCGCAGGTGCTGTTGAGCGTTGCGTGATGCTGCTGCAGGACTGCGGAACACGAGCAGTTCTGTCCTTGCTCGTGTTGTGTTTGAGATTCTTTGGTCATAACAGCAGCCGCAGAACTGGAGCCGCAGCTCTCAGCCTCCTCCTGCCAGTTGGGGATTTTCTTGTCGGATTCCAGGGAAAAAGGTCAAGCCCGATTGTTGGGGGTTTTTTTTCTGGATGAGATCAGTTCAAAACTGCAATGTAGGATTAATTGAAATAGGAATGCCTGGTAGTTTGAAGATTGTCAATCTGATCCCAAGTTGCAGTGGTGGAAAGGGGCTCTTTTCCTGCCACAACAGATCAACGATGCGTGTCGTTTCTCTTGTCCCCACGCTAACTTCTTTGGATGTGGCGTCTTTGGGCCCTTATTTCAGCATGAATGATTGCTTACATGCAAACTAGAGGACGTGTGTCTGTCGTGGGGAACACGCGCAGAAGGTAGAGCCGTGGTTTCTGGGTGCTTAATACAGTCCTCATTGCACCATCCCCATTCCAGCCAGCAAGGGAATACGGGGCCACAAATCCTACTGACACCTCCCAAGCCATCTCTTCTGGTCACTTGGAAAGCAAATAGGTTGGGCACATAATACCACGGGTAAACTGATCAAATTGTGCCTTAAAAGGGCCGGGTGTGGCTCACTACTGTCTCTTCTGGAGGACTAATTTGAGTTTTCCTCTTTGGATGGTTAGGAATGTAAATTCCCTCTCCAAACCACCTTTTCTCCTTTCTCTTAGTTGTTTACTCGTCAGTCATCTGCAGTTTTTATAATATAGCAATCTCCAGTGAGCACTTCTTAGTAAACAGCAGCTTGATTTTTATTGATACATAAGGGAAAAAAAAATATAAAATGGCTGGTTTATTACAAATTCTACTTTTAGTGCTTTTGCTGCAGGTCCTACACCACACTATAAAGTTGCTTTTTTAAACTGACGCCCCACAGAGGTAACTGATAACTTCAGTAGAGGTAAGGTCTTCACTGGTCTAAATGCAGGGATCTCAGAGGAGATCCTTTATGTGTTCCTTTACACCAGGTGGTTCCAGTCACGTGCTGAGGGCACATAATAGACATAAAATGATTAAAGCAAAGCAGAGAGTAGACACGAGCAATTTTTTTCCTTTTATTAATAAAAACAATAAACCAAGTTATTACGGAATTAGTACCTAGATGGCAATAAGTATTAGCTGGACACAGGCTGTGTTTTCAATATACAACTCCGATTTCATTGTAAAACCGTAAGAATTATTCTGAATCGCTTAAACCGTTCTTATGGTAGCTGAAGAGCACAGAATACTGAAATTTTAATAAGAAACCTATAAATTTTAGGGAGTTGTCATTACAAATTCATGTAGGCTTTGGGAAAAGGAGTTAAATGCACTGGGTCTTGTGGAAGAAGGACTACATTTAAAAGCAGAGTAACCTTGTTTATAATTGCAAGGCAGTAAGCAATGCCACTGCTGGCTTTTGACTGCCTGTCAATAATTGACATGGGTGACATAAAACCTATCAACTCAAGGTCAGTTGTTGGAAATCAACAGAATTCAGCAGGCAATTAGAGATGGGCTTGAGTACAATCTTCTTCCACATGGGTTTTTGACTTCTTTTTTGTGAAAATGGTGCCATTTCCAAGTGGGTAGGTCTCAGAATTTACTTCATTTTTTGCCCCACTGCAGTTTTCGTGGTGTGGTATGGTTTGGTTCCGTCAGCAATATTTAATGATGTTTTAAATAGTTCAGTGTATTTGGATATCAGCAATATTCACAGCTTGATTATAAGCAACCGTGACACAATAAACAGGGAACATTCTAAAATTGTGCAATTCCCAGTATGATTTGTTTCTGCATCCTCCTTATTGTGAATTCCAAGTGCGTAAGTGTTAGTGTGTACTTGTAAACAGTGAAATATTATATTGGGAAAATTGTTTATTGGTAGTGAATTGGTGTGCTTTACCTTTCAGGTCTAGATTCAGCAAAACACAAATGCTAAAACATGTTAAAACGCTTCGGTGACTTGGGTTGTTAGGTCTCATTTTAGTGCCTAAAGCCCAGCATCTGGAAGACGTTTACGTGTCTATGACTTTAAGGGTCGGATCCTCAATACGACTCTTGCATTTGCAAGTGAGTGTGTTAGAGGAATTAAGAAGTTACTGCTCCTCAGCTGGGGTTCTGTGATTTTCCTCCTGGTATGCAAATTGGTATGTGCTCATTGTGGGTCTGTTGCACCGCAAAATTAACCAAGCACACACACACACACGTGGCTTGTAATCATGTCTTGGAGGGAGTGGTAACTCCTGGTGAAGAGGCAGAGCCTTTTTAAATAGCTTTTCTCTACTACTCATAATTATATGATTCCACAATGACCGAATCGCGCTTAGAGACAGCATTTGACTTTGAAATCTGACTCTGCTTGTAAATTGCCTAAATCTCATTACTTACATAATATGTGAGCATGGGCTTAACTTGCTGTGCTGAGGAAGGATGAGTTAAACAAGGTCTCAGTCAAGTTCAGCAACAGAAGATTCAAATCCAGCCCTTGGTTAACACAACTGCAGTGTAACTGTAGCCACATTTTGGACCACAGTGTTGTCAGTACCATCCGTCTTCAAAACCAAATCTCAGTGTTTCCTTCACTTGTCAAAGCTGCATTAGGAGTAGCTGGTTTGGTTGACCCCAACAAGAATATTTTCAATATTTTTCACTAAATCCGAATGTCAAACAATGAGCTTTTCTGAAATGCAGAGGTAAATCTTAAACCTTTCAAAAGGTAATTATTTCAGAATTGTTAGCAAATGTAATTCTTCTAAGTGCTTTTTGTACTTGTAACATTTACGGTACATCTATAAGGCAGCTTCTTTAAAGAAGAAAGAAAGTATGGTGCATATTCTACGTCATGAATGTTGTTGAGCTTTTCATACTGCAAAATGCCTTAGAATAAAGAGTATCAACTAAACCAAGCACCAGGCTCCTGTGGCTGGCGTAATGCACTCCAGTATCCTGTTACAGGCATTCTTTGTAATTCTAGGAGGCAGAAAATAAAATTTGACACTCAAAAATAATAAGTTTAGGTAAATCATGTAGGAGAAACGTACATTTATGTCCAAGAAATGGTCAGATGTTGCCAGAACAATACAGCTACATTATGAATCTTTAATGATCTCTGAAAGTCATAATGGTCTGTCACTAATGCCCATTAATGATCTCTCTATACCACGAGTATGGGCTTGATGTTTCTGGCCAGTACCTTAGAGAATACTTTAAATATGCCTTAAACTTTCTCTGATCTACTCCCTGTGTGTCTGCTCCAAATGTACACTGCAATTGTCTGGATAGGAGCAGCTTGTAAGGCAGCATGGCTTTGGGGTTAAGAAAGTCTTATTCAGGTAAGATGTATTTAAGCAATATTTTTACAGGAAAAAAATGAGAAGGTATTTCCTGGCAACTGATCCTCTGTAGAGATGATAAACTATATAAAGAAATTGAAGCTTAATATTTATTAATTGTTGTTCTTTGACTTCATAAATTTTCTTTGATAACTCTAAAAATGCACTATTTAGGAAGGAAAAGGGAAGTGTTATTGTTAATTCCTAGTGATTGGAACTGTAAATATACTGAATATGCTGCCGAACTGGCAATTTTTTCCTGGTTGAGTACGTATTTCAAATGTCATACAGGTTCATTTTATGGCCTTTTAAACATCCATGCCATGTATTTAGTTAATTTTGTACCCAAGCTTTTTGTCAGGTATAAAGGTTGCTTTAAAGAAAAAAAGAACAATGATTCTAGTTCTGTTCTAATTGCCTTTCATGAGGGTACTGTGCCTAATATTAAGACAACCTTGTTATGTTGTTAATAATTTGAAAACATTTTAAATACAAAACCATTAGTATTTCTCTATTCTTTTGAAAATGTTTTAGCTGAAGGCTTGTGATGGTGCGATTTTTTATTTTTTTTTCTTTAATAATGAAAAAGTATGTTCTCTGCATTTGGTACGTGAAACAATCAGATTACTGTGAGAACCAACGCCCTACGGCTAGAAGAGAAAAACAAATCCAAGGACTCTTGGAAAATGCCCCAATATCAAACAATAATTTGATCGGCAGTGTGTACAGAGAGTTAGATAATAACTGTGAGAGTTAGATATTAACTGTCTGTCTATATCACTCTTTATTAGAAATAACGCGATTAGTAAACAACTTTTATGACATTGCACGCGGCATCCATGTTTTTTTTTTTCTCTTTGAAATTAATGTAGTAAATCTAAGTATAGTAAAGTGTAGAATGTGAAGCGCAATTTTTTTGCAGGTCAAAAATTCATTTATGAAATATAATCACTTAATACGTGACACCGTCCTGGGGTCCCACCAAGAGGGAGGGAGGCTCCACAGAGCTCCGGGTAAATATAACAGCACAGCGCTAAACGCAGAATCCCAGTGTCTCCCCCTGCTTGCCCCATTCCTGCTCTTCCAAGTTCGCTGTTTAATTAACAGCCGGAGGCACCCCGAGCGTTGGTTGTAATTAAATATCGCCAGTGACCGAAACAGAACTGGAAAAGAAAGTGAATGACCTTGCTGGGGCAGTTACAAGAACTAACCCTAGGTGTCCCTCTTGTTTCTGGTTTTTGCAGTAATTTTATACGTTTGGTTTTTCGACTGAAGGTACTGGAAACGTGTCCTGTTTGTTTAGTTTGTAACTGTTTACAAATTGCTGTTCTACGGCGTGCGTCCTGTACAGGAAACTCTATATTTTGCCGAAAGCGTCCTGAAAAGAATTTACATCAGAAATTTTTAAGTAGGCTAAAATTTATGGCAGTAATGGTTTAAAAATATAGTCACTGAGTAAGACATTTCATATATTACAGAGCTGCGAAAAATAAGAAGGACTGGGGGAGGTGGAAGGTTCTCCCAGCATTAGCAGCTCTGCTCTGATTCCCTGGTGTTTGTGCATCTCAGCATTGTTGAAACATCTTGGGTTTGCTCATATTTGCAACTCAGGAAGAAGAAAGATAGAAAAAAATATGCCTGTGTTTAAGTGTCTATATTATGAATGTAGAACCCAAATTTGCAGAGGTTTGATCCGTCCAGTCCCAGTTCCAGTCCAGAGGAAATGCAGATACCAGCAACCTCTGGGAGCAGGATCTCTTGCTCCAGTCATATGAGGGGAACTGCCTGGGCATCCCTCACAAAGTGTTGCAGAATTTGATGGATTCAGCATGGCTACATGTTTTACCCATGCAGCTGTACGTATAGGTGCCATTATACAATTAGACTCTTCACCCTCTCATAACTGCCCCATAGAGGATACAAGAAAATGCAAGGAGATCTTCTTTCCTTGTGGTTACATGGAATGGGCGGAGTGGAATTGGTCAAATGTGATACCATTGGAAGATGAGCTAAGAGAGCTTCTTACAAACCAGCAGGCTTAGTTCTGTGCCTCAGGATCTAATTCTGCTCTTTCTTTCCCAGAAAAGGCTCCCAGGCCTTGGAATGTTTTACTGTAGATGAAGCTAAACTAACTTTCTTTCTTTGTAAACAAGGTTGACTTGACCTCAACTGCAGGGTAAGGACATCGAGATTCTGATGTTTTTTGTGGCTACTGCTCATTAGAAGCATGTTGTAATTTTTAATGAAATGAGGAAAGAAGATCCTGGCAGGAAGAGAGAGAAAATGAGAATGATAAACAGAGAGAAGAGGGTTGAAGGGAGAGAACAGAAATCCTGATGATGTATCATCATCTGCTAAATATGGTGTGTCTCTGCTGTGAGTTTTGCTCAGCATGATTTAGCAGTATGACTGGGGAGTTGCAAAAGCCATACATATGGACTGGGAATTTAATTAAAATCACGGTATTATATTTGTATCTGCTTCTGCAACTTAATATACTAGTTTTGTGCTGGTTTCAAATAGAAATGCAACTACAAGTTGCACAGTTATCCAGTCTCTGTGCGAGCAAATGGGGCCCCGTTGTAGTTCAGCTGGACTTAAGCGAGGAATAACAGTGCTCAGCTGGGGCAGGTCTGTATCTGGTTCTCTGGTTTCGGAGCATTGTTTCTCTGCATAGCAACAAAACCTTTCTGTGCTTTCTGATGACGCCTGCGTCCCCAGAAATGTACCCAGCCGCCTAACGCGAATATTGGGAGCAGCAGCAGATGTTCTGCTATTAGCCTCCTTCTCTGAATTGACTTCTCTGAATTTCTTCTAATTTGCTTATGTAGAATTTTCACACACAGTTCTTCTGGGCTCCAGACCTATTTAAATCCAATACAGCAAGTGCCGGCTGGTGGTTCTTGTTCCCGTTTCATTAGCTGATGGTAATTCTAAGTGTTGCTCGCAAAAGGAGTTGCATCTAACATATGGTGATGAATTTTTCTCTGTTTACTTATGATACGTTGTATTTTTCACCTCAAAATCCCTGTGGGATTTATAGATGTCACCTTTGCTCTGTGCTTACCAGCAGCAGCTTCTGCTAAGCCTGGAGTTGCCAGGAGGCCACTTGCTGGTGGGTATGTGTGCATGTGGGAAGTGCAACTACTTGGGCTGGTTTTATATTGATATTTATTAATAAGCAGCACCAGAAGCAAGACACTGAGCTACCTGGACTTCTCTTAAGTGATTACTTAGTTTTGATGGTGGTAAATATTATTTATTATAAGGATGCGTTACACAGGTTACAGCCGGAAACACCATGCATTGATACTACAGGAAGGCAGAGGTAGTGATTTCCTTCGTACAGCTGTGAAAATAATGCTGCTTTTTTGGATGGGAGAAAATTGCCATCAGGGGGTGCCTTTCTCTCTCCTTTCTTGGTTGCACAGCCCAGATATTTGGTCAGATGAGCATAGATAGACCTCACTGTTACATCACTGAACTTAGGTTAGATACGTCTTGCTACGTCACTAGTAATATCATGGTTATTACCTGGTGAACTGAGACAGAAGGCAGAAGTTCGGGCTCATGGCCCTTTTCCTAATACCCAAGGATATGTCTTCTTTCTGGTTATTGAAACTGAGACCAGCATTTTTTCCCAGGTAAACTGATTCCAGTTCCATGACCATGAGTGGAGCAAGGTCCCCCCTTGCACATGTGCAGAAGCAGCAGTGCAGGGACCAGCTCCAGCTCCTGGAGAGCCCTGCCTCCATCCAAGACATGGTACTTCTTCCTCAAAGCCTCTTTCAGTCATGGCCAGCTCTGCTCACGTTCTCATTTGTCCTGTGTGAACTTGGTGCCATGATCTCAGCAGTCATGTAAGTCACAGAAAACCTCAGCCAGGCTCTTCTGATCCCAGCCCAGGCAATTTGGTTTCATTATTAGAAAAAAGATGGGTCTTACATCATTAAGAGAGCAATGGGAAGCAGCGAGCTTGGCACTCATCACACTGTTGCTGAATTGGGCTGTGTAGTTACAAGAAGTCAAGGGACGGGGCAGAACTTTGCTTTGGCAAGGGCCATGGCTGTGAGAAGCTGGTAGCAATGTTTGGGTGCAGGTGGGAGGAGGAGAACTCTCAGAGGCTCCAACTCAGTGGAGACCCAGTGAGCCTGTTTTCATCAAGCTCTTGACAGAGAATGAACCATCAGATCTCTGAAGAGGTGGAGAAAGATCCATTTGAGTTGTGTGACAATCTCTAGGCAACTTGCTTTGGGTCTGTGAAGGACTATTTACGTGTGTTGTCATGTGTGAAGTGGCCTTATGTTAAGTTTGACAGTGGCATATAGCCCACACTTCCCGTGTGTCCCATGCTGAGATGTAAATATTTCAGGGATGATATGCTGTCATTTACACTGATGTTTCTGAGAGTCATCACGCTGAGAGGTGAATGAACAGATACTTCTGTGCATACTGATGCTGGAGGCTCCCGAGTATTTTTCGCTCTGGCTTTGAGGTGGGCAGAGAGAAGTCGGTCGGTCACTGCTGCAAGTTCCTGGCTCAGGTTGGGCCCCCGGAGACACCGGAATAACGTGTTCCCAATTTGGGAGCCCGCAGAGCTGTGGGAGCTGATCTCTTCTGTTTGTTCTGTGACCTTTCCCAGCTGATTGGCACTGATCTTTTATGCACCGGATAGACGATCTTTTGTGGTTGACATTTTGGGTTGACTGAATATGGATTAACCTAGGCAAAAATATTTCCATTTTTCTACCTTCAAACAATGCCCTCCTTTTCCAAAAATGCCTGCACCACCAGGTCAGATCAAATCCAGTTTTGACTGGAGACAGGGCTGTAAAGAAGTCAGAATTCACAGCTGGGAAGGGGCAGAACTGGGATTTCTCTCGTTACTATTTTCTCGGGGAACCTGGTGTTCTTGATGTGTGATCTCATGGTCGTCCTGAGAATTTCACACGAAGAAGAGACCCAAATTTTCGTCAGTCAGTGAACATTATCGTAGCAAACTCGCACAGCTCTGATAAGAGAACAGGATTAAGATATGAGAACCTTTTGTAATGCATCAGGCACATAATTATTTCTTAAATATCTTAGTAGTCTTAGTGAGATGACTCAGATGTTGAAGACGGAGATGTGTTTCTCTGCTTTGCTGGATGGGGGCCAGTCCTCTGCACCAGTTGTACTGGAGTCTCTCCTGGTGTTGGGATTCATGATTCGCTACTTGGAGAAGATAAAAATCAACCAGCCACCTAATCCTTTAACAACGAGTGAGGTCTTTGATAAAGTGTGTCCAGGTGGCGTCTCAAAGGAATTTCTTTTGATTTTTTTTCCTGTCACTGGGCAGGGCTCCCCAGTGCACCTTGGCAAAGAACCACGGCACAGACACGCACATGAACATCCATGCCACTATTTACAAATGCCCTTACAGTGTCAGCGTAAAAATACCTCTGTTTACAGCAATGCAGCTTGTATAAAGATCTGCAGCTGGTTGTCGAGGCTGGTCTTGACTATTAAGGTTAATTTTTAGGTAGGTCTAAAATAGCCTCAAATTTGAGCTGCTGGCCTCGAGCTGCCTGAAGGCCCAGTTCTTCCACTGATACCTTTTTCCACCTTGTACTCAGAAGTAAACCTGGAGCTGACTCTTCATTTGGCTCCTCTCTAGGGTAAAAGTAGGCTTTTGGGGGCAGCACCCGGGGACTGGACGATCTGCAGTGTCCGGCCGCGGGGCTGGCTGCGGAGGAAAGGCTGAGTCATTTCCACGGGATGTTTCACGGGGGAGCGAAGTGATGCCGGGCTCGGGTCTGAACAGCTCTACTTCCTGGTGAATAGTAATTCTGTTTACTTAGAGGAGGGAAAATTCACCGGGGGCCTCAGTGCTGCTGTGTCATACCCGACTGGATAAAGTCTTGTTTATCTCAGCCCGCGAAGAGAGAGCAGGAATTCTGCTGGCACTTTTCTGAAAATAATTTTCTACTTTTGGGGAGTGTAGGCACTGGAAATAGTCCATAGATTTGAGTATTCGAGCTTTTTTTTTTTTCCTGCTTGTTCTGTAACACCACTGGTTGTTACCTCAGCGAGAACAGGAGAGCCTCAGGAGGGACTCCTGGCATCCCATGCCAGCCTGAGTGTTTACTGTCACACCAAAAGCAGCTTCAGTCTTGTAAATGTAGAAGGGCGGCTTGGGATTTGTGTTGGGCTGAGTGAGGTGTTGATCTGGCTTGTGATTTTTGTTCTGGTCTCAATTTTCATGCAGCATTTGTTCTGCCCAGTTTTTTTTTAATCTGTTTTTTTTTTTTTTAACCGGTTTTACGAGTTTATATAGGACCTACTATAAATATTTTTGGTACTTGTTTATAGGGGAAGAGAAAATAACTGACTGTACTGTTCAATCTGAGGATGGGATCTTTTGACCCAACGTGCAGTAAAATCCTGCTTTACGGCAACGTCATGAGAATTGTCAATGCTTGTTACGAAGATGATCAAGGGACTGGGGCACCTCTTTTATGAGGAAAGGCTGAGAGACCTGAGGCTGTTCAGCCTGGAGAAGGGAAGACTGAGAGGGGACCTCATCAGTGTTGATCAATATCTAAAGGGCAGGTGTCAAGAGGATGGGGTCAGGCTCTTTTAAGCAGTGCCCAGTGACAGGACAAAAGGAAACGGGCACAAACTTGAACACAGGAAGTTCCACCTAAAGATGAGGAGGAACTTCTTTCCTGTGAGGGTGGCAGAGCCCTGGAAGAGGCTGCCCAGGGAGGTGGTGGAGTCTCCTTCTCTGGAGATACTCCAAACCCGCCTGGATTTGATCCTCTCCAGCCTGCTCCGGGTGACCCTGCTCTGGCAAGGGGTTGGACTGGATGGTCTCCAGAGAACCCTCCAACCCCTACCATTCTTTGACCCCCAGAAGGGACCGCTTGTCCCTCTTACTGCTCCCCACACCCCAAAACCAGCCCTTGCAGCCTCCTGCAGGGACTCACGCACCCGTCACCCCGAAAGAGAGTACCCCCCAAACGCATCTCTTAGACAGGAATCCCACCTGGACCCACTCATTGAAGAGGTTGAGCAGCGTCAGGGGGTCACCGTGGGGGCTCTCCAGGGGCCGCCGGGCCGTGGCGCACTCGGGGTTGGGGTGAGCGGGTCTCAGGAAGGGGGACGGGACACTCAGCGCTGCTGCCACCGTCAGGGTGGGCTCGGCCAGGCCAAAGAGGGTGCCCAGGACCAGCATCTTGCCTGCACAAGGAGAGGACAGGGCGGGCAGTGAGGGCAAAGGAGGAGGGGGGGACACCCCCAAATCCTCTCGCCATCAAAGAGGCGGGGAGGGGTGCCCCAAATTACTCACCGACCACCACGTCTACCGGCAGCTGGGCCAGCAGGTTCCCGATGGGCGTCAGGTCTTCGGCCTCGTCCAGGGCTCCCTGGTCCTGCAGGTACCGCAGAGCTGTCTCCAGGCTGGACAAGGGCGGGGGCTCCAGGAAGGGGAAGGTCCGGGGGTCACCCAGCCCCATACTCTTTAACTGAGAGAAAAAAAAAATAAAAATCAGACATGGAACCCGCCCCAACAACAATGGGAAGAGCCCAGAGGTCTCAGAAGACGCATCCCACCCTGACACTTGAGCAGCAGCCTGGTCTCCCACTTGGCCAGCTGAGATCCAACCGAGGTGTGTTGATCTGCTTGAGGGTCGTAAAGCTCTACAGAGGGACCTGGGCAGGTTGGATCAATGGGCCAAGGCCAATGGGATGAGGTTCAACAAGGCCAAGTGCCAAGTCCTGCATTTCGGTCACACTAACCCCAGGCAATGCTACAGGCTCAGGGCAGAGTGGCTGGAGCTGCCCAGCAGAAAAGGACCTGGGGGCGTTGGTGGACAGATGGCTTAACATGAGCCAGCAGTGTGCCCAGGTGGCCAAGGAGGCCAACCTTCCTGGCTTGTATCAGGAATAGCATGGCCAGCAGGAGTAGGGAAGTCATCGTGCCTCTGTACTGGGCACTGGTGAGGCCTCACCTCGAGTACTGTGTTCAGTTCTGGGCCCCTCACTACAGGAAGGACATTGAAGTGCTGG
>JAOXJK010000062.1:19993219-20011111 GCA_025774025.1 Xenus cinereus
GGGGGACACGATGCCAGTGCCATCGGCTGCCTGAGCACGGCGGCTGCTGCAGCGCGGCGCGGAGCGTCGGGGGAGCCCGGGCTGTTTATCTATCGCCTGGCGACCAAAAGGGTGGCCACGCACAAGCCCGAGGTGGCCGCGGAGGGGAGGCTGCGCTGGTCAGCGGCACCTGTAAGGATCGAAGGGGAAGAACCTTCCCCAAGCGCTCGGCGGCAGGGAGTCGGGGCGTCGGCACCTCCTCCCCGGTGTCTCCGTCGCCGCTTTGCTTCGGATCCGAAGGGAGAAGAGGAAAAAGGCTCTGGATAAACCCCCCCCCCGCAACAGGACAGACCCCCGGCTGGAGTCTTAACAGGTGTTTGCTGGGATTTGAATGGGGAGGGGACGGGTGGGGAGAAAAGTTAACTGGAGAAACCGGGGCTAGGAGAGATGCCGTGATCTCGCGCCAAGTGGATGTGCCATGTCTGCGTGTGAATAGCGCGTCTGGAGAAGCTCGGAGGGATGTCTGGCAAGTGATCTGCTCTGTCTCCGAAGAAACGCTCACCTCTGCCTGCGAACTTTCCCCTGCCAGAAGTTGGGAGGAATAAGAAAGCATCAGAAAACCCCAAGGGGAAGACCTCGGCGGACAAAAACGCTTGAGCGAAACTGTTGCGTCCCGACGCGGGGCTCTGGTGCGAGCATCCCGCCGGTACCTCCCGGGCTCCCAAACCGACTGGCGGTGGGTGGCGTTGGCCAAGGCGCCCGGCGGCGTCCCCGGCATTGGGGACGGGCCGAGCAGCATGCTGGCTGCGGTGCCCGCGGCCGGCGAGCAAACCCCGCGTGCCTGAGCCGCCGGTGGTGCCGGGGCGGTGGCGGCCATGGCCGCAGCCATCGCCAGCTCCCTGATCCGCCAGAAGAGACAAGCCAGGGAGCGGGAGAAGTCCAACGCCTGTAAATGTGTCAACAGCCCCAGCAAGAGCAAGGGAAGCTGCGACAAGAACAAGTTGAATGTGTTTTCCAGGGTCAAACTCTTTGGCTCCAAGAAAAGGCGAAGGCGGCGACCAGGTTGGCAAGGGTTATGTCTTGGGGGGGGTTGGTTTGTTTAATTGAATGCAAAGTGGGATGCGTGTCAGGCGTTGGGGAAGGGGGACCGGATCCTCAGGACTGGTGAAATGAACGTCCCTCCTGGCTTGCGTGATCTGACAGACACGGGTATACCCCCTGCCAGTCCCTTCCCCTTTCCTGTTCATCTGGTTTATTTGGATAAACCATTGCTTTCTGCCTCCCTTGCACACCCGTGTGCCGGTAATTCGGTAGCCCATCTTACACATACACAAACGCACGTGATTTATTTGGGGGGGGGGGAAGATGTTTGCAGGGGAAGTTCTCACACCTACACCTCCTTCAGTGGTTTGTTGAATGCGTTGGCAGTCTAGAGATCTGCTTTTTGTCTTCCTGCTTCGCAGAATGCCCCTGCCGGGCTTTATTTGCCCGTCGCGGACGAGGCTTTTGGCTTTCGCTGGCACCTTCCAGAGTTTCGCTTGGGCGCCCTGTTCCTTTCTAGGAATCTCACACACGCAGCTGCCCCGCAGACGCCACGCTCTCGGTGCCAGAGGTGCCACAGATGAGGCATGAAGACTCGGTCCCTCATCTGAGCGGGGTGGGGTTTTGTGGGTTTTTTTGTACGTGGGAGGAGCAAAACCTTGTGGCGATGTTGCTATCGCTTTGCTGTGCTGAAACGTCCGTGCCGTTGGCCCCTAACCCATCTCCCTTCCTCAGGGGCCACAGGGAGAGGTGCCCTGGCTCCCCCTTTGCAAACAGCTTTGGGATGCTTTATGGCTAAAAAGCCAAAAAGGGGATTAAAAGCCAAAGAGGGGATTGATTTCTTGTCAGAAAAGTTGGTAAATAAGAATTGTGCATTCATCAGTACCCTTACTAGGGGTTGCTAATAGGAGCTAATACACTTAAGCAAACTATTGTAAGCTTTGCCTTCAGCTCCTAAAATGAAGCACAGTAGCAGAGCTCCCTAATGCCGTTGATGGTAAACACAAGGAGTCTTGCCCAGATACCGGCTGTTGGAAACGACACGTCGTGTCTTGGCAGTGTGTTTATCTCTGAATTAAGTAAGTTGTTGTGGAGCGAGCTGCGGAGATGCATCACCTCCTGCCAGGCGTAATTGTGGGAAACGGGAAACGACTACAATGCAGATGTCATTGGGTTTCAGGGGAATTATACCTTTTTTTTTTTTTTTTTTTTTTTTTGCAATTACTCCTGGTGCATTACCTAGATATCCTAAATGACAGACTTGACAGCAGATCCTGTTGCTGTTTACTTTTTGCTCTAGAATGATCTGAAACCATATGAGATAATCTCGCTTTCTAACTGTGAATCTGAGCATGGTAATGAAAAAAAAAAAAAAGAAATCCATCCAAACTCTGCGTTGTTTTGATCTTTCTTCTTTGAGCTGATGAGGTAATTACCTCAACCCTTATGGTAATATTTATTTTGCAGTTCCACACGTCGCTGGATTTCAGGGTTTCCCCCTCCATTTTCCATATGTTCCTTGAGTAGTTTATCACTTGGGATGCTCTGTACTCCTCGGAGCAGCGAGGAAGGGGGGGGGTTTGTTTATTAGAGCTGCAGCAGTTCCTGTGCTAAACGTTTGCTGCTATATATTTAGGCTCTCAACTGTCACTGTGGCTCTTATTAGCGCTATCGTAGTAGTCCTCTTTTTCCTCTCCATTTAAGAACTCACACCTTTTTAAAAGGCGGGATACGCTCCTTGCCAGTTCATTTCTAATCTTAAATGAGATAGGGCTGAGCTGCCGAGGCCAAGCAGCACACTGTCGGAATTCGGATTCGCTGGAAGCAGATTGTACCGTGCTACCTACATTACAATCCAGAGTGGCATTTAATCATTTCGGTAATTGATTTCAGAGGCATAAATCTGATCTCCACCTAAATGAAAAGCGTTGCAAAGCTGGTTGCCCTGCTTCTGTTTTGGGGTCTTCTTTTCGTATCTCAGCCTTGAGAAGAAACTCGGAGATTTGGTTTTTTAGCATCCTGCTCGCTTGGAACGGCACATCAGGATTTCCCACATTAATCTCACTATTGTTTTTTTACAGAGCCTCAGCTTAAAGGTATAGTAACAAAGCTATACAGCAGGCAAGGATACCACTTGCAGTTGCAAGCAGATGGAACAATTGATGGAACAAAAGAGGAGGACAGTAGTTATAGTAAGTGACATGAGAATAAATGGCGTGTTTGTGAATTGTGGTGTCTCATTCTTCCCGTATAGATTCGTTCAAAAGTGTTGTCCTGGGATGACTGAGTGAGTGGAAGCGGCGCGAATGCTGTGCTCACGGCGCAGAAGCCTTCCAGACTTACTGGGTCTGAGAGAAATGCAAATAAAAATCACTTATAGAAATAATGAACCAGAGGAGGTAATGATGACACATATGACAAACAAAGCAAATGTTATCTCCATGGTAATCTAGAGAAGTTCATTGCTGTCCTTCGGATTTTATTAGATTTTTTTTTTCGACAGGGAAAATTTGCTCGCCCACTCAGAGTGCCTGAAATAGAATAACGCTATCTCCACTCTTGAACAGGGGCTCATTCAAACAGAGCCGTGTTATTTCACACAATGAGAGTTCATCATCATTTTAAAGTTCACATTTCCCTATTATTATTATTTTTTACCCCTTCTACACCTAATTATACCTTCCAGCTTTCAACCAGATTTCTTTCCCTCAGCTGTTCTGTGAAAAAGCTCTAAATGTTTTGGGTTTTGGGGTTTTTTTTTACAACTTTGAGAATTGATGGAAAACAGGAAAAGATGACCAAAGCACAGATTTGGTGTGTGTGAATAAAACATTTAAGTGTTTCGCATAGTTATACTGTTTAACCTAAACTACGTTTCTTTTCTGAAAAGAGGAGCCAGGAGGAAAGAGTTTGAGGAGGTATTTCAGGCCACTGAGAGAACAAAGCAGAAAATCAACAGGCAGACCTTTCATTTGAATTATTGAAAAGCGCTGATTTAAGTCCCATCCTTTTCATATGAAAAGCATTTGCAGGTGAAAGATTGTTTCATTCCAGAGGGCACTTGAATACGGCAGAGTTAGCGGTATCCTGTCCCATTCCTCCCATCACTTGCTCCCGCGCTTCTCCGGCACGTTCTTTAATCCTTTTTGCATCTCTGTATTAACTTGGGAGTGACAGGAGGGAATGGGTTACCCTGGTGAAGGAGGTCCCCTCAGCATCCTCTGAAGGTGCTGGCCTTAGGGTAAAGCTTCTGTGGGGACCACCCAAGGTCTTGCTCCGGGTCCTGTCATCGCCCGTGGAGGAGGAGGTGGCACAAGGACCAGATCAGTGCGGTCCTGGGTGGCCACTGCCACCCGAGTGAGTTCTCCTCAGTGCAGCCACAAAATCTGCTCTAGGAACGATCCTTAGAGACCTTGAACATTGCTTTTCTTTCAAGTGAATGGCCTAATATTTATGATATAAAAAGTCAGTACAGATCGTTCAGGATTTCAGGGTAATTCCGTTAATTATCTTAAAACAGAAGAAGCAATAGGCAAGCCTTAAATTTACATCAAAGCACGATATTATTATAAACTTTTAATGTACCAGAGCAAATAGCTGAAATCCCATCTTTTTTTTTAAAGTGATAATTTCATTCAGTTACTTTGATTGCAATTCCTCTAATAACGAGTCTGAGATTCAAAAGAAGATAAAATTTATGGGAATCTGCCTTTTGACATTCAAACAAATATGTCTGTTTCTAAGATATCTTTGTTTTCACTACGTTCTTCAATTTCCCATAACCTGACAGATTACAAAGCAAATCATCAAAACTCCTTGTTGCCGGATCCTAGCCTTCCAAAATGCTGAATACTTCAATATAATGGCAGTATCCCAGAAATGGTTGCAGCTGGGCTGCAGTATCTAAGTATTCAGAGGAGGGTTTTGTCGTAAAAAAAAATGTGCTTTTGTACATATTCCCCTTTTGCATAAGGTGAGTCTATAGACCTGAGTGTCCCGCAGTCCTGATTTGATTTTAATTGCCGTATTTTTAATGGAACTAGTAAGAGATTGATTGATCAATGCTGTGGATCAGAGTCCACGCAAGGGGCTTCTCCCAAAGCCTTGGCCACATGAATATTAAGCGGATCAGGCCCTTTCAAATTCTTTCTTCCAATATCTGCAGGGACATCTCTTATTTAACCCGTGTTAATGTATTGCAGGGAAGTCACAGGGCTTGTAACCCCCTCTGAATGAAGGAGGGTCCGTTCTCTTCTGCCTTGCACCCCCGAGGAATATCATTGCTGTTCCCCTCCGTCACCTTCACTGAACATTTGCTCTGAGACTACTTGCTTTGCCTTGCAGGAAAATAGTTAAAACTCCCCTTAACAATAAAGGGAGCATCCTCAAAGTCAGCTATGGCCAGCAAAGCGAACCCGTCTACCTGGTTTCCAGACAGAGACTTGGTCAGCCTTGTTTAAATTTCAGAATTTTTCTTCCCTGTTTATGGTAGGGATGGGGAGAAATTGCTGTCCCTGATAACCAGCTGCTGGTTTGTGCTCCTGACAACATCCTGGAGCCAGGAGTCCACCTTTCCCATCGTTTGCTGCCTAGATCTGGGTGGGAAGCTTGCCTGGAGATCCCCTTGGGCTCCTGACTTGGGAGCAATTATTTCAAGCTCTTCAGACCCCCGGCTGCACACAGGCTTCACACAACCAAGGTTGCCTCCACAATTTCAGGGAGTTTAAAAGAAAGCTGAGATTTTTAGAGCACAGTTTAGGCAGGAAGGGAAACATGGATCTGAGGAGCCATAGCATTCACCAGACTCTGGTTTGAGCCAAGAGTCCATATTATTTGAGGAAGCTCCTTGGGGAAAGGATTTCTTGGCTGAGAAACAGATTTTGCCTCATTAAATGTGTTAAATTGGGCAAGGTTGTAAATCAAGGTAGAATTTATTCCCTGATTTTGGCAAGACAAGGAGATTTCAAGACTGATAAAAGGAAGGAAATATAGGAAACAATATCCTGCAGGTCCAGGTGGCCAAGCCAAGGGTGGCATAGACCTCATCGTAACGTATACGTTCATAAATCCAGCAGTGGCCCGCTGCCTCTTATTTTGCAGCTCTAATTCTCTGTCAGCTTGTATTGCACAAGGGCCATAGCGAAGATGATCTCTCCCTTAGGCATCACCAACTTTTTCATTACGCTGGATATTATATTCTTATTTTAAACAGCGCAAATGTAATGGGGAGAGGCTAGGACGCAAATAACTTTGCATTATTTTATGCTAACACAAAGTGATTGCAGTAGCAAACGATTTATTTTCCTGTGGCTTTTTTGCCACATCTGCCCACGTGAGGGCCAACCCCTATGAGAAGAGGAAATGGCCTCAAGTTGTGCCAGGGGAGGTTTAGATTGGATATTATGAAAAATTTTTACACTGAAAGGATTATCAAGCATTGGAACAGGCTGCCCAGGGCAGTGGTGGAGTTGCCATCCCTGGAGGTATTTAAAAGCTGGGCAGACATGGTGCTGAGGGACATGGTTTAGTGGTGATTTTGTCAGTGTTAGGTTGACGGTTGGACTTGATGATCTTAAAGGTCCCTTCCAACCTGGACGATTCTATGATTCTAAATGCGATAGCATCTCAAACCTGGTGTCTGTGGCACTGGGGGCTTGGAGAGAAGGGGGCTGCCTGGCTCTGCTCTTGGCCCCATTACATTTGCTGGCCATGGAAAGGGCACTCACTCACAGAATCATGGAATGGTTTGGGTTGGAAGGAACCTTAAAGACCATCTAGTTCCAACCACCTGCCATGGGCAGGGACACCTCCCACCAGACCAGGTTGCTCAAAAGAAGCAGGACTTGGACTTGCTGCTGTGCAAGGACGGTGGTGGCAATGGCTGCTGCTAAAGGGGACAGTGCCAATGTCCCCTCATCTAGAGACAGCAGCTGGGGAAGCCAGGCTGCATGTCTGGCTGTGCCCCCCCTCTACCAGCTGCTCCCTGTCCCCTTTGGCAGAGACATCGGTGGCAGAGCCATCGTCACTCCCCCACGGCCTTTTTGTCACTTCCAAGAGCCTGTACCATCACAGCTGCTAATCCAACCAATGTCTAAACCGGCTTCTGAGTGTGTCCCAGCCCTCGTCTTGCCTCAAAATAGAGCGTGGATGTTTATGGCAGGAAAACAGGTCCAGCTGCCGGAGGAAAGTGCTGAGCACCCGTGGCAGTGGGTGCCCCAGCCCAGCCTCATGTCTCTGCTGGCTTTGCCAAGTCCAGCCCAGCCAGGAATCGCTCCTGAAGGCCCGTCTCCGGGGCTGTGAGATGTATCTTCTTATCTTCTCCACTCTCTGTCCTCAGCCCGTCCACTGACGGGTTCCTTGCACTATTTAGGGCAGAGCCCAGACTTTTCAGCCCTTGGGCTGAAAATACCCAACCGCTTGCCCTGCTCATAAATATGCCATTAAGAAAGCACCTTTCAAAAGAGCCCTCCAGGTTCTGCCTGGATACTGAGCTTTAAATCGCGCTCTCCCACCTACACGGGGGGAGATCAGATGCTGCTTTTAGGGGTTGAACTGCAAAAAAGAGGCCTTTCCGAAGGGGATATTTACTGAGCCAGACAGGGACTATTTTCTCCCCCAAATAGATTCAAGCGTTTGGTAGAACGAATGAGAAAACCCACTGCCCTTACTGAAAGTCTTAAGTTTTGTTTGCCAAAAATTGCCGTCAACTAGAGGGTTTTGTTTTAGGGAGGAGAAAGCCGTTTCTGTTGATTTTGTGCTTGCAAAAGGCGAGTGTGAGGAGGGGCTGTGTGTGTGTGTGTCTGTGTGTGCATGTGGCTGCGTGGACCCTCGTGTCTGTGAGAGGGAAAGAAAATCACAGGTATGATTTTATGATCCCCTACATTCATTTGTTAGTTCTGGATATTTCCACCTCCATTCCATGCTCAAAGGTCCCCCAGCCTCGGAGCAGAGCACCCGTCGGCTGCCAGCCCCCTTTTGGGATACACTTTTGACGACTCCACACCCAAAATTTAGGATCTGTATTAAATGCTGTCAGGCTGCAAATTTCCTTTTAATTAAATATGACCATTTGGGGGTTGCCAGGCTGAATAAAAGGAATTTATAATGGGCCATAATTCTTAGCTTATACTTTTGGAAATAATAAAAATCTATCAAATTCATAATTCAGTTTTAAATTAGCTTCAGACGGTGACCATAAATACCAAACTGCAGCCTGAAGCAGACTGGAGTTTTCCAGCCAAATAATAAACCATTGGAAATAAGAGCCAGTTTGGCATTACTTCATCTCACGTCTGCATTTATACAACAGCCCGAAAGGAGATGCTTTGGGTTATGCTAACAGTTCATGAAAATTTCCTGAATTCCCCTTTATTTTTAATCCTACGTATTGGACACAGAGTACTGTATTCAACCCATTCTTGCCTTCAATTCTAACATATCCTTAAATCTAAATTATGGCAGAGCTTTGCTTGTTTGTTGTCTTTTTTCTTTTTTATAATTTGCCACTTTATAAACCAGAATCTTCATTTTTTGAAGAGAAGTTTCTCTGCTTATAAATGCTGCCACTATTAGCATGTATACGAGGATAAATGCAAGCAGAACATAATGAAGCAACTCAGTTTTGAAAGCACAGATTTAGGACTTGATCTGAAGAATATGCTGTCATTTCATTTCACTTTGAAGTTATTTAACTCTGTTTTTTCAACCCCCTTCTCCTCTCAAAAAGAGAGAAAAAAAAAACTCTATGAATTTTGAGTGGAAACATTTTGAGATGTTAATGAAGGGGTTTTTTTATTTTTCTGAATTTCGTCTTGCTCCTTCCTTTTGGTCAAAAATGTTTACTGAATTTGATCTGAAATTGAAAAAGAAAACACAGTTTTTTATCATCTTGAAGAACTTTTTGTTTGGTTTTGGATTACCTTTTTTTTTTTTATTTGCACTTACTGTCAAAAACGAAAAAAACCAAGATCAAATTAAATATGTTCAATTCAGCAGACCCTGGATTCTGCTCATGAGGTGGGTAAGTCCTTTTAGCTCTCAGTACCTCCAATTCACCACCTTCACACCGGGGAGATACGCTGATACCCTCTGTAGATAATTTCTGAGCTGTTGGTGGAAATTGCTATAGAAGAACGCGATATTGGTCTGTGCTGCACCCACAGAAATGAATATATGCACGAGTGGGCATATTTTTATTTGTTTCTGGTAATTATGGTTTAATTCTCTATCTAATTTGCATACTCTAAAGGATTAATTTTGCTCTCCATCTCCTTTCTCTCCTAGCTTTGTTTAACCTCATACCTGTGGGTTTACGAGTGGTGGCGATTCAGGGGGTTCAAACAAAATTGTATCTGGCAATGAACAGTGAAGGCTATCTATATACATCAGTAAGTACCCATTTTTCATTTTGTTCTCACTGAAATTATGGTAAGAACTTAGCAAATGAATAATTTACTGTTCCAAGGAATCTGCTTATAACCTATAGATGTGAGATTTGACAGCAAATTCGGTATAGTCATAGCCAATGTGGTGATAGTCTGTTTTTAGCTTATTACTCTATTTCCATTATGAATCCGTATGGATGTATGGAATCGAACTGCGCTGCCTTTGATGCAAACTAGTGATTCTGAAGCGTGAAATAATGAAAAACCCACAAGCAAAGCCCCAAGCAGAAAGGATGCTCTCCCTTGGTCACCGTGGACTACTTGGGCTAATCAGTGCGGGGTACAGAGGGAAAGGGACAACTTTGTGAATCACACGCTTGCCTGAGCACGTTTTCTATCTTCCTACATAATCTCTATTACAGTTATTAAAAGGGATTAGATAAACTAATTTTTTTTTTTTTGGTTTGGCCAGGATTTTCAAATAGAAATGGAATTAGGTGCCCAAATCTTATGGCTTCAAGTTGCTGAGTGAGTAAAGAAATGTTTTGTTAGCAGTTTTGATGAAGAATGATAGTTAATGATTTTCAGTGGCGTTCCTCAAGAGAACAAACAGTGTTTTCATGAACAAAAGAAAAAAGTACATTTTTTAAAATGGGCCATTTTTCAGTTGAAAAGATTTAGTTGAACTATGTTGGGGAGTTTTAATTATAAAGTCTTAATAGATTTTTCCCAAGGAGGAGAATAGAGGAAAATGTGATTTATTATCTCTTACAAATTATTCTCTTCTATGAATGATTCCCTTAATGTGCCTGTAATGCTGATAACAATTAAGTAAACTTATTCAAATCTCTCGTTTGTTTTGCAGTCCTGGCAGCTGGGACAAGGGGCAGATTTGTATATTTTTCCTCTTGCCTCTGCCAGAGAAAAAGCGAATGAGAACTGGTTACACTGGGGAGGGGGAGCAAAGTAAAATTTCAGTGAACGGCACCGAACTCTATTTTTCTGTTTTACTCTGGCTGTTTGCTGAGCGCGGTTAATCCCCAGCTCCGTTTGCTGGGCTGTAGCCACGCAGAGGGATCGTGCCAAGTCCCCTTAATCCCGTGTAGTGGCGGGTCACTTCCATTTGCACTGCAAACGTACCTTTGACTGCACCGTGGGTTTTCGTTGACATTAGCACCCTCAGCCGCGCTCCTCCCTGGCCGCCCCCTTCTCATCGTGAAACGCAACCCTGAAGTCAAAGGGACCTCTGAGAGAACCAAGTCTCATTTCTAGTATCCCTCGATGCGAGAAGGAGGTGCAGAGTATATCCCCTATTTAGATTAAGTCCAGCTTCGAGTTTGATAGGTGTCTGGGCATCCTGGGCAGAGCTCAGAGATTTGCTTTGGTTGTAGTTTTTTGGTGTTTGCATTGATTAGGGGTAGTTCTTCGTGTGGCCTCACGGAATTCCATGAACAGCATACCTTCCTTGAATCTTTTAGTGTCTGTGAATGTAATAGTAATAAACTATTTACTGGTGACAAAATTAACTGGTGACATTCCTCTATTTTCCCTTTAGTAACAATGGTCATTTTTGTTTCCTTATTAGAAGGCTATGTTTTCTCACGTTTATTCTTTTATTCTTCTTGAACCTGATGGCCTTGTCACTTTGTTGTGTCCCAATTCCATATTTTTAAATACTCTTCCCAAATATGGGGGTCGATTTCACGTTGATCTACTTTTCCAAAGAAAGTTCTCACCCAAATCCTCGATGATCTTGGGTTTATCACCAGGCCAATTCTGGTTTTGATGTTTTGCCCTTTACAATAACTGCAAGAAAGTCTCTTGGTGGGCAAAACCTGGCTCGTGTCTCTTGTCAATGTGCCCAGGGAATGGACAAGGGCTGGTAAGGAGCATCTGCCCCTACTTCACCTGCTGGGCAAAAAAGTTACCAGAATTGCAGTTCCAGCACCATTTTGTAAGCGTTTCTAACACTTCTTTTGCTGATAATGGTCCTTTCAGCAAGGGATATGGTCTGACAGTCTGATGCATGGGAAATTAGCTCTATATTTCCGGCTGGATTCTTGGTTGATGTGAATGAGTCCCAAGAGAGCTGAGCTGATTTATACCAGCTGAACACTCACCTGTTCAAGGGATGCCAACAGGGAGTCTGGGGAACAGATCAGCTCAAGTAAATGACATCCATCTACACATCCTGAGGGTTTCCAAGCCCTTACAGAGATGTGTTCCTGATTGGGATTTGTCAGGAGCTGACAGATGGCAACATGGGACTGATCAGGAGCACGAGGCTCACAAAGCACTGTCAAATTCCTGAAGCAAGAATAGGGGGAAATACTTAAATTGTAGATAACTATAACAGGTAGTTGCACCGTTTCCAGAGAGAAACGAAATCAGCATTGACGATGCAACATAACGAGGAGCGAGAATATTGTGGTTTATGTCATGATTGCTCGCTTTGGGTTTTATTGTGACTCTTGCCCTTCAGTCATGCTGTGTCTGTGCAGAATGATTTCCTTCAGATTGCATTGCCGGAGGCTCATTTGGTAAATGGTCTGAAAAACACCCGACTACCGTGTCATCCCTGCTCCTCGCCCCGCGCTGCTGTCGGTGCCTCACACCTGATAGCGCCTTTTAGCCTGAAACGCTTCCAAAACACCCCGCCTGATAAAGAGGCCATTAAGTCCACGGCGATTACCCCACTGGTAAATAGGTAAATAAGACATCTGGCTTGCGGGAGGATAAATGGAGGCTCAGCTAAGTGCTCTCCCACACTCGCACAGGAGAGCACATTAGGGCTAACACACCAGGTGTCCCATTTCCATGTATCTTGCACTAAATTGCAGTATTAAATCGCAGTTCCTTTGCCTTTTAGCGACCGTGGTGAATTCCTGTATTCTGTTCCTCATCGTATATTTTTTAGGTATGGCCTGGGCAGGAACAGAATTGATTTATTCTGAGTGTCCTACGTAGAGAGTGTGCCTTATGTAGAAAATATGTCTTATTCTCCGTCTAATGTGTAGGGAATAGGTCTTAGCCACAGTCCGTTACAGAGGTTGGCAGATGGAGAATATCTGTGGATCCAGTTTGCTAATTTGTTGAGCTTTAGCTTTGGCCTTGCCTCTTCCCTCTGCCAGGATGGGGGTTCAGGTGTCTGACCTCGATGGTAGTCTGGTTTGCTTCTGATCCGGTGACTGTACTTCAAGAACGAGGTGGGTTTGCTCCGTGAGAGGATCAGTGATGTCTAATAAATCTGCAGAGAACAGATATCTGTAGCTGGCTGCCAGAGTTTATAGATAGTTTGCGGCGTCTGTCAGGTAGAGCAAAAATAAGAAGTTTAATGTAATGATAAAAGCTCCTCGGGGACAATGCAGCAACTCAGCTAAGCAGGAAAAAAAAAAAAAAAAAAAAGATGTTATGTTAAAATAAATATATAATTATCTACATTTGTTGTAGAAGTGCATTAAAAGTCCTGGACGGCGGGGAAGGGAAGCGGCTGCTCGCCCCGCTCTGCACAGCGTGTGCCTCACGGTGGGAAACGCGTGTCGTGGAAGAGCACACCACATTTGAAATGCTTTTAGTATTTGTAGCCAGTTTCCTACCGAAGCCGAAGGGAGTTCTGTGACTCCATCTCCCAGGCCTGAACCCACCCTCGCAATTGTGTTTGGAGGGACCCTGTCAGGAGCCGGTCGAAGCTGCGGCTCTTCCTGCTGTTTGGTGCTTGAGCACCCTTTTAAAATGGAAACAGGGGGTTTGATTCATCCCTTCTTAAACCTCTGTCGTGCTGCTGCAAGATGACTTAAACAGTGCTACGGCACTGCTGCCTTACGTAACCACACAATGAATCATGCCCTTTTGTATTTTAAGATGGCTTTTAATTTATCTTATTTTTCTTTCTATGAACGACCGCGCCTTTCGGATGACCACCATATACGCTATGCTTGAGTTTTTTTAGCTTTCGTACCCTCTGAATTCCTTGTCTTCTTTCCTTGTCTGCAACAAAAGAGTGAAAAATATTTTAGGGATCTGTTTGTCAGGCATGTAGTCCTAGGGCTATTGCTTTCTCATTAAAGTGACTGTGATGTGAGGGAGGAGGCTCACGGTGATACAGAGCAGCAGCTGAGTGAAGTTCATTAAAGGGAAGGCGTGTATGTAGGTGAAGAGAATTGGATCTACTGCTTGAATTCTACATAGGCTGAAACATAACCCAAAATGCAGCAAATGTAAAAAAAGAAAACCAACCTGAGAACATCTACCCATGGATTTTCCGTGAACCATCATGTCGGAGTTTTTAAAATCATGTAATGATCATCAGTGAAATGTGTATTTCTCCTGTAGAACTTTTCAGCCTGGGTAATTGTGTGCTTGTTTAGCCTGGATGCATTGTCAGAAACAGTAAAATTAAATATGTGCTGCTCATTGCATCCTTCTGGCCCGTCTCAGGGGCCATGCAACTCAGCTTCTAAAGAGCGTTTTCCATCTTATCTTCTTCTGGGTTCCTGTGATTTGCCAAAGCGTTTGATTTAATGGTGTCATATGCGAGGTAATCTTACAGCTTCTCCCAGCTTAGATAGAGTCCTTGTCTAAGAGTAGTCCTTTGCCCTGACCATGTGTGCTAGGGCCCAGTCTGTCCTTCCTGCAGCCTTTCAACTCATTTATTGGAAATTCAGGGCGTTCAGCCTCTTGTAGGATGGGTATTGGGAAGAATGCTACATGGCAGAGTTATTTATGCTTGCTTTGTTAGCTGTTCTAGGATGTCCAGTATGTTTGAGTTAATAGAGCTGCTGTACGTGGCTTAATTTCACCATTTCTTGTCCAATGCGCTTGGTACAGAGTTAGCACGGGTTTAAGGAGCACTGTGATACAACACCCTGTGCAGAATTTTATATATAATTTACCCTAAGAGAGCATTCAGCTAACGTTGTCCTCTGTATGTAAGATAAATTGTCATATGTAAGTTTGGTACCTGCACAGAAAGTAAATATTGTATGAAGCATGCACGTCGATTATAGCCAAGAGAAGTGAAATGTGATTAAATTCTCAGAGTGATTCAAAAATTGGTTTTGGTGAGTTGGAGAGAAGAGAAGTTTGTGCATATTTTAATACTGAGCAGTGCAGTGGAGACCTGCTGTAGCTAATGGGAATGGCTGGGGCATTTATAATGAATTACTGGCAAAGAGCATTTTTCCACCTCGGGGAAATAGCACAAACCAAGAGATAGGGGAAATAATCAAAAGCTTCATCTAGTTAAATTTGCATGTCAGTATAAATCATTTTTTACCATGAATGCTCAAGTGCAGGCTATACCTTAATATAGTTCATTCTCTTCGGTGACGGGGTCTCAGATGGAGCTGCAGCACGGTTTTCTTGCTCTATACTGGATAAACGTGCAACACACTCGTGGTGAGGAGGGCTGCTCTGGTCCTCCTCCGACCCAGGGTCGTGCTGACAGCCCAGATTGTTCCCACCGCTCCGCTGCAACGGTGGGAGAGGTCTGGGACCAGCGCTGGGACAGGAGCATGTTCTCAGGAGGTTGCCAGGCAGTGTAGGACCAGCGCCAACTGATGTATGTTTTTCTGATGCCTTCACCCGTGGACTCCGCTCTGAATTATGCTAGCAGCTAAGCTGGAGGCAAATAGTTGTCCTTCAGTTCAGTCTTACAGCCGTGTGGCAGTGCAGAGGTGGGTTCTGGACAGTGCCTGGTGGGGTGGAAGCCTGGTGGGTCTCCATGCAGCATCACAGGCTCCGTGATGGTTTTGGGGTTGGCTGTGAGCCGGACTGTGCCTAGCAGTGTAGCTGCAGAACCTGCTGCTCACAGGCTTGTCTCCCACTTGCCAAAAGGACCAGCAGCCTGTCGCTGAGCTGGCTGTGGCTGTCGGGCTCCGTTCTGTGGTGTGGGACATCCCTGGGGGTCGGGTCCCCGGGGAGGCAGAGGGGTTTCCTGCAGCAGGTCTTCCTTAATGAGATATGTGCTGGTCTTTCTTAGTGACATGTGCTGTTGCTGAGTGGTGGGGCGGGGAGATGGGTGCTGTTCTATTCAGGTGCTTGTCTCTGTCGGGACCCGTGCGATTCCAGATGTCAGAAGACAGACTGCCTGCTGTCTCCAGCAGAGAAGGGGAAAAGGCATCACCCTCCCAAGGGAGAATTATTACGAGACTCAGCAAGCTGAAAGTCTTGGAGCAGTTGCAATTCTCTATGAGATAAATAATACACATGTGAAGTAGATAAAAGACTAAAAGCGCATCCACTGTCTCTGTTAGTCATTTGCTAATCAATGCCAAAGTCCTCGGGTGAAAAGACAAAAAGTCTTCCCAAGCTCAGATGTTGCTCAGAGCAGAAGGATGGGACTCAGCAAGCTCAGAAATGGGGCTGAAATGGCAATGTAGCTCATAAGGCCCGGTTTTTCAGGCTGTTGGGCTGCTCGCCGGGGTCACAGTGACACAAAACCAGCCTGATGCCAAAAAAAAACCCCAACACCCTGCCTTGGCAGAATTTGGAGCTGGACCCGAGTTTGATAGTTTGGCACCTGGATCACACACCGCTTGCTTCCAGCGCCGCGGCTCGGCCCCGCGCCAGCAAACAAGGAATACTGAGTTCCAGGACTTCCAGGCTACTCACAACTCTCCCCCGTCACGTCGCAAAGCGTGTTTGAGGAGCCAGGGTTGTAAGATAAGGACTCGAGCAGACGGTGTGAGTCGCAAAGCGCGAGAATAAGAGCATTGCCAGGTTCTGGGCGTGTTCGGTTGGGATTGTGTATTCACATCACTGAAGGATGGGTCACGTTGCTACGATTCGGCAGAGCCAGAGAGGAACGTGCCGCTTTTCTTTCCTAAATATGTTGTGACCGTGGCGCAGGTGCCTGTTGGGTGATAGGTGTGCCTGCTCCCTGCAGGACTGGGCTTTTTTTTGCAGTTTGCCGGGAAAATATGTATATTAGTATTTATGTGGATTTTTGAGTTATTGGGCTGGGTTTTTTTTCCAGATGTGTATGAAATATCTTCAAGATCAGAAGCAAGGTAACTTTCCCAACTTAACCTGTTTTTGTTCAGAATGCGGCTTAATTAAAAGAAAATACCATTATGAAACCCCGGCTTCTTTCCTGCGCTTGCCTTTCCTTCTAGAAAGCTGTCTGCCTTCCCAGCTCCTGCCCAGAAGGGCTTCCCCTCCCTCTCGTGCTGCAGGTTGAGCTAATGAGCAGCTCTTGTCACAGTGACTCAGCAGCGCTTCTGCCTCGTTAGGCTCGCTCCGTAACCTGCCGAGGAGGAGATGGCTCAGCCCTCGCTGGAAACGGCCCTGCGAGGATGAGCATCTAAACAAGGATGGCCGGAGCAATTAAATGCAGGTCTCCAAGGACTCCCCGAAACCAACGGGAGTCGGTCGGGGCTGGAAAACAAACTCGGAACTTGATTGGAAACTCGCCCAGGATGACACTGAGGCACGAGGATTCGTCACGTTTCCTGAATCCGCAGAAAGTGTTTTTCCCCTCAGCGCACCGTTGAGCTGGGGATGCTGAGGAGGCCGTGGTTTTTATGAGCTCAAATATCATTCGGGCAAACTCTTGACAGAAAAATGCTGCAAAATACAACGGTGTCGTGTCTGCCTTAGAAATGTCCTGAAATCACAGCTGGGGAAATACTGGGAGAAAATTCCCTTTTTTTTATCCTGTCCCATAGGCATCTGCAGTTGGCCAGTGACAGCCCAATGGCTTGAGAAAGATGTGGCCCTCACCAGCCAGTCCTGTTGCTGCATCCCATTGATGGTTTCTTTATGGGTTAGTTTTGAGGAGGTTATTGGTGCTTTGATGAGAAATAGCCAAAAGTGTTAGTTAACATTGGTTAAGGATATGCACGGAAAAAAGTAGTGGTTGTGGTGAGAGTATGGGACTGGGGTGAGAATGGGCTGCAGGAAAAGCTGACTGAGGAGATGGAAGTGTACCTGTTCCTCCACCTGTTCTTGTGTGTGCCTGTTGCTGCAGGGCAGGACCCGGAGCTCCGGCTGTTGCAGCGATGCCAGGACAAACAAAATTTGGCAGCTCCTGTACTAGAAGTAGGTAAAGGGCAGTTTAGTTCCCCAAAATGACTATCCATCAATCCAGGCTGGCATCAGCAACAGATCTGTAATGTGGGGGTATTTGGAGTGACTTTATTGAACACATTTTTGTGTCTTTTTATCTTCATGTAGCATGCAGTTGCGACAGTGCTAAGAGGAAGCGAATTCAGTTCTGCTTCTACTTGGCAGCCCTGAGAGAAATGTTTACTGCTTTCTGGCCATTTACATCCTCGCAAACCCACTGAAAGGATCCTTTTCCTGGCAGAACTTTTATTGCAAGTGATGAGGTGCGAAAACTGAGAATCCAGCTTGACTGTAAAAGTTCAAATTGCGTTTGCAGTGTTGTCAGTCAAGAGGCATAGAATTATAGAATGGTTTTGGTTGGAAGGGACCTTAAAGACCATCCAGTGCCACCCCCTGCCCTGGGCAGGGACACCTCCCACCA
>JAOXJK010000062.1:20017666-20038470 GCA_025774025.1 Xenus cinereus
TAGAGTAGGGTGGATGGTTGGACTCGATGATCCCAAGGGTCTCTTCCAACCTAAATGATTCTGTGATTCTGTGAAAAGTCCCACTACTCTTCAAGCTGACCTTTTGCTGGATGATATTATGATCCTTTTGTCCTTAGCAAGCTCCTGGTAGCCCACTTAGCAAACACCTTGACATGCAAACGTGCGGTCAGTTGAAAGTACAATCATTTAAACCTGGAAAAAAAGAAAATAGCTCTTTAGGGCCCAGTAATCAATGCACAGTGGAGCTGTTATCACCATGGGGTGGAACAAGAAACCTTTCCCAAGATCTTGGCTATTCTGTGGTGATTTTTCCTCCCTGCCCGAGTGTGTTACAGTGAATGAAAGCAAAGGAAGGGGCTGAGTCCAGCCCTCTGCCCCCTTCTGTGTACCAGGCACAGTCAAGAAGACTGGTTGAGATCAGGCAGGAGGACTGGAGATCCACATCCAGTGCAGAGAGGACAGGTATTAGGTGAAAACCTACAGGTAATTTTGTGCCTTAGTAAAATTGTTCTTGCTTGCTTTGAGTATTAAAGCTTCTCGATTACTTCAACCGACTCTCCTCCAAATTCTGTGTAATAATTCCGGGAAGATTTGACTGGCAGCAAGCACTGGATATTTACATTTCAGAAGTCACTGCTTTTATTTTATCAGTGGGGTTGGTGATAGGACCTCAAGGACATCTGGTGGGATGTAAATTTAGATTCACCTGTTCATGTACTTTGCTCCTTTTAAATAAGGCAATTTTCCTATGAAGTGCTCCGTAAGAAAAATGTTTGAGACACTATCTGGCCAGTACAACATTTCAGTTGTAATGAATCCTGTTACAAGCAGATGATGTATTATGATTTTTTTGCAGCAGCACAACAGTGAAGTGTATTCTGTAGGGCCTTGGAGAGTGCATGTATTTAATAATCGGTATAGAAAGAAATTGCAGATGGTTGAGAAACCGTGGTGACTCAAAAGTTGTGGTTTTATTTAAACACAGATAATTGCCAGTTAAAAAACTTTCACATCTTCTTTTCATCTTTTATTTTCTTCTATTTTCCCTGAAAGTTAATATAGCTACTGCAACATGACACCAGACTGCTGAAAAGCAAATAAGGTGTTTGGGATAATTTTATTTAAATTTATTTCTTTACAAAATAAATCAGAGAGAAGTGCATTGAAACAATGTTGCCCTGTTTCCTTAAGCGTATACACTGTGTTTGTGGGTCTGCTTGGTTGTCTGATGATGTATCTGACTCCTAATAACATTAAAATCCATTAGCTAGTTCTGACAAAATATAGCCGACTGGGTGCAGTTTGCAGAGGTACTAAATTCCTGTAATTTTCATGGAATAAGGCAGCTGGGTAAGGAAGAGAGAGCTGACCTGCTCATGGCCAGAAGGAAAGGAACGTTGCAGCCCTGGAATTTTTAGGGCTATTGGAAATCTCTGGTGTATCGGATGCCGCTGAGGTTATAACCAAGTGTAGTGTCCGTAGCACAGCCACGGTGTTCCAGTTCCTCGTGGGAAGAAGGGTCAGAGTCAGAGAAGTCTTATTGAAATATTGGGTTTGTCCAGAGGCCAGGAGTGCAGTCGATCAGTGTTCTTGGCTACCTTACCTCCTGAACAACAGCATTTAACAAGCAATCTGTATCCAGCAAGCTGATGTATGTGGAAGTTGTTCGCTCCTTTGGCTGCCAGAGCTCTACTTAAGTGTATTGTTGCTCATAATGGGTAAAGGTGGTAAAAAATCAGGGTTCGGGCAATGTCTGTCATCAAAGAGTGTAGGAACATGTTAGTAATATTCACCATTATGCAAAGGCTAAATGCCAGTCATAAGCAAAGATCTGGTGTAAGACAGGTGAGGATTTTAATCATAAAAGCATTCCTGTGCTTTTTGATAGGAATCTGTGGCCCTGGTCCTACAAGCAGAGGGCTGATAGGTCAGCACCGACCTGCAGCAGTTCTATTCCAGGATTGGAAACTGGGAAAACACGTATTTGTGTGTGTGCGTGTGTGTATTTTAAATGCTTAGCTTTTCCTTTAAACCTAGCAGATCAATCAAAGTACCGTAGCTCTTTGTAAATGGAAAGATATTCTCATTAATTTTCATCCCCCACATGTAGCTTATTGCATTATACTGAAAAATCTCATCTGAGAAATCCTTTCATAATGCAATATGGTGCAGAATAAAAAATGGAACCATTTACCCCATGTATCTTTTGTCTTTCAGAGACTTGGATGGTACCATTAGTCTGGTGGTTATAGCAAGTGTTTCTTTGCACTAATGCAATTCAGTGAGGGGTACAAACACAATTTGTTGAGCACTGGCTTTGGGTGCTGGGGTGGGGGGTTTGCTCTAAAAATCCTCCGACTGGGATTTGGGATCTTCTTCTGCCCTTTCCGCCATCCTTGTTGGAAAATGCCCGCAAGTTTAGATGCTCAGCAGCGTGTATGGTTGGTTAAATAAATGCAACTATCAAATAGGTTCCATTTAAACGTTGGGGGTGTCTATTAAAGGCATGTTCCACCTTCAGTCCTTGGTGCTTTACCTCTGCCCCACTGCTCTTTTCCATTTATATCCCAGCATGTAAGTGTTTTAGCAGCTCAGGGAGCCTCAGCTATCACAGAGCATCGCGGCAGCATGGTGGTGCTGGTGCCTGGCATCCCGGCTGCCCCAGGGCCATTAGCAAATGTTCTGCTGAGCCCATGGGCAGACATCCCCCGCCTCTGACCAGGTGACGTGTCCCAGCCACCACCAGGCAGCAGAGTTCGTGCTGAAATGCAGTCTGGGGGCGACCGAGGTGTGTTTCCCATCAGATGGGGTAAGTTTTCATCCTTCTTGGATGCAAGCTAGCATAAGGAACGTATTTGCTCGAAGAGCAGCCGTGCATATTCCCGAGAATTTTGCATCGTGGAAGGCTGGTGCACGCACTGAGTGTCCAAGACGTGTGTGTCCTTGTTCCTGTGCATGTATTTAGTAAAACAAACAGGGCTCTCCCAGGTGTCTGGGTAACTCTTTGGGTATCCTTTCCCACCCTAGGGACCTGCCGGACCTCAAGGCAGAGCCCAGGGAGCCTCCTCAACCGTGAACCCCCAGACAGCCCACAGTCCCCCCTCAGATGTTTTTTAAGCCAGTGCTCTTCTGGGCTGGGCATCAGTAATTCTCTGCACAGCTTTTATATGTGTAAGGAACTAAAAAAATCCATCTGCTGTTCATTACTGTCATTGACCAGTCAGCAACACCAACGTGTCTGTCTGCTGACAGTGCCCTTCCCCGGGATGATAAAACACCCTCTAACTCAAGGCAGGGCAGGGTTTATTAACAGAAACAATTATTGATGAAAAAGAAAAGATTAGTTGAGAGAGAATTCTAACCTGCGCAGCCTCATCTATCTTTTAGTCTCTTTTTCCTTGATATTTTCTGCTCCAGGAGTAAAAACTTTAATGTAAGCCCTACATTTTTGCATGCATGCATATTCAGGGTTGTAAATGAAAGGAGAGTGACAGTTTTGCATTTAGTAACTTCACACCCACACACCTCTTTTCTTTCTAATGCTGACACTTCAGCCTTTGAAACGGCTCCCAGGAGCAGTCCTTGGATGCAGAGGAGTGAGATCTAAAGAGGGAACCTGGATCTGCTACTGTTTGCACATGGCACCTGGCAAGGGCTTTGAAGAAGGGCACTTTTCTAGATGAGTAGCTCAGGAATTGTTTCTCATTAACTCGGGAGAAAGCCCAAAGCCAGTTTAAAGATGAGACCGAGCGTGTGAAGTTGTCTAAGGGCTTGTTAAGGCTGGGGAGAGCAGCTAAAATCCTGCACCAGCACTGTTAAAGGGGAGCTGGGCTCTCCTCCTGCCCACAGGACAGGGCAGTGGCTTTGGTGGGACTCCAGGCAGGTTTTCAGATTCACAAGGGCTCCTGCTGGCTTTTGCCTACCAGTTTCCATGGGCATGAGGTGGATCTGTGGGTACAGGCTGCCTGCATCACGCTGCATCCTCAGCAGCGGGGCAGAAGGCTGATGTGGCTGCTGGTTATCTCCAACACCTTCCCTGGCGTGGTCCTCACCTTGCAAGGGGAGCACAGGGTGAGTTCCCACCTCCCGAGCACAGGCTGCCTCTGCCCGCTTGGTGCCAGAGACCGTGCTCGATTTTCCCTAACTTCAGTGGCTCCTTCTTTGCCTTTTATTGCATCTTTATTATAAACAGCTTGTTAATTTCTACTACGACTGATTTCTCGTTTCCGTTCTTCATGTCCCTTCCCCTCTTTTCATGTCCGCTTGTCTCAATATTTTATTAATTATATTTCTCCCTTTTTTTTACCCCCCAGAATTTATTACATCCCTCCCTTTGCCAGCAGAGAGGACAGATTTCCTTCCCATCGCCCCCTCCCTCCTGTTCCCAGACTTGTCGCAGGCCTGGTTCAAAGCTTGCTGGAGCCAAATGCAAGCGTGTGGCTATAAAAATAACAAAATGCATTTCACATTTTGTAACAAAAGGAGTGGTTTGAAAACCTGTTTCCTCTCCCACTTGCTTCGGAGGACACCCTGGCATGGAAGGGCTTTTCTTTTCCGAACACTCTGCTCAAAATAGGCATTTATTATAAAGAAAGTCATTTTCGATTTCAAGTGGGGGTGGCATGCATAGATATTCAACTCATATATATATATATATATAGGGTAATTTAAAATTACCATAGCTAGGATGCCTGTGTGGTATAAGCCCTAATGGTCCTTAGCCATTCACAGCAGAGCACACAGTTTCATGAGCTCTGTTTAAATTAGCATCAGGGTGTGTTTGCCTCTGGGAAATAACAGCTCGTTTCTCCCAGGTAAAAGGATGTGCTCGAATTGCCTTCGCAAAGCCTTTGGATGAGCTGCTTAGGAATGTGCTCATCTCCGTGAAAAAGAAGCTGTATCATTTAAGCACCGTCATTTTTATTCGAAAGTCAGCTTGTTAAATAAAAAAAAAAAAAAAAGGGAAAATGAGCAAAAAGTGTGCTGCTTGCTAGCAAAGGTGTAGGAGCTTTCAAAGTCTGAAAGTCTGACCAAGGCTTGGGCATTATTAGGTTTGTTATTTTCTTCAAGGGACTAAAAAAAAAGGAGCCATGGAAAGATCCACTGATAAAAATAAGGCTGGAAACTAAGCAGTGAATTACCAAAGGGGAAAGCCAGTCAGAGAGAGAAGAAAGAGAAGGAATTAATAAAGCAGCAGAAACAGGGAAAGAAAGAGAGCAGAATAATATAAAATATGATATAGGCAGTTATATTATAGATCAGACAGCTACCCATCACATCAGAGATTGCAATATTCTTGGGCAAAGTATTAATTTAGAGTTTTTTCCATGTAGAAAATAACTCAGGGAAAAACGTGTGTTTGGAGAAAATTAATTAGGGGTGGGGAAAGTCTATGTACTGGAAGTTGAACCCTTTGACACGTGGAGTCATGCATGGATGAGCCAGGTGAATGCAGACATCAGTAATGAGCATTAAATAGGGCCATGTTCCCTCACTGCTTCCTTCAGGGGTTTAAAACATTCAGTAATTTCCCTCGGAGGAAATAAATTCTTTCCAGAACATGTATATTTTCTCCTTTTGCACGTGTGTATATTTTTCCTCTCTGGTCTGCAATGCAATTTGGCACAGGACATTTTAAACCATTTTTTATACCAGTCTGTGGCAGCCGGACCATTGCATTGTTGTCTCCCACCAAAGAAACTTCCAAATCCTTTATCTGACTTCTCAGTAACGAATTCGTTTGTTTACCTGAAAATGCGAGTTCTCCTTTTCGATGCAAAGCCTCTAAGATTGGAGCTTAGTGGCAGAATTGCTGAAAAGAGGCATTTGCAAGATTCTTTGCAGCTCTGCGGGCGAGCCGAAGAGGGAAGTGTTTGAACTCTCGGCGGGGTTTTATTACTCGCTCGGCCTCCGCTCTCTCACAGCTGGGTCCCCGGGGCAGCATCGCTCTGGGATGCCGGTGGGGATGGCGAGGACGTTGCACCAGGCGGCTGCGCTCACCGCCGTGCTTCCCCTGCCTCGGAGTCAAACCACGGGCACTCGGCACTTATTTATTTCCAAAATCCTTTAAGCCATCCCTCGTGATTAACACCCCTCACTGGTGTTTCTGAGCGAGGGCCTGCAGGTTAAACAAGAGCGGCTGGGAAGGGCTCGCATTGAGTGGCAAGTGGCAGCGCCCAGGCGTGATGTGTGCAGGCAGCATCTCGTGTGTGTGTGAGCATCTCGTGTGTGCGGAGATCATCGTGTGTTTGTTCACGGGCATCGCGTGTGTGCAGGTATCTGTCGTGAGCAGGCATCATCTCGTGTGCACAGGCATCGTCTGGTGGGAATTGGTATCACCTCGTGTGTGCATGCATCTCTTGCACGAGTATCTCATGTGCACAGGCATCATCTCGTGTGCATGGGCATCTCATGTTGGCATCATCTCACGTGCACAGGCATCTTGTGCACAGGCGTCATCTCATGTTCACAGACATCTTGCGCACAGACACCATCTCATGTGCACATGTATCATCTGGTGTGCACAGGCATCATCCCATGCGCGTGGGCACCTTGTGTGCACAGGCATCTCGTGTGCAGGCATCATCTGGTAGGCACAGACATCTGGTGTGTGCAGGCGTCATCACATGTGTGCAGGCATCATCTGGTGGGTGCAGGTGTCACCTCTTGTGTGCAGGCATCATCTCATGTGCATGGGCATCTTGTGTGCACAGGCATCTAGTGTGTGCAGGCATCACCTCTTGTGTGTGGGCATCTCGTGTGCATGGGCATCTCGTGTGCAGACATCATCTGGTGGGCACGGGCATCTCGTGTGCACAAGCATCATCACGTGTGTGCAGGCTTCTCGTGTGCACAGGCATCATCTCTTCCATGTGGGCATCTCCTATGCATAGGCATCTCGTGTGCAGGCATCATCTCGTGCACGCAGGCATCTCTTGTGCACAGACACCTCGTGTGCACAGGCATCATCTCATGTGCACAGGCATCTCCTGTGCCCACTCAGCGTGCGCGGTCCTTCCAACAGGCTGAGGACAGCTCTCACCATCACAAGCAACAGCCCCACGAACATGAGTCTTGGAGCCTCCGAAAGGCAGAAATTACTCTTTAACAGCCCCTTTGTGCTAGAAAACTGCCAGCAGGGTGGCTGGGCACTCTGGGAATAGCTGAGTTATGAAATGTCAGGCTCTAAGATCGTAGCAGCTATCACTGAACACACGGATGACAGATGATTTTCAATATAGTTCATCCTCCTTGATTTTTTTTTTTTCCTAGCTAAAGAAAGGTGTTCCTTAAAGTTTCAAAGCACACTTTGGCTGTAGAAGTAAAGGCAGATATTTTGGGGGTGGCTTTATGTGGGGAAATGCACACTTTTCAGATTTTCCTCAACTTGAAGATGATTTGAAGGTTGATGTTGAAATTTTCCAGAAATTTTTACACAGAGCTTGACACCAAGGAGAAAAGTATCAGCATAAGTGGAAAACATTTAAGATTGTCAAAGTGGTGTGAAATAGGGGAGTAGAAGGTTAGTAGAGAGGCTGTTTCCTTCAGCCTAAATTAGGTACACAATCAAGCCTTCTCCTTGAACCAAGTTGCACTTGATGGTAAGGATCCATTTATAACTGGCTTACAAAGGGTTAGTCCATGATAGTTGAAGATCAGAACTTTTCCAGTAATCTGCAGCCTGTGAAAAAAAAAAAAGAGTTTTAAAAGCTTCAGGAAAATTGCTCTTATTTTTACCAGGCAGGAAGGGGCAACCACAGAGCCAGGTGGAGTGATGCTGCTGTCACCTCCTGTTGCCTGAGATTTCTCCTTGGTGAAATCTTGCAGGGAAGGCAGGCACTGTGTCTCCAAGCCTGACTTCCAGAGCTCCATACACCCAGGCCCTCTGGTCCCACCAAGGGGAAGACACAATGCAAGTAGGCAAAAGCAGAGAAGCCCCAGGGCTTGTCTACATGGGAGCCATCAGACATTTAGGTTGTCCAAGGTGACATCCCTTCAGTCCTTGGCATGGGCACATGAACGATGATCCAGCAGCTTGTAGAAGTGATGCCACTTTCAGAGCCCAAAGTGCTGTCTGACCTATGGTCTGACCTATTGAGCTGTGGGAGTCTAGCCTTAAATCAAGGAAGACAAAGACGTAGCTAGATTCAATACAAATCTGTAAGTGCTTTTTGTTCTGTCTGATTGTTTTTATGAGGCTTTAAAATACTTTTCATCTCCCAACTAGAATTACTTTTCCATATCAACTGATGAGTTTACCTGAATCTGTGTTTTTGTACCCAGAGATAGATTTTCTGAGTCACCATTGCCCAGGACTGGAGTTGTCCAAGCTCTGTCCTTATCTCCCTTTCAGGAAACGACGTGGAACCTGCAACATCTTCTCAGAGACTTGCTTTTGTGAAAGCAGCGGTTGCTTTTGTGCCTTCTCAAAAGCGGGGTCCAGGGACCAGGGTTAAGCAAAAACCTTGCCTTAGCGTTTCTCAGCTGGATGGGAGGGCTCAGAGAAACCCAGCGCTTGTTCCAGTCCTATATACATTCTTGTTACATTAGCAGTGCGTATTTTGGTGGAGGTCAAATCAGCTCAGCGACAGCTGAAGAAGGTGGTAATTTAATAATGGTGATTTGCTCGTTCAAATAAGGCGACGTATTTTTTTTTCCTCTGTAAGTTCTGTCTCATTCTTGCTTGTGACTGTTTTTGTTCTGTTGCTCATTGTGCCCATTTGCTCCGTAGTAACGGTCACTCTGGAGCTGGATTCCCATTCCCATACAAACTTTTACCCAAGCTTTACATTCCTTATAACCGTTCCCAAGAAGGAAGAAATTACGTTTCTATTGTGGGGAAGCACATAAGAAGGACGGTGGTGGTTGAACCAGCACAAGGACCATCTTCATGGCTTGGGGGTACCTGGAGTGGTGGTGTTGACTCAAGTCTATTCGAGGTCTCACTTGCCATGAGAACTGATTTTGGCATGAGATGTTTCTTCCTGCATATAGTTTGCACTTACCAGTAACCCCACCTACCTATTTGAGGCTGAAGACCAAAAGGCAGCTGGAGGAAGCTCTTATATCATGACCAGACAACCTGGGGGTGACCGGGGCTGCCCGCTGATTTAATCTCTCTGTGCTGAGATGTGGTGTCACAGGAAGGGTGCCATGGGCAGGGTCTACCAAGGGTTGGCTGTAGGAAGAAGGGTGATTTTGCTCATTTCGGCTGCAGTCTGTAAACAAGTTGTTTGGGATGCCCCTCACGAAGGCAAAGAGCACTTGAAGTCTGTCTCATGGGCACGGTGCTCGCTGGCTCCCGGGGAGCAGGGGGAGCAGCAGGTGGGGTGAGGAACCAACTTCCCTCCCTTTTCCAGAATTTCACAGGCAGGATTTTAAATTGCTGATGGCTGATTCATTGTGCTTGTACTCAGAAAGCCACCTGGATGGTAGCGCTTCTCCTCCAATCTCATCTCAGTCGTTCTACCGGATGAATGCCTGTCGGTCTGCGGTATGTCTGCATATTGATAACGCCCGGCTGGTCTCACAGGGTAATAAATGAAGAGTTAACACAAGGCCAGAACAAAATGGTCTTTCCAAATCTCAGTTCAGACCAAATGATCTGGAGAACACATTAAGCACCGAATTTGGTCTGGCTTTGTGCTGGGCCTGGGGGAGCTGAACAGTTTATGTAGGGAAGGCAGAAAAAAGAAGATTTCAGCCCTGTTTAGCGGCATGGGACAGGATGCACCGGGGGGAGAAGGCTGAGATGATGCTGCGGTTGGTGATGGATGGCACACAACAGGGCATCCCGAGGGTGCTGGTTTCCCCCGTCTTCTGCTTTCGCAGAGCAACCTTGGAGACGGTGTGGTCCACTTAGCACTAAATCATTCTTTATTAAAAACAACATATGCTTATCGGGCATTTCATTTTCTGTCTCGCTGCTTCCGAATGCGTTGTTGTGGTTACAGTAACCAGTCGTGCACTTTTGTGAACCATTAGCTGGTAAAAGCATTTTCTTTTTATGTCGAGAAGTGATAAGGGCTAAGTTACAACCTCCCTGGAAGTGTTTTCCTGTGGGAAACAAGTCTCCTGCCTATCAGACAATACACCCGCTCTTCCAGGTCAGTCCTTTTATATGTAATTCTGCGAATCTGTCCTTTTTTTCCCTGATAATAATCAGAAGTGGCTCCATTTCTGTACGCTGAGCCTCTGGACGCATCTTGCAACCTTCTGGTGGTGCGCTGTGGGTGGGACTAAGAGAAGACATAGCCAGGACGGAGCTCATCTGGGAAACCACTGTATGAGTTAAGATTTTGCTTTTTCTTACCAAGATTGCGTTTTGCAATGAAAAAGTTAATCAAGCCCTGGAGATTTTCCTTACAATTGAGTTACAGTAGTTACTGCAAATCTCCCACTTTACTATAAAAAGAAGCGCTCCATTCTTAATTGGGAAATGTGCTCTAAGTGCATAAGGGGCAACATTTCAAACTTGCTGGGATCTGAATAGCATCAGTGGAAATCATTAAATAAAACAGATGTTTTCCATCTGACAGTCAATCCAAGGATAGCGGTTAGACCCTTTAATGGAACTTAATGAGACACTTAGCAGTCCATTTCCTACTGCTCCTGGCTCGCTCTTACAGCATCATCCCGTGCAGCATCTTGCAGGCGTAGCTGTGAAGGTCACTCAGCTTGTGTGGGCACGGCAGGGGTTTGAGCCCGATGCCTGCACGCCCGAGCATTCCCACACTGTGTTAAAAGGGTCTTCCTCCCCGCAATACAGTGTTTCTGACCTGCAACAGAATGTTGTCTTTGCAAAAAGTCCTTGAAATATTTGGAAAGCCGGTGCTGTCAGCGCAACGGAGCGGCGTCCCTTGCTGTCAGTGAAAGGAAACCATTAGAAATCGGGTTTCCAGCCCCACTGCACCAGTTCCTGGGGTGGAAATGCTGGGAGCAGCCTTGGGGTTCATCCCCCAACAGCACAGAGGATGGAAATGCCAGGAGCAGCCTAGGGGTTCATCCCCCACCAGCATAGAAGGTGGAAATGCCAGGAACAGCCTAGGGGATCATCCCACACCAGTGCAGAGGATGCAGAGGCAGATGGCAAAGCCGGGAAGCAGCACTGGGAGCATTCCCCACATGGGAGAAGGGTGCCAGGTTATTTGGGTTAGGGGGGGGAGGAGTCACTAACATCAATAGTGGGGCTGAAAGTGAGTCAAGCAGAGGGAGGAAGGGATTTCTCAGCTTCCCCACAGGTGCAGTTGCACGTTAAGTAGAAAGGCAGTGAAACAAAAAGGAAAATTTTGTGCGGACCCTTGGCAAAGATGCCTGTTCTTGAGCTCATCATAGCTCTGAGGTCACTGAAAACATGGCTACTTTGCCCTCCTGGTCATAAAAATAAAGAGGATATTTTTTTTTTTTCCCCTGCAAAAGGCCAAGTAATAAATCAGACGGAATCAAGAGTTACTGCAGTTCACTGTTAGCCAGGAAGGAACAGCTGAGACTAATCAGCTTTCATTTAAAAGTATAGCATTCCCACTAAGCTCTTGTTGCTGCTGGTTTTATGTTCTTATTCTTATTAATCACTGCTATTATGAATTCAAATGGGTGACAGCTTTAGGAAGATACTTGGGGAAGCAGGATCAGGAATCTTCTGGATGAGGTGCTTTATAAAGACATCTATAAAACAGGACTGTTCGTGTATAATGATAACCAAAGACGTCAGGAATATAGGGTTCAGGAGAGAAAGACTGGGAGAAAGATGACTGGGTTCAGAAGAAAAGCTGGAAGTTTTGATTTCTCAAATTCCTGAGGGAAGATTATGAAAATATTGTATTATGGCTAAAAACGTTTCAAGATTACAATTTCAGTTTTCATGTTGTATGATAGCCTAAATGAAGCATTTTCAGAATAGCAAGAGATTATTTCTGATATTTTGTTTTGTGAAAAGATCCAAGATTCTGGGTTTTTTTCACGTTCTTTTGAAATGAGAACAGATTTTCTAGACCCATTGTTTCCTATAGGACTGAATTTGTTTCTATTGGCTCTAATATACCTCATAATTTGATAGGGACGCAGCAAAAATAAACAGATGACTGTTTGAGGAGCACTTGGGCTTCAGAGGGGGCTGTAAAGGGGTTTGCGGTTCGGGGTGCAGCTCGGGCCGTGTGTGCTGTGCCCCCACTGGGGGTGGCACGGCAGGAGGAACGCCACGTGCCGAACAGGTGCAGCGTATTGGAGAGAGCAGGACTCGGATAAAGGTGGTCAGAGCTTCTATTCGGGCTGTATGACAGGAGATTTGGACAAATTACGTTTCCCAAGATCTATATTTGATAGTGTTTTCAATAACACCAGCTATCTTTGGTCGTCCTCGGTAGATGGACTGGATTTCTTGGGGAATAATAATACTGTGCTTTTTCTCACAGCAAGCACTGTAGATAAAGATGTGTCGTTGCGTAACATTTGTGTGATTGAAAGTTGATAATTTGCTCTTAAAATAAGTAATTAACAAATTACTGGCCAGTGGAAGCCCATATGGAAAACCCTGAAGGTACTAGAATGAGAGACTGTCCTGCACACTGAAGTAATTCGCATTATAAATATAACAAAGATAATCTAGCTTATTTGAAAAGGAATTGATTAAATTACTGAGATAGATAGAAATATGTATTTTGTACAACTGCTCTATTGATTCCATGTTCAGCCCATTAGGGACGACGGTAAGAAGTATGAACTCTTACAATCTGCATAGGATTGTGCTCAGTATTTCACATTTATTGTCCATAAGAAGATCTTGCCATGTGTGCAAACATGGCAGAAAATTCAGAACAGATCAAAAAGTCTCTTATTTTTTCAGCAGCCGTATTCCCTTCAAAAGGATATTCTTGAAATTCATTGTAAATTCCTGCTTCTGATCATAGAGTTTTTCTAGCTTTCCCCTGTTCTTATTCAAAACTAGAACAGAGTAATATTTAGCTGAGTTTGTAGAAAAGTTTGTGAAAGTGATCACTGGAAAAAAACCTGGCAAAGACAAGGTAGATCTTACCTGTAACTCCTTGGAAGAAGCCAGTTAACAGTAAAAGAAACCAAACCACAAATAAGGGTTCTTCAGTTTTGAAAGGGGGGATTTGAAAAAGCAGCGTGATTTGTCCCCAGTATATCTTTCCTCATGGTGCAGAAGAGATGAAAAAGAAAATATTTCCTTTTATTTTTCAAATATAATAGTGCAATATAAATAGGTCACGCCATTTAGTATGAAACAGGCCATGGTCTCAAAAAATCAGCGCTTCTAGTTTGTGTATTTCTTGTGGGTTTTATCACTCAACGCCCACGTTACCTAATTATATACACCTCAAATCAAAACTTAAGAATAACTTGCTTATTAAAATCTGTCATCGCTGTTGGAAAACATGTCACGGCTACATGTTATTTTGTTTCTGGCTTGGCTTGTCACCACCATTGCCACCTTAATACCCTGCTTGCCCCCATTTAGGTGTGATTTTTGCAGGGGGGTGGAGGCTCAGCAGGTTTCTGGGGGGGGCAGAGAGATCCTTTGGGTGGGATCTCTCCGAATCACCTTTGCGGAGCGTTTAGCAAAACTAAACGGGGGGGGCACCCAAAGCGCGTGTTACTGAGATCTGTATCCGTGCAAGTTTCCCAAATGCTCTGATCTTCTTTCTTTTGAGGGATTAATTACCTGTTAGCTCACTTTTCAAAGCCCTTTTTTTACTCATGCTATCTTTCATCTTTTTTCCCTTGTTCTTATGCATACTCTTTCATACTTGTCACTGAGGAATATTGGGACGGAAAACTTTTATCTCTTCCAATATTGGATTTTGCTTCATGATGTTATTGCTGTCTCTGCAACAACCCAATTTCCTCCTCCTTCTCTCTATATACCCTTATTGCTGAGTTATTACCCAGGTAAATTTTCTCTCTTGTCACTCTGCCGTTTGACACAAGGTGATTAATTTCATACGGGAGGTTGTTTTTTAGAAGCTCCTCGAAAAGGCTCTCCATTCAGGTGATGGACAAAGGTGTCTCCCCTGTGCAGTCAGTGTAGCTGTATATTGCGGGCTTTATTTTAACTGCATTTCACTCCTTGGCAGTTGCGCTGAGCCTTGGATATGATTTCTCACCTTGGGATATATTGCCCAAGATGGGGGAGACAGCAATGAAGAAGCAAAGAAGCTATTCATTAAAGCTGAGCAAATACGGGGCGGGGGGGGGGAGAAGGAGGAAGTGTGAATATTCACTTGATTTAAAAAATAAATTAGCTTTAGTTGCGTTCTCATCCCCTTTGGCATTTATTTTCCAGAACTCCGTATCCCATCAGATTATGCTAGTGTAAATGTTCTCAGAAAGCTCATTTTTAGCTAGCATACTGAATTATTTGTATGACCCCCGGGGATCGGTTCCTTGTAATTACACAAATAAAGTACTTGACTTACTTGTAGCTACGTACTGTAACTGGTGCAGCGTGTGGTTGTTTATGCACATTAACCATGTATTACTGGTATATAGTGATTACCAACAGTTCCTCCCACCAATTTCCCCTCCCACACCAGCATGAGCTCATTTCGGCAGGGGATGGAGACGCTTTATAGTGCACGGTGCCTAATTAATTTTTAAAAACGATGGTAGCACCTTGCATCCGGAGTAGCCTAGCTTTCTGTTGATGCCAACCAGGTGCTGGTGCCAGCGGTTTGCCATTGCCAAGAGGTCAGTGGTGTGCTGCCAGCCTCCAGGGGAAACAAGCTTTATCAGGTAAAAATACCCCAAAAAAAGTTCACTGCTGAGAGGCCTCTGTGGTTGGACAGGGCAGGTGGAGGTCACCAGGGTGTTGCTTTAGGAAATTCTTGCTCCAGAAGGCAAAAGTTGCAGAAGAGGGAGTGTGAAGATGCCCCTGCGTTCCTTGGCACATACCTTTTCTAAAAAGCCCGAGGACAACGCAGCTGCTTCAGTAGTACGTGTATGATGCAGAGGTAAACAGAAATGCAATGTAAATGGGAATACAGAGGGAGACTCCTCTTTGCTGGGAAGAGCGTTCCTTTTCTGCCGGCAGGAGGCTTGGACCCTCATTAGCCTTATTAAACTCCTGTGCCTTTTAATTTTGTAAAAGAGTGATGTGACTGTACTCCTTGTGTGAACTGGAGGCTGGATGCTCTTCTGCTAGTCCTACCTAAACCCCAGACGCATCTTCTGAGCGTCAAAATATTTACAGAAAGAGACAAAGACAGATTTAGCAACATCGCAGGAGGTGGTAAGGAGACCACAAGGACTGGGGCTATTTCAGGACTTTTGAAGGGTTTTAGAAACCAATAAACCAAAAGGCTCCAAACTTGCCTCGGCCTCGATGTCCAGGAGAGCTCGGGGGAGTCAGGGGAGGCAGGAAAAGGCTGTACTAAAAACAGGAGTAGTGCAAGAGGTGTTCTGGGGTTTTAATCCATGCTGGGGGATAAATTCCTTATTAGCCTTGGGCAAAACATGTAAGAACGTGGTTTCCATTTCCTCCTTTGTAAAATGGCTCATGTGGGAATATCATGCCAGGGCTGGGAGGTGCTGCTGGCAGACAAACCCTGTTTCCAAAAGCAAGGAGGGAACAGAGGGAGCCAAGCCTCCTGATAAACCAGGCAAAGTACGTTCCTAAATCACCACAGCACTTCCAAGAGTTTATCCCAAGTGCTGAACTCACTACTGAAACTAAAGTGCACTTCAGCTCTGTATCTGTTTTTTTCCTTTTTAATTTTTTAACATTATATTGCTGCCTGTCTCTGGGACCCCCTTTTTCCTGCTGCCTCTGATGAATGTTTTTCATCTTTATCATCTTTATTCCTTGATCTGGAGTTTCTCAGGGCAGGTAGGTCCTTCTTGCATGTCTGGGATATGCCCAGCAAATCCAGAAAACTAACAGAGTAAATGAACAACAAAAATATTATAAAGATCTCTGATGATATAAGGCTCATTTATTTGTGTGCTGAGGTAGAAAGTAGCCCACTGATGAATTAAAAATTACAAAGGGATAATAAAACCAACCAAATGTTTTATTTTTTGCAGTGACAATTAAAAGTGGAGGCGTTTAGACCTGTTGTGCTTTGTAGAAGTAGGTTGCTTTGTAGAAGTAGGTTGTTAGTAAATCACCAAACCATGTACAATTGTGTTTTAGAGGTATCATATTAAACCCCGGATGATAAGCGACCCTATACATCATTTGATGGTTAGGTTACAAGTTTTTTTGATATAGTTCACATGAATTATTTAAAAATATATAAATCATCTTTCTGTCTACAGAAATAATTCAGCCCTTTGCATTCTTGGCTAGTATCACTACTGACTGCAGCTACTGGGAGCAGGAAAGGTGAATCTCTTAAAAGGTTATTTTTTTCTAAGCACACTTCAGCTATATAAATGTGATTATGCTCAGATATTATTTAGTAGTCTTAATTTTCACAACGGACTGCAAACATTAATTACTTCTCACAGTTGTAATCACTGCTGTTTTACAAAATAGGAAATTGGATATAGTGCTTTGCTCCTTTTAGTGTGTGCAGCTCCCAAAGGCTGTCCCAGAGAAATGAGGCTCTAACGAAGAGACTTGTCCCGGGCCGTGCTGGGAAGCGTCAAACTTGAATCCGGCAATTGCGGTGCCCTGACCCCAAATTGGGCTGGCTGATCTGGAAAGGTCAGATGAGGTTGTGTCCACAGCAGGAGACGACATCGAGACCATCGCTTGGCACACCTCCTTTGTCTTTTTCAATAGTGATAAGGTTTCGGTGACAACAATACATGAAAAATGGGTTCTGCTGCAAAGACCTAGTGTCTTGTTTTCTGTATAATTACCTCTCCGTCTAGACAGGTCCTTGCAATCTGGATGTTGGGTAGGCAGCTGGTTGGTTTAAGCTAGACTTCCATAATTCATTTTAGAGTGAGTTTGGCAAGCTTGCTTTTAAAAGTGATGTCACAGGCTGGCAACTCCTCTCTTCTCTCATCTCAGGAAATTGTGAGGGACGATCGTTTGCCCCCATGGGATGAGGTATGGCAAAAGCAGAGGCCACTTTGGTCCCAGCCCATGGTGTTGCCCACTGTGGTGACCCACCCGGGGTCCCGGCAGGCAGGGGAGTGTCTCTGGCTGCGGTTTGTGATGGTTTCTATGCCCAATAAAGAGGGGCAGAAGAACATGGAGTGAAGAGGTGGCAGGGAAATCTCAGCCCTCTTTGAACTGAGGAGCCATGGAGACAACCCGGAGGGAAGGTGGTTTCTGCCTTTGGGGCCAGCAAAGCTCCTCTTGTGTTTAGGGAGACAGGATCTCACACCCCCCTGTCAATGTTTGAAGAATAAGAGGCTTCATTATCACCTTTCCTACTGGCAGAAGGTGTCTCTGGAGCACAATAGCTAGTCTAGCCAAGCTGACCATGGAAAAGAAATGCTGTAGCCCTGGAGGATTTCAATGACTGTTGTGAACGCGCATTGCCCTACGCCGACCTGCTCACAGTGGGCTGATGAAGCTTCCAGTAGATCCGTAAGGCGTCTTGCAAAAGCCGGTGGCGTTCCACTCATGCAAAGTGTTATTTAATAGATGGGAATTCATGCCAGCGCTGCCCGAGATGTTTTCTAGTCCAGGCCTAATTAAACTTCCACAGGAACCCCATTGCCAATCAAACAGCTCTGGTCTGTTCAGACCTCGGACGCTTTGGTTCGTTTGAGACCGTGGTGTGAAAGACCAGCAGCAGCCCAGGTAGCAACACCTATTAGTGAGTTGGCTGCGCTTCCCATTACCAGATGCTATTTTCAGCTGCTCTCTACTTTGTCAGAATTTAAGATTTAAAATCTGTAAGTTTTCCATTTCAGACTGAAGTTTGCGGGGAAGTTTCAGCAATTATTTTCAAGAATTAGACTTGGAAAACACTTTTTTTTTTTATCCATTTGTATTCAGTCAGAGGCCTGGGATGGGACTTTCTTATGTGTCCATAATATCTGAGACAAGAGATTTTCATTTGCCATGGGTTCAGAATGTACTTTTGCCCTTGCTGTGGAAAGGGAAAAAAAAAAAAAAAGGAAAAAAAAATAAAGCTAGTGTTTGACTTTGGCATGAGCTTCTGTAAATCTTTCTTTGCAGATATCCAATAAAAACATATTAGGTTTTGGCAGATAAGTTTTTCCCAACTGAGTTTGCCTTAAGAAAAAGAACTAGGCAGGATTTTTTCTTTTTTGTTTTTTTTTTTTAATTTTTTTCTTTTTTTTCCCTGGGACAATTGGGGAAAAGATAAGAGATAGGAACAGCAGCAGGAGGTAGGAACGAGAGTGACAGTGAGGAGTGGAAATGGAAGGTGGAGAGAGGCTGGTGGGGCAGGAGTTTTTTATCTACCCGAGCGTGCTGCTCCCTTCCCATGCTGCGTTTCCCCAGTTCAGATGTGATTTATTTATTTAATTAATTTTTGTCTGGAAATTCACTGACCAAATAAATCCTTACTGCCTTTATTAGTTTGTGCAGACAAGAAGATGCATCCCCATGTACTGGCTGCTGCTCTCACCACGTGCCCAGCAGCACTGATGAGTGACAGAGAAGGTTTCTCCCCCGAAACCCCGGGGCTGGAGGTTTTGTGTGTAATCTGTGCTGCTGACTCCAGCGCGGGATGCTTTTATTCTTCCGTTCCTCACACCGCAGAGAAACACCAAGTGCCTCAGGGGAATCCTCCCCGTGTCCCCGTGGCAAACTCTCCACCTGCACCCCCATGCTGTTCTGGGGAAGGTCTGTGGGATGGGAATCAGCCCTCCCCTCCGACACAGTACCTGCCCTTGTCCCTTCCCATGTCCCCTGCCCGAGCCTCCTTCCTCAGGTTCAACCCCAGCAGTTTCAAACCGGTGATGGAGGAGCCCCCAGGAGAGGACCCGGCGTATCCGAGCACGGCCAGGGTGTTTCACCTCCGCTCGTAGTGTGAATATTTTGGCTGTCTAGTTAAGCTTGCAGAGAATGCAAATTTGTCAGCAGCAGCTGTAGGAGCTTGATGGTGGAAGAACAAAGTAGGAATTTATAATGTGCATATAATTGTAAAGAGAAGGATTTTTTTAGTGAGAGATCAGCGGTAGTGCAGAGTAATAATCATCTTAAAGGGTGACTCTCTAGAATTAGTTGTTATTTTGTTTGAGTCCTTTGAAATCGTTTCCATACTATATAATTATCTTAAATTTTAAGTGCTTCCTGCAGTGATAATGTGTGCATTTTTGCATTCTTATGTAAATGCTTCAGCAGTTCCCAGTGTAGAATTGGAAATGTCATTCAAAAACAGGTAATGGCTTTTGCAAAAGCTAGGGGAAGAAATTAATCTTTTTCTTTCCACATCGTTTTACAGTTTGTATTCCGTGCTTGTGTAGCTGTGTTTTCAGCTCTGACAGAAGCCGCCTTTCGACAACAAACATCCAGTGATGGGATACACTGAAGCAAAGAGCTGAATTTCACCAAGCTGAGCTTAAAAAGACAAGAGACCGGCAGCCAAACTGTTATACCCTACAGAAAGAGAATAATTACTCTGTATTCTCAATTAGCCTGCACTCAGGCATCCTAGGCAAGGCCAGTTAGGGATAACTGTAAGAGCATTCCGCTGGAGTTGAAAGTGTAATGATACGATGATAATTTTTCCGTGGTGTTGCTGAATTAAGTAAACAGGAGTAGCTGGTGCCCCTGCTCGCCCGTGGAGGTGGCGAAGAGCTGAGGCTGGGATCGAGGGCCGTGGGGGTCACCCTGGACGGTGTCCTGGAAGTCACCCGGCTTGGGAAGGGGTCTCGAGCAGCCTGGGCACCTGGAGCTCTGCTCAGCCCCAGTCTGATGTTCCAGTTCAACAAAACACCGCCCGCTCACCCGGCCGTGCAGGCGGCACAGCCTAAACCCCCAATTCCAGGGAAGGGTTAATTACCCTTTGAGCTACAGATGCTAATTTTACAAATGCAAACGCAGTGCCTAAAGCAATAGTCGGTGTTCAGTCTGAGTCCCCTGAAGGCTCGGTGTAGGAACGAGCAGGGATATGGCTAGGTGGCCCCGGGAAGGTACATTTTCCCGTTCAGACAGTAGATTATTTTGCAAGAGGGAGGAAAAGGAGCCGACAGGTTCCTCACGAGGCACGTGTCAGCCCGTGATGGCAGGAGCTGCCGTACGGCGGGATGGCGGAGGTTGTATTCGAAGCAAAGAAACAAGGCAAGAGTTCTGCATTGTACAGAAGTATGATGATTAAAATATGAGGTTTAAAAGGCACTGTGTTTCACTAAAAAGCTAGGGCTTAGGTTTCAAAGCAGACTGGGATTTCAGCTATGTGCCTTCTACTAGTTTCAAAGCAGGATTTTTGTCTACCTTTGCTGAGCTGTTTTGAAAATTGACATAAATTCTTACATATCATTTGCTTTTAATAATTTAGAGCTCGGTCCTGGAGCACTAACTCAGGCAAAGTCGTGATTCATTTCAATGGGAGCTTTGCCAAAATAAGACTGTAAGGTTTGGGGGCTGTTCCAGTGACGGGGAAAGAAATCCCTGTAAATATTGCAAACCAAAAATTGTATCTTGGATGTACCCAAGGTAATTTATTTCCATTTCAGCAGTCAGGCTGCTGATGCCAAGGCTGATCAGGGACACACCTTCCCTGGTTTGGACGAGAGCAGAACTTGAAACCTGCAGTTCTGTCTCCAGTTCTGGGGGCACCAACACCAGAAGGACGTGGACCTGTTGGAGCGGGTCCAGAGGAGGCCACGGAGATGCTGGGAGGGCTGGAGCCCCTCTGCTGTGAGGACAGGCTGAGAGAGTTGGGGGGGTT
>JAOXJK010000062.1:20038696-20057597 GCA_025774025.1 Xenus cinereus
GGAGGGGTTCAAGGCCAGGCTGGATGGGACTTTGAGCAACCTGGTCTGGTGGGAGGTGTCCCTGCCCAGGGCAGGGGAGGTGGAACTCAGTGATCTTTAAGGTCCCTTCCAACCCAAACCATTCTATGATTCTAAGATTCTATTAAATCCTCTTCTATAAAATACTTGGTATTAAAGCTCACTTAACCCATCTCATGTTGTGATGGGGCACAGCAACTTGGGGCCACCTGTCGGCTCTGTGCTGCTCTGCTGAGTCGCAGCATGCTGGGATGGACCAGTCCTGCTGAGGCTTCCAGCAGAACTCCCAGACTGTCCTCATTCCAACAGCATCACCAGAAGAGGAACAGTGCCAGCACCTCTGCAGCTCAGTGTGTGGTTAGGTATGAAAAACTTGCCCCCCTCTGCATTGGCTTTGCTTGGTCTCTCACACCTCTCCTTTCCCTCCATTCCCACCTGGGTCTTATGTCTGCCCGTTCCCATCCCTTTCAGCCCTTCTCTCACCTCCCTTCTCGCCTCTCCCCACCAGCAGGACCCTGGCCAACCACTGGTGGTGTGAACCTTGGTGTGGCAGCAATGATCTCCAAGCTTTGGGCACTGCAGTGGCACCTGGCCCTGGCACCTTGCTCCTCTTCTCAGAAGGGACCAGAGGCTTTAGCAGAGCTGGGCCTGTGGTGTAGGACTCAAACACAGCACATCCAACCTCCCTTTTCCTCTCCGGAGAGTAATTTATCTCAACTACGCTCATTGAGGACAGGGAAATCCCAGACTGACCCAGCTCCTAACTTTGGTCTTTCTCTTAAGAGCCTGAAGGGAGATGGGATGAATCAGAGCTTGGACTTGCACAAGCAGGTCCAGATTTGGACTCGGATCCTTAGGGATATTTAGATAGATGAATCCCATTTATGTCATTGGTAGTCTTACTTTATTTCAATGGTAGGATTTAAATGGTATTTAGTTACCCCATTTGGTCTCCATGAGCTTAGCCTCAGAGCTTTCAAAAGTCCAAAAATGTCCAAGGAGTCTTGCTTGCCTGCAGGACAGCTGCATTTCTGCACTTGCCAGCACATACTCCTTGTGGCAGGTGAATTCATCAGCATTTCCCTTGAATCCTTGGTCTGCTGTGCCTTCTTCCCTCAGCCTTTTTTGCTGCCTGTTAGGTTACACTAACAACAGGTAGCCCTGGACAGTGAAAAGGAAGATCAACCAGTGGGTAAATAGAAAGACGATCGCTTTTTCTGATGGACAAGCTCACCTTTATACTTTGAATTTCAGGGTGGTTTAGCTCTCTGCTCTCTGCCTGGCTGGCCGCAGCCAGCTATTATTTGCTGACTTGGAAACAGATAACCAGATTTTAGAAGCAGAAATGATCCAAAGCGGTTTAGATTCTTAAGAAAAAAATACAACAGCAGTTTTCAAACTAAACCCTGGCCTTACCTTGCAGGGCAAAGCACAGCATTTGTTCATCTGGTGCCAGAAGTTCTTTATTTTAACTGTGCTTAAAAGGGCTTTCTATAGCAGAGATACAAGGTTTGGTTTTAAAATCAAGGTGCTCACAGCATTCAGCTTTTTGTATGATTCAGGGATGGAGACCTCTCTGCACTGAAACCCTTCTGAATCCTTTCAGGGAGCTCCCTGTCAGTTCAGCGGGCAATACTGTTGGAGAAATTGAGATTGAGGTGTTAAACGTTCCTTGACTCAAAGTCTCGGGGAGTCTGAGAGACTTGCTGGTGCAGATGTGTAAGCCAGGGAATGGTCACGCCTATGTTTGAATTTAGGGTTTTGCTACTTTTTTTCTCTGTGAGATAACTCAGCTCTCCTACCGAAATAATATAACACAGAGCTCTGCAGTGTTTGGCTCCTGGAGCAACTGTTCCACGCCGTTCCCAGAAATCTGCGATTGCCGTCCAGGCTATCTTAGGTTAGGGTTTTAAATTGCACCTCCCAGAGACGTCTGGGTGTCTTCCAAGTTTAAATTAGCTCCGCAAGTGTTTTACCGGGGACCCGTTTCTCCTCTGCTGCTCAGACCGTAGCAGCACGGTGTCTCCCAAAAGTCTGGCTCCCCAGTAATCTGTTCCACAGCCCAGGGAGCCATGAAACAGACCCTCGCAGAGCCCAGATCACCGTGCGGGAAAGAAAACAGAGCTTTATGAGCTTATCTCTGTCCTCAGGCTGTCTCTTGGAAGGACAGGGGTTCCCTATTAGACTGTGGATTTGTTTTGGAGAAAGCTTCCCGTAAATCGCTGAAAAAGGACGCATGTATCCTTAACTTGGTTAGGGCGGTTGTTGGGGGACTGTGAAGAGGACGTACAATATTCATCTCATGTTAATGGCGTAGCCATATCGTGAAGTGAGGTCTCTGGGGAGGGATTTGGGCTTTGCCGCGGTTCCAGCGCTGACCGGAACACGAAGTGTGTGTGTCCCCCCACCATTTCTCCAGTTACGTGGTGCCGACGTGCCTGTTGGAGCAATGCAGCATTTCAAATGCCGGCGCACGACTGTCCCGGGTACCCCCGCACGTGTCCCTGCTCCTGTTGCCTCTGCCTGTTGCGGGGGAGGTCGGGCTGTGCTCTGCTCCACAGTTTTTCACGCGCAAGGTGCTGGGGAACTTCCCCAAACTTGAATTTCCATCAGTTTGACCCTCAAAGTGTTGCTTATGAGAAATGCATCTATTTCATTTGCAGAGAGAAATTTAGCCTGTTCTCTGCACAAGTGTCCCTTCTTAAGTGGGGTGTTTACCTGCAGAAGCAAATGTTTTCTGCCAGTCAGCAGCAACTCTCAGATACAGGATCCCTCTTACGTCTCATCTACCTTGGATAATCCTTGATTATCTTGTTTTTGAAAGTTTTTTTGCCACGTGAAATCTCTCAAATCCCTTCATTAGCCTGCCATCTAATACAAACATCCCTCTGAGATCCTCCTAGCAGCATATGTTCAGCAGCATAATTTAGGGCGGAGGAATTCCAAAGAGCATCGCTGCTCTATATCAAGAAGCAGGGCTTGGCTGCCAGTAATGTCCTGGCACTGTCAAACTACCGAGATCTGAAAAACATCCATCCATGGCATTCATGAATAAATGGCTTGCAGTAAGTCAAACTCATTGGAAAAGGTCTCATTACCATTTGGTCACAGAGAGATGCTGGTTTTGGTCAGGATGGAGCTAACCAGCTCCTTGAACCTGCGACATTCCCATTATTATTAAGCTTAACCTTTTTTTCATTTGAACCTCATAACGAGCAAGTAAGCTGAATTAATAGCCAAAAATACCACATAGCCTCAATTTCTTAAAGCAGGGCATACATGTTTCTTTGCAGACCACACGAACATTAGACAGCTAACCAAAATGCAGTAAAGGCATGGGGAGCATTTCCCTTGGTCATAACACATTTTGGATCAGGTCTTGAAAGAGTCACTGCTTTTCTTCAGCGTAATGACCTGCTTAACTTTCCCAACACGGACATTATCCGTGTTAAAAATTAAGCATGCAGTGTAGTGCTTTGCAGAATAAAAACCTAATTAATAGGCCTATTAGTTTGGTGTTAATATTATTTATATATATTATATATAAATATAAAAAATAGCATTTTAGTATATAATGCCAGTCCAAAGACTCTGCTGCATTTAGTACTTTACAGAGGTTTCCAGTGGGTTCCCAAAATGTGTTTGGAAGCATTGGTACAGGTGAGGCACCTCTATGGCAGGGATTCCAGGCCGTGCAGGGGGATGGTCCGGGGAGAACGCTGGTATCTGCCCAGGAGGGATAACAGCAGGCAGGACAAATGCCTCCGCCGAGAACTACAGCCTAAGCGGAGGGTATTGAACGTCGAAGTATCAGCTAATCCACAGCGCCATAAATATGCATCCGCATTAATAAAATATCCAGGCCAAATGGCAGGGCTGTCCTTTGGTGCGGAATGGACTCTAAGCTGACAGTGAAGCAAGGACCTGTTTGATGTAACGTGGCATTATTTCTTCTCCGGCTGCTCACGCTGTTATTTATCTTCCACTTGCAGCTTCTCGCAGTCAGTGAGCAGAGGCAATTTCCAGCGTGCAGGAAAAGAGCTCGTTCAGCAGCATCTGCCTCTAAGCGCATCCTCTGGGGTGGACCCCATCCTTCTCCTTCAGTCAGGTGGAGATGGGGGGGGGTCCAAGCTGTGCTGAGGCTGGGCTTGTGGAGGGCCACCTGCCCAGCTTTTGGGTGGAAGAGCACTGCCTCCACTGGTTTGCCATCAGAAACGTAGGGTGGCACCTCACCAGAGCACAAGGAGATCACTTCCATGTCGATTCACCCATCGTAACTCACAGGGGTTGTACAGAGGGGCTTTCAGCCAGCTTGCAGGTTACCACAGAAACAGCATTCCCCCTTACCTCCTACTCCCACGGGAAGGACAGTAGCACTTCTTCTGACTGTTGTTCGTTCAGCTGCCCTTCCCCCCCAAAAAAGAGAAACCTTTGTGTGCTTTCCTTTTTTCCATACAATTTTTGGAGCATCCGCTGCTAAAAGGGTCATGTCCCTGCTTGTAATTAAACAGACAGATTTAGAGCTTGCTGCAAGCACTGATTAGATTATTGTTTTCCAGCACTTTAAGATAAATCTGCGTGAATTCATGGGTGACAGTCTGAAGGAGATCTCTTCCATCTCCTTACCCCGGGGCTGACGTCCTGTATCTAGGATAGAGCAATAAATCCCACGCTCTTCTAATTAGCCCTGTGACTTCTGCAGAGCCTGTCTGGGGAGCTCCCCGGTGCTGGGAGAGTTGGACCACGAGTGTCAGGGGAGTGTTTGGTGATGCAAAGCTCCAGCATCGTTGCCCGTCCTGGATGCTGAGGCTGGGGGTGCCCCCCATGTGGCTGTCGTTGCCTGCTGAACCCCCCCCCCAAGAACCAGAGGGAACCTTTTGGGATGGTAGGGCCAAGGCACTCTCAAGGTGGCAGCAGAAAGGCTGTGCTGCCCTTCTCACCAGGTGGTGGCTTAACAAATTCCAGCCAAGCCACCTTGTTCCAGGAGCAAATTAACCCCTGGCTGCCCCAGCCCCAGCAGCAGCAGCGTGGGTTTCCCCTGTGGCAGCCATCGTGTAGATGAACACAAGAGTAATTGTGTAAAGGGGCTACTGGGACAGGAACCCGTTTTCTTTCTCAGCTGCTCCTGCCAGCTCGCAGGCATCTCGCCTGTGACAAAGCCACACATCCTCATGCCACACTCGTGTTCCTGATGGAGCGACTTTCCCTCAGCGCACCCTTGCTGCTCGGTGGAAGATCCCAGTTCCCCTGTCCCCGTGTCCCCCGGAGGCGGTGGCACACCAAGCCAAAGGGACAGCTGGCAGGCAGTCAGCAGCTCAGAGGAACAAACCCCAAGCAGTTCGCTCCAGTCGAGGCAGTTACAGCATCTCCTAAGGCTCAGGCTCCTCTTAGTCCTTCAGCATCTCATGCCACTGGCCACCTTCAGCGAATGGCAACGGGCTCAGGGCTTGGCTACTAAAACTGTCTTCAGCTGAAAGCAGAACATGGCCCCCACACTTTAAAAGGAGTTTTTCAACTTTTTTTTTTTTAAAGTAACGCATGACACACTTAAGCTGAGGACATTCTGCACAACAGCTGTGTCAGAGAGATTTGACAATGCCAGGATTTGATGTCAATTATAAGTGCTAGAAATCTGATTGCTGTGGCTGGCAGGTTATCTGTGCAATAATGGGTATGTTATAAAATAGGTTGCTTAGCATCTTTGGGGGCTCTCTGCTCTAGTTCTGGGGAAGAAAGCTGTCCTATCTGCCTTTTGCTTCCTTCTCCCTTCCTTTAATTTTTAAGCTTGGGTACACTGAACGATCAGAGGGTCAGAAATACCATAAAATTGGACCGTATTTATCAGAGACACAACTTAAAAGATAGAGAACTTTTGTGCAAACGCACAATAGTTGAGGCTGAACAGCAAAGACCGTTTTACTTTGTCATAAGACAAATGACTGAAAATATCTTACCTCCGTTACGCAACTCAATGCTACAGCCTCCTTTTAAATGTTGTGTTTCAGTTCTGGAAATGATAGAGAGAAAAAAAAAATTGAAAGGATTCAGTGAAGGGCAATGAAAATGATTAGAGGCACAGAGAACCTTTCGTATGAGGAGAGATTTAAAAAGATTAGGCCCGCTTAGTTAAGACAAGAGATGAATAAGCAGACACAGGGTAGAGAGATGTGGGGTACTGAACGGCACAGAAGAGGCACCCTGGGTGCTTTTATGTGCTGTTTTCCAAAATTAAAAGCCGGGAGAAGAAAGCTGTAAAAAAAATATATAAGAGATTTGCTTACGATAAAAAACCAACAACGGACACATTTTAAATATGTCTTCCGCAGTGCTGGCTTCACCTGTGGAAGAAGCCACTGTTGCAGGCAACGGAGATAATGAGGTTTGGAAAAATACGGAAAGGATTGGCTGCTCTGTGGAAAATGGTGAGCCTACTGAGAGGAAACAGGAGTTGTCCTCGAGGTTTGAAGGGGACCAGGAGTCACCAGCTGGTGTGATCCCAAAGGCTGCTGAAACGAACTGCCAGTCTCAGTGGGCTCGGGGTATTTACACACTACTCATGCACTAGGTATATAGGTAGTTACCCACTTCAGATGCCTTCAGTGATGTAGGATGACTCAATTTTTGTCCAGGTTGAGCAGGTGGGCTCTTTCCCAGCGTGTTTTCAGGGAGCGCATCTTGTCCAACGTCCCCGTTTTCCCTAATGGCCATGCAGGTGACATATGGAGGCAGATCTTGCTGACCTTCTCGGGGGGCAGCTCTTGGTGTCTTGCTCAGCCAGGATGGCCAAGTTCCTCTGCTTGACTCCCTCACATGGGATGGAGGATCGTGAGAAGTTGTAGCGGATCAGATCAAAGGTGCAGCAAGTCCCACTGTCCAGAGATGATGAGTGGCACATACCCAGAGAAGAACATGAGATCAGAGTGTGGAAGTACAGAGAAAACGTGCAGGATACTTCCCTCTCCCAGTCTTCAGCCTTATTCAGAGGCTATAGCGGTGTTAGCCAGTCCTTGACCAGTCCTGGGGGTGCAGTCCATTAATCATGGGGCTTTATCATGCACTAAACCCTTTGGCTAGACATTGAGAAAGTTATTCCACCCTTGTCGGGGATGCACGTGCTCAGGGCAGCTCAGGATTGATGCAGAAGAGAAGCATCTGGGGGCAAAGTGGACCTTCTCTCTTTCTTATTCACATCAAGTAAATTACATCTCATAACTTCGTGGGCCAGATTAGGAAAGGGGCCTGTGTTTGACATTTGTGAGGTGTTCTCCTGGGCATCTTGCAGAACTTTTAAACCACATTACAGGCTTTCTCTAACAGGATTAATTTCCTCTGCAGTAATCAGAGGAGTGTCTTCTTTCTGTACGTATCACGCGTTAGTTCTCTTGCCCCAATTAAGGAGTGCTCTGGTTAATCAACACAGTCGTAGAAGTGAGGCATCACCAAAAGACAGGGGAACAATAATATGATCATGCATAGTTCCCATCTCAATTAAATTTCAGCGTTGTTTACAGTCACTGAGCCTTTCTCCCTGGGGTCATCAGGCAGTACATCCATTCCATGGGCAGAGCATGCTGAGAGGTGACGCACCATGCTTTAAATAGGTATTCATTGGTGTGCCTAAACGCCACTTAAAAATCTGGGCAAAGATGACTTGGACAAGTTTTCACAACTGAGTCACTGCTAAAGCCAGAAAAAGAGTAATGAACAAAACTTAAACCCTCAAGTCTCTGTATTTGTAATTAATATGTTTTCTGCTTCAGTTCGCTGTGTGCGTTCTTTCCCCGAGTTTGTGCATTTGATTTGCTGTGCAAAGGAACAATGTCAAGGGAATAATTACAGGATCTTTTCAATGCTGTTCTCATAGATTCAGAGAATACCTCGTGACAACCTGAAATCTTACTCTGGAGATGCTGGGTATCCAGCTGCTTCCTTGGGCTCCATTTTACTCTTTCTGGAAGCTTTGGCCTAAATAATTTTTACACACCCCTGACAGTTTGGGTTTCACTTGATAAAATCCTGCTGATTTCACTATCCCAGGCAATTCCATCCTATGGAGTTGTTTGGAATCACCTTCCAGGAAAACTGTGCCTTTCTATCACTCCTGCCAGTAAATAGGTTTCCTGATGAAAGAATTTAGTGTATCTTTTCTATATAATTTTGAATTGCGTTTCTTCTTGACATGGTCGCATGGCTGGTACATGTGCCTTCAGATTGTAGTGAACTCAAGGGGAATTCCAGCCTTCCACAAATTCCTGCTCAGCAGTAGTTTTTGGTTCAAGCAGCAGTTAGTTCAGCTTTACAGCACCTCCTGAGGGCTACCTACGATGTCCTTGTGAGAACCCACCTGGAACAGACCCAGCCAAAATGAAGCTCCTCGCTGCACTGATGGAGCATCTGTCTTCAAAAGCCCATGCAGCTTTTGGATGAGCATGTCTTTCGCTGTGACAACTGTTGTATACATCACGACTGCATGGTCAAACAGTCTTCCTAATTACAGTCCTACACGACCTGTACATATTCACATATTGTGAGTTGCTCCCACTGAAATTGCGGGGACTTCTCAAAATAGGTGAATTTAAGCAACATGGAACCCATCTGTGGGAACTGCTATATATCTGATCCAGAATAAATTCCTTCAAGATAATTTAAGTTTCCATACCCATAGCAAACAGCTTTTGGGTGGCTTCACGAAGCACTGGTTTCTTTAGAGAGTCTTCTCACACTGGTGCTCTAAAAGCTGTTATTTCTGATAACGTTGAAGTATTCGCATCTTGTGCTGTTGATATCACCGCACATTACAGGGTGATGATCCAGAGGATACACCCCGGAACTTCACATGCCAAGATGGAGAAAATCAATCTCTGTTAATAAAAAAAGGCAGGCTCAGTGGTGCAGAAAATCACTACTCTGGAGCCTTAAAGAGGCTCCTTCAAAAATTCATGATTATAGAATGGAATCCTGGGCTACATTAGAGTCCTGAAAGAGATCAGGATATGAAGGCAAAAAAATCCAATTTTCATTAAGTGGAGAAAATAAAGAGTAAATCCCATATGCAGACATAGTCATTGATCACATGGAACATAATTATATGCTCAATATATAAGAACACTTTCTAAGTTTTCCCAAGTACCCAATACTTTTCCCAAATACTTTTCAAAGTTTGGTTTGGTTTTTTTCTTGTTGTTTATTCATTGTTCTAGCACTAAATCCATCTGAGCAAAATTTGTGATTATTCTGGTCTACTGCTGTAGGGTAGCTGCAGGACATTCAAAATATAGTTATATAGAGACATTTAACGAACTCAGTTTTGACCTGAAGACTTAAACTTACTACTCCATAAAGTATTTGGTGATGTCCCCTGCTGATGGTATCCATAATGCAAATACATATGCAATAAATGGAAGAGAGGAAACATCTTTGCCCTCTTACGTGCGCTGTGCCTACAGCCACCCTGATGAGAGGCTTCTACAATAGGACAGAAATTTGAAGGCAATAAACACTTTTTTTAAAGCAGATTTCCCATTTTCTGTCTACGGGAAGCCGGAATTCCTCTGTCATGATCATTTGGGTGCCAGAAGAATTAATATTCAGTCCTGTAGTGTAGGTGGGTGTGATGGCTGATAATTTGGATGGTCCTTGGCTTTTGCACAATTGGAGCAGGAAGAATTCCAGCTTTGCTTTTACACTATTTTAGCTTTCAGCCTTGGCATACCCGTCATGCAGCATTTGTATGGGAGAGACTGGATTATTTTAGATGTAATCTAGTCAGCTGCCTGGAAATGCAGCCACTCTAAGTGTTTGCTACCAAATTATCATACACCAAATTATTCTTTTTCAATTATTTTTCACATATTTAATGCAGCTGCAGATCTATTCATGAAGAAACATTTCGGTAGTTCAGCTGATCAGCTCAAAACCAAGAAGAAGCTCCTGACAGTTCATCTTCTTGCTTACTTAAGCATGGCTGAGTCATGACTACAGTGAATCCAGCACTTTCTTTAACTTTTATTTATTCATTCATTCATTCCCTCATTCATTGTTAGGGTGCATGTGTGAGGGGCTTGGGTGAGTGTGATTTACTGTCGTGTAGGTGCCATCAGCCCTGACTTCTGAGGTCAGCTGAGATTGAAATACTATTTCACATAAATACCCATTTTTCATCTTTTGCATAACAAGATATTCATAACATCGGACTTCTCAGAACTCATTTGAATTATTTTCATTGCAAAGATGGACAAAGAGGACAGCTGAGAGACAGGAAAAAAATGGTCTTAGGATTCAATAATTATATTTATAAATTTTCAATAGGATTTACTATATTAGCTGGAAAAGATGGGCTTTCATTGTGGCGCTCAGCCCTCTCCCAGCTTTAACTCACACTTCCTCAGTACATTAGCAAAGAATTTGCCAGCAAAGATAACGCAATGGCCATTTTTGCACTTGCTGTTCTGCCCTGTGTTTTGAACTGATGTGCTGGTGGAAGCCCTGTCCATACCCAGTAGGGTTGGCACATGGACTTGTCAAGCTGAGAAAAGTACCTTTTAATTGTAACACCCCCAAATCGAGAGCACGGTTGCTAGCATTCCTCATTCAGAGCTTCCCTCTGCAGTTCTCCTCCCTGATTCTATTTTTAATGAGCGTGAAGGACACACGTTGGGTTGAACTCAAGGCAAGTGATGGGTGGGAACAAACACTTCCAAAAGGTAAGCGGCTGCTTAGCATTCAGGAGCAAGCAGAGCACTGCAGCTTCTGCAAACTGCTCACGTGGGACCAACTTTTATTTGGCAAGGAGGATGCCTTTCCCACCATGCAGCACCTTTCTGAAGCTGCAGCCGTAGCCGAGGAATTAAGCAGATGTCAAGAGAAAGCGGCACAATTCTGTGCCAAGGCAGTCAGGTGAATGAGGTGGGTCTGCTTTTGGTGCCGGAAAAGTTGGGAGGGAATTTGACGTGGTAACTGAGTGCATTATAGAAAGGTGTCTTTGCTTCTGGGCCCCACTGTTTGTTGTGAGAATCACAGAATAGTAGGGGTTGGAAGGGACCTTTGGAGATCATCTAGTCCACCCCCCCGCCAAAGCAGGGTCACCCAGAGACAGGAATGCATCCAGGTGGGTTTGGGATATCCCCAGAGATGGAGACTCCACACCGTGCACACCCTCTCTGGGCAGCCTGTTCCAGGGCTCTGGCACCCTCAAAGTGAAGAAGTTTTTACTCATGTTGAGAAGGAATTTCCTGTGTTCCAGTTTGTGCCCATTGCCCCTTGTCCTGTCACTGGGCACCACTGAGAAGATCCTGACCCCATCCTCTTGCTACCCGCCCTTTAGATATTGCTAAGCATTGATGAGGTCCCCTCTCAGTCTTCTCTTCTCCAGGCTGAACAGTCCCAGGGCTCCCAGCCTTTCCTCAGCAGAGAGATGCTCCAGTCCGTGATCATCTTTGTAGCCTCAGCTGGACTCTCTCTAGTCATTCCTGGTCTTTTTGGACTAGGGGCCCAGTTCTCCAGATGGGGCCTCCCCAGGGCAGACCAGTGGGGGAGGATGACCACCCTCAACCTGCTGGCCACGCTCTTTTGAATGCACCCCAGGAGACCACTGGCCTTTTTGGCTACCAGGGCACATTGCTGGCTCACGGGCAACTTGTTGTCCACCAGGACTCCCAGGTCCCTCTCTGCAGAGCTGCTCTCCTGCAGGTCAACCCCTAGAAATCACCGTCATAGCAGTTTTTGCTGAATCGTGAGATGCTCCAGGGAGGAGACTGTTGTCTGTGATGCTCATGGGGGATTGCTGGTGTGCACCGTCACCACAGCTTGGTATCACAAGCCTCCCAGCCAAGGGAATAATCAGGGGTGAAGGAGTTTTTAGAGTCTTTCTGTTTCCCCACCATTTATGTCCCTTTGCTTCAAGGGACTCTGCCGGCTGTTGGCTCCTGCTGCTCGTGCCGAGGTTAACTTGCTGCCTAAGGGAGCCAGAGTAAATGTTGTGTTTGCAATCTGACCCTCTGCCGCTGTGTACAAGCAGCCTTTTTGTACCCGAAACAGCTCCAAATTACTGTACATAAACCATAATCTTCCGGTGGGAGCACTGTAGTTTTCCATTTTGCTGCTAATTGGATGATACACATGCAACAGTCTTTGTTAACATGGCTAGCGCTGGGCAGGGTACAGTGATGGAAGGCTTTTATTTAGAAATCTTACAAAAATGCAGTGACTGTCCCCGCTTGACAGCAATTGAAACCAATCGTCAATTAACTAAATAACAGCCAATTAGCTTGAAGGAAAAAAAAAAAAAGAAGAAAATTGCTTACTTCACACTCTTTGTTGAAGCAAACGCCTGTCAGAGGATGGGAGGCTTTTTCTTTCTCCTATGAGGAGACGAAATGGCAAAAGAAGTGCAGAAAATGCACAGTGGTGGCTTTTTTTTTTAAATACCCTCTTTTTCTCACACAAGAATATTTGAGAAACTAAATAAGAACATCTTAAGCTCCTGAGACATTTAATTTCCTTTCATTTTTTTTTTTAAACTCAAAATTACGATCATTATGCAAGCACAATTTTTCCTCCTTCCTTTCACGCCGCGGTAGGGCAGCTCCACTGAAGGCGTCTGCCTTCACAAGGAAAGACCAGCAAACAGCTGCCTGCTGTGCGGTGCCACCACAGGCAGGATTGTGATATTAACATCTGTGTCACCAGACCAAGCCCTTCCTCTTTCATATTTTATGGACTTTTAGGGGTCCATAGGCGAGATGTGGTCAGAACTTGGGACTCTTTGCCAGGAAGTGCAGTGACAGGACAAGGGGCAACGGTTTTAAATTGGAAGAGAAGAGATTTAGATGAGATACCAGAAAGAAATTCTTTGCTGTGAGGGTGGTGAGACACTGGAACAGGTTGCCCAGAAAAGCTGTGGATGCCCCATCCCTGGAAGTGTTCGAGGCCAGGCTGGATGGGGCTTTGAGCAACCTGGTCTGGTGGGAGGTGTCCCTGTCCATGTCACAGGGGTTTGGAACTCAATGATCTTTAAAGTCCCTTCCAATTCTAACCATTCTATGATTCTATCATCGAGTCCAACCACTGCCAGTTTACCACTAAACCATCACCCTCAGCCATGCTCAGACCTTCCTGGTTTCTTTGCACCCTTATCAAAGCTAACTGAGAGCACCCCTCCAAATTTCAGGCTTTTGTTGTGGCTCTGGGATATAATTTGCAGATGTGGGGTTTTTGTTTGTTTGTTTGTTTGTTTGTTTGCTACAAAGCTAATTCTGCTGGTACCGTTGCTGCTGACCCGACCCCCTCCGTACTGCCAGGAATCCCTTGGTGGCTTCAGCTCAGCCCAGTGCTCTCTGATCTTTCTCAGAGGGCTTGTAGTTCTCTTATGAAATGAAGCAGTTACTAATAAACATCAGACTTAATTTGAACTTCAAATACTAGGAAAAGAAACCGTTCCCAGACTGTAAAAGCAAGAGGGGATTAAGCAGGGCAGTATACTAATGGAGCAGAGGCAGCCTTCAATAATTAGAGAGACGTGAGGCCTCGGGTGTCACAGCACAACAGAACAGCGTCTCCAGAGGTTGTTCCCCCATACAAAATAGGATGCAGTGTTAATAATAAATGTGGGGCTTAATTAGGATCACAAATACTGGGAGAAGAAATCAACTCCCAGGCTGTATAATTATAAAAATATTAGAAGCTCAAATACTTAAAAAAGTAACAGAAATGGAGGGTTTTTTTCCCCAACTCACATAGACACAACATACTCTGTCACTGAGTGCGGGAGTCCTAATGATTTTTGGCTTATTTGACACTGTCTTGGCTAGGGTTAAATGAAGTGCTTTCAATTACGATCATGCTCCTCTTCAGCTCAAACGACAGAACAAGGCTCCTGCCACAGATGCTGTAACCCACTCATCAGCGTGTGCATGTCACTGGTGAGCAATAACCTCTCCAGCAAGGTCAGCCTTCACGAAAAGTGGGAAATAAGGCATCTAAAAAGTCAATCTCGCTAAGTCTCAGGTTTTTATCATGAAATATCTTCTCATATTTTCACCAATTTCCAACAGTCTGGGAGAAAATAAAAACAAATTTGAAGATATTTTTGTTGGCCTGGAAAACTTCAAAGAAAAGAGTACACAGGAAATTTGGAAGAGAAGAATTTTATAAGGCAAATTTCAAGGCTAATGCTTGCAATGAGCAAATGCACATTTTAAATAATGCAGGCATTGATCTACATGTCACTAACAATTATGCTTGTTTCTGAGAAAGGACTTGTATTTCTACCTCACAAGTGTATTCAAAGCAGTTTTAAAGCAATTCTTCTGTTTTTCTTCATCTGCATCTGAACAGCCATGGGATGATAAGGAAAGCTTGGGAAATCTTTTTTAAGCAGAGATAGCAAAAGCTTCATGTGCCATAGGCATACAAAGTAGCCACGCTGGGTCAGACCAAAGGTTCATCTAGCTTGTATCTTTTTTTCTGATAAAAGATCTATTAAGATCACCTCACTGTGGATACAGAAGGAAAAGATACAAAAACATAGTAGGTAGAGGATGATCCTGCCTCGGTAAAGTCTGCCAATCCTGATAATCATTAAACCAAGGACATTTTGAGCTGGCAGTTGTATATGGCTCATCATTAAAAAAAAAAAAAAAAAAAAACAACAACAACAACAAAATAAGAAACAAACCAAAACAAAAGCATGCTTGGACCTCTCCTAGGAGAAATTGTCTAATAATTTTTTAGCTATTTTATTTTGGCTTTCACAATATCCCATGGCAGCAAGTTTGACTTGCTTGATTTTAACGGTGCCTTATGAAGAAAAAACAATCACATTTTGTTTAAACCTGTTGTCTCACCACTTCTTTGGATGGCCCTCTTGTACTCAAGGAAATAAAAAATAATCATTCCCTAGTTGCCTTCACAATTCTATCCTATTTAGAGACTTTACAATTGCATCATCCACTGTTTATTAATTTTTTTACATGGTAATGTATTTATTCTGTCCTAACACGGGATAATCAGATCTGCACGCTGTGATGCCAACATACCAAAATCTCTTTGAAGTGATCTGATAAACAGCGACTTCTGCTTAGGTGCTGACAATAGAGAAGGTTGGAAACTGAGTACTGGGCAAGAGCTGGGGCTTTAAAAAGTGTTTAGTGTGACCTATCCCATCTGAGATCAGTAATGATTCCTTCCTCCCTTTTGTGTCAGCAAAGAGGAGGAATTGAGCCATAGCATCTGAAAATCCAACTCCTCCCCAAAGGTTTTTATGGGAAGCCAATGAGATAAATGAATCATTGTAAAGACAGCCATAATTTTAATTTCCTACATGAGGCAGTTATTGAGTCTGAATGCACAGTTCATTGCTCATTCTAGTGCTAACCTTACAGTATATTGAGAAAATTTTCACAAAAAGGGTAAATTTATTGCCCAAAGAGTTAAAAAAGTTCTCGAACTGGAACTGGTTACCAAACAAGATGAATACATTGAGAACATGGGAGAATTCTGCAAGAAATCTCTGCAGGATACCTACTGCAATGCTGTGACGCTGATATTTTTCAGAGTTGCTCAGATGGCTGCCACCAAAAAGGGTCATAAATACTTGTTGTTTCTAACTTAGGACTTTAGCAACCCAAGGCACATCGGTGTGCTTCCTGAGTGCAATTTTAGGGCAATCTTCAACTGCAGATGCTTCAACAGTGACCAAAGTTTTTGGCCAGGATGACAGAGATTATTTTGTCTCCCTCGTTATTCCACTGGGATGAATTAGTGGTGAATTCATACTCTAGGCTGTCCAAAAGCATGGCAAAGCATTGGCTATGTGTTGCAAGTCAGCAGCCCACTGTGTCAAATGTGAATGAAGGAAATGTTCTGCAGCCCATCCCTGGTTTTGTATTTGTAATTGCAAAGGCACCTGAGTTGATGTGACCAAATCACAAGCCAGTGTTGTCCTAAAGCACTAGTAGTGTAGTATCTTCCCAGAGAAAAGCAAGTAAAAATGAGGGCAGTCTGTCACATTTAGAAGCAGCAAATATCCATTTTTTTTTCTTCTTCTTTCCTGTGGTGAACTTTTTCTCTCAAATTACCCTTAATTGAAGCAAAATTAATGGAAGTGAAATCCTTAAGTGAATCTATTTGCAGTAAAGGTTGTAAGAGAGAAAATATAGCAAAATATATGGGAAATGCCATATAGAGGCATAAGCTAAAACCAAACATCGGCCAGAATCTGTTTTAAATCAGCAATAGAATTGGTCCTTATATTTCAGATTTTTGAGGTAAAAGTTCCAAAAGTGCCACGCTTCAAATTTGTTGGTGCACCTTGCAGACAGGAGCACGCTGGAAATGAACTGGGCATTTTTAAAGGTTTATTATGGAACAACTATGTTTCAAAAATATGGAACTAAATTATTTTGATTCTTAAATCCCTCCATACACTGTCCTCTCTGTGGAAGTGGGAGGGGGAAAGTCATGCTTTATCTTAGCTCCTTTTGTTGATTCATGCAAAATATGGCTTTAATGAGAGCAAGACATTTTAAAACAGTACATTAGCTGAGGTAACCCCCATAGGGTTTGTTTGACTATTTAATACATGTGAAAACTACAGTCTGTTTTGGTTCCCTGGAACTTTATCTCAGATTAGTGCTAATTTGTCTGCTGATATAAACTACTAAAAAATTTCCCCTTAGTGAAAATACACTGAAACTCTGCTCTGAAAGGCAAAGATCCAAAAATGATTTGGTGCTTGATGACCCTGATAAGCACCTAAATACTTTAAAAACTAGCCTTGAAAGTGCTGAAACCTAGACAATGTCAAGAGAGGTTTCTTCCTGCCTGGCTTGCCTCCAGGTGCAGTATCTTGTGTGTGTCCTCCGCTGGGCCTCCCACTTATCAAAAGCTCTTACCAACGTCTTTGTGGTTTAGAGGATGCACATGGGATGATCATGTCTCTCTTCTGTTTGCAATGACTTGGAAAGCTTCTGGTTTTGCAGAGAGTGACCCAAAAAATGTCTGAAGTTCCCCAGGGGGAGATGTGCCTACATCCTTAGACAAAAACTCTTTGGAGAAGGCAGTTCTTCTGCATACTGCTATTGTCACCTTTTCAGGATTGCTTTAACTCCATCAGCTGATTTTGCACAAGGCAGATGAGTGCTGTCACCTCCAGGTAAAGTGGGTCTGAAGGTGGCAGGTCTCACACACCAGCCATGTTGGCTGACTATAGCTTGTGGAGGCTTATGGCTATGAATCCACCCAGTAATGGATACTTTCCTACACAGAACAGAACTAAAAATGCCTTTAAAATACTAACATTAGCCTCAAGGTGTTTAGTCTCCTTGTAGTCAAAAGGCTGGGCTTCTAGAAAGATGATTCAAAACACCTAAATTTAAATTTTTTGAGAGATTTGTCCCCTGCACAGCACTTCACAGCCATAAAGGCAGGCCAAAGCGATGATTGTCCTTATGTTCAAGCTAATCTTTTTCTTTGGGTGCAGGTTAGGTTTGTTTATCAGAAATTTCAAGCCCCTTTCTACTAAGCTATGCTTCCCTGTCAGGAGAGGATCACAGTTTAACAATCCAGAGTGGAGGGAAATTCAATTTCTCTTTATTTCTATTAGTAGTCCTGTATTTCAAACATAACAAAATGCAAAGAAATGTAAGCAGTTAATACCTATTCACTTGAAAATAATATAAATGTAGAAGCCATTGAACTATTAAAAGAGCAGTACCTAACCTATGTGAAATGTATGAGGGGCAGTGCACTGTATTTACTTTTTATTGCCCAGATACCACACAGAGACAAAGATTAGCAGTTGGAGCTAAACATTTATAGATGTAAATGCCGTAACAAATGAAATCACGAGTGATTCCTTTTCACCTTTTCAAACACTATCCATAAATATGGTGGCATCGATGGTCTAAATGGAAGATGGTTTTCTCTGTCATGTTATGTGTACCCACTCGAGGGACTAAAACTATGAAATTTAGTTTCTTTATCCAGAAAAATTGGCTAAGTAAATGAAGAAGTGAAGATAAGATCAATTCAACCAGGTGCTTTACAGCATGAAAAGCTGTGTGCAGAGCACCTTGGCAGAAGCACTGGGATAGAAACAGAGAGAAACAGCTGAATAAGATTGCCTACTAGAGACACATAATTACAACAATGCAGAGACTTTTGGAAAACAAGGAGGCCAAAAGCTGAGCTCTACAGTCGTATCATAAAACAGTTAAAAATAACAGCATGATCACCTCTAAATATAGAAAGCAAAATTCTGTTTCTTTGGGACATAGCCATGCATTTGGCTTTTGGCTTTTGTGTAGCAAAAATGATTCTGAAAAAGCCATGAACTTGGGAGACCGTACTGTGGATTAGCTGTAACTCTATCTTATTACACAGAAAGCCAAAGGTGATGTTTTTAAAACCATGCTTTGTTGAAATCAACAGGAACTTTTACCACTGATTTCTGTAGGAACCGAGAATGTTTAGGCCAACACTGAGCACTTTCAAAATCCCCCACTTGCTGTTTATGTGTTGAACAAAATGAAGAATATTTCAGATAGCTTTTTGTTGTATCCTCCCCTAGACACACACACACTCAGCTGGGGGAGAGCAAGAAGAATAAAAACCTGACATTATTTTAGTGTAGCCTCCAAACCATGGAGTTTCCCAGTATTTTACAGCCATAAAAGCCTAGATCAAGGACGTATGATTTCCTTTATGCACTGCAGAGTTGTGAACTGAGCATTTAGGAAGCAGGGTTATTAATCAATGAATAAAATAAAATTAAAACCTCCAGATTTTTCCTTAGCTATCAATAAATGAAATTCAATTGACATGTTAATGAATAGAAAAACTACACAGAGAGTAGTCATCAGACAGCCCATATTAAAAAAAAATA
>JAOXJK010000062.1:20057697-20072739 GCA_025774025.1 Xenus cinereus
GAGCAACCTGGTCTGGTGGGAGGTGTCCCTGCCCAGGGCAGGGGGGGTTGGAACTGGATGATCTTTAAGGTCCCTTCCAACTCTAACCATTCTATGATTCTATGATTCTAATGTTAAAAAATGCTGAAGCACCCAGAGGCCTTAGGATGCAGCTGAATGGTGGTGTCAGGGCTGGGGTTTTGGACCTGGATCCCTCCAAGACCACTGTTTTACATCCACATCCTTTTTTGAATCTGGGAAATAGGACCAAAAGGTATTGATTGAATCAAGACCATTGCACAGGGGAAGGAAGGAAGGAAGGAAGGAAGGAAGGAAGGAAGGAAGGAAGGAAGGAAGGAAGGCAGGCAAGCCTCTCTCCTGGATTATTGCTCGTTATTTTAACTGTTAGCCCAACACCATCTCCCCAAAAGAAGCAGTGCAACTCAACGTGAAGACTAAAGCTTGATCCTATATGCTTTCAGCTGTGGCACCGTTTAACTCCTGCCAGTCCCAGAGCAGAGGCTAACGTCTGCATGGGACAGCTGGGCTTGCAGTGGAGGATATGCTGGGCAGAGAAAGAGCATAGATCAGACTAAAAAGGCAGCTGCTACGCGCTAATGTATAATTGCTGGGTTAGTAAGAGAGGACCATTTACTCATGGCATCCTGGCTTTGAATTTTTATTGCACTTTCCTCCTAAGCAGTTAAGGCCAGGAGTTAATGCACAAAGGCATTACGTGGCCTCGATTCTGACCTGTGGGGCTGGACCACAGCTTGTCCCTTGGGGCTGGCACCAGGGCTGTGTCTGCCGAGTATCCATTACTTGCATCAATCAATAATTCTTCACTTAGACTTTTTACTCGGTGTCCAAAAAGATTTTATTATGCTACTTTGAGCCGCTCACAGCGTCATTTCACAGGTTTCAAATTGTGTTACTCTTTTGCTAATACTTTTTAGGGCCCGTGTTTCATAATTGGATAGTGGAGGGTGAGAGGTATGTCTTTTAACCGCTGGGAAAGCAATGAATATTGGCTGCTTTTTCATTAACTGATGTGAGATTCAGCAGTGCACATATTGATCTGTTGCTCTCTTACAGGAACATTTTACACCTGAATGCAAGTTCAAAGAATCAGTATTTGAAAACTACTATGTGACGTATTCTTCAATGATCTACAGACAGCAACAGTCCGGCCGGGGTTGGTATTTGGGTCTTAACAAAGAAGGAGAAATAATGAAAGGAAACCACGTGAAGAAAAATAAACCCGCAGCACACTTTCTTCCAAAACCATTAAAAGGTAATTGCCCGGGTTTTCTCCATCTACCTGAACTGACATTGTCTTGTGTCAGAGATGTTTAATATCTGTGCATACATATTTGAAGGGTTCAGCTACTTATAGAACGGGAGTATAATGTTCTGTTACACACTGTTAATGTAGCCAGAGCTGCTTTTCTTAGGTTCCGCTATGTTATCTCTGCATTTCTCTAATCTAACCAAATACACATATTAGTTTCTTTCTGCCCGAAGTCCACAGTGTCTCCATTATAGATAACAAAGGCTTTATCTGCAAAGGCTCAAACATCTGCTCACGGGCCATCAGCGACTTGCTGCACGGCTTGTCAATCTGTGCTTTATGTTACAAGATGTTTGTTTATATCTTTTGGCCTGAGATAAAGCTCTAATGTGCGGTGCCACAATTAATGTGACATTAAAGGTATGTGACGGTAATAATATGTGGTATCGGCGTGTATTATTAAAGGTAATGTGGCATACACGTACTGCTGTGTATTAAAAGCCAGGGCCTAGACTCACCCCAGTTAACTGAAGGATCTGAGACTCTTTGGTCCATGCAGAGGGAAATCTCCATCAATTTATGGAGGTGCTCCTTTTCTCCAGAAGAGCTACCTTCCATATGCTCCTTCCTTAAGAGGAACGAAGCTGCCTACTTCTGGGTTATGCTCTTAGGCAGCCGTTTAAGGCAGTGTCATTTCGAAATCAGAGAGGATATTTCAAAGGTGCATAGCCCTGGGTAGATGCTGGACTAGTTTGGCAGCCTACATTTAGGACCCGGCGTTAGTAACAACTGATGTCGAGGTTGATCCTCGCTTCCAACGTGTGTGAAAACAAAGGAAATAGAAGACTGAAATTCCATTTTCGCACCCACCTGTTTAGGCTACATATAGAAGTAACAGGTCAAACCACATCTGTCAGCAGTGTTACATCACCATTAATAAGGAAATGTTGATTTATGTGAGCTTAGGTCTGTCTTGCAGAGTTGTAAGCGCAGTGGGTAGGGGGGTGATCTAACTGGGAGAGGGAGGGAGCTGTGGTTTTTCCCTTCTCTAAAATGTCATTGAAGAGGACCTCAGAGGTTCTTAGGGAGCGTTTGAAGAGGTCTCCTTGCTGTGTTTCTTTCATTCGCTCCTGACATTGCACGTTGCCGAATGAAAAATCCCAACGTTTCGCCGCCGGACTTTGCGTCCGCAGAGCGAGTGGCCCGTTAACGCGTGCTGACGTCCTGCCTCTCTTTTGCTTTGCAGTGGCCATGTACAAAGAGCCTTCTCTCCACGATCTCACAGAGTTCTCAAGATCTGGAAGTGGGACCCCGACAAAGAGCAGAAGCGTTTCAGGAGTGCTAAATGGGGGTAAATCCATGAGCCAAAACGAGTCAACGTAGCCAGGTTCAGGCAAGCCAAGTGCTCTCTAAACAGAACCTTACCTCTGGATGCAGTTGAATTCTTACTAGCAGTCTTTCATCCAAACGTTCAATTGCCCAGGACAAGCCACCGAACTTGCATAGGTCACTCGTTTATCAGCCATTAGATCTACTGGTTGTCAAAGGATATACCCCAATAATGTAGAATATGCTTGTGCATATCACAAGGCACTTGGATAGCCAGCAAACATACCTGCGGAATAAATCTCGGAGAAGAAATGTCCAGCTCTTTTCTCTCTCTCTCTTTTTCTCTCTCTCTTTCTCTCTCTCTCCTATGCTTTGTGGAATACGAAACAAAAACATTTCACAGCATTCACTGCTGATAAGAATTTGCTTTCCAACTCAGAAAAAGACCACTTTTGCTCTTCAAAGGAAATTTTAATGCTTGTATGTTTTATAGGGGCAAACAAAAAACAAATATGTAAACTCTGTTGTTTCCTTGGCTTACCGTTTTATATCTAAGGCTTGATAAAAAAATGTATCCTTTAATTTGGAATAGTGCAACTTTTTGATTTCTGAACTCCAATGGGTCTTTAAAGCTATGTCTTTAAAAAAAAAATTAAAAAATCAGGGTTGGAACTGAGAGTTGGTGTCTCAGGCTCAAGCAAACAGTGTTCTTGTGGTTTTAAACACAATGAAATATAAATTTTTATAGATTTGTAGTTTCTGGTAAAGTTCTTGTGCTAACCCCAGTCTGTAGGAACTGAGTTGTTTTGTTATCCCAAGTGGAAGTTAACAGAAAGGGATAAAATTATCCTCCAGTGTAGATTTCTCTTAATTCCATTTTGTGTGTCATGTTAAACTATTGTTGTGGCTTCTTTTCTAAAGACAGAAACTGTGGAATTAAGGTGACTTAATTTTTTTATAAGAAACGTCTTATTTGTAAAAGTCCTTCTTTCACTGTAATGGGCACGTGAATATTGTGTAGGAGGAAGCGTTAGGACAGGTTACCCCTAAACAACATATACTTATACATGCTATTGGAAACAATTGTTTAAAAAAAAAAAAATGTAGTTAGGTTTCCATTTAGGTCATCATGTCTGTTGCATGGGAGAAAGTTGGAATATTGGCATAGAGTTGCATGATGTGTAAGATTTTGTGCATTAATCATCGTTGGATTCTGTGCTCCAAAACTGACATAGTTCTGTACAGGCAGCTTTCTGCCTCGTACGAAAAGAGTTGTTTATTATTTGTTGTATACACAACCATGCACTGAATAAACTATTTATATTAAGATGTACTTTTTAAAAAAGCTTGTTTGATTATATGATGTACATCCATGATTAATTTCAAGGGAAAGGGTCGGCAGTTGAATTATAAGACTGTAATTAATGTTCAAAAGTGTTTCCATGTGATGGGTTATTCCCCTGTAATGCCGTACGCTATACAAACGAGAACATGTCGTTTCTTTTTGGATATTGTTAGAACTGGTCTCGCGTGCCCAGCCGAGATACTCAAACCAGAGTGACGATTAAGTGCCACAAAGTCTTGGTGACGGCCCCTCTGCCGTGCGCTCCCGGAGCCCCAGCCAGTCGCGCTCCTCCGCTTTGAGCTTCTCCAGCTTCTCCGTGTCTGCCCTCCCCGTTAGGTGGCCCTTGGTGCGGCCACCTCGCAGCACACATCCCCCCACAGCCCCGGGGGTCCCCAAGGGAAGTCACGCACCGCTCCTGCCAGGGTGGCACCTTGAGGATGATCGGAGGTTGCTGGGCATCACGGCAGGTTCCCTTTAGGGGCCAGCTTTATCTGGTCTAGGAGGAAAAAGGTTCTTATGGCTCCTGCCTTTGTGCCCATGCTCGGAAGGGAAAATGGCCCTCTCCATCAGTGAGAACTTTCCTCATCTATAACATCCAGGCCGCTCTGACAGGTGAGCTTCACTCATCAAGGTGGTTCAAAAAGTCCTAGGAGGAACTAGTTTTCATCATGGGTGGCAGAAGAACCATGTCTGGAAGGGAATCATTGAAATGGAGGCAAAAAGCTGCCTATAAATGTCAGCCTGAAATTAAAATCAGATACTCTGCTGTCTACTTTCTGTGCTTCCCACTTGAACAAGTTGGAATTAGACCTCAGACCAGGCTGAGACAATGTTGTTTTTAAGACTGGAGCTGAGAAAGGATAGAAGAAGACTATGTTTCAGGTCAAACCCCCAGATGTGTTTTATGGCAAATAGTAGGCAAAGAGCTCTGACTTGCTGAGCTCCCATATTGGAACAGGGTATTGCCTGTCCCTCACAGGGCCTGGGGATCCTCAGCTCACCCCTTTCCAAAGGGTGAAGAAGGTGGAAGCGCAACCAATGCCATAAAAATCCTTAAAAACTAAAGACGTGGCTGTGATTGCTCCAGAGGGTTTGATAACTCAGTGGGTCTGGAGCACCTTTTCCCTTCAACTAAGTAGGGTATGCACTTGTGGAACACTTCTCTTAACCCTCCCAACCCCAAGCATCAAATTCTTGGGGTGCATGTTCCAAAAGAGGAGTCCGAGTGCCTTGGGAACATACAACCTGATTAAAAAATAGGCATATTTGTGGCAAAGCTAGTTCAATGCTGAGAGTTTACTGTCCTAAAGATAACTGGAGGCCTGCCGCTTTGCTTTATAGCTGCAGTCTTACTGCTATTCCCCATATCCAGTACCTTCAACCTTGAAGGTCATCTGCAGTGAAAGAAAAATGCTCATCTCACAAATTGTCCCTTCTGAGATCTGTAGTCTGACCCATCTTTCATATTAACATTGGCATCAGCTGTGAGCGTTGACTGCCAAGTCCCTGGTTTCAAAGTTTTCTAATACACCAAGCTAAGAAGGGCCACTCTTGGATTAAAGATGAGAACAGAGATATGGCTATATATAAACCATAAACAGCTGTTTCTGAAAATTATGTGAAGTTTCTGATAAACCTGTCCCAACAATAGCTTTTCCTTCACGGTATCGTGGACTGAAAGGGGAGTACTCGTGATAGAATCCTGATAGTAGACAAAAGCTCGTGTACACTATGGACAAGGTTGGGAATTTATGCCCAGGGTTTTACATGTGGCCTTTGGAGCCATAGACTGAGATTTAACAGGGAGAAATAGAGTTAAATGTACCTTTGCAGACAGTGAAGTGAAGGTGATATTGTGACCCAACCAGTCTTGGGTAGACAAGAATGTGGCTTCACCAGAGGACCAGATTTAGGAGACAAACTTTGGAGCATTTCTTTATCCTTCAGCACCCATAAATGAGAAAGTTAAACAGCTGACTCCTAGGTAATGCCTCCCTTTAAGAAATGTGCTAGATGTTGGAAAAACATCCATGTTGATGGTTGTCTATCAGAAGAGAAGTTATAGCCACTGGACAACCCACTTTGCTCTGCCACATCCACAGTGGCAGAAGGTGGTAAGATGCACACCTGGAATAAGGACAAAGCCCAGGGGCTGGTATGAAACTAAGCCCTACACTGGCCATGAGCCACTGATGATGGCCACATCTGCAGAAGGCTTGGTCCCAGGCCCTTCTGTTATTGCCAACGTGGCGGCTGATGCCTTTCATCTGCGTTTTCTCTTGGCCCTGCCTCTCCACCGATGCTGCCCATGCTCCAAGCAGCGTACCACGGGGCTGGAGTTGGCTCGGGAGGTGCAAAACCAGCACAGGAGCTTTCTGGTTCACCTGGGCTTCCCTTGGCAAAGCCCTGAGCCACCGCGGGGGCTGCGCGGGGGCCTTACGAAAGGCAAGACAAATACTGACAAATACTACCTGCCAACCCAAAAGAAAACAGGTCACCCATGAAAGTGGGAGGACTACCGCCAGGAGCACAACTATTATGAGGCAAAATTGCTGCTTTTTTGTGATCCACCTGTCAGAGCTGCTTTCTCGGAGGTCGTTGCAGGGGGCTCAGGCGTTGCCTGCTTTGGCCTGGTTTTGGGGTGAGCTCTTCCCACCCAGAAGAGCTCTTCTCTGTACCACAGAGAATCTTTTTTTCTTTTTTTTTTTTCTTTGCATTTACCTCATGCTACCTCATAGCATGGTTGTATCTCCGTAGCCACTTGCTCAGCCATGTTCATCGCTGGCACGATGGAAGACAATTCCCTACTTGGGGAAAATATCTCCCAAGTTAGCCCAGGGAAGAATGGTGCCCCTTCTGCAGCACCGTCTGGTGTCCCCACCGCTGGTTTCCAGCCCACGGGCCGGGTTTCCCAGTGGGATAAAGACGGTGTAACGAGCTCAGGGATGCTGTGGTACGCCAGGCCTCTCCCCAGCTGAGCACCAGCGCGAGAGCCAGGTCTGGCAGAGCTCTGCTGTGTCTTGAGTATCTCAGCGTGGAGACCGGAGCCAGCTCTAACGGGTTTAAATGTCTCCCTGACATATCCGTGACCAGGACACTTTTGCAGGACAGAATCTGTACGTAACAACCTCCTATCTTCTAATAAATAATTCTCTCTAAAACAGGCTCCCTCTTGTCTGGGCTCTGATTTTTATCACTGCAGCTACTTAAGGGTTCTCCACTCCAGCACTGGTGCACTCTGCCACAACTTAGCTTCCACGGGATCACAGGACAGTAGGGGTTGGAAGGGACCTTCAGAGATCATCTAGTCCAACCCCCCTGCCACAGCAGGGTCACCCAGAGCAGGTTGGACAGGAATGTAATCAGGCAGGTTTGGAATATCTCCAGAGATGGAGACTCCAAAAGCTCTCCGAGCAGCCTGTTCCAGGGCTCTGGCACCCTCAAAGTTGGGATATCCTTGGAATATAGACCCTTCTGTGTTATCACTGTCCTGTTCCTAAGTCTTCCTGAATCAGAGAGGGGGAACTTGAGTGGTCAAGACAGGACCATCACAGGTGGATCCTTCAGTCGCTGTAGCCTCACCATGGCCCATGGAGGACACAGAAAGTGTGATGCCTTTTCCCAGCTCAGGGAATGGCTACTCTAAATATCGGTGCTCAGTTTCCTACACCATGGTTTTGTGTGACTTTGGGTCTGCAAAAAATGACAATAAAGAATAGTAGAAAGCCCATTTAAAATAAATGGATTTTTTGGGAAAAGGCTCTACCACGCAATGTACCCTGAATCACACCAGCTTTGGGATTTTTTTCAGCTCTTTTTTTTGGGGGGGAGAAGTTCTTGACAACTTTAAATTCACAACCCAGGGGTAAACTTTTAAGAAATTCTCTTCCCTGGCATGAGTGAGCTCTGGGGCCCTGCCCTTTCCTGGCAGGTTGGCACCAAGGTCCATGTCTTTTTGAGAGTGGGGCCCTGAAAGAAGCTGGGTTTGCTGGTGCCTGACGGCTTGTATTGTTTATCGGCTCTGGTCCCAGAGCTTACCCTGCTTTGGGTACATGCCACGTCAGTTTGGGGGACGCTCAATCACCCTGCCCTTCTGCCGCTCCTCTCGGAGGAAGTTAAAATATTAAAGAAAAACCCAAATTTAAAACACGTTTTACATGAATCAGAGAAATTGAAGTAATAAATTATTCCATCTCATCAGGAACTGGAGGACGGTTTATAGGATTCCCTTCAAAGATCATTATTAACGTTTTGGAAGCTAAGATTCTTAAATACCATGTATGGAAAATTACTTTCAAGCACCCACAGGCCTGATTTTTTTTCCCCCCCCACATATATTTCTGAAATCTGACTGATTTCTTCCTGAAAGGCAGTTGTATAGAGGTGGGGGTCGGTCTCTTCTCCCAAGTCACAGGCGACAGGACTAGAGGAAATGACCTCAAGTTACGCCAGGGGAGGTTCAGGCTGGATATTAGGAAAAATATTTTCACCGAAAGGGTTATCAGACATTGGAATGGGCTGCCCAGGGAGGTGGTTGAGGCACCATCCCTGGAGGTGTTCAAAAGACGTGTTGATGTGGTGCTGGGAGATATGGTTTAGTGATGGTGTTGCATTTTGTCAGAATTAGGTTGACGGTTGGACAAGATGATCTTTAAGGTCCCTTCCAACCTAGAAAATTCTGTGTGTGATTTGGCATTTCTCACCTAAACTCAACAGCAGGAGGAACACTTGCATCTCCCATGGGTTTCTCAGCATTACCCATTATCTGTCACACTCCTTGTCCAAGCTTCTCCCCTCGCCGAGGACAGGGTCACGGGTCCACCCTCCACCCAGGGCCACCACATTTGTATATGGTGGAGGAGTTGTCCCCGTCACGGCATTTATAGTGCACAGAGCTGGTTGATTTGATGAGCTGTTGATCAGGGCTGATCTGAGCTGTCGATGGCATATTTTGGGGGACACACAGCAGACTGGCAGCTCTGTCTTTGTCCCGCGCAGAGACGTCTCAGCTCAGAGCATGTTCCCAGGGGAGCCTGGGGTGAATTTGGGGGCTTTGCAATGAAAAGAACTGCTTAGACACCGATGAGGAAGCGCTGCTTGCTGTGGCTGAATGGCCGTAGCAGCAGCGGCGCTGAGAGGACCATGGCTGGTGCCTGTTAAAATTAAGTCATTAGGGAATACACTGCAAAGCTCTGAAAAATGATTTTTCATGATTTGTCACCCACACCTTAAAGAAGGCTAAGGCGCAAACAAAAGCCTTATCCAACTGGGGTGAGCAGATCATTTTTTTGCCCTTCCTTTGCGCGTTAATTCAGTTATTGGAGCCGGTTATACAAAGCAGGGCCCTGCACTTGGAGCGGGGGCACAGAGTCCATTGTCCAAACCTTTGCAGCAGGGAAGTTTCCTACAGACAAGAACTCAGAGCTCTTTTAACGTTTTCAAACAATACTACATATATTTTGAAGGAAACCACAGTGAGGTCTGAGCCAAAGTCGGTGAAAACTGTCTTCTCTTTTTCCTACCATGAGGTCAGGATCAGCCCTACAGCCAGAACCTGAGGGAGACAAGGCTGTGGAAGGAGAGGTTTACAGACACCCTCTCAAGGGAAATGGGAGAAAGAAGAGGTAGAAAAGAGTTTACATGTGTTGTACTCGGAAACCCTCCGAAGGAGACTTGGGGCATCCCTGGTGCTGCACGCACACGTGCTCCAGGGAAGGGGTCATGGGAATGAAGTGTCAGAAGGAAAATGACTCCTGTTCAGGGGCATTTTTGGCGACAGTGGCTTCGCTGCAGGTTCCTCCAGGACATTGTTACAGCTCTACCAAAGACGCTTTAGAGCAACGAAGAAGTGCCACTTATGACAAAAAGGACAAGGCCAATAAAGGGAGGTGTAGGAGGGGATGAGGGGTAGGGACACGTTCGCCATGAGAGGCAACAAAACCACTGCCACCCATCGCGTTTAGCAGGACTCGGCTCACACCCTGACCCATAACCAGCACAGCAGAATAAAGTGGCAGAGTTCTGACTCCTCTGCTGTGGGTGTCTCAAGGCCCGGTCCTAATCTCGATTCCAGAATACACCACGGACTCCAGTAAGTCTGGAGCGTCCCTTGCTGATTTGAAGTACCTTTATCTAGACCATTGCTGAAGGACCTAAGACATCACCTCATGCATAAATATGTTACAGTGGTTAATCTGTGAAATATTTTTAGGTAACAAAATTAACGGGTTCAAAACTTAATTAATCCTATTTCCTTCCCAAATGGTTGCCTTCAAATGGTACTTGAAATAGTTTTACTTTCCCCCATTGTCTGTCTAATGCACTGATGAACTTTTCCTTCTGAGCTTCTCCTTATTTTAATTGTCTGCTCATCCAACCATCCCTTCTGATAATTAAGCGAGTTAATAATATAGAGTGATCTTTAAAAATTAAACTTCTTTCCTTGTTAAGCAAAAGCAGAACTTTTGTTATTGTTTAAAGGGGTGGATTTTTTTTAACTTTCCTCATTTAAAAGAACAATTAATGCCTTTGGAAGTAGTGGCAACATTTGGGAACCCACCTGCTACAGAGATATTGGTGTAAATAATCTTTGCATTAAATAATACAAAGGTTTTGCATTAGATGATACAGTGAGGTTTTCTAGGGAGTTTGAATCAGCAGATCTTATGGTAATCAGGGTAGACTGAGAAAAACAAAGGGAAAGCAAAGGAAATCATAAACCAGTCAGGAATAAAGATGCTGCTCTTACCAGCCAGTCTTCTTCTGCTTGGATGATCCCTAAGACTCCACCTATGAACACATCACCACTCACCTTCTTGGTCACTGATGTATGGTCCTACTGTATCCTTTTCTGCAAATTTAATCAGCATTCAAGAAAAGTTTAGGCCTTTCTGCCTTGCCTCACCTGCCAAAAGCAGTTGCCCTGGATGCACAAAGTGGACTGCAGGCACGTGTCCACCTCCCGTGGTAGGTCCATGGCATCTCTGCTGTCATGCAAAGCCAGCATCTCATCAGTGTTTTCCCACTGGAGGTCACTTGCTGAGGGTCCCTTTCCTCTTGAGTGTAGCCCCTTAGAAGATGCACCATGCAGAGCAGAGGACAGTACCCACCCAGCTGCACATCTGGTTCCAGGACAGCTTCTGCTGCTCACCCACAGCAGAGCCAGCTCTAAAATCTTCAGAAACAAAGGCAGAATTCTTCCATTGCGCTCCACATCAGACCGACAGCAGCCCATTCTGAGTATAAATTCTGCTAAGGAGGAAAATGTCATCACACAAGCACACTGAAATGCATTACGTATACATGCAAACACAAACGAAAGATACACACATATAATTACATATATATATACACATTTTATATGTATATTATAGATAGAGATAGATAGATAGATAGATAGATCTATGTATATGTATCAGCTCATGTTTGTCATAGGAGAGGTCCCTGGCAAACAGCCCGAACTGGTGAGAATGGGGTGGGCACCAGCAAGCTCAGGAAACGCCTTATGGTGGAAACAGGCTCGGAGCAGACAGAAATCCACCTTTCCAAGGCAGTGAACTGGAAGATGCTTAGGAGATGAAAACCCTGCGGAGCCTTCTTCAGGCAAGCCCTTTCACAACCCTCACAGCCCCCTCGGCGCCGGCTGAGCCGCCTCGTAGAGTGAGCGAGGAGGGACCGACGCTTTGCTAGAAGCCTTTTACTCCTCGATCAAAGTTTGCAGCAGGAAAGGCTTTGATCAGTCGGGGTGAAGTGCAACGATGAAGAATTGCTCAGCAACGGCATGAAAGAGGCAAAGCAGACTCCAGTCCCTCGACCAACACAGCAACAGGGAGGGGAAGTGGCTGCTAAAACTTCACAGAAAGCTGCACAAAAGATCTCAAGTCTTTGAAAACTGCCACGGAAACGCAGAAGGGTTAAAGCAGCTGACAAAGATTACAGAGTTGGACAGAGCTTGCCAGGCAAGATGACACAAGAAGGGGGTGTGTGTGTGTGTGGAGTTAATCGCCAGCAGGGTTAAAGGAAATTAAAAGTATATGTGCAAAAAAAGTGCTGGGAAGAGAGAGTGGGCCTAGGAATAACCACTGAGTGGGATGGTATTAATGATGACTCAAAAGTGGCAAAGAAGTTATTGAAAGTTGGGCTGCCTACAGATCTAAGCAGTTATCTTAGTACCAAAAGTCTTCATTAAAGGCCAATAAAACTTCCAGCCATCTGGTTCTGAGCCACCGAAGCCGATCTCTGCTCTGATTGCCCAGAGCGCAGGGTAAGTCACCTCCTCACCCTCCTGGAAAATGACTCCGAGAGGAAAAAGCGCTGTAGTTACAGAAAGGTCAATCAAAATGAATGAGCTCGTCAAGCCCAAGCGCATTGCATCCTGCAACAAACAGGCCCAGGGCGAGTGGCCGAGCAGCAGTGGCCTTAACTGGTTTTATTTATCATCCAAACCTTGGGCTAAAACCATGTTACTGCTCTATAACCAGAAGGAAATCATTGATTTGTGAGACAAATCTGTAATTAGATGGTTTGTGTTAGTTCACATATGTACTGGGTAACAGTGCTCTGGCAAATACCTCATCTGTGTCCAAGTGAACTTCAGGCTACCACTGTGAATTTATCAGTCAAATCACCTAAAAGTTTAGCAGCAAAAATGTACATTCCCCTGGCCTGTAAATACTCTTAGAACAAAACTATCCTAATCCAGATAGCTCAAGTATCTATCACCTGCCCTCCTTAAAAGTGATGCTGTGCTACAAAAGTGATATGTGCTTAGAAGTGCATGAAAAAGAGAGCACAGGAAAACAGAAAAAGAAAGACATTGTAGGTATGATAAAACAATTGCAAAGAAATTACTGTAAAAGCCCTTTCTCCTGTTAAAAAGAAAATTGAACCATGGTGTGGAATACCTGAACTGCAGATAACAGAGAGATGTCTGGACAATGTGGCCTTTGCCCTTCATGTGCTAAGAGAGGATGAGGAAGATAAAGAGGCAAGGAATTTTGTCCTGTTTTGGAAAAACCTATCATGGAATCATAGAATCATCCACATTGGAAGGGACCTTTAAGACCATCGAGTCCAACCGTCAACCTGACACTGCCAAAACCACCACTAAACCATGTTCATCAGTACCATGTCTACCTGTCTTTTAAATACCTGTAAGGATGGCCACTCCACCACTTCCCTGGGCAGCCTGTTCCAACGCTTGATAACCCTGCCGGTGACCAGATAGAGAACAAACATTTTCTCCCTGCTATATAATAATGTATGATGGGGATGAATGAGCTTGCACAGCTTGAGAGCACCGAGGCCGGGTAATGGATCTGATGGCCTGGCTCAGCCTCCTGAGAAAGGGGTTTATTGGGCTGAGCACACCTGGGATTACCCCACTCTGTGTTGGTCCTTGCACGTGTTAGTGTCCACTGGCTTTTGGGGTAACCTTTAATAGCACCAGCAGCCAAAGAGGACGGTAGTGTGAAATTCCCTGCAAGAGCCCAGCCTTCAGCCTCAACGGCTGAGCACTTATTTAAACAGGACCTTGATTTGTTCCGATGAAGGCAGCTGTCAAACCACTCAGGGAGCCGTGCTTCGTAGGTAACCATGATATTTAAACCCCTCGACCTTTTAAAAAGTGCACGATCTGGCTTAAAGGGCAGCCTTCCCGAAATAAATGACTCTGAAACCTCTTAGGTCAGATTTTTTTTAAAAACTCCGTAATGGACAGACATCACATTATTTTACTATGAGAAGATTAATCACTAATATCTGGCAATTGATTTGTAAGCTGCATTTATTTATGATGTGTTTGTGCAGCACTATGCACACCCTTATCTATTATCCAGATCCCAAGGAGTTACTTAGTGCAAATAAATCAATGCAATTTATTGATTAAATTATATAAATACTCTTGGAGCTTGGACAAGTGAAAGTTTCTGCAGTCACTCTCAGGTCTCTCATTAATGGGCTGGAAGCTGGCAAATTATGGTCTAGAAGAAGCCAAGGAGGCTGATGAGCTCAACATGGACCTGGGTTCCTGCAGGTCACAGTGCTTGATCCAAGTCCTCATTTGCGTTACTGGTGCATGCTGGAGCTCAAGTGAGAGAAAGAAAGGGGATTTTTCTCTTGACCAGGGTGCAGGATACCTGAGGATGCTGGACTCCTCTAGCCATGGCTGCGATGACCACACTCAATGGGTTGGATGGCCGCACTCAAAGGGTTGTGGTCAACGGCTTAATGTCCAAGTGGCAGCCAGTGACGCTTGGTGTTCCTCAGGGGTTGGCACTGGTACCAGTGCTGTTTAACATCTTCATTGGAGACATGGATAATGGGACAGAGTGCATCCTCAGCGAGTTTGCCGACAACACCAAGCTCTGTGGTGCAGTCAACATACCGGAGGGACGGGATGCCATCCAGAGGGACCTGGACAGGCTTGAGAGGTGGGACCATGTGGAACTCATGAAGTTCAACCAAGCCAAGTGCAGGGTCCTGCAGCTGGGACACGGCAATCCCAGGCACATATACAGGTTGGGCAGAGAATGGCTGGAGAGCAGCCCTGAGGAGAAGGACTTGAGAGTGCTTGTGGATGAGAAGCTTGACATGAGCCAGGAGTGCATTCCGTCAGCCCAGAAAGCCAACCCCATCCTGGCCTGCATCAAGAGAAGCACAGCCAGCAGGTCACGGGAGGTGATTCTACCCCTCTGCTCTGCGCTCGTGAGACCCCACCTGGAGTGCTGTGTCCAGCTCTGGAGTCCTCAACACAGGAAGGACATGACCTGTTGGAACGGGTCCAGCGGGGGGCCAGGAAGATGATCAGAGGCCTGAAGCACCTCTCCTATGAAGACAGGCTGAGAGAGCTGGGATTGTTCAGCCTGGAGAGCAGAAGGCTCCAGGGAGACCTTAGAGCAGCCTCCCAATATCTGAAGGGAGACTACAGGAGAGCTGGGGAGGGACTCTCTATGATGGAGTGCAGTGATAGGATGAGGGGTAATGGTTTTAAACTGAAAGAGGGGAGATTTAGATTAGATACGAGAAAGAAATTCTTTGCTGTGAGGGTGGTGAGAGCCTGGCCCAGGTTGCCCAGAGAAGCTGTGGCTGCCCCATCCCT
>JAOXJK010000062.1:20098456-20109703 GCA_025774025.1 Xenus cinereus
ACCACCCTCACAGCCCAGAAATTTGTCCTGAGATCTCATCTCAATCTCCCCTCCTTCAGTTTGAAGCCATTACCCCTCATCCTATGGCTCCCCTCCCTGATCAAGAGTCCCTTCCCACCTCTCCTGTAGCCCCCTTTAGGGACTGGAAGGAGCTCTAAGGTCTCCCCGGAGCCTTCCCTTCTCCAGGCTGAACCCCCCCAACTCTCTCAGCCTTTCCTCATAGGAGAGGTGCTCCAGCCCTCTGATCTCAGATTTTCTGTGGGGAAGTAACACTTCTTCCAAAGGGCAGAACCAGACCAGCCCAACCGATGGGGCCAGTCCTGCAGTACCCTGAATACCACATTAAACCAGGGCTTCCCAAATATACTCTACTCCTACGCTGCTGCTATCTTCAGCAGCAACAGCTCTGGATGACAAGGCATTAGGTGTCTTCACCAGAGCCTCCCCCGCTTTGCCGGGGCTCGTGGATCACTGCCGAAATGGGCAGCCCTCGTTTAAGCAGGAACATCAGCAATGTCACTGCCATCAGGAGCCAGAGCCATGCTCACCACCCATCGCACCCAGAGAGGCGAGCACGGGTCTGGGTCCTGATGGCTCCTGATTTTCCCCAGGGGACTGGAAAGGTGAAGGGAAAACGTGCACCTCCTTAATGCCCAGAGTCTCGCGGGCTTGGTTACTGCCAGGAGTGTAACTCTTCGTCACTGCCATGCGATAAAATACGACATCCCTAGCTCCAGGTCCTCGACACTGCAACACTGCTCTTATGGCATTGCTGCTCTCTGCAAAAGCTGTGGGAAATGTTCTTGTCCTGGAAAAAGCCTAGGGAATCGGTCTGGCTCCGGCCCCAGGTCCTGACAATCACATCTGGAGGTTGTCTTTCCCCTTCCTTTTGCTCCCACCCGTTCCTAGAGCTTTTTTCTTTGATTTTTTCCATAAATCCCACGTGGGTTTTCACAGCGCACGCCATCCTGCTGTCTCCTCTGTCAGCCCAGTCCTGTCTCTGGACTGTTCCTCAAATGCAGGGACTCTTCCAAATGGAGTTTTGATTAATCTGGGATTGAGCAGCCCTGGCCATCTGCTGCCGGCAGAAGAGGGACGAGGCATTGCACCGTGAGAGATCATTTCTCCGGTGCCCCCTAAGGAAAGACGAGGGGCCAAACCACCCAGTCCTTACTCACACTTACCCGACAGGTTTCACCCCTCCATCTGGACACTCTTTACAATTTCAGTATTTCTGCAAAACGTCTAGTTCAACCAATTAGCACAGAATGTGGGGTCTGCTCCATTTTACATGTTCCAATACAATAGAAAAGCTTTTGCTTTTATTGATGAATCTGACACCCCAGGCAGGATAGTAATTACGTTAAAAATCCCTTTCCAACTCCCACTGATGCATCTATTTCTGGAAGATGCTTAGTCTTGTTGTTTAATTCCCTGTCTCCAGATAAGTTAGAGTGTGAAATTTTAACTACATAAGCTACTTCTACCTAGAGATCTACACTGTGCCTCGCTTTAGCTGCAAAACTGGTGCAATTTAATTTTCTCCTCAATTTGTATCAGCTGAGAATCTGGCCTCTTAATACTATGTTAAATTATGCTTTCATCAGCTATTAACTTTCATGCCATATTGAGGTTGCTCCTGCTGTTAAACACCTTGAAGGTGCTGGTACAACTGGAATCCTGTGAGTCACCTCTTCTACAAGGAATGAAAACTGGAAATCAGCTGGAGGAAGATCATGCAAGGAGAGGGTGAGGGGGACAGAAGGAGAAGGGGGAGAGGTCACAACATTGCTGGAAGAAGACAAAGAGCATTGCCAGCTACCACGAGAAGAATTAAGTAAGACTGACTGAGGTGGGATTAGATACTGGTAATATTCCTTCAGACTTCTGTGGTCCCACATTAAATTCAACATGGTCTTGCTATCACATCAAGCAACGAGACTACTAAACACATCAAGCTCCGTGATAGGAGCTACTTATGCTTTTATGCCACTTGTGAGTTTTCTAATTACACTTTCCGAGCCTGTCGCCTGTATGTTTGGGGAAATTAGCACTTTAAGGCAGGAGTTTGCATTCCCAGACAAGGCTGAATTTGTTTCCAGTAACTCTGATGTTTGCCAGGTTCAAGTTTAATGACATTAGGTCTCGCACAGGGAAAAACCTTCCTGTCTTTTGCAATGTGCTAATTATAAACGGGATGTCTCGAGTGATGCTTGCCTCTATTGTTATATTTCACAGAGTATTTCCCTGAAAAACTGCAGATCTGGCTCGTGTTCCCAGCTCTTTGCAGGGTCCTCGCCTACCTGTGGGGTATCTTTAGGCTGTGATGTCTTTGGAACAAGCAGCTCCATCTCTGAGGATTTGTAAAAAACCTGGTGAGACCAGTCTTGACCTAGGCTGGAGCCCATGCCGTGGGCACAATGTCAGTGTGCTATTCCTATTCCACACTGCCCATCTACCCTCCTTCCCACCAGACATCACTTCTGTTTTTCCCTATATGTTCCAATTTCCTAAATATTTATGCTAGAAACACAGCAAGAGTGGTATAGCTGGAGCAAGTAGGAACTTCGGGAATCCCAGGATTTCCCCAAAATAGCCCAAGAGCCTGCAGGAGCTTTGAGCTGGTGCCATGACGCTGTCACTCATATCCCAGCACGGCATCCAGGATCCCAGATCTGCAAAATCAGTTTGCCCCAGTCTCACCAGCATGCTGGCATCACCAAGGTGCAGCACCAGGGCTTTGGGATCAGTTAAGTTGTCCAGGCTCCCTTGGAAAGTCAACGGGAATAAACTCGTGGGCTGAACAGCCCTCCAGAAGAGCTGTTTTCTTCCTGCGGACTCCCAAGGAAACTAGATTTTAGCTAAAAATTGGACGAGACGAATCCCAGCCCATTTGCCCATTGCATCCTTGCCGGAGGAGAGCGACTTCTGAACTCAGGTTTGTTCTTTAGCTGCATGTGAGCGTGGTGGCAGAAAGCACATTGACGGGAGAGAGCGACAGCTCCTAAACCACTGCTTTATCTGCTTTGACCTTTGCATCCCGGGAATCTTCTTTTGGGGCTGAGGAGCAGACTTGCTGCTGAGCCATGCCCAGAAATAGGGCACTTATCTCAGCTGGGCTGCTCTCACCTTCCTCCAGAGGTGAGCCGTGGGGCCAGCACGGCCTCTCCCTTCCGACAGGCGAGTCTTCTTATCAAAATAATGCTTTGCCCTAAGAAGTTCCAGAAATTTTCATTTCAATTTGATTTAGATACGGCGCCTTCTCCTTTTTGAATGTGAAAAGTTTGATGGGGGTTTTGTGAGGGCGCTTCTTCAGCTGAGCAGTGTTGGAGAGGAAAAAATAAATAAGCCCCATCTCCCAAACCATGCTGCACTCCCTTTCCTACCACTATGGGTTTTCTGGGAGTTGGGAGGTGCAGGGAGTGGACAGAGAGGACGGCACGGGGTCTGGTGAGAGCTGCTCCCGCCGACAACGACGACTTTTGTTTACACATTTGCTGCCCCGCTCTTGGGTTAAATCACCACGTTTCCTTTGCTTCCCTGAGTAAAAGGAGATAAGAGCACTGCTTCTCTCATTTCCCTTATCTCCCCAGCGTCCTCCTTGCTTTGCTGAACAACCTCCCTCTCCCTCAGCTGGCTTCGGCCGCGGGGCAAGGGCAGGGACTGCAGGTCTGCAAAGCAGAGGGGCTGGTCCCTGCCTTCCCGCTGAACTCATGGATATGGTTTTTTCCCCAGTTATGGAAAACAGATTAATTATTTCCCCCCCCCTACCTTCGGTGGTTATCACTAGATTTCAAATATTGAGTAATTCGCTCAATTGGTAGATTCGTATCTGCATTGGGGTTGGAAATTGAGTCCCTGTTCTGTGCACCACTCTTAACTGCACAAGCAGTAATAGACTAACCGTACAGTGAAAATGTTTTCCTTTGACATGTGAAATTCATTTATTTATTGGTAGAAATCAAAACAAACCCCTTTGAAGTGGAAATATTATTATGCCCTTTAGATTCTACTTTGATGAAGCCTACAATACCATTCCTGTTAACCATCTGTTTAAATCTTAATTAAATAGTGTTTCCATATGAAAAACAATCACATCATCCTCTATAATACAAGGTTCTATAGTTGTTCCAAACCAGAAATACTAAGCTTTTAAAACGATGTCTCCTCTATCTACAGGATTTGTTGTAGGTTATAAATTATTTTTAGTCTTATTTGAGTCCTAGCAAGGAAGCACAAGTTGTAATGATGCTTCATATGTTTGTTATGAAAGATTTCCGTGCTGCAAAGAGCTCTGCATATCTGCATTGTTCTTTCTTTGATGAGTGGGCGATTTCAAATGATTTTTTTTTTTTTTTTTAATCAAAGTCTTCCCAGAAGCAGAAGCGATGCTTGGCAATTGGACCGGTTCCTTCAGCCTTTCCCAAACGTCAGTCTAATGACAGAGCAGCTCTCTCCATCCCAGCTCACTCCTGTGCAGCACCAGCTATTAGAGAAACACTCTGGAAGTCTTCACCCGGCATTACAATGACTATTTCCAGCCCTCTTAATACATCAACTTGAGCGGATCTGTCCCGCCAGGGGTTGGATATGTAGGGATCCCCCCAGCAGAGGCACGGAGGAAGCATTTTGGCTAACTGAGCATAGGCTTCAAATCTCTGCGGCTGGAAGTAATTTGATTCTCAGCCTTTTCCTCGGAAACTACAGCACAGGAAACCTCGAAGACAGGACGTATCGATTGAAATGTTTCTGACTCCAGGTTTTATTTGCTTTTCTAGAAGTACCCTCAGGCAGAAAGGTTACTTTTTTATTCCGTGGTATAAGAAACAGCACATCATTACCCTACCCTTCATTTGTTTCCTGGAAATAACTTATGCCAGTGAGTCACCTCCTTTGAGCTCAGCACAATCACACGCATTTGCCGAATGCCCTTTTCCACATGAAACTCAACTTTGTGCAACAACAAATTGAGTTAAGAAACTGAAAAATATTCTTTCCCCTATGAAAAGGCAAATTTTCCAAAACAAAGCTGAAGTGTTATCTCCATTTGTCCTTCTCCTCCTCCAGGATTCCCATTTGAGGCTGACTTAAGAATTTCGGGTCAAACTTTGCTCTCACACACACCCACCCAGAAATACTCCACTAACCACAGTTTTGAGGCACTTGCCTAGGGAAAGCAACAGGATTCATGGAAAGAAGCAGCTTGTGGAGTTCTTGGTTTTGCAGGCACCACTGCGACTCCACTCCATGTGATCTTACCCCTGGGTTTGCCTGGGGAGCGGGGAAGGAGGAAAGCAACTGAGAACAGAAATATCCATCCCCAGGTGAGGTGCGTGTCCACCAAAACCCAGGGATGGAGCAGGCTACTCGCCTTGACCACGCTGATGTCGGAGTACTTTCATCCAGCACAATTTGCCATCACCTTGCACATCTGAGAACCTGCTTTTGGTGAAGCTCTTAGGATGCCATGGCTTCCAGCTCTCTCAGGGTCTCTCCCAGACTGGGACCCTGCCAGACTCACGTCCCACCAGGCAGGAGAGCACTGCTGTGTCTCTGTGTGGAGCTGGGAAGCGCAAGCAGCCTCAGCTGCGCAGGGAATGACCCCCCCCATGCCAGTCCTGGGACCACGCTGCTGCCCCAGGAAGGCTGCAATCTTGGGGCAAGGCTGCTTGGACCCACTCCAATTGCTGTCAAGCACTCTCGGTGTTTTCTGGCAGTTTTCTAAGTCTATTAATTAAAAGTTCCCCGTTTTGCTCATTTTTGCACCAGGCGATTTAAAAACCAGTTCCTACCAGGGCCCAGCTCCCACTGCAATTTCTCTCCGATGGGGCATTTCTATGTCAGAATCCCTGCAACATCACCTTCTATGAATACTTTGTGGAGATCCGGGTCCCCTCATGCCCAAAACCACTGCAGTTTTGAGCCAAACAGACCTCTGGCCCTTTCCAACATCTCCATAAGCAGCGTTGCGTCTCTGGGTTGCAGGCACCAACCTCCTGTTGGACGATGCCCGCTGTTCCTGACAAGGACACAAAGCTCCGCCTCAAAAGGGCTTCTTTTGCTAAGCAGAAGCAATCCTACATCTGTGGCGTTTGCCTGGAGGATGCTGAGCTAATGCCATGAGCTACCTCCGCCAAGAACATAGCTGGCAAGGGACTGTCACGAGCAGCTGGGGTTGTGCTGCCTTCTTTGGTAGGGAAGTAATAAAGATGAGGAGAAGACCTCTCCCTCTCAGGCACATACAGCTCCTCAGGCTCCTCTGCAGTTGCTCTTTGCAGACCAGAAATCTCACAGTTGTACAAGAAGGGAGCACAACACGGGCTGATCTCTGATTTCATTCCCATCCGAAACCCCTCTCTATGTGCACAGGATGCAATTCCTCCCTTCTATAAAGAATCATCAATCGCTGATTTTCCTCCAAGCCAGAGTGGAAACGGAGCTCAGGCAAAAAAAAAGCCTGTCCCAGTCCCTGAGTGAGCTCTCTGGGATCCTGCAAAACTGATTTTTGGTGTTTCCCTCCCGTTACAGGCTGGCTCCAGCAGGGCATGTCCTTTCCTGTCCCAGTATGGGTCTGTCTAGAGTGGTACAAAGACAACCTTGGGGAGGGCTGGAATGAGCTGTTGCTACATTAAGCTGTATTTTAAGATGGAAGTTTGCACCCAGCATGACAATGTGCATGCTAAATTTCCACCACACCAAAAAGTAGCTGTTTGATGAAAACTGGAACTGCTGACAACAGTGACAATATAAAACCATCTTAGTCACATAAATTACACAGTGGCAGGCTCAGATTCTCACACTGAGAAAAGGAAAAGTGATGATTTGGAGCATACAATGAAAGCAACACTTTGCTTCTTGAAATGGATTAGTTTTCTTTGAGATTAAGCCAGTATCCCGAGCTGCACAACATGTGCTAACGTTACTGGCAAAGTCCGGCTTATGACAACAAAGTGGTCATCCAGTAACACAGAATAATACTGAGACTCCGCTTTAAAGTACTTGCTGAAATGTAACAGCTATAGTTCAGCTCTCAGCAAACGCTGTTTTTTCTTGCTACGACGCCCTTGAATCACTGACGTGGCTTCAGACCTTTATTTCGGTTCCCATCCCATGCACACTAGCATGTTCAAGATGCCCTGGGACAAATTTGGAAGCGTCACGCATGAGCCAGGCTAGGGAGGGACACCCACTCGCCCAGGAGCTGGTCATAGAGCCATGGTTGCCTGGCTGTATCTCAGCTCTCCCTGCTTGCAATACTGGTTTCTCAACCTCGATGGTCCATGGAATAAGACAAAAATCCAAAAAAAAATATCGGTGTCTAGAAAAAAACCCTCTCCTCAAGGCATCGCTTAAAGATTCAAACCTGAAGGTCACTTTTAGGTCTAGGGAAAGTAGGAGAAAAAAAAAAAAAATAGGTTTTTAAGCACCATCTTTCATAAAGTAGCCACCATCCTCAAAAACACAGCACCCAGAGCCCTGCCACAGGCTGCTCTGATTTCGGGGTGCCTTCGGGGGCGGTGTGACAGCCACGGCTGTGCCACATGCCATACCTGCACATCTCGGTCCTGTCCCACCCACGCAAGGCTTGGCTCTTGACTCCCCAGAGCGGTGGCAGCTCCTCGCCCCCTCCCTGGCTGTGCCTTGCTCCAATCCAGGCTCACGTTCCACAGGTGCCTCCTGGTTTTTTTTGGGGGGGGGGTAAGTTTGCCTTATTTTTGTTGCAATAGCAACAGCTACTGCAGCTGCCTTCGAGAGCAGCTCTTACATTAGCGGGAGGCGAAGGGAAACCTTGGGATGCCGTAGAGGGGACCACCTCCTCGGGGATGTGCTGGTTATCACGTTGCCATGGCAACCGTTCCCGCCGGTGCCACTGTCCCCCTGCAACGGATGGGAAATGTCACTGTGCCCTGCCGAGGAAACCTGCATTCTGTGTGCAGAGAGAGGCTTGCTGCTCCGGCAGCCTTCTCGGTCCTCCCTGGGAAAAATCCTTGGCTGGATGTATCAGTTCTGCAAAACCCTCATCACCAACGCAGACGCACAGAGAGCATTAAAAGCATTTTGGGGATCCCTTCACCTCCCCAAACATCTGCCGCCTCGAGAGGCAGCAGGTTTAGAGCAAACAAAAGGAAATTACATTTGAGAAAGCCTGTAATTAAAACCTTGGAACTTTTTGCTACAGGATATTGTAACGGCCAAAAATATAAATAAGCTCATAGAGAGCTCAGGGAAAATCACGGAGTGCATCTCCACTGCACCACCAAAGGCCACACCAGCCAAAAGAGCTGGTGGCTGGGGGCTGAGGAGAGGAAAACTGGGGAGGGACCCCTCTAAAAACACCCTGCTGGGATGCTGTTTCCCAAGCATCAGCACGGGCTGTGCCAGAGACCGGTCAGAGGGAGGGTAAGCTCCGAGTCCAGAGCCAGGCTTTGCATTTCTTTGGCAGAGATCTGTGGTTCACAGGCAGATTTCATTGCGCAGATCTCACGGTGTTACTCCGAGCAGCTTCTCTGTACCCTCTGCTCCAGCTCCCGGGACAGAGCTGGTGTCCCCCCAAGCACACCTCCTGCCCCTTCGCTCTCTCCCTGTCCCACAAATCTCCCCAAGACGCACACGCTTTGTGCAACACCCCAAAAACTGAGCTGGAAGAGCTACTGCTCCCCACCCAGGCACCTACAGCAGCTCAAAGCCAGCAAGAAGTTGGGCTCCTGGAGCAGCAGCTCAGAGACTCGTCTGCATGGAGGTGCCACCAAGGTCCCACTGGCAGGACAAGCTTTGGGTCTTAGGGAAAAGAGAGTAAGGGAAAATGTAGACAAGTTAATCCTTTTCGTCCTTTAAAAAAGCTCAGGTAGTGATTTGCAATTGCCTTTGCCTCTAATTTTTTTTTTTTTTGTAGAGCGACCCAGAAAAGACTTTGATTTAAACATGCAGTTTAGTTGTAATGAGGATCTGTTTGAAGATACTAAACAAGAAATTCTTGTAATCGTAAAACTTTTTCCATTCTGACTCGGAGACAGCTAGCCTGAGGCTTACCTCATAGAAAATTTAACTACTTTAAGATTTATCAGCTGGGGTTAATGTAGTATTTTCTCTTATCACACACTGTAATCATGTGTGCAGATGCAATTCTAGCTGTAAGAAGAGAGCTCAGTGCATAGCATGGCTTGTTCTTACCCTCCAAGTCAAAAAATTAAGGATTTGCCCTCCACTATTGTAAAACAGCATCTAAGGAAAGTCCCTTTTCTCTGCAGGTTAATTGCTTTCCCTGAGGGCTTGGTTGAAGGAAAGCAAAATGGCTTGCAAAAAAAATACCTTCCCAACATTAAAACTAGCTCTAGAACTGATTTGTTCTTGTTCAGTCAAGATGCTCTTAAAACTACTTCCAGGCCTAAGGAGGAACATTTCAAAGGCAGTGAAAACCAGTGACCCCAGCTACCATTGAAAAATTCTCCCCTGCTTTTTGCTATAGCCCAAAGCTCTTCCCTTGCTTCCCTGGGAGAATTAAAGCAGGGAAAGGTGACTTCTAGTTGGATCATTGATCATTTCCCCACTACGGGTGCAAACACACACCCTACTGAAGCCAAAACTCATGAGAATAAGGAGGGGAAAAAAAAAAATGACTTCTTCCCAGCAGCTTTCTGGATTACTCTGAGGTTGCCCAGGTCCTTCTCCTGACTCCTACACCTTCTGCAAAGCTGCTTGATGACCCACACATCGCTCGGGGCTTTTGGGGGTTCCTCATCCTTAAGAGCTGGCGCAGGAGCCGCAAGGATGACCAGCTGCAGGCTGAAATCCTCCCTCTGACAGTCGCTTCGTCTCCCACTTGTCTTTGCCGTACTATTTCTCGCCTCGCTATTTCTTTTCTAGATTTGTTTGTGCGTGAGTCTGGTGCGTACATATGTCCATACCCCTCTACCATGCTATAATGAGTTGTCTCACACTGCAGCTTCCGTAGAGCTGCTAAAAGGAGGAGTGTTTTAAGTAAACACTGAATGTCAACGCGAGAGTGAGGAAGAAGATTTTTTAACTGGAAGGGAAAAACAAACGGATTTGTGTTCACAAGGAAGCACTGGCAGGAGGGTGAGATCAGGCCTATTTCGACAGGCTGTTTTCTTTTCACAGGCTGTGACCTTCTGGGCACTGCAGGGACAAAAGTCACCTGGATCTGGTGCTAAAGTTATTTAAAGAAAAAAAAAAATTGGAAGGAAAGAGCCACGTGTGAGAGATCTTAGGCACATAGGACATGGGGATAATGGCCAGTGGAAAAGTCGCCTCAGTGAAACAATTTGACAATTTAAAAGGAAGATTTTCTACTAAATTTTATAGTGGTTTCTAAAAGGCAGGAAGCAACAGAGATGCTGATGGAGAGGCTGAGATAAGCATGGGAAGCTCGGCTCCTACCCAGAAAAGCAGCTGAGTGCGGCTGCCTGCTACAACCCAGCGCTGCCCTTAAGGGTTAAAAATCAGTGGTGCCAGCTAAAAGGGAAAAAAAAAAAAAAAGATAACAAATAAAAATGAAGGGGACACTTGATTGCAGTCAGCCAATGCCAGTAACCCGGGGGTGCTGAGCAAGGCGCTCGGCTGGGAGCCAGGTTAATAAGGAGGCTGGGGGGTGGCAAGGGGAGCATCCCCCCCAGGATTGTCCACAGGAGGAGAGAGATTATATTCCACGCCCCCACCAGCTGCTGGTGATTCCAAAGTAGAGAACTGCAGGTTGAAATCATCAGAAAAGCAATGTGGTCGGGGGCTGTGAAGGCAAGCGGTGGTGTCCCTGGAAGCATCGGAAACTTCCCCTGCACCACCAGCTGTGGAAGAGCCAAAGAGGGCTCTCTCTCTAAAGAGACAAACTTGTGTCATTTTGATTTCGTATTCACCTACGGCAGAGCAAAGCCTTCTCTGCCAATGAACCCTTGAGAAATGACTAGAATGAGGAAGGCAGAGGGGATCACAGAAACACAGAATGCTTTGAGTTGGAAGGGACCTTAAAAATCATCCAGTTCCAACCCCCTCCCATGGGCAGGGACACCTCCCACCAGACCAGGTTGCTCCAAGCCCCATCCAGCAAGCCTTGAACCCCTCCAGGGATGGGGCAGCCACAGCTTCTCTGGGCACCCTGGGCCAGTGTCTCACCACCCTCACAGCAAAGAATTTCTTTCTGGTATCTCATCTCAATCTCCCCTCTCCCAATTTAAAACCGTTCCCCCTTGTCCTGTCACTGCACTCCCTGACAAAGAGTCCCTCCCCAGCTCT
>JAOXJK010000062.1:20145841-20165227 GCA_025774025.1 Xenus cinereus
TGGGCAGGGACACCTCCCACCAGACCAGGTTGCTCCAAGCCCCATCCAGCCTGGCCTTGAACCCCTCCAGGGATGTTTATGTATGTCTCAGCTTTGGAAACAAGGGGAAAAAAAAAAAATCCAATACATTTCTCAAAAGCACCTGTTCTTCCCTCCCAGGCCCGGCCAGGTGCTCCCCTCTCATGACCGACCTTGTTCGGGTGAGAGACGAGCCCCTCACCAGCAGCGGGGCACGGGCACAGCGTACCCTCCCTGCTCCCCGTGCTGCTCCCCTGCCAGGGTCCCGCCGGCTCATACACCGAGTACCAAATGTAATATCCCCCCTACACCGGCGCAAAAAATCCCTTTCTGTATTTCAGCTGTTTTTCACATCCTCCTTACTCGGCGCTTTGTTTTAAGAGCGCATCCTCCACAGCAATTTCATAGGTTTCTATTCCTAGCTTCGGGAGAGGGAAGAGAGAATCTAATAATATTGATGAATAACCAAGCTGCCGCTAAGAAGTCTGCCTTTTCTTTTATTTAAAAAAAAATACCTGCTAGAAAAAGTAAAAAGGATGTGTCACTGCAGACTGTAACAAATGCGGAAAGTGATAGATTAGGGGCCATGTTCCCAGGCACCTCGTCGACATCAGGGAAAGAAAAAACCAGGAGCGTGGCTTCAAAGAGCAGGGACAGCCTAGAAAACAGCTCGCTTCCCAACAACCGTCAGCCTGAAAGGTGAACCCTGTTGAAACAGCACATTTGGCTTTTACTTTCCTCTGAACAAACACCCCCACCCGTTCCCGGGGGTTGTCTCCCTTGTTGAGATCCACTCACCGAAGTGTATCGGAATAAACAACGCTGGCAAGATGCGGCTGGCGATGATTTCGGGGCTGGTTGGCACGTGTCTTTTCCACGTGACTCCTGCTTGCGACTGAGCCTTCCTCTTGGAAAATGCTAGTCCAAATCCCTGCCCAAAGGCCACGGCAATAGCCCAGCTCACGGGCGGACACGGGTTGATGGGCGCGATGGGTTTGCGAAGAATCGCTCTAAAGCCACGGGGCACCCGGTAAAACGGCAACGGAAGGAAACAGCTGCTCAAAGGGATGTCATCGCAGCTCGTGTAGAAAGCGGGGAGAAAAAGCAATAAGGGAAAAATATTATTAAATTGTAAGTGATCCCTTTATGGTGAACGTACAGCTGTTTCTTTATGATCTCCAGGAACTTCACTGCAGGGAGGTAAAGGAGGTCACTGCGGTTGCGACAAGACACACTGATCGACCCGCGAGTGCGGGGAACGGGGAGACGTGGAGAAATGGAGCTTCCCCGGCATGGAGCAGGAGTGCTGTGGCTCTTCTGCACCAGCTCTCGCCCTAAAGGACCTGTCTCCTGTTTGGGATGAGCAAGGGGAAGGTTTGCCATGAACTGAGACAGACACAAGGCGGCCGACACGAGGCTGGTTGCTCCTAGAAGTGCACGCAAGACACAGAATTACCAAGGAAAATGAAGAAATTTGACTCAAAATTTAAAAAAAAAACCCCACCAAAAAACCAAAAAATACCCCTAAATATTGCCATATTTCTATTAAATAATCCTTCTCATCTTAAGTGAAGCAAACAAAACCACAAACCACCTCCTCGATAGCTGGGGCTGTTGCACGCCGGCATAACCAGGGGTTCGCTGTGTGTGTGTTTAGCAGATGGGTATTCATTGCCCTGGGCTAATGGGAGCTGTTTTGGCCCTTGCAGCTGATGCTGCTGGGCCAGAAGAGCCGGTTTCACACCCTGCTGTCCAGCCGGCGGAGAACCCCCATGCTACCTTTCACTGCCTTCATGTTAATTTTATGCCCTTTTAACAAACGGCGAGACATTTTCTGGATTAGGCAGAGAGAGGCTTTACTAAAGCGGAGGAAGTATCGAGGGGGGGGAAAAAAATTAACACAAGACGAACAGCAGCGATAAAGTTTGAAAAAAAGAAAAAAAGAAAGAAAATACTGGGAGAACTCCAGGTGGTTTCCCGAGGAAGAGCAGACAGAGCCATCTACCGCTCATGGAGCTCCAGCCCCGGCGGTGGGGACAGGGAGGCCTGGGAACATCTTCCCAATGCCAACTGTGTTGTTATTGCCTATTACTTTGTAGCATCAAGGGGAAAGCTGAAAAAAAAAAAAATAGCATAAAGGAAAGAATGAGGCTGCTAACTAATGCATAAAACGCATGGCAGCTATTTCTCGTAGCCTTTTAAAATTACTTTTTATTTTTATTACTTTATTATTTTAAAATAACTCTTCCACGGGTATAATATACCATAAATCTCAAAGCTGCAGTGCAGCCCTTATATGACAAGTCACAGACAAGTCAGAAAACACTTTCGGAGATCTGAATCATGGCCACTTAGCTATTCACTTCTACTGGGGGGAAGGAAAAAAGAAAAAAAAAAAAGATAGAAAAATTAATAGCATCTCTCAGCAGAAAGTTATTTCTAGTCTTCTACTTTGCAAAGGGAACTGTCATTTCATTATTTTAGTGGGTGTAATGGCACATGCTGTACCGACCATATGCAATCAGAGAATTAAATGCTGGCTCAGATATGAAGACATAATGAGATACACACATTTTTTTAATGAGAAAAATGATTGAAAATAAAACCCAGTACAGCGCAAAACACAGATGTCTCCGGCGTTAAAAAACTTTCTGCAAATGTAGATTCTAAGTTGCCATTGTTGCAATTTCTTAAGACTCTTTCAACTGCAAATTGCCACTTTCAACTTTTTTTTTTTTTTTTTTTCCCCAAAAAAGTTTGCACAAGGTGCACGACAGACATTCAGTCATTGCCAGTTGTGAACTGGTGAGGCCAGACTGCGAGAGCCTGCTTGTGACCGTGGAGGCTTGTGATATGGGTTGATTTGGGGCACGTCCCCATGCAGAGAGGGATGTGCTACCCTAAAGAGACGCCTTTTTCATGGTTTATAAGATGCAGAGATACCATCCTCAAGAGCTCCTGACTGCTTACAAGAATCCAAATTCAATTAGGGAGCCACATTAAACACAGCCCTGACTTCCACGCAGGAAACCTTCTGCTCTTGGCTGCGTTCCCTGGCTGATAAGGGAGGATGCAACAGGAGCCGGCAGGCAGGAGCTGCACTCTCGGCTTCCACGGTGCCACCACCCTCCTCGGCCTCAGCATCCCCGCCTGTAAAATGGGCACAGCTCCAGCAGTCCTGCATCGCGGGGTGAAAAGCTCTGCTGAAGTGCGTGCCAGAAACAGTCTCTACCGCTGATTTTAGCGAAGTGGATGGGCCACTCAGACCCTCTTCTGGTGGGTATATAGCTTCGGCATCCTCTCCTCTCCCCCTTCAAATGCCCTCTGTCCTCCGCCGTCTTCCACCGGCCTCTCCTCAATCTGTGGGAAGTTCCTGCCCAGAGATCACCTCCGCGTTCCCACCTTGCACAGCCATCCAGGTAACCCCTGGAGCTCACCTCGCGTCCAACGGCCGAAACGGGAAGAGATAAGCCGAGAGTGGAGGAGGAAGAGCAAAGCCTGGCAGGCGCTTACGGCACTTAGCGGCGGGTGGGGGCTTTGGGGCCACGCCAGCAGCACCGGCTCGTAAAACCCAAGGGCAGAACGTGGTGTTCTCTCCGGCGCTCACAGCACACCCAGAGATTGATCCCTTTGTGCAACGTGGGGCCCAGCGGCGGCTGCTCCAGCCCCAGCGCACGTCACCGCCAGCAGCCGGTACAAAGAGCTTCCTACCAAACCCATCGCTCTAAGAGCATCTGGAGACCGATGCCAGCTACAAGGGCTCCCTTTCCCCGTGAACCCTTTGCTTCATTTATCATTTTTTCTCTAGAAAACATGTTATCTGACCTTCGTTTTGGAGATGGGTACTAAAAATACATATCCCGTCCTTTTCATTAGGGCAGGGACGAAATACAACGGTGCTTATTGTTGACTGCAGAACTCTGATTTTTTAGCTACTCATAAAATTTTACCACTTCAAAGAGATCCCTGGAGGGGTGTTTATTAGAGGAGTCTGAACTCATCTCTGGCTGAAGCTGGCTCTGTCTAGCTATCATGAGCCACATGTGGTTTCAAAGTGCCTCTGATAGCAGGCTCCAGAACAATGTAATCCATAAGTTTACATTAAATATTTATATGACACTACTTTGTGCTCTTCTTGGTTTAATTGGTCTTTGAAATTCATCAAAACGTATTAGCAAAGTTCATTACTTAACATTGTTGGTATCATTTAGGGTGAACGCGCTGCTAAACAAACAAGCCTGTCTGCGCAGGCCACCTTTCGGGAGCAAAATGGCAAAATCCCACCTTGGCTCATCCCAGTCTAAAGGAGAACAGGGACCGTAAGCAGACTTTGGAGCTGTAATCAAATAAGCACACTAATTCCAGGCAGAAGTACAGTTTTTCAGAAATTCGATATGGAGAAGGGCAAACGCAGTTTCCAAGGAGGAGAAAGACTGTTCTGGCAGACTGAAGTGCATTTATTATTTTTTTTTCCATAAAACTCGTGATATTTCAAATGAAATAAAGGCTTTTTAAAGCAATAGTATGAAATTTCCCAATTAAAATGGAAGGAAAGCGTTAGAAGCTAAAACTTTGCAATACAGTCAGAACTGGCATTTGGGTTTCTTGCTCTGAGTTGAAATGAAAAACCGTGCAAGACATTTTGGCAACTCCAAAACATTTTGCAGATTTACAGTTTCAATAAAACCGCTATTGTATATGACAGAAAGCTTCCATTTCAACCTAGAGTAATCTCGTTGTCTCTAATGGACACAGACATCCCTAGGAACCGGAGGGGGGCCACCATCTCCCACGGCCAATGCTGTCATTGACAACTGAGAAATTCATCGGGTGGGGAAACACATGAGCCCCCTCTAACACTCCTGCTGGAGGACTGGCAGGGAAGGGAATAAAGCTGCGCCAGTACGGATAGAGCCATTTGGAGAAGTGAAGACACATATCCCCAGAAACATCCACCAAGTTTAAGCACCATTTCTTTCCACAGAATTTTCTCCGGTCCATTTTCCCATTAGCACCACACTCAAAGTTCCTAAAAAGACATTCTGAAATGACGGAGAACTGCATCCAAAGCCAAACTAAAACAAGGGAAAAGAGAAGAGACCTTTGTGCAACAACCAGGGCAGAGAGAAGTTACCAGTGAACGAACGTGCTGTGTAAACCTGGAACGCACAGTCCAAGGCAGCAGCAAGGACCGACTCCATTACAGCTGCCTTTCAGCAAGAAGCAGCAGATGCCAACCAGTTGGACCAAACAGCGAGGACATGTTGCGAGGACATCGCATCAGGGGCCAGGAGCCAGATGGGGCTACAAGCTGGCTTGGAAGAGGCAAGGACTGCCAGGAACAGATACTGCTTTTCCCTGCGCAACTCCCTGTGTGGAGAGAACAGATCTTAAAGTCTCAGCTGCAAATACCCACCCTTCAGCCTCTGTTTCTCCAAAGTTTCTCCAAACTAGCCATTTGGAGGGAAAAAAAAAATCAAAGGGAAGATAATCCAAAATTTAGAGGTAGTTTTCTGTAGACTAGCTAGTTAAAAATTCAGTAGAGTCCCTTGTCTCTTCTACATGTCATTTTGCTCTAGCATATCTATTTTAACGCCTGTATCAGAAGATGAACATGTGTTGTTGTCTTTATTACTCTGATTAGTAACTCATTAGTTCTTCCCGCTGATTTTTATCTTGTTCCTTACATCTGCTTGGACTCATTTTTAGGGTTCACACTACAGAGGACAGTCCCCATCACCCCGGGGTGCTCTCCGCACTGTAGCGGAGCCAGCAGCATCTCTCTGCTGAGGTTTTCCTGATGGAGCTTCCAGCGGCTTGGAATAATCCCCTGTCACTCTGGATTTATACACTGCTGTAACTACCCACATTTGATGAGACTGAAGACTAAAGCAGAATGTTAAAATGCTTGGAATTTTTTTCAAAATCCAATTAGATGTCATTAAAATATTTATATAGTAGGTGCAAGTTTTCCCCAATGGACTCTCTTTTACAAATAACTATAACACTAGATGTGGGTCACAGCAGAATCTATTCTATCAATTGCTCTCAGAGCATTTTAGCATTACCGTATTTCCAAATTAACAGCCATTTAAAAAAGAAAAGGATTAACTCATAATGAAGAGAGTAACAGCCAGACACCCAGACAGTTACCATTTATAGCATCTACCAAGTTTGAGCAGAGGAAAAAGCAAATGCAGAGTAAGGACCAAGTGCCATCTTGTGGATCCACAGGCACTGCACAGGGTATGGCCACGGATGGGATGTGGGAGTCAGTCCACACAGGGTGGATTTGTATGCTGTAGGCAGAGTTGCTGGTATTAAAAGAAACCCCTTTGTTGAAATCACTGATATGCTCTCTCTTTAGAAGACTGCAGACATCGCCTTCAAGATTTACAGTTACCCTATTACTCTGGCTCCCACAAGAAGTCCATAAAACTTTTACCACCCAGTTCTTGCATCGCAGCCATAAATGCTGGCTGTGTTTTATCCCAGACAGCACAGACTGGGCGCTGACAGCAGAGCCATGCAGGAGCTGCCATTGTAAGGCAGGCGTGTTCATACTCCTGGCACCAGGCAGAACCGTTACCGCAGTCCAGGGATCTAGCAGGGGTTTCCCACTTTCTCCACCAATAGTTTTTCCCCCCTGTGTTGCTCCCCAAGATAAGTTCTCATTGCACCAGTGGTCCTTCTGCTCCTACCTCTCATCCCATCATTTAAAAAAGTCCGTGATGCCCTCAGTGGAGGGGGAACACCAGATCTCTGGTACCCCAGAGACACGTGCGCTGTTGCTGAGAAAGTTGCTGGTTGCTCAGCGGTGCCAGACTAATAACCTGAGGGATTCACTAAAGGGACCACACTCTATGGTAAAGTAAAATTCTCACAGCGAGGAAAATAAACATCGGAAATTAGCTTTTCCCACTTTTCAAAGTTACCGACAGTCGTGCTGCACACAAAAATTAAAATAAAATGACATGCTGATGGCTGAGAAGAGCTTTAAATGCTTCTGCTGGAAACCTTTCCCGTACCTCTTTCCCAAAACAAAGATAGGAAGGCAGAAACTTAAGAGCGAGGCCTTATTCTTCCTGTGTCTTCTGCTTATTTTCCAGAAGCAGATGCCACCTTCTCAGAGGACTCCTGTCAAGATCGAGTAGCTCCCAGCAACCCTGTGGAGCGAGAAGAGTTTCACATAACTTTCTTTTTTGTTAATTGTCCGTTATTATTTCTCCCAGTTTTTGTAGCAGCCAGAGGATAGCACAAAATTCCTCAGGAGATGGTTAAGAACAAAACCCACAAAGCAGCTCCTCCAGCTGAGGAGAGCGGAGTTTAAGAGCAGGTCACGAGTCCTATCCTCATGCTGTCCAAGGAGGAAAGGCCAGGCCAGGCCAGGTATCCCTCACAGCTTGAAATCTTGATTAACAGCCCTGTGGCGATTGCCTGAGCAATTGATATGATTCAATCCATTTTTCTGATAGAGCTTCAGATGAGAGAGCCTGTTAAGAGCAACGAAAAGAAGGTCTCAGCTGACTCCCAGGCTGCCTTCCCACACACACCGCCTGAGCCACACACTTAATAAATCCGCTCCGTAGTTCTCCCTCCCGCCGGAGCAGGACCGGCTTCTCTGCAGGTGCACCACCAATCCCCCCGGACCCAAACCCTTTCCTTCGTGAAGTGGATTGGAGCTGCTCTTAAAAACGCGGTTATCTTGAACTTGCAAGATAGCAAAGGAATAAATAATTTAAAACTTGGGGAAAGTGTCCATTTAGATTAATGCTAAGCTGAAAATAGGGCTTCTCTCCAACTCACTGGATGACTATTATAACATTCAGTCCAGTTTAATGGAGTGATATTCTAGTTACATGAAGTTTCTCAGAAAGAAACGTACTATCCATCACCCACTTTCTACTCCATTTATCTGTAATGGAGATGATTACTTTAAAAATATCTTTCTTTGGTAGACTTGCATGCAAGTCACCTCTTTTGGCTAACTTTTGAGAGCCATATTGTGATGATAAACATAAAGCCATCAATTTTGAAAGCAAAGAAAGGTGACCTGTCTATTGATACAGACAAGTCAGACTGGGAAAGGATCCAAGGAGAAACGCAGAAGGGCTTTGAACCCTGATCGGTAAGCCTTCCCATTGCTTTCTCCAGAGATAGAGGTCAAATCAGACAGGTCGGATATGAGAAGAGAATCAGCCAAGTGCCTTCAAGGGGGCCAGAGGAGCCGAAATGCTCCACAAGTGTCTGAGGGCTCCTGCACAGAGGCATGGGCAGGCACAGGCACCGTTCTTCCCTCTCCCTTCCCATGGCCAAAGGCAGCATCACAGGGTTTATAGCTTGTGGCATCCCTGCCAGACCACACATCTGCTCTTCCTGCCCACTCTTTCACTCACAGCATTTTAGCTCTGCCTCTGGGGCAGTTTAGGGAACTCCATCTCTAAATTACCCTGGTGACCCAAGCATACGTATATGTGTGCGTGTATCTCCTCTCTCCCTGGAGACCTCCAGCACCACCAACCCCAAAAATACTTCAGGAGGTTTCACACTTCTTTGGGTGAACGTGTTAGTCCCTGCTAAAGAGCTCATCTTTCTTTCAGGAAAGTGACACAAGAACTTCCTCCCTGGATTTTTGCTCTCCCAGAGGAGCTCCTTCCCCATGTTCAAGGTAGAGATGCTCTTGCAACAGCATGCTCAGTTTTCAGAGCAGCCCAGGATTGCCCTACAAAGTGGTGAAATGCTTTTATCCATCTTTGACAGACGAGAGGCAAACTCAGAGCCAGAACTAGCGAGGTACCTATAAGAAGGGTTCAGACAGAACTGGGGCAATTGCAGCTAAAAATCACCATTTAAACCTTAGCCCTGGCAGTGTCACCTCTCTGTGTGACTTCCAACTTCACCAGGTCCTTACAAACCCACAGGAGACACCCAGAGCTGCCCACATTTGAGCTACTCAATGGCTGGGACCCTCCAAGGAGGGCAGCATTTCCAGACATCTCCCCTGCCTGTCCCACCTGGAGACAGCCCAGAACGTGCCCAGCCTACACCGACAGCACAATGGTATCTCAGATGGCTTTCCTTCAAAGGGAGGTCAAGGTGTCCCCATTAGCACCACCACCACCGTGCTGGAAGAACAACCAGGAAAGGAAGGAAGTCTGCTGCCCGCGAGGTGAGGCCACAGGGAAGGAGGTTGTCTCAAAGGTCGGTATTTAGTAAGGTGACACTTTACTTCTGGCAAATAATTGGCTTATTTGCCAGAAGTAAAGTTATTTGGCTGCAAGTGACAGTGCAAACGAGCCCTTCGGTTGCAAGAGCAGGCTGCGAGGGTTAATTATACCATCCGAGCTGCACCATTTGCTTTGCTACTTCAGAAGAGCATTAACATCCGAAACCAGCGGATCACCTTGCTTAATAAGACCCATTTTCACAGGTATGGTTAAAAGTCAAAACCCAGGAGGAAAGGAGGTCACAGACGATTCGTCCTCAAGCGAGGTTTGCTGCCAGTGCGGTACATATACGTTGCTATAGGAAAGTGAGACTGTGGCTCCTTCCATGCCCAGGTAGCCCACCCTTAGCAGGAGAAGGTTTGCACCATTCTCAGGGCCCAGCTAGGAAGGAAGGAGAGAAATTTCACCGTGTTTCAAACCTTGATCGAGACTGCCACCTACTAACACCCAGCTGAAATGACCAAAATTGCGCCGCGTTACCAGAGAGAAAAATGGAACAGAAGTGGGGAAAAACGGGGAAAAAGCTACAAGATGTTGCACCTGTAAAAGTGTTTAAAATGAAAAGCATCTTCCCTTTTTTTCTGGATGTGATGGTGGAAAAACTGGTCACACTGCCTCCACAGAGACTTTTCCTTGGCTGAACCGATAGCTCCCAGCACCTAACTCAGACTGAACTGATTATTTAATTATTTTTATTTTCCTTTCCATATATGAAATGTCCACAAGCGCGCCATGCTTTCCTAGAAAAGGCCATCTAAAATAGTTCGACACTTTGGGAGAAGTACCCACACTCAAGAATTGTGGCATTTAAGCTGTTTCTCTTTGGCTGTGATAAGCCATGTGGTCTTGCTTGTTCCCAGACCACGAGGGAGAAGGAAGCAGAAGGGCTTTACTGGTGTAATGGGGATGCTCTGGCAAAGCAATCACTTTGTCACCCATACACATGCCTTTACCTAAAGCTGTAAGCAACCCCCTTTTGCCTGGGTGATTAGAGGGGGGCATCAGGAACAGTCCCTACAGAGCAAAATTTACATAATCAGATAAAAGGCTACCTTTAACATGAATCAATCCCAAGAACATTTTATTTTACATAGTGGTTTAACGCACACCAGAGCTCAGCACTCTGGCACAGGAAGGACTGGTGATGAACTGCTCTAATTATCACCTGAACTGCTCTAAATCACCTGATTTTCAGGTGAATCTCTACCAATTTATAAGAGCAGATTAACACAGGCTCTCCAAAGAGCCTCTAATAGGACTAGCAACAGGGAACAAATTTAACCAGTGCCATAAGAGAGGCTACCTAAAAGTATTTTAATTCAGAGAGTGAGGACCTGTTTCAGCATAGAAACAATCTAGCTTCATTCAAACACTAAATCACGTGTGTCCAAGCTGCCAGTTGATCTGGGGCAAACACTGGAAACGGTGAAATGTTTTCCAAACAAATCTTTCGCAAGAAAACGGACTTATAACGATACATTCATTTTCATGCAAAAGAGGAAGGGGAGAAATTCCATCGTGTTTCAAAACTTCTGAACTATTTTTGGGTGCCTCGGTGGAGGGACGAACCTGAGCTGAATTCTCTCTGCTAAGGACGTATCTGTTTACGCCCCATGTGTTAATATGAGATATCTAATATATCTAAGTGTGTCTGGAAGCAGAAGCTATCCCCTGCCAGCAAATCAGCACAAGGGCATGGCTTTCCCACACTCACCTCATCATCCACTGGGATGCTCTAATTGCAGCTCCAGGAGCTGGACGCTCTCCACCGATCAGCAAGTAGAAGGGGACCAGAGAAGGAGCTCCTGAATGTACGGAGCTATAAAGGCCACACTGGCTGCTCCAAAACCGGTGCATTTTCTTCAGCCCAGAACCGATGACCGACTTTTTGCAGCGTAGGTGGGACATTTGGAGACCCAGCTAACACCATCACAGCCATCTCAGAAGCTGCTTGAATGTGACCATTACCCAAGGTCTGCCTTAACAACAAAGAAATAGAAATCAGTGTGCATTTCAAGATTTTGGAGACTTCTCAAAGGGAGGAATAAACATTTTCCCATTTTGGTTAGACAGAAAGGCCCAAGAACAATGAACCCATAAATCAAAGGATGGAGATCAGGATTATAGAATCACAGAATAGTTTGGGTTGGAAGGGACCTTTACAGGCCATCTAGTCCAACCCTCCTGCAATTAGCAGGGACATCTTCAACTGATCAGGCTGCTCAGAGGCCTGTCCAACCTGACCTGGCATGTTTCCAGAGATGAGGCATCCACAGCGTCTCCGGGCAACTCGGGCCAGGGTCTCACCTCCCTCAGTGTAAAAAATTTCTTCCTTATATTTAATCTAAATCTCCCCTCTTCCAGTTTGAAGCCACTACCCCTTGTCCTATCACAACAGGCCCTGCTAAAAAGTCTGTCCCCAGCCTTCCTATAGCCTGGTTAGGGACTGGAAGGGACTCTAAGGTCTCCTTGGAGCTGCCTTCTCTCCAGGCTGAACCCCCCCAACTCTCTTAGCCTGTCCTCACAGCAGAGGGGCTCCAGCTCTTGGAGCATCTCCATGGCCTCCTCTGGCCCCACTCCAACAGGTCCATATCCTTCCTGTGCTGAGGACTCCAGAGCTGGAGGCAGCACTGCATGGGTTCTCACCAGAGCACAGCAGAGGGGGACAATCACCTCCCACATCACAGAATCACCTTCCCATGGGAAGAGAGACTGCCAGGGAAGACTCAAGCAAAACAGTTGTTGATTATTTCAGCCTTCTCCTCATCCGTTGTTACCAGTTTGACACTCCTGCTCATGGTGGGGGGAGGGGGGGTAATTCTTTCTTCAACCTTCCCTTTCTGGCTGACATACTTGTAGAAGCCCTTCTATGGGACTATGGTCCCAGCCATCCCTGTACTCTCCCTGTTCTCAAAAAGCAGACATAGAAAGAAAATTTCCACCAGGTCTTTTTGACCTTCTGTCTTCTGAAAGCCAGAAGACAGTGGAAGCTGTTTAAAATGTGTATTTTAATTAAAATCAAAGAAGGATAAGGGGAAATTTCCAAAGATTTCTTAGTTCTGGATATGGGTATAGGTGTAGCTCCTTAACATGTATCCCCTTAAGGAGGAAGAAATTCCCCTTTATTCCCTCTCTTTCAGTGGAAATTAAGTATCTGTCTAGGGATTAACCACTTACAGAGTCGTTCTTTGGGTCTAAGAGGGAGCGTTTCTGTAAAAAGGGAATCTGGGGCTTTCTGGAAAGGAGTTTCCCTGCGAGAGAATTCAATGCAAAGCTCCAGAGCCCAGGTGGATGCCCTGACAAGAGAATCACCCCTTTCCTTTCAGCAAGGCCAGCTGGGAAGAAATAACTTTTCTTGTAAATACAGGGTGTAGCTTTTGCATTTGGTGTTCAGCCAATCTTCTTCTTTTTGCTCACACCGTTGAGCAGTTTAATAATTATTTCTCTCTAAATACAACACATGCATCGTATAGCAACACAGATATTATTGCATATTATATACACGGAGAGCTAGAGCCAGGTATCGTTAATCTTAAATATTTATATCTTCCTGGAACAACTAGCTGACAGCTGCTAAGCTACTGGCAAACTGTCTGCCTTAAGTATTCTCCCCCTTTCTTTTGGCACCAAGCCCCTGGCTTGGTTTCAGCTACACATTGCAGAGACCATTCAGAACAATAACTACACACTGTCTCGTAGAGTAAGCTGGGGAGTGCGTTCCCCCTCCGATCACGCCTGCAGCTCGTTAATGATCAAGTGACTTACACACATTTGCATGGATAGGGGAAATTAGCTCTTCTACGGATCAAATGACTTTTTGCTGTCCTTGCCGGAGGCCCCCGGCACACCAACAGAACCAGTGGAAAACTCAGTTCGCAGACTGGTTTTTGGACTAACCGCAGGAACCACAAAGAGCTTCCAGGGAAAGCAAGCTCAGATTCTGTTCGCCCTTCACATTATCTATATTTTATTCTGTTTTGCTGTGTTTTGACTAAGTTTACCCTGGGCTGGACGGCAGCAGGGGAGGAGCAGTGCCCAAACTGAACTCCAGCAGCTTTACTCGTTAACACGTCTCCGATTCCTCTTCCTCCTGTGCCACCTTCCTCTGCCGTCTGGAACTGCAATAACTACTGCAAGAGAGCACAGTGATTTTAAAAAGGGGCGTAGGGGGGCAGCAGGAATAACATTTTGAGGTAAGGATGTACAAAGCCTGATTCCCATTGCCCTGCACCGTATAAAATCATTTAGGGAAAGGCAGAAGGGACTGGATGCTCTGTGGTCCCTTCAACTCAAGGGAGCTGACTGAACATTTTTCACTGAAAATGTCATTGGCAACGCAAAAAAAAAAAACAACAAGAGGGTAAACCAGCCCCTGGCCTGGGGAGGTACAATCTTTGTAACATTCTGCATCATCTTGTCCATGAAACACTATGGACTTGCGCAGGAAAAAATGATGTATAATTATGGATGGCTGTACAAGTGAAGTCCTGGGGAGCCTGCGAGCAGGAACGACGAGCAGCTCAATACGAGACTAACAAGCAGGATGCCTATAGCCCATTAAAGAACTAACAAAAGGCCTACATGAGACACCTGAGGTATTGTTCAAGGAACACGTGCAGACCAGGAAATGCCTAAATATAGCGTTTAAAAATGTATAGAGTGAACTTAACACAGAGTTATCACTAATAACTGGTGCTCTAGTGCGTGTTTGGCATACGGATAAAATAATTAATCAATTTTAAAATGCATGAAAGACATTGGCAGAAGATGCCAACCAACAGAAGCAGCAGGAACTGCAGTGCCAAGGACTGATGCAGGGTACCTAAAAGGGGAGTAAGGCCTGGATTCTCCATTTCGGGGCGATGGCTGGAAGCCACTCTGCTCTTTGCTGCTTAAGACCTTGTGCTCTGCTTGTACAACTTGCATGAATGTAGGAGCTGAACCGACAAAGAACACTGTAAAGGCAAAACTGAGTAATTCTGAGGGAGAAGTGGGCTTGGAGCAGCCTGCACTGATAATGAGGGCAAGTGGCCAGTTGGAGGAGACCTTGGAGCAGTCCTGGAAAAAGAAGACAAATCCCAGCTGTGAACACAATACAGATGCAATTCTGTGCACCTTACACAGAATCACAGAATGATATGGGGTTGGAAGGGACCTCTGGAGATCATCTAGTCCAACCTCCTGCCAAAGCAGGTCCACCCAGAGCAGGTTGCACAGGAACGTGTCCAGGTGGGGTCTGAACGTCTTCAGAGACAATCAGTAAAAGCACATTATCCAGGTAAACTCCAAAAAACATTCATTACGTAAGGCTACTACTTTTCTCCCTTTACCTCTCTATCTTCAAAGTAACACACTGCCAGGCAGAAAAACTTTTCATACTCAAGCCAATTAAAAATTCAGAGCCATGCCATTTGAGCTGGAAGTTGGTTTTCAGTAACAGAAATTGAACCACATTTAAAAATTAATAAATAAATAAAAGGCTGTGAGAAAAAATCCTATTCTGGGGGGTGTATATAAAGAATATTGTGACCAAACTGTCACTTACATCCTTTTTCAACTGCTGGCTTGTTAAACAGTGAAAGTTCACTGCTGGGTCTGCCAAAGAAGGTGAGGCAGGTGAAACAGCCCAAGCCCCCAGGGAAAATTCTCTTCTCTGAACCTCTGAGAAAAATCATTGTGTCCAACCATGAACAAAATCATTTAAGTGTTCTGATGCTTGGTGTGAAAATGGCTAACAACATCTACTGGCACCAGTCCCCTCCCTGAGCCCCACCACTCCCCCAGGTGTTTACAGTAATAAGGAGGAGAAAACACAAGCAAAAATCCCCAAACCCAACCATCTCAAAAGGCAGGTATTTTCCCAGCTCAGGCTCCTGAGCTCCCCAGGTGACAGGGAGAATTCAGAAGTAGGAGTGTCAGAGCAGGCACCGCAATCAGAGGTGGCTCATAGCACTCTACCTCTGATCCTGGCACAGGGCTCCAAATGAAAATCAAAGCAACACATCTCTTTTCAAAACAAGGACAGAGGAAAGAAAATAAGAGTAAAAAAAATACATATATATCTAAAAATCTCATTCTCTGAGTACCTTTGATTCCTGGCTGGTAGTTGATGCTGGAGAGGGGGGCTGCTCTGTGCTCTCCACTTCATTCTCTTTCTCCACACTATCCACGCTGACTTCAGTCGTGCTGCTTGGAGGAATCATTTTGCCTCTAAACCACTGCTACTATCAGGAAAAAAGCTACAGACCTTTCTCGCTTTTTTTCATTTAACGTCCTCTTTCTTCTCTGCTCTTCTGGAGCAAATGAACTCCGACCGCTCGGTTTCACTACATTTGCAAGGCTAGAATTCTCTGGATTTTCTTTTCTTTTTTTTTTTTTTTTCCTTCTCCTCCTCCTCCCCCTCTTCCTCCTCTCTCTCCCTCCTCCCTCCCCGATGCGATTCTGCTGCGAGGGCAGTAAGTTATGGATGGCTCTGTAGGTCAGTGGTGTGCCTGCTCCTGTGTTTTTTCCCCAATCCTCCTCCCCTCCGCCTGAAGCCCGGAGGTGCGGAGCAGAGTCGTGACCGTCAGCCCCGCTATCAGAGGGGAGTGAGCCGAAGCAGAAAGCTCCAGCCACGCACACACACGCGGGGCACTGGAGGGAGGAGTTGTATTTCTAATGCTGTGAATAGCTTTGGAGGAGCATGTGCTGTCATAGTAGTGAAAGAAAGTAACGCGCGCATGCACACACACACACGCACACAGAGAGGCAAGGCAGTGAGTATGAGGTTTGGAAGCATTTTACCTTTCAACAGGCTGGAGAAGGCAGAGTTTGAAGGGTAGCTTTATATTCTTACAAGTCTTATCCTGAAGAAGGACTCTAGAAACAGAAGAGAAAAAATAAGCCTTCTCTTATCTTGTCCCAGAGAAGATTATTTAAAATCCTAGCCACCCAGTGTCTCTAAAGCTCCCACCTTGCCTTACATCCCAAACTTGCTAGTGGGTGACAGGACAGAGCCAGGGGAGAGTCACCTGTGGATCCACACGTTCCTTGCTCCCCTGCTGCGCAGGGAAGCCCAGCTCTGATCCCTGCACACGCAAGCAGGGTCAGCTGGAGCTCCCGCTACTGCACGCATCCTACACCTGTAGGTTGTCATAGTGATACCACTCCATCAGGCAGCGACAGAGCAGACGCAGCCATCCAGAAGGGCCTGCTGGCTTCCCCCCCGTGCTGTCATTCCTGAGGATACGGCACCCGAAGTCACGCTTGGGGCTGCAGTAGTACCGGTAGAAGGTCAGCATGACTTTGCTGGCTGGCTCAGATTGCTTTATATCGCTGGAGTCTTTGCCTCTGATTTAAATCTGCTGCAAAGGTGCCTGTCAGCTCTCTTCCCTGCTGAATTAAGGTCCCTATTGTGAAAGGTTGAATGGAAGCGCTCCCCACCAGATATATGCTTTGCAGAGCAGAAGCCACTCCATATGGCTGGTGGAGATGCCTCTTTCATTTAAAGAAAACAGAAAAAATGCAACGCAAACATGTTTCCAACAAGCAATACTTACATCCTGGAAAGTGAGAAGAAAAAAAAAATAAAATTGTCGCTTAGTTGATCTGTACCGGAGGTACATGTGTTTGGAGGTGATGTGCTGAGGTCTGAGTCAGAGAGGAGCTTCAGTATCTTGGAGCTCTGGGAAGGGGGGACCAGATTCCATTCCAGCACCATCCCTTAGAAACACAGCTGCTACCTAGGGCTGCCTCGCAGGTCCCCTCCACCTCAAATACTCCATGCTTGAAAATGAAGACAAGTCTTCCAAGATAGTAGGGGTTAGAGGGATGAAAGCCAGAGCAGAAATTGCCCTGCAGCCTCTGTATTCTTAATAACTATGCAGAAGCTAGGAAAAAACCTAGCTTTTCTTTGAATCTCCAGTGAATTTTTGGGACTGGTAGTTAGATGGGGGAAAAAAGCTGTATTTCTTTGAAATGGAGCACATAAGATACTGAAATCTTTAGCAGACGATAAACATGAAATGCTACAATGCTATTTGTACAGCTACTTCAGAGAAAAAATGAGCCTTAGGAGTCTGCCAGTAGGACCTATTATTTGGCCTGCAGTCACTAACACCATTACAGAGATCAAAAAGAGAACACTGGTTGCTGTTGTGGTAGTGTCAGTGACATCTGAGATCGAAGCAAGGAAATACAGAGCTCAGAGGGGCAGATTTGGCAGGTAAGTAAAAGAATTTATTTCCAAGGGTTTGGTTTCTAAAATACAGGAGTGTCTTAGATGGTTCTCTTCAGAGCTGGAGGAATTCTCCAGGTGCAAAGCTCATGTCTTCCACTCAGCAAGTGAGATTTGGGCTTGGCTGTAGAATCAGCCTCTTAGAATCATAGAATTGTCCAGGCTGGAAGGGACCTTCAAGATCAGCTAGTCCAACCATCAACCTCACTCTGATCAAAACAAAACACCACATCACTAAACCGTGTCTCTAAGCACTATGTCAACCCGTCTTCTAAATACCTCCATGGATGGTGCCTCAACCACTGCCCTGGGCAGCCCAGTCCAAGGCTTAAGAACCCTTTCAGTGAAGAATTTTTTCCTAATCTCCAACCTGAACCTTCTCTGGTGCAACTTGAGGCCGTTTCCTCTTGTCCCATCGCCTGGGACTTGGGAGAAGAGATCGACCCCCATTGGCTACACCCTCCTTTCAGGGAGTTGGGGAGAGCGAGAAGGTCTCCCCTCAGCCTCCTTTGCTCCAGGATGAACACCCCCAGCTCCCTCAGACGCTCCTCATCAGACTTGTTCTCCAGCGAGCAATGAGGGGGAATGGGTGGAAGTCACAGTTTGGGAGAATTAGGGCAGCTGTGGGCAATGGAGATATTGGTAGGGAGACAGTGACTGAATGATCCAGCTCTGGCAGCAGTATCCTTCCCTGATGGTCACAGCCACCCTGATGGTCACAGCCAAGTCAGGGCCAGGGTATGGGGCTGTTCTGTGTGCCCAGCAATGTGACAGGTGAGAATCATGAAAACTAGCTTTTGTCCTGTTCCCCAGCAGTGTTGTAAACCAGCCTTTCCCGTTAAGAGGCTCAAAACCATCTTCTTGTTAACTGGTAGGCCACCTTTGAAATGGACTCGGAGTGGCTGCTCAATAGTTAAAGCTCTAAGTGTTGTAAAATCCTGCACACATTTTGTATGAAAAGCTTGTAACGTCATGACTGTGTAAGCGACTATCATACCACTCTCTACTCTTTTTTTGTTGTTGTTGTTGTTTTACCAAATTAGTACTGACACCTGCTGCACTCCCTCTCTTCTCCCAATTACTCACTTGTCAACCACGACTGATCTGTCAGTTTTTTGACAATTAGCCTGGGAAAGATGAGTCAAACCTAAAAATCTTACCAAAAAAGCAAAAAGGAAAAGAAGCTGGATTTCTTATAATTTTATTTCCTTCCACGGGAGCTGGCTATTGAAAATCAAATATTCGGTATAACAAAACAGACTGATCAAATTAGATGAACCTACATCTTCCTCTCTCTCCCACGCTTCACTCCCTGAGAAGTTAGACTTGCGATTACTGCTGATCAGTCTCTAAGTGAAGGTACTCGGCGGAAATATGAGCACTGCAGCACAGCGCTAAACAAGAGGAAATTGAACAGATTCTCTAGTGAAGAGATGAGTGTAGATTTCTGGAGTGGGGAAAGGCAATTTTGGATGAATAATACATGAGAGTTGATTCTCAGCCCCCAGCTGAAGTTGTTGCACCGTGGAAAGGCACTTGAATGTTGCCCGGAGTCACCACAAAGCCTTCCCCTGCTGAGTGGTGCGAGGCTGCTTGCATGGGTGCTACACCTCGTCCATCTTCCCTCCCTCCCTCCCGCTCTCTGGTCACACACACAAAGGTGTCGGGGTGTGATGCAGAGCATTTCTCTGCGCCGAGTCCTGCAGTTCTTCCTAAGCTCTAGCTGCAGCCAGCACGTTTCGAGCATGCCAGAGGCTCCTGACACCAGGAATATACACATAGAATAGAATCGTAGAATCATCTAGGTTGAAAGGGACCTTCAAGATCATCTAGTCCAACCATCAACCTCACTCTGATAAAAACCATCACTAAACCATGTCTCTAAGCACTAGGGCAACCCGGCTTTTCAATACCTCCAGGGATGGG
>JAOXJK010000062.1:20174600-20221291 GCA_025774025.1 Xenus cinereus
TGGACACGTTCCTGTGCAACCTGCTCTGGGTGGACCTGCTTTGGCAGGGGGTTGGACTAGGTGATCTCCAGAGGTCCCTTCTGACCCCATATCATTCTGTGATTCTGTGATCTAGGGATAAAGTACCGAGGAGCTGAGGGGCTTTTCCTGGGAAGCCATGGGTATGGTGACCCACATGCTCAAGCTTTCAGCAAGGGCCAAGGCTCAGGGCACATCTGTAGAAGGAGGAGTTTTTCCAAGGGCTGGGAGTGAGGTCTCTGGCAGGGAGCTCTGGTAGGAGGCTGCTGGCGTATGCCCCTCCATCCCCTCCCAGCGCAGCGCAAATTTTGCTGGCCTCCCTCCCAGCGAGCAGTGGGCTGTCGCTCAGCACATCACACACCGGCTGCTCTAATTCAAGTTCATTTCAACGCGCCACGCGCCGATTCCTGGCGCCAAGAGCAAAAGAACAGTTTGAAGCAAGATATCTCAGACCTACCTGGAGCAGAGTCCAGGTAATCAATACAGCCCACGCTAAAAGTAATAGTGTAATTGGTTACGATTTGTCATCCACAGGTGGGATAGGGGAGTGAAAGGGAAAACAGCAATAGTTGCTTCATAAAGGCACGAATGCCAAGCGAGACAATTCTGACATGAGAAAATTTTAACGTTATTCGCTTCCACCAGCTGCGCCTGACTGCCCAGCCAGGACAGCAGTGCCACAGCAGGAAAGTATGTGGCCACCGGCATTCAATCCCACCGCCCCGGGAGCCCAAACCGAGTCTCAAAGCTTGATTCCCCACAACCTACCGCGTGTGGCTGAAGCTAGGACGGTAAGGAGCGTAACTGGACGAGGTCAACTCTCCGACTACACTCTCCAGCTGTAACAGGCTGTCCCCAAGGAAACAGAAAGACCTAATAGCTCGGTAAACATAAAATCTCATCTGAAAGTACTGCTCTTTTGTTAAAATGATCAAGATTGTCCTACTTGGACCAGCTGCACTCTGCCGTGTAACTACGAGTCCCAGAAGTTGTTCTCACTTCCACATGCTCACTTGCTCAGCGTTGTGATTAAACCTGGATGCCTCCCATCCAGGTGTCCCTTCCAGAGCCCGGTGCCACCATCCCCACTCCGCCGAATCAGGATATGGCAATGGAAGGGCACTGTGTCACTGTCACCTCCTCTTTGTCACCCTGGAAATCGTCTGTAGCAGGATAAAGCAGAAGCAAGAAGGCACAACTGGTACCTGACCTGTTTCTGCCCTAGAACTGGTGTAAGGGGCAGGAGCAGAGCCCAGGATTAGAGCTTTACAATGGTCCAGCTGTTACCTTTCTAGCGGTGGAAAATGTTTTGGGTTTTTTGTGGGTTTTTTTTTAAGTTATTATATTTTAAACTCATGCCTTATGACTTCAGAATTAGCGCTGAATCCTATTAGGGAGACAAAAGACTCCTTGTAGTTCATACACGTCTAATAGTGTGAGAGATAGAGAGACTATTCTATTTGGCACAATATTTAGAGAAATTAATCCTCAAGTGCTGAAGATTTGAGGGATTAACAGTCTGAGTGACAGCTGAGCTCATCCAGCCTACATCCCTGGGTTGTGCAGCAAAACCATTTGCCTCCAAGTTGAACGTGTTCCTCACTTCCACCCGAGTCAGCACAATTCCTGCTTTTATTGCACTCGGGTCCCTGGGGGAGATCAACAAACTAATAAATCCTCATTTCATGGTGGTTTGCAAAATTGTCATGTTATGTTCATTTTTCAGATTTGATATGTCCTTTCCTCCCTTTGTAAAGAAAAAGACATATCACATGCATAAAATGTATTACATTTCTAAACCTTCAAAATTTGACCCAAGAGTCATTGAAACCGTCCATTTTCAATGAGAAACAACGTGTAGCAGTCACGCACGTAAACACGTCCACGAAGTCTCATCCGGACCCTCCCAAAGAACTCCTTGGAGAAGACCTAACAAGCGGGAGACCTTAACTATTGTGCCATTCTTCCCTTGCACTAATGTCACACAGCGGAAATGGGACTCTTCCCCTGCACTCAATCGGGATGGAGAGAAGGGGGGGGGGGGGACATGCTCCCATCTCAATTACTGTAGGGGGGTCCTACAGTGGGAAAATGCACTGCCATGAGCGTGGCATCAGGAGGGAGAGGCTCCCCAGCCAAGCAGACAAGACCTGATAAGGAAAGGAGAGGAGATTTCGCAGTTGCCATGGCAGTGGCAGCATGGGGCCATGGCAGGAGAACAAGAAATATTCACTGCGAGCTTATTTTTGTAGCTTCATAAAAAATCTGTGAAAATAGCTGAAATAAATTTACAATGAATATTTCCAACGTGGCGGTTCTCTGGAGTCAGAGAAACACAGGAGAACCAGCGCATTAAGACAAGGTGCCATTTCGCTCTGAGCTGTGCGACTTTGTAGAAACCAACAAGGTTACAAGGTTACGTCCAAAAGGATCTCACAAATCGTGGCTCTAACATGTTTCTTTGCCTTTCAGGGCTTAAGGTCCTACAACAGGAGGAGAGGTCCTCCAAGGAATGCTGTCACCCAGGGGACTGGCAGAAATCATCCAGCGCTGTGCAGAAGAGCCATTTACTGCTCTCCACACAAAGTCTCGTGGGGAAACTGCATGTGGCAGGACATTTTGCCATCTATTTTCCCAATTATCGGCTTATTTCCACTCATTACCAGTTTGGGAAGGCGACATCCACTCGTGGCTCCTGGGGTAGAGGAAAGGACTCGTGCTGAGTGTCCTACAACCTCATGTGCAGATAGAGAATGATGGATAAGCTCCACAAGCTGGCTCACACCCGAATTACAGAGGGTTTTTTTTTTAGGAACAAACAATGGGGAGATGCTTTAAGAGCAACTGGAATATGACGACCTGGAACTGGACAACCACACGCCACCATGAGATGCCGCTGCAAAGGGCTTCCTGTGGGTGGAAGATCCAGTCTAACCAGAAAAAAAAAACCCAGAATTACCAGGTATTTTCTTGTGAGCAGAGAAAGTACCTTGGGCTGCGGATGACTGTCACTACTAGTAAGCTACGTCCCCATCCAGCATTCATGGCACTCACAGCTCTTAACTAGGGACCAGATTAGGATCTTTATGAATAAAACATAAATTTCAATGTCTTCAGGGGAAGAATACAGCAGAGAACTGTCCTTTCGCCAGGCACCACGAGCAGCTCCAGCACCATGGGGTGACCCTGGGGAAAAGAGCATCCAGCGCTGGTTCCCTTCTGCCCAACGAGCTCCACATCTTCGAGGTGTCTGTGCATTACAATCTACTGTGGATGGTGTGATGCGTGGGATTAAATGGAGAACACAAACGTGCCCTCAGTCTTTGGCAATATATAATGTTTCCTTTCCCTTCCTTAAAATTGTCCTTCGGCCTTAATTAGCTCAACAAGCCTGTTGTTCAAAAGCTGAGATTTCCTCTCTGGATTTCTCCCTGCTTTAGTTCAAATCACATCTAAAGACAGAGCCCGTCCTTTCATGAGCAGCACCCTTTCCTTTGCTCATATCACCAGCACGGTTAGGGCCTTATCAAATCTCTTCCCTACTGCACTATTTCTTTTCAAGGTGGCTCACTAACCCTTACCTGTTTTTCATTTTGACCCACAAATAGGAAAATACTATCAACTGGAAAAGATAATTACTCACTTGTGAAAGTAAGTGTTATTTTTTTATTCTATGATACGGGCAATACAAATGTCACTCCAAGTCGGGTTGTATTAAGTAGTTTCGTGTCACATGACACAGTGTGAATTGACACACGCTGTGCTGTTGTATGAGATCTGGGCTTGCTTGTTTGAAGAGACTTTTTTTCTTTTCTATTTAGGAGAAGATATTAGGTACTATAGATATTACGTGATCCATCCATTAGCTAAAAATCACATCCAGATAAAGGTACAATTTCTGATATTCAGACCAAAGGAAAACCTGAAAATGACTTCGTACTTCTGACATATCTATCAATAGTCAGCTTATTCATTGCTGTGTATTAAAGAGAATAAAAACAAAGGGAAGACACTACATCTGTCAGTAAATACAATTAACTTGGAAAAATAAAATCCAAAACCCTATGCAGATTCCAAAAGTCATACTAAACCAGGGATACGGTAACTTTTTGCTTTATGTTAGTAACTGGTAGCACACTCTGAAAAGCCTCTTATGAGTTTCAGCATTTTTTCATTTTTCAATAACTTATGGAAAAGTCAAAGAGTTACCAGGAATAATTCTCACTCTGCTAATCCACACACCAGATCAGTATTACCCGATATCCAGTACTACCAGCCTACTCGTCACCCAAGTTTTATTAGAAAATGTTGGGACAGGTCAAAAAAGTTAATTCCTTATTTAAATCACACCTAAGATCATTTTACAATAAAGAAGTAAAATCAGAATGCCTATACTGATGTTAGGACTTGCCTCAAACCCCCTTTCAGTCAAGTAACCAACCCAATTAAAATCCTAATCAAAGCTCACTAAATGCACGCATACAATCCTTGTTTGTTTATGTAAGATCTTCCAGAACCTGGTACTTTCCATGAAAGGCTCGGTGTAGCTATCTGGTACAGGAACAGGAAAAATGTCACTCACAACCAAAGGGGAATGGAGGGGTTCTCCTGGCCGCAGCCTGATTATTTTGGTGTACAAGTCAGCATCCTCTCCCCATTTTCAGAACTAAGTGACAAACAATTGCTCAACAAATCCATCATCGAACAGGCTGGTTACCCTCAGCAGCATTGGCTTCAGATGCAGTGAGCTTTGCAGAAGCCTTTTCTCAAGGTGGTCCTCTCCTTCATGCTCTTTCTCCATCATGCTCACCACCACGCCAATAAGCCATGCCACAACATGTTTCCCCATCCCCATTGACTTCCCAGCTGAAAACCTCAGCTTTGGATTTATTATTACTTTTAATTCCTTCCTTAGGCTCTTCCTTACGTTTCACCTCAGACCTTCCCTTTGCTATCCCTAATATTGCGGAAGCAATGACTGCCTTCATCTGTGTTTCCCCTTCATTTCAACAGAAGGAAACTAAAAAGCTCAAAGTAAAACTGAGCTGAAACCTCTCCCTTTCAGCTGGTGTTGCATCAAAGTCATGGATTTCAATATCAAATTCCACAACACGCTTGCTTGAAACCAGGTCCAAGCTGACTATCAATATTCAGTGACTCCCAAGTGAACCACTGCTTACAATTTGTAATGAACCCCCAAAGCAAAAAAGTCTCACAAAGCTTTATGATTTGATCATGAAAGTTTTGCTGCACGCTGAGGTTTGAAATCCTTCAGCTGAAGAAGGAATTAAAAATATATATATTTAACCAATTCAACTTGAAGGGTGCCTATTCCAGGTGGTGAGGACAGAACAGCATCAAGAGCCTCAAAAAGGCCTTGATCCAAAGGAGGACAGAGTTCCCCCGGCACAGAACTGAGGCAAAAAGCTGCGGGTTGTCCTCATCTGCTCTTCTGGCACAGGGGGCCTGGCAGGAGGGACACACATTGAAGACACAGAGCAGAAGCCACAGGCTCTGTAGGCAGAGCACTGCAAGATGGCACAGACTCAACCCTGGTCCCTCTGGAATTAGTAGCACCTCCCAGCCCTAGAGCTCCGTCTGTACATCTTGACCTTATCTGCAGACGGATCAAGACTTCCATGAAATTCAACTGGAGTGTTAGGCTGCTTATAAAATAAAAAAAGCTCTGTTAGAACCCTCTCCATGTCCCAAGGAGGTCCTCGGGTCACCGCTGCACGGCGGGCCAGGCTGGTGACCTCATGCCAAACCTGCAGCCTCCCACAGCAATGGTTTGGAAAGTCTGGCCTCCCAAAAAACACTTTCTGAGCATCCTTTTGGGTGATGCCCCGCAGGAATCATGCGCTGGCCTGCGCAAAGCAATGCAGCCCCCCTAACCCTTCGTCAGCAGCACCAGAACCAGGGATGCCTGACAATGGCCGGGGTTGGGGCGTTGCATTTGCAAGCAAAACACACTCTTACTTTCTTAATATTGGCTCCTTTATTGTAGGCTCTTATAGCTGACAACACAGCAGAGAACTTCATAAAGAAAGTCTCATGATAGCTGTTATTTATTATGCAAATACTGCCTGCCATGGCAACATTGCATGCAGTAGTTTGCTTTATTTGCTCTGGTACATGCATATTCAAATTAAGGCTCCGTACATTGTGCCTACACATTACAAAGATTTTGTTTTCCTTGACACTTACAGGAGAACAAACTGCAATTAATACAGCCTGTTTAAGCAGACAGCACCCAATTAGTTATCATCCATTTTCAGATTGGGACTCTAGACAAAAAAACATGGAGCTGGCTTCTTATTCAAAAGGAAAATACATCCAAACTACAGGTTTTCAAAGACACGTTTAACTCACAATGGCCAGGATACTCACTTGGCCTTTAATGTGAAATGGAGTGTTAATTTTTCTCTGTCACCTCTTAATTGCTTCCTTATTATACTGTTCAAGCAGTTAATTGCTAGACTGAGTGAAAGAGTGTTTTCAAGGGAAAGGAAATGCCACAGCATGAAAGAAAAAAAAAATAGAAGCAGCGCACTAGTGTAATTGGGCCTGATATAACGTTAGTTGTGGTATTGCCTTTAATGGTAACCACAAAAATTAATAGGAAAAGCCAAATTGTTTTCTATCACAGAACCAGCCAGGGGATGTGTGGGGAGGGTTGGCGTTCAGCTGCCATGCGCTTAGCGGGATCGCGCTCCCAGCAAATCAACCCAATTCCGCGTGTTTACACACAGCGCGCCTCCTCCTGCTCCCTCTCTTGCCAGGAGGTACCTGATTTATTTGGTAGCGCATGAGCTGTTTCTGATTCCCCTCTCCCCTTCGGTTCATGGTTCTTCCAAGTGACCGACAAGAGCATCCCAGTGCCTCAAGGCAGGGGACTCAAGGACTGGAAGACGCACAGATACAGCCCCCGGTTCCCTTTTCTTGCCTTAGCCCAGCAGTGACGAAGCTCCATCTAATAAAGGCCAGTCCTTTCGCAAAAGCGACTTGCGAGTCAGTAGGGACAGACTTTACTGATATCACCGAGGGAAAACAAGCACTCCAGATGTAAAGGCAAGAATTACAGGTATTTATTTAAACGGCAACATGTGACTGCTCTAACGATGATCTTTGCGTGACAGTGCTGGAATTCATGATTAGTATTATTTCTTCATTCCTCTAATTTTTATTAGAGAATAGTAATTATTAATGGAGGAAGGAAGCAGGAAAAAAGCAGATGCCAGTGACACTGTTGCACAGTGGATTTAAATATGCACATTAATTCATAAGAAAAGTGAGTTAAATACAAATTCTGAATTAATTTCCTAAATGTAGCTTCCCAGTGGACAATAGAAAGGAGATGATCCAGTTACCAACTTGTGCTTATTAGCATTCAAACATGCTGATTAACTCATTAGTAAGACTACACTTGAAGTCCTCCCTTTTGTTTCCCTCTCTAAACTGCCGGTCTTCCATTTATTTATTTGCCAGGAGGAAGAAAACACACCTATTTAGGACTGAGAAGAGTGAGTCAACCCCGGCTGAAGAACAGCAAACTTTATACAACATTAAAATGATCCCCTTTCATTTTATAAGAGTTTCTGAAGTAGTTCTATCATCTGCCAAACAAACATGACGCTCCTCTATAAGGCTGCGGAACCTGCCCATTTGCCCTGCTTTATCAGACTGGTTGCATCTCGCCGGCACAGCCAAGGTACCACTTTTAGTCAATGGAAAAAAAAAAATGAAAGAAGGCAAAGTCTTACTTTGCAGGACTTAATGAAGCTTCTACCATCAAGCTGAAAAAGGTGAGGAGACGCAGAAGAGCCCCAGACAGAGGTAGCAATACCTGACACGCAAGGAAACGGCTCCAGAGGGAACATATCACTGCGCTAGACTTTCTGGGACTTTGACTCTTTGTCACAGGCAGAATTCCCAGCAGAAATCTTGGCTCATCTTCCTCACGTAACCAGCAATGGAGAAAGGACCTGTTCAGTCCTTGTGAGCCAGATCCCCACCTCGGATAGGAATGGCTTACAAAGGTGAATCATTGTGTAGCAATCACAGCACCAACTCCCATTCCCGGCCACGTGCCATCAACGTATTCTCAAATCACCTACCAGGAAAAACTTTCAAAACTCTGTAGACCCTTTTAGTGATTATTTCAGTGCTTATTGGGTATTCCGTTGGAGTAAATACCCGAGAATTTGCACAATAATAGCATTGCAGTACCTTGAGATTTTCCCTTCTTTTCATCCAGTAAATGCTACATCTTGGCCATCTCCCAGCACCTCCATTGGCTGTGTGTTCATATGGCCTTCACTTCCACCTGACATATACCCCTCAAAAACTTTAACTTATTTTCTTCTATCCCACCACCCTTGTGGAATATTTAACAATAAAATGCTCAGGCATTGGGTAAATCAACTCTTTTACCACAGATAACACATCATAACATTTTTCTCCTCTGGCCTTCTAACGTCATCCCATTCAAGTGCAGGAAAAATTGTTAAAGTTGAAATGTATCAAGAAATCTCTCTCTCCCACTGGTGTAATCAACAAGTCTTTAGAATTCTGTCTAAACACACCTAAAGATCTCATTTTGCATAGCAGAATTTCTGAAACCTTAATTTGAAAATGTTTGATCTCCATATAATACTTAAGTATATGTATACGCTACCCCCTATGCAGTATCTTGCTGTCATTATAGCATACTCTGGTAACAACCTCTTAAAATATTTCTGCAATTTAAGAGGACATAAATATGTTCTCTGAATAGGACGTAATTAAATTGAACAACCTGATGTCTTATTTTCATAGAAATCCATTTTATTAAACTGCCTGTTTCCATTCTTATATATTAAGTTCTTTACCTAAATCTCTCTCCTTTTTCTCTTTAACTTCCAATTTGCCTTTGTCTAAGGATACTGACAATGTCCTATATAGCCTTGAAATCAATTTAGTGAGACAGTCTCTTTGTACAACAATTTTTCAATCTGTGACATTTGCATTTCTATACCTTTTTTTAATTCACAAAGAACAGCATGTCTTATCCGAAGGAAACGGGAAAACTGAGCTCCAGGAATATTAAAATCTTCTACAAATTGGTCAAACGATTTAAAACGTCCATCCTTAAACAAATCTTTAATACAAATGAACTCTTTTTGTTGCTAGGTTCTAAAGGCTCCATTTTTAATACAAGTGGAAGGTCCTCATTATAACACAATAGAGTTAAGGGAGACAATTTCTCATTCCAGCCCATGAATTTATGCACTTTCCCCATATTTTACAGACTGGGAAATAGTTGTTAACATAATCTTTTCCTGTCACACCATTTTTATGTATATTTTTATGCCTGTGTTATCTCTCAAGTTCAAGTTCTGTATATATATCTCCTTCTACAAACTTGTAAAGGAAATTACCCCTGTCAGGTCCTTATCACTCCGAGTTGTGATGTGTTAATCCTACTCTCCTCTCACAATTCTTGAAGACCTGCTGCATTTTAGTGCAATAACCCTTCTATTTAGCTTCCCTATACCTTCAAATGCACCACAACCTTTATCAATAAAAGAAATAGTCTACAGTTCTCTTTATCTCAACTATGCAAATGAAAGAGCAAGATAATAGTCATTCACATAGAAAGAATACAGAGAAGTATTAGAACTACAATTTTAAACACAAGTTTGTTCTTCGGGATTTAGAGCATAAAACATTTAGATTCTACAAGGTAGAAACATTCACCTAAACATTTTGATCTCCCCAAAATAGAGCCAGACTGTTTAGAAAATGTCAATTTAACCAGGATTGTAAGGTCTCCCGCATCATACTGAAAAGGAGATGCCTCTACCAGTCAGAGCTGTAGAGAAGACAAATTATTTAGGATGAGTTAACCTTACTGAACACTGGGCTGCTAAAACACAGCTATTTGACTATGCCTTTTCCATAGTCAATGGAGACAGACAGCAGGTCTCCCACCTAAAGCAGTTGGGATGAGTTTCTCTCTGGAAGTAGAGGGCCGACAGTTGAAGGACCCTGGATCACAAGCTTAGACAAAGCGCCAGACTAAGCTGGCTAAGCAGAGTGGGAAAAAAAAAAAAACCCAAACCAACCTTTCTCCCACGGGTTTGCTTCCATCAACGACTGCATCACTTCAAAAAAATACATAACTGAGAACCTGTTTGCCATATACACCATCCAGCTATCTCTCAATAAAAAAGGTACCATTTGAGAACAAAGGAACAGCCTTAAACTCTGCACAGTAACTCTATATCCACAGGGAAATCTCTTCATTCCAGCTCGTGTAATGTCCCTGCTCAGGTTGTCTTCTGGACTTAAAGTTGCCAAGGTGCCGTACCTCAGTAAAGATGGTGAACTGCAGTTTTTCTGCTGTAAAAGCAGGAAAATGTCAGAGTTTTTATGACAGACAGGAAGTGAAAACACCAACAAGGCCAACAGTAAAAACTAGGCTGTCAAAGCATTGACAGGGAAAGCACTGCCTGAAGAAACCATCCTTGGACACCATCCTGCCATAACCCCTGCCTACAAATCGAACATCTTATGAGCAGAGGGCTAGCTTCAAGAGATGCTGATTAGTCAGTACTAAGTCAGTAGGCACTGAAAGTGCTTAGCAAAAGTGGTTAAAAGAGGTCAGGTCCCAGGGAAAACACCTCCCAGCTTCCCCCAGCAGCACTGCCAAATACAGGAGGTCAAAATAGCACAAAACCAATTTAAAAAAAAAAAAAGTCACACGATTCTACATGCAACTTCTTTTTCTTTTCTTCAAATTTTTCAGCATTTCCAAGTTGAAGCTATTCAACCAGTGGGCAACCGCAAACCTTTTTTTAAGTAGGAGAACTAAGACTCTGTGCAATACTGTGACTCCAGGAGCACTCCATGAAGTACGTGGAAATTCCAGGATGCTGCAGTGATACTCCCACATTCATATGGCCACTGGAGAGCCTTCAAGTTTTCTCCCTAAATTTAGAATACATTGAAATGCTTCCTGTTCTGGGATCATCACCTGTCCCTCAGTGATAATTAATTACAGACCCTGAGCTACATCTACAACATGCCTACATTCAAAATCTCCATAAACAAAAAAAATTTAAGACCGGATTTTCTTAGATATACCTACTTGTGCCAGACAAAACCCAAGACTAATTCTGGAAAATACAGACATTTCTTTTCTGAGATGTGTGGCATCTCATGTCTTTGCCAATTCTTCCTTTTTACTCTAAAATTCTGTAGGTATTAGTTACACAAACAAAGTGGCTGCTGATGCTCTATTTCAGAATTTCAGACCCAGATTTCTCTGGCGATATACTCCTGATCAGAATTCATGCATGCTGTCAATCAGCAGTACCAAAGCCAACCCAAAACCACGTTCCAACCTCTTGTACTAATACATTTCTGGAGCAACTACAGTGATTAATGTACCCCAGACTGAAATAGGAGCCGCGGTGAGCAGTGCTGGTGCCACCTTAGTACTGGCTGATGCAAGGTCTTTATAAAGACACTTCAGTTTGACAGTGGGAAAAGCATCATCAAGATCAACAATAATCACGAGCATCTGGAATCTAAGCTTGAAAACACAAATGCTAAACAACCTAAGCACCTAATAAGGAAACCATCTAAATTAGCCACTTACCCAATCAGAGAAAACAAAGATGAATGTATAAAACTGTCAGACAGTGACAAATATTAACCTGAGATTATGTCACAGAATTACAAAGCACAGAAACACTGAAGCTGGAGCAACCTCTGTGGATTCTCCACTCCAACCCATCTGCTCAACACACAGTCAGCCAAAGCAGGTTGCCAAGGACCATGTCCAGTCAGGTTTTGAATATCTCCAAGGACAGAGGCCATAACCCCTCTGGGCAAACTGTTCCAGTGTTTGATTGCCCTTACACTAAGAAATGTTTTTCTTACATTTAAATGTTTAAGTGGCTGAAATGCTGAACATAAATGCTACTACATAGTGGGGAGGCCAAAAGAACCTCCTCTCCATCTCTCCACCTCAAGAAAGGTCAACATCACCTTTAAGAGGTGTTTATCCAACCTGTTCCCAAAGATTTTCTGTGACAAAACCACCATAGTCTCCCCTCTCTCTCTCAGTGCTTCACTTTCCTTCCACTCTTTTCCCTGCCTTGCATTCTGACTTCCAATACCTTGTTAGAATTTACTTCCTTGCTCTAAGTATTTAGTGCAACCAAACTAAGCAATTGGGGCCAAATTCATTCCACTGCTGTTCTGTTAAAGCCAACGGATTTACTTTAGGATTGAATTTGCTCTTCTTATGTGAGAAATGGGGGATTCAGAAGGAGATAAAAGAAGAATGAAAAGAAAAACTGACCTTAGTGGTCATATTTTCTTTAATCCACTAGGGCCACTCGCTGAATGCATACAGCCAGAACCAACAATAGTGCTTGCATTTAAACTCGGGTGGGTGTAAATATAGGTAAGGGCACTAATCAGCCAGGTGGCTACATGTTACCCTGAACACAAGCAATTAAGTACAAGGGCAATTTTCTCCCAGAGGTTAGTTATTTCATAGCCAATTACCCAAGCAGCTTCACCCCACTTTGAACTGTGTGTGGAGTAAGAGCCATGTCTGCATCTGGACCTTCAATAGATTCCCTGTAGCTTTAGCCATCAGCCCTATTCATCTTTTTCTAAAGTAGTTACAGCATCCACCTGCCTTTCAGTATTTAACTCCTTCATTTGTAAAGAAGCAAGCAGAACATTTGAACAAAAAGATATTTTTATCTTTATAATAGGCAAGGCAATTTTAGCACTATATGTCTATGAAACTCAGCATTCAGCCTTGTGTGGTATCTTCACAAAATCAGTGAATGCACTTTATTAAACATATACCCTCTCTGCAAAGCTGGCCTTTCGAGTGAGAAATCTGCATTGTTTCGTGTTCAGAATATGGCAGGTCCAAGGAAGATTGACTGAGAGAGAGAGAGAATACAACCAGCTAACACAAGCTAACACTGCGATCTATTTGTGCAATGCATTAATAATATAATTACACCTGAAATATTAATAGAATATGCTGAATATCTGAGAACAGACACATATCACAGGCTGTGTATATCTGCCTGCATATAAGAAATACTTATGTTTTATTCCCAGAAGACACACGTTATAAGATGTTACGAACACACATACATCTGCACCTCTGTGCAACCAACCCACACGCGTGGGCTCAAGGAAGATGAGGGCACCACAAGAGCCTGAGGCAGAAGTCACCACACTGTCCCACCCCTGCCCTGCTCTGCACCAGCCTTACAGCCGAGCTGCGATTGTATCCTCAGATACTGATCTTTTCTCTCCAAAAATTGCATACATAATTCAGCAAAGTACTAGAGCACGTGTGTAACTCTGAGAGTATTGCCATCAAAATGTGTGTGTAACTGGACCGGGTTCTGCATATAGATGACCAAGACAGCAATGTCCCGTTGGAGCAGCTCCCTTTGCTAGGCCCTGTTCCTCCATCCCCCTGGTGACACAAAGAGCCTGGAGAGCACATCACAGCTCAGCTCCCACAGACTCGGTGCCCTGGCATCCACTGGGGACCCCATCTCCCTGGTGCAAGGGACACAAAAGCATCTCCCAGCACTGCCCAGGTCAGTCCGGAGGGGAATCAAGGAGGACTATAATGTCCTGGTGCTATGCTTTCATAAAGAACTTCTGAACCCCTGGGTCTCATTCTGAAAATCCTCCCCTAAATTACAAAGTAGACAGAATAAAGAGTGTAGAGTTTGAATAACATTAAAGTCCATAACTGATACTATTAATTTCTCTGAGCTTTCCTTTGCATCCTGATAGATGTTAATATAAGAGATATCTCAGATCTTTCAAGGAAAAAAAAAAATCAATCCTAAGTGTGGAACAACACCCTAGACAAGCCGCACAGTCTCCTTCCATAAGAGGAATTAAAATATACTGGAGAAAAGGCAGGTTCCCTTGGATTTACCAGTTTCTAGGTTGCCGAGTTCTTGCTAAAATAAGAACATAAATGCAGAACATAAATAGAATTTTGAACCAGAAAAAAATATAATTGAAAAAAAAAAAAAACGAGCAATATTTCAGTAGTTGTTTTTCACTCTGGACAGGTAAATAAACTGAAAAAGGTTTTTTCCCAACAGTCATGCTGTTCCTGTGCTGCAGGAGCGGGTGTGTGGAGGCAATCCCACCCAACACTGCCGGGTGCACAGCACAGAGCCCCGGGCTCTGCCCGTGGGACTGTCCCCATGTCACATCTCCCACCCCACCGGGTGCTGGGCTTTCCAGGGCACAGCAGCCACTGCTCAGCCGCCTTTGGCTCCCTGAGGTGTGTGCACTTCCATCAGCAAGGAAATGTCCAAGTCAGGGCCCAGAACATCTTTACCTCTCCCAGAGGGGAAATTTCTACCCCCAGTAAATAGGCAGTAAAAATTCTCCCTCGGGAAGCTGAAGGACTTACCCCTTTGCCCCATAGTCTGAGGCACAGACGCCATTTGTCTGTGTGTCTGTCAGCAAAGAACAAAAAAAAAAACCACAATAAAATCTTCCCAGAACACAAAAGGGCCTACCTTAAAAATTTTGTAATTTCACTGTCAGGATCATCATAGAAGAGATGGTTATAATTTGGCTGCACTGATTCCCATCCCCCTGCCCTTGCTATTCTCCATGCATCTCTCAGTAACAAACCTCTCATTTTAAGTATTATTTATTTACCAGGCAACCACAGTATTGTTTGATATGTAATGGAATATTTCCATGAGTATTGTTAAAAAATAGCAATAAAGTGAGAATAAGAATCAAAATCCGTTACAATAAGTAGCAAAACCCCAAAACTAATCAAAATCATGCTGGCAATTAGCTAGGTATCACTCTAATAATTAAGTTCTGTTCACTACAGCTATTATTATTTATATAATAAAGTTATTATTTCCATAATAAATCATCGTGATATAGGTTATAGGCAGAGAATTGTAAAAATATATGCAAGTTATACAGTTGACATTTTAAAACTAGCTGCTCCTTGAATGTATCTGAAATGAAACTTCAAATTCACTTTTAAATTGTAACTCTCCCACATTACAGATTGAAAAAATATGTTGTATCAAACATCCACATAAATTATAGAAGCTCCTTTAAAATGTCAAGTATAGATCCTACTGTGCTTAGGATGTCAGCGTAACTCTAAAAATACGGAGTGATGAGGCATGGATACAATTTATAGCGGAAATCAAGCACGCTTTTCAACTTGCACGCACAAAAAAAATGTGGTAAATCAAACAATTCTTTCCCTTTTTAAACTGAAGTTGAACTAAAACTGTATTAACTTCACACAGATTGTCCAGATTAGTGATATCTGATTGCTGTACTCAGAGATCCACAGACGTAATATTATATTGCCTTTTTTTTTTGGTTTTGATTTGGCAGTAGCATTTTAAAATCTAACACTGTGGTTTTGAAGCCAGATGCCCCAGTCGAACGCATCAAGTTGGCCATTTGCTTCAAATGGTGTTGGATTGGAAAATCATCTATTAGTTCAGTTGTGACACCCCTTCTGGAGATCTGAATGTTTCCAGTAAGGAGGGAATTCCAGGGAGGGAATACTTTTAGGCATGGATAAACACCCTGCCAGCTCCCTGCATCTGCATGGAGCCCCGTTTGATTAAAAGGGGCCCATCTCAAACAAGAATTGCTTTTTATAGATCTCACTGCAGGACCAAACTTGCAATATTTCCTGTCGATTAATAACTATTTCCCAGAGAGCTGCTTTTTAAAATGAGCCACAAATATTTATAAAATACTATTATTTATATTGAAAACTTACAGCTCTCAAGGAATAAAAAAAAAAAAAAAAAAGAGGGGAGTGGGATAAAACGGAATGCTCTGAATTAACCCAAACGTAGGCACAGTGTGATTTACATGCATGGAGAAAAAATTCTTGGACTTCCTCGACAAAAGGCAAAACCACTACGTGGTTATCTTGCAAACTGCTTCAACCTCAACACCCTCAAATAACGAGGTGAGTTATGGGAGAAATCATCAGTAAATAACATGGTTCCTCGGTACTTAATCCTCACTTTTTATTTACACAACACGCAACTGTCAGAAATCTCAGCCTAGTCATTAGCAATCCTCCGAGGCCGTTCCCTTTCGGGCAGCCCCTCTCCAGAGAGGGATGGAGAACAAAAACGTTTGTTGGCGGAGATTTTTTTTTTTTTTTTCTCCTTTTAACTGGTTTTGCACGGCGGTGAGACCCGTGGGCCATTTCGGAGCAGCGCCAGGCCAGCAGCTGCAGAGAAGGGCGCGTTGCTCGCCCCGTGGGAGCTTGCGGGGCTCTGCCCACGAGATGGCAGGCTGAGATGCTGTTTTTCGCATTTTCCAGCCAGTCTTCGACGGGAAATAGTTTCCCCTCTCAAATGACAGCAGCCCCAGGTAGCAGGGGTGACATTTGCTTTACATTATGATACACACTAATTAATCATTAGCGATCCCAGAAGTATGTCGACTAAAAATGCTTTGCTATGGCTCGTCACAGTAGGGGCTTTCAATATTGATACTATTACACACACATATGTTCCACGGCTGGATGTTATATACCGACGGATTTAGTGTTTTAGGCTACAGAATATCTTTTAAGTGCTGCTAAATATTGTTTAAGCAAAATCCTTATAGTCAGTAATGAACTTGGTATCTCATACTTTACGCGATAAACTCTTGAGGCTAGGTCGCAAAATGATTGCTTGACTGGGTGACAAAATAGGACTTTTGCAAACTAAAGCTGCTGCAAAACTGACTGGAAGTTTTGATGGCATAATCCAGGCTTTTTGGACTGGCTGACTGGACATTTTTCCACCTTTGTGGCAGTCCCTATGCCAACAGCCTGGGGCCACCTCCTTTCACCTCACAGCTGAATGGTGCCTCAACAAAGGTGACTGGAGACCTGAGAGCACTGTGGAAGGTAATGCCAAGCAGTGCTTCAAATATGACCAAAGCTTCGTGCCACTGAGGCGAAGACACTGAGATATTTTGATTCACCTCTAACACCAAGTACACAGGCACATCGGGGATGGAAAATAGGAGGTGATGAAGAGTATGGGGAGGTTCACATCAATAAAGCTGGAACAGGAGGGAAGTACTGTGCTCAAACGCACCAGAAGCTCTCAGTTGAGTCTCGTGTGCCTTCAACCCCAGCGAAAAGCACCCAGGACAGTCAGTAAGGAGGAGAAGAGATTTCTACCTTGGTTTCATGCCAAAAGAGTCTTTTTTTGGAAAGGTAAGCACAAACCTTCTGCCTAGGCACTCTTCTCAGTAGCCGCAAAGCTGCTGACCTCTCTCATTCTTTCACCTCATCATTGCTAGACACAAGCAACCCAAAACCAAACGTCCCTTACAGATCCTACCACAGCAGTCCTGCTCTCAGAAGGTTCATCTTCAGTGATCCTAAGGAGACAGCCCCTCTCCTCACTCTACAGTTAAGGACATTGGGTCTTACCTTGGCTATCATGGTTCAGGAGTCCTTCCACAGACCCTTTCAAACGGTAAAGTATGTTCAGGTGCAGACCAACGAGGGGAATCACAGATGGTTAAAATATTCTGTAATAATAATTTTTAAAAATCTTGAGTGATAAAACATTTTGTAAGGGAAAACTATGATCACAATAGCTTTAGAAATGCTCTAGTTGATGCAGGAGGTTGGTTCAAGGTGATACAAAGATGAGCAAGCTCTGAAATTGTATTTAGAGAAGTCCCCATAGTGCAAAGTCAGGGTCTGAATGGTCATGAGGCTTTTACCCACCATCCTTGTTTGGGCTCCCATGTGTTTAACAGCCAAGTTTTCAACTGCACCTTCTTTATTTGGATATTGCAATATACAATGAGAAAGAAATTCAACAAAACAAAAGCTCTTGTTTTAAAAAAAGCCAACCAAAAGCCACACACCAGGTAGACTGATACCATTGCGGTAGACTGACACCACTGCAAGTTCCTCTGGGGGTCATCGGCATTGGATGAAAGCTAAACTGTCTAGAAAAATCCTTTCCAAACATAAAAAAATAAAGCCTTTGAATCTGCTGGTCTTGCAAGGCAAATGTTGAAAGGTGAAGAGCACAGGCTTTTGCAAAGGTTATGAAGTGAATATCGATGATGCTTCTCCTCGGGGAAGTAAAGCTGAAGCAAGCAATAAACATTCTTTTAGGGATTTTTCTCTACCACTACGCATCACCTGTGTGTCAGAGGGACACGTGCCAGCCTGGATGTCAGTCGCTGCCACCTCCATGAACACTCTGCTGGGCCCAGGAGATATGTCCGCACTTGTCTTATTCGCTCCTGTAAAGCTCTGGCTCACGTCCCGGAAATCCTGTTTCTAATACGAGCATTCTAATGCTTGTTCATTGGTACAAGCCAAGAGTAAGTCAGCATTTAACAGCTAAACAACTGGCAAAACCATTATTGATCTAATGGGTGAGGAAATTAGTCCTGTTCCAATAATGGAACTCTGTTAAAACCACACAAAAGAAAAAAAGGGGAGGAGACAGAGAGGTAGAAAAAGAGAAGGGAGGAACTCCCAGTTCCGTATGATTTCAGGACTCAAGATTTTAACAAAAATACGAAATACCACTAAACTTTTGATACAGCTGTGACAGTTAAGATTTCCAATTTATTTGACTACTTGCACTTTGATTCCCACTAATGCAGAGTTTGAGGATTATCTATAGTAAGCCAAAATTACAGAAAATGGGACTTAGAAGTTCAGTCCCTAGATTCACAATGAAGCCACTCACATGGGCAGGTGATTCCTGAAGTGGTGAGCACGCTATCACCTGCAGGATCTGCAGAAATCTCAGGTCTTCATTGTGATGTTCCATGGCAGATCACCAGAAGTTTGCAGCCCCAGAGCCACCCACTCCCACCAACAGCTTTCCCCACGCAGAATTTTCTACAAACAGAGCAAGGAGGAAAGTTCCCTCTTTCCCCATACGGCCACCATCAAGTCTCTCAGTGTCCAGACACATCTGCGTTCAGCCACTTACATCTGCTTGCGATGTTTCTTCATCACCAGCAACCCTCAAGAAAGTTTTCTAATTCAACAACAAATAAATTAAGATATTGCCATATTTACTGTGTGATTCCAAACACACATTTGGGTTTTTAACTTGGTCACTAGAAAGTGAAGAGAAAGCAGTAGCCAACGAAGAGCATTTTCACTGTTATATCAATTGATTTGTAACCCTATATTGCTCTATTTTAAAACTTTTGGACTTAAATCTCATTCTATCTTCTCCCCCTCTCATGCCAACCATAACACTTATTTAAAATTCCCCCTTTCCTGACATATTACAGGTCTGAAAGCCCCCACGGTAGTTTAAACCTCGGCATCTTTTCAGCAGCCCCCTGATTTATGAGCTTACGATTTCTACATTCTAGCTGCTTTACACTGAAGCTTGAAAATGTAGCAAGAAAATAAATAAATAAATTTTTAAAAGAGAGCTGACTTCTAGCAGCAGGATAGTATCCCTCAAGACGTGCAGATTTTGTTCCCTTCTTGCTTGTGAAACAGATGGCGTTTTATGCTTAACACAATCAGCACCATTCTCTATCTGTTGCCTTCTAACCTTCCCCACCTGTGGGAAACCCAGCCAGAGCTTAATGAACATACTTGGAGCTGTCTGGACTGAATTAGTCCCAGTAGGAGTTACCCTTCAGGTACTCCACAGTCTCTCATGGCCGTGTAACTGCAAAGGAATACAAGAAACCTTTACACTGTGGCTAATTAAATAAAGGCTCGCCTCTGCTAAGTAGGTTTTTTTCCCTTCCAAAAGCAGGTAATGTCTACTGTGTTGAACTATTTTGAAAGTATATTCCACTATCTTGAATGTTCTGGGACACAAGGGGCATGAAAATGGGGTCAGGATGTGATTTCAAGCCACATTCAACTTCCATTTTTAAGTGGTTTTTTTTTCATTTCCATATACCAAATCATGACAATAATCACTTCGCTAATGTAAAGTGTTACCAAAATCAGGCTTATAAAAATTCACATACAATACAAGACTATTTGTTCCTAAATTTCACCCCTTAAGTTTGCATTTTCCCCACTTGAAATACTGCAAAAACTATCCTTTTGGCAGTGGATTCTTTAAAATGAAGATGAAATTACAACCTGGTTACTTTGACCACATTCCACATCCCAGAAGGCAAATATTAAAAATGTCTCAAAGACATGCTAAAGTAATTTCCTTCATGCTAATTATCAATTGTAGAAAATTGTTGTAGGGAAGTAATTCAGCAGCCTGAGATTGCTTCCAAAGTACCTGTGGTGGGATCTTCGAGTCAGCTTACACACTCAAATTTTTGCTGCTGGCTTTCATTCTTGTCTGATGTTTGAGGCAACTCCACCTAGTTTCCAACCTGAAGAAGCACAAAACTTCCATTAAATTAATTGCACCATTGATAACAAGGGGCAAAATGAGCTTTGCAAAGCTAATTTTGACAAAGGATGGGATTTCATTGAATTGCAATCAAGTGGATGGTCAACGTTTCTCAGAAACATTCACTAAAATAGCACATTATCCTAGTTCTCTATTTTCCAGTTCCTCATGCTGAGGTTTAGACGTGGATCCTTTCCAAGGTGTTCAGGTACACAGAGGTAAGACAGACTCACATTTTCTTAACACATCAAGGAGAATTCCAGGCCAGCCACTATGGTGAACATCCACATGGGAATCCAGTGAGTTAAATTTAAGTGTTTATTATAGAGAAACAGAAGATTCTTTCTCCTACAGCTTCACCATGAAACATAATCTGGAAGGTTTGCAAAACTTTTTACTCAAAGGGAGCCATGCCACCTTCTCCCCCTGAAGAAGAAGAAAACAAACATGTCCATGATAGCAGCCAAGGTGTCTCTACTCTTGGGGCAGAGAAGGTGGTGAAAGCCATATTACCAAAATCCAAAAGAAACAACTTTCTTGTTCAGAGTAGAACACAATGGCAGAGACAGGTACTTAACAGTCGCAAGACAAACAGGTTTCCAACAATGAGTTCTCTGGATTTGCCTCTTCTCTTGGGTACCCCTCTGCTCTTCCACATTTGGTTCCCAACACAGTGCAATGGCTGGGAACCAGTAGGGCAAGTAACAGCCATCAGAACTGGACTGGGAAGAGCCAAGCAACAGCCAGACAACAGCAGGGAAACGGATGGGAAGAGAAATAACATCAAGCTGATTTCAATAGGAAAAAATAAATCTCCTACAAGGAAGGAGAGAACCAAACTACAGGCCTGATCCAACACCCCAAGGACAGCAAACACCACCAACGATAGGGCCTTCTTCCCTGCTGGAGACAGCAACTGATCCTCTGTGATTCAGTCCTGGGCTTCAGCTCCTTAAAGCAGCACCTGTGACCTTGCTGCCATCTGGGTTTTGCAGTGTGAACATATGTCTGGATTCTAGGATACAAGTCCCTTTCTCCTCCAGACCATTGTCTGGATGTCCTCTGATAATTCCTGTCTTAATCAACTTGGACCCTTTCTACTCCCTTAGCCCAGGGTCCCTTCGATCAACCAGGATGCTCTATATCGACCCTCCTCTTCCTAAAGTGGCTCTTTGCTAAAATGATTATACAAAGATATCTGAGAGTTATTTGCATAATAAGTGGGAAGATGACACCTCAACAGACATCTCAAAAATCCTCCTAGGGCCAGCTAGAGTAGAGGAACGTGAGCACCTTTAATGTGTGTGAAGGTGATGAACTGTGCAAAAAGGTTTCCCCATTTCACGTACTGGGCAACTTTTGGGGGAAGGAAAAGCTAAATAGGATCTGAACTTTGTTATAAGCAAACTGACAAGGTACAAGGGTGTCATTTAAACTAGAAAACAGGGAGAAACTTAGCATACAAGGCAGAGATGGGCTGTCAGTTACGTGTAGGAAACAAGATATCTGGTTGTAAAGGAGAGGGCAAAAATTACAGCTGAGCCCTGCAATAGGCGGGCGGCCTCCTGGGGGGACGCTCCAGCAATGCAGCTCAGCATCACAAAAGGTGGTCAATAAAACAGAGCGCAGTGGTCAAACAAATGCCAGCAATCGCTCTTCCTTACACTGCCATTTAGCTGAACTCCAGGAGGGATTGGACATCCCAAATAAGAACACCGGGGGCACTTTGCTGGGGCCACAGGGGGAAGGGAAAATAGAAAAGCCTGGTCAACAGTCTAGGGACTTCAATGAGACAGACTGGTGAGACAGGATGGAAGGACAGAAGCGGATGAGCCACGTACCAGCCTTTCAAGCAATTTGTCACCAATACTCAAAGTCACGTGCTTGGAGATTTTTCTAACATTTCTAAGATGTGCAGGCTAAATATTAAGCAGCCACTGCTCTGGGACATCTCTGATTCTGTCACAGGGACTCACCGAGGAGAAGGCAGCAGGAGCGACTGTGTAAGACTTAAAGCGAGGGGCTAGTAACAGAAGTCCCACATTCACACTGTGCAACAGGGCAGGCCCATGATATCAGACTTTACCCTTAGTCATGGGAACTCCAAAAAACCCACAAATGGAGATGTGCTATCTCCAGGAGAGAAGGGACCCATGTGAAGAAACTGCACCAATCCTACATGTACCATTCAGATACAGAACTGGGGAAGACAGAGTCTTCACAACAGTCATTCGACCTACTAATCCTGGTCCTTTGTCTTCTCTACCAAACCAAAGTCCCAGTATCAGCTGTCCTACCACAACCCTGGCCATGACAAGGGAGTGCAGTGTTAGAGGAGTGCGCTGGGTGAGGGCAACATTCATGAGGCTGCAGTGCTCTTTGTAGAAATGTCCTATTTAGATTATAAACTGAGATAAATGTTGAAAATTACCTTTCTTGCTCAAAAAACCTGACAAGGTCCTCCTCTAGCAGTGAAAATGACACACAGAAGTGCGTTGAAGAACTGACTATAGATGAATCGCTAAGTATAAAGGGGCATAGTGTAATTAAGTTCAGTGTCCTTGTGGGAGGGAATGCAACAAAACCTAGCACTGTGACATTAAGCTTAAGAAAGGGGATTTTTTTTAAAAAAAAAAAAAAAGGAAAAAAATTGAGGAAGCTAGTCAAAAAAGGCCCCGAAGTCAGAAGTAAGGAAATTAAAATCCTTCAACTCAGCATGGAGGCTACTTAAGCAACCATAATAGAGTCCCAGAAGGAATGCATAGCTTTTCAAAGAAACACGGAAGGCAAGAAAAATAAAATTAGCATGGGAAAACAGCACGGTTCAAGGGGTTATTTAAGCCAAACAGGTAGCATTCACAACTAAGTGAAAACCTACCTTAAGGGAAGGCAACGGGAAGGAACGCAACCCATGGAAGGTTCTCCCCGTCACACAGACGTGTTTCAGAAGTTGTGGTGACCGAGAAATGAGCTCAGCTGGGAGCGGGAGAAAATACCTAAGGAAACAAAAAATGAGTAACTGGAAAAATGGATACCCAGAAGATTTCAAGGGGTAATAACAGTGAATAAGATGATTGCAGAGAAAATAAGTTATTTCTCATCAGTACGGAGGACACAGTGGGGACACAAGTTGCCTAGGATGAGGGAGTCTGGGAGAAATAGAAGGGATAAAATCAAGGAGTGGAAAAAAAATAAATAAATCAAAATCCAAGAGACCCCTAGAGCCAGCTGAATAGGCAACTGCTCCCTAGGATGGTGTAGCTGGGCACCGATCACAACTTGTGATCTTACAGTGAGCCCAGATGGAAAGTGGCAAAACAGCTGCACTTGAGACACTTCCCGATCTCTTACATGCTGCACCAAAAGCCTCTTGATGTCTTACACAGCCCAGAATGACCTCTGAAAATACGAGGAGACCTGAAGTACCTGGGAATGCCTCATGACCCTTCCAGACCATGCACAGCATGGTGCATCACTCCTAAATGAGCCAGGTGAAGCAGAGCTTTCCCTGCTTTAATTTAGTTGGGCTCCAGCAAAGCACCCTGTCCCCAGCTGCGTCCAGCCTGCAGCCCAGAACACATTTCGTTTGAGCTTTAGTCATTTGTGTGGTCTTTTAAGTAATTATCCATTGCATTATTCAAGGAGAGAGCACAGTATTTACTGGATTACTGGGTCTGTACTCCCTTAAAGACACAGCTCACTGGTTTGGGAGCCAGCTGCAGGGTTGCAAAGCAACGAGCAAACATTTCTCTTTTCTCCTCCATCTTTGAGCTACACATGAATGTTCCTTTAAAAAAAAAAATCTACAAAAAAACCCCAAACAAACAAGAAAAAAAAACCAAAACCAAAAAAGCCCAACAGGATTGGTGGTACTACAATAAAAAGCCCATCTGTTGTAGGTAGCTCGCTTTTATGCAATATATTTGCTGGCCCAGGCACAAAGTTGGAGGTGGTCATGGCTCATTAGAATGTCTCATACAGACTCTAGCTGAAAATACAGAAATTATCTTTCCATGGGCAAAACAAGGGCCATTTTGGGGTCTGTGTGTGTGACACATATTGATTTCTGCATGCACTAAACGACTCATGGTGTGTCCAGCTGCAGCATACAGCTAATTTCTGTGGTGATTTCTGCTTTTCAAAAGGCAGATTCCCTCAAAGAAACAAAAAAGAAGAGAGTAGAATACACAGCGGCGACCAGCTGAGAGCACCCTATGGTGTCTGCAGGATGAGAAGAGTCTTGAGTCCTGTAGCAACCAGCACACCATCCTCAGGACAAAGATGCAGGAGAATCATTGCGGTTGGGCGGGATAAACCAGGAGCATCAAGGTAAGACAGAGAAGGAAACAGGGATACATGGAAAGTGGAAAAGAGCTGCAAGACAGCCCTCTCTGGTATTTTGCAATTGGATGCTATGCAGCTGGAGAACCTTCCATTTGAGCTAACTGCTAGTCAGAACACAGTTAATCAGCTGGGATGGGGGGTAATTACACAGGGGGTTGAATGGAGTCGCTACACACGGTTAAGCAGTCACTGTTTCATGCCCCAAATGGGTGCCTTCCATGAAAACTATTTCTGTCCATGTACATGGACATGAGGACAAGGAACCACACTGCACGTTAATGGACAATGATAACCTGCCTTAGTATAAGGACACAGAGACCAATTAGTGTTGAGGTCAGCAAACCTGCCTGCCTGGTAATCCTCTACAGATGGCTGCAGGTTGCCTCTCCAGCTCCAGTTAGAAGAGATCAAGGATCTGACTCTGAGTCCGTAAGCCATGGTAGGTCCAGGTTATGACACTAAAAGACATAGCACAAGTGATGAATAGTTTATTTGGGAGACAGAGGCACGTCCTCCATTGGTAAATGCTATTTAATATCCTCATGTCCCTTCCACTGATAAATATTTGGGCCAAGGTGTTGTCTGCATAAGGAGCTGTTTGGGCTGATGTTTTCATATTGACACAAATGAATTTAACAAAGACTTAAAAAAAATTTGAAAGTTTGAAAGCAAAGAAGAAAATTTGCAGCTCTGTCTGTATCTCTAGAACAAGCTGCCTTTTACAAATATTCCTGGTTATCACTGCAGCAAATATCGAGCGCAAAAACAGCTGCACCAGCACAAACAAAAGGTCCCTCCAACCCAGTTTCTTGTCCCCAAGAGTGGTCAACAGCAGATGTGCTACTTGAGAGTACGTGAACAGGGCAAGTGCACCCTGGTATTTATGCGGAGAACTCCTCCAAGGCTATTCTTGGGGAATCCCAGTGGCAGAGGCCACATCTTTAATTTAAAAAGCTCTGGGAGGGTTTTCCTCCCACCCTCTCATAAGAGAACATGTATTCCTCAGTCCCCTTTACTGCCTGTAGCTCGAGCAACCAACAGCAAAGCTACTAAAACAAATCCTCGATGAGGGTATTACCAAATATGACCAAAACCAAACCTCAGACTCTGATCTGGTCTGGTTGAACTTAGTACCTCAGTATCCCGTGCTTCTGTTAGTGTCATCTCTGCTCTGCTGATCGTAGGCTGAACTTTATTCATGGTTCCACCATGTAAATCAGGATTCCAGCAGAACTAAAGGAAACTACACTGGAGTTATATCACTGTCACAGAGCAAAATTTAGTTCAACATCCCATTAATCTTTTTATCAATCACACGGTTTACACGTCAACTCATAAACTCACTCTGGCTACGCTTACCCAGAGCCAGGAGCAGGGGGAGGTTATTGCAAAATATCGCTGAAACTCTATTTGTCCGGCATTAGGTTGGCTGACTTCCACGAGGAATGCGTTTAGTTAATTGAAAAGGTTTTGGTTAAAGTTTGCCAGCAAGAGATCATAGAGTTCTAGACAACACATACTGTGAGTATGAACTCCATTCAACCTTTGGAATACCTCTGTGAAGGCAGGAAATTGAAATATTGTGCTATATTGGCAACTAAATGGTCATTTATCATCCATGCTAAGTTTAGAGCACAGTGAAATGATTTTTAAACTCTCTGAGGGCTCTTATTAACAATTACAAGGTGTGTCTATATAGATATAGATTACGTATTGAAATACAGTTTCAAGAAGAATATGAGATAATCAACAGCTGTATCTACCCTCCTATTTGCCTAAGATCAAATTTAGACTACGCTCAGAGGCACAAACACTATATTAAAATACAATAGAGTTAAAACACCTACTGACAAAAGCAAGGAAATTCACAGTTAAGGGGGAAAACACGCCATATGTTCTGCACTACCTAGGAACAACAGGGAGCATTCAGCTCATCATTAAAGAGGCACCCAGTTGTGCCTAGGTATTGCGGAACATATGGAACACTTCCCTGCTCATGTCTGAACTTCCTTACTATTGTCAGCTTATGGATCAAGCTCAACTTTTTACTATTTTTTTTTTTTTAATATAGCGTTCAGGGGATTCTTTAAGTAGTTGTTTAGTTTGTAAAATACCTTTTTATTTTTATAATTATCAGACCCACAGACATACATAAATTATCACAAGCCCTGCCTTTAAGAAGAGTTCAGGATCACTGGAAACCACGACTTGTAAAAATAAAGCAGCAAGTTGCTCGGAGAGTTTCCAAACAGACACCTATAGAAGGTTCGAGCTGGCAGGGCTGATTTGATTTACTGTAACTGAGAAGCAGCTCTTTCATTATATACTTCAGTCCTTCCCTTTAAACCACCTCAAGGCTTTAACTGCTTAAACCACCTCAAGGTTTTAACCACTGAAGACAATATAATCAATCCATTGCACTGCAAATATTTATATTTTAGTTGCTAGACTGTTAGAAGTCCCCAGTCAGAATTGCCACGCGCTGTGCTTGGTACTGTACATCTATTTAGGAGATCCAAAGTACTTACAGTTAAAGCATCTAAGGAGCTAAAAGAGAAAAGAGAGCGGTTATTGTCCTCATTTTAGAGCTAAGCCTTCCCTCAAACACGAATGATCTGGGACTAAGAAGAACCAAACCCTGTAACAACTTACAATGAGCATTAGGCATCCTGCTCTGGCCACTTCTGCCTTTTAATTAAAATAATAGTGCCATTAAAACCAAAACTACTGTAGGGGGAGACGGCAACTGCACAGGCAGGGCTTTATCCACACGGACACCATTCTCTACAGTAGGCAGCGCTGGGAACACGCTGTCGCTGCAGGCCTGGCACGGTGATGGGCTCCCTTTAACGTCAGCACGAGAGGGCAGCATTGCTCATGGCACCCATTTGTTTGCATACGGTAGCTGCCTCTTGCAGGGGGAGGTGGCACACAAATGTCCCTTGTCCCCAGGGAGGTCCCCATGGAGACAGAGCGGAAACATTTTGATCAGAACTTGCACGGAATTTAACTTTGCCTCAACTTTTTTAATTTAAAAAAAGTATTAAATGTTAAATTACAAAAAATGTCACTTCTTTTATGAAAACATATAGAAATCATAGAATGGTTCAGGTTGGAAGGGAGCTTGAAGGTCACTGAGTTCCAACCCCCCTGCCACAGGCAGGGACACCTCCCGCCAGACCAGGTTGCTCAAAGCCCCATCAGTCTGGCCTGGAATCTGGTGTCTGAAACCACTCCAACATTGTCAAAATGCATCAGGATTTGGTTGTCATTCAAAATATACAGAGGAGGAGAACAGGGAAGCAGTGGGGTTGTACACACATATGAAGTCCTGTCTGATCTGAACTACAGTATGATCTTATACACGTACTGGATAACCATACTTCTCATTTTCCAAGATGTCCTGGTTTCAGCTGGGATGGAGTTAATATTTTTTCCTAGTGGTTGCTGTTGGTTCAGATTTCGTAGGAAAGAAACGTCAATAATGCATATTGTTTTAGTTGTTGCCAGGTAATGTTTATATTTTTCAAGGATTTTATTCAGTTTCCCACAGAAGCTGATAGGGAGTGTAGATAGAACGATGAAATGGCCAATGGAATATTCCATGCCATAGATGTCATGCTCAGTATATAAATGGGATTAGCCAGGGGGAGGGAGGTACTTGCAATCACTGCTCAGGACAGTGCCAATTCACTAATTTACTGGATGGTGAGAGTGACTTGTGTCTTGTATATTCTTTTACCATTTAATCCATTATTACCATTATTATTATTGTTCTTTTTCTGTTATTGTTCTGGTAAAGTGTCTTTATCTCAACGGAAAAGGTCTTTTTTCTCTTTCCCATCCTTTTCTCCCTCTTCTCCCTGCGCTTCTCAAGGAGGAGGAGAACTGCGCGAGGGGCTGGGTGGTCCCAGCTGCCACCTGGGGTTAAACCACAACACTAGAAAACAAGCTAAAGGAGCGAGTTCATTTTCATGTTTTGTGACCTAAACCCCTCTCTTCCTGTTTCCAAATAGGACTGTTCTTTCAGTAAAATTAAAATAATCAAAATAGAACTTTGATATTTCAGATACTTCCAGTTTTCCATTTGGCCCCGCTTTGCTCAGAAAGCAACAAACTCTTTACAGACTCTGAGCTGGCCAAACTGTTCTCTTGGCTTTATGGGGTGCTGAGCCCATCGCTGTTGCTTATAGAGTTTTTACAATTTAGGGCTAAACGCTGACCTGAAAAAACCCTGCACAGCCAAAGACTAATCTCCACAGGTCCTGGGGAGTCCTCTCACGCATTGTTTGCCAGCTCAGGTATTTCTCTCCTGGAACCAGTAACACCCTTAGATGCTTAGGTAAGGAGGATGAGGAGTGGATCTGCCTTCATTGCCTTTCCCCTACTACATTTGGGAAACCCCGGAGAAGTCCCATTCAGAAGCTGTCCCAGGGATGTTTGCTGCCCTCACCAGTAACCCCAACCTTGCACACTGAGCAATTCCCGAGTTCACCCCTTGTAGTTTGGCCAGGAGAGGTCATGGGGAAGGAGCAACAACCAAGGAAGAAAAGTTTCTTTTGCCTGATGGGTCATTCACTGGGGCACAAATGCAGCCTCCTGGCTGAAACAGCATCGTCATCTGGAAGAACGCGATGGAGAAAGATCCTGTAACCATGGGAAGCTGCTCAGCCTCTTCTTCCTTAGCAAACAGAGGCTGCAAGGCTGGTTTTAGCCAGCCTGGAAAACTAAGTCCGAGCCAAACTCCACCAACCGCCCCAGGCCAAAGTAAACCTGTGAGGGCTGTACTTTCAACTCAATCCATGCATAAAATAAAGCTAAGTTCTAAATCAAAACAGTGAAACAACTCAGTCACAGTATCACAACTCATTTAGATTCCTCCTTCAATCCTTGAAGTGCCTGCCTTCCCCTCTGACAGAGCACTGAAATGGTCTTACGAGCTGACTACAAAAGCTAATTCCTATTTGGAAAAGTAGTTTTAACAAGGGTGGTAGGTTAACAAGACAACTACATACTAAGACCAGTGAATTACCTGACCACGCCGACATTGTCAGGACTGTAAGCACCCCTGGCAAACCGAACCATTTCGCATAGTTGCATAAAAGTTAGGGTGGAAGATTTGTAAGGAGAGCACTTACCATGAGCAGAGACAAAGGGAAGTGCAGACAGCAGTGTTGTTACACTTCATTTTCTGTTCCAGCCTGCTCAGGCCTCCTGGAAAGCAATGCCTTTCCCTTTAATAAAGTCCTTGAGAGACTGGATACTCTACAATTCAGATTTTAATAGTCTGCATTGATGTTGACTACTCAGTTATTAAGTTGTCTTCCAGAAGTTCATCCGAACCCTCCATCCGAAGAGGCTGTGGAGCAAACACATCAGTGTTCCCCTTGAGATGTCCTCTGTTGCCTTGAGAACTGGCAGCAGTATCTCTAGGGAAACCACTGCCATTGCTCTGCTCCATGGGCACAGGAGAGAAAGGCTGAGCTGCAGCTGGGGAAGCCCAACTTTCTGCACCCTCCTCTGCTAAAGGCTCATCTGAATCCCAGGAAACAGCTCCACCAACCTCCCTTCCTCAGCACTTTAAACTGAGGTGACTTCAAGACTCAAGTCACAGAGCAGAGAACATTCCACAGCGTTCCTCACCTTTTACGTGCTGAAGACTCATAGACAGAAGGAGCCTTTAAAGAGCAAAGGAGACTGGTGGGATCCCTCAAAAGAGTTGTACTTAATCTTTTATCCCCTTTTAGAAAAATAACAAAAAACCACTGAGTCAAAACCTGGGAGGTGTCTTTCCAATCAGTAGCATTTTCATACTTATTTAAAATGCCAAGAAACCCTTCTTGAACACCTGCAACGCACATCTCAGTGCAGACACAAGACCTATGGCTGTCTCTGCAGAGAAACGGAAACCAGCATTAGTCTAGCTCTGTGGTTAGACACCCATCTCTCCGCTAGCAAAAGAGCAATGCTTTGGAGACTGGGCTTCAAACTCAGCAACATCACACAGTTGGCAGGGAATATTCCCACAGTGGCTCAAAACGTTGGGGTCACTCTGCTCCAGAAGAGTCTCTGAAGTTGGGGATCAAGGAAAAGCGTGCCAGATGTCTCCTACCACTCTACCAGCCTGCATGGGACAGGGGGTGGGATGCTGCGCTCTCTTCTGCATGGCAGGTGACCAAGGACGAAGCTGGACTCACACCCAGGGCAGCACAGAGATGGCTGAGATGACCCCTCCATGTCACTGCTACTTGCACTGTGCAAGGAGGAGCAGCAGCTCATCCTGTCCTAAGTGGTAATTAGTCAGACAGAAGTTATACCCAGTAACGGGGCACAGAAACGTAACCTTTTGTCTGCTGAGGTTTCCCAAATTGCCAGTCATCTGGAAAAGAGGCGTGCACGGGAGGGTCGTAAGTTTAGCAAAGGGAATTTAGTAGCGTGGCAAGGCAATAAACTACCACGCAAGTGTGTGTACATATTAGCTGTGTGTAGATTTGAAATCTTGAAACAGATTCACTAAAGATTTAGGACTTTATTAAGGTCAAAAGGGTTATGCTGCAGTTCACGGGCACATTTGTTTTATTAATTGAGTCATAAGTTCTGGCAGTCAGCAAATAGTTTTCAAAACATGCATCAGCTGCTTTCGATTGCCATAAAAGATCTGAAAACCTGCCAGTTAGTCTGTTTGCAGCTCTTAAAAATTTTGGTTAAAAATCTGTTTTAAACTATTAGCAATTACTTTAAAATAAAATAATTTAAAAAAAAGCGTGCAAGGAAGGGGGGGAGGGAGAGATAGAAGCACGTATTTTGTTAGACTCGGAGCACAACAGTTACTGATGTAAGTGTGCTCCTCTGAAGGAGGTTGATTATTTTCTAGACAGTCAAAGCCTTGCCATTTCCCTGGTGTCCCTAGCCTTAATGCCGATCATCTCACGCAGCTCTCAGCATGTTTCAGAACGAAGAGTGCCAGGTCAGCATCCTGCTAGAGAAGTAATGTCCAAGCAAAAGGGGAAGATGTCTGATTTTCATGCCTTCTTCGAAGTCTGTTGAGCACACAGGCCATGGAAGAAGGAAAGAGCCAGAAGTGAAGCAGTGCAAAGAAATCCAGGCTCAGCACTTGCTAAAATCTGTCCCAAACACATGCCAAAGTAGTACTAACAGACCAAAGAGCATCTGGTTTTCTTGCATGGTACCAAGCTCAGAGTGACCATGTCACAGCTCCGAGGAAAAGAAGAGGTTTCAGCCATGCAGACAGCGTTTCAGATATGAGTCACTCGACCTTTAAACCCCGTAAGACTCTCCTACTACCCCACTGTGCTACTGGGATGATTTGTCAGCTGCTGTCTTAAAAGCTTTCGTATCCAAAAGTGGCCAGAGGCCAAAGGCAGAGCTGCTCGGTTTACCCTGCTATGAAAGGGACTTGACTCATTACAGTTCGTCCTGATGACAGAAAAGGTTACAGATTTGGCACCTGCATTTCCCCTGCCTGCAGAATCAGCCTTTGAAAACCGCTGTTCCAACCCCACTCCACCATTGGGTTCTTCTGTGTTTCAACATCCCATTCCAGCACCTCCTGCCTTTTCCTCTTTTTGTGCCTTCTGGAGGCCAAGCAGCTCCTGTGACAACACAAAAGTTGGTCTGAAAATGAATGTAAATTGCCACATTTTGAAAACAGACTCAAAGTTTGGGTTCTTGAGCTCACACAGCTTCCTGAAGCTCAGCGCTCATTAGCATGGCCTGTGCTCTGGGCTCATAGAAAGCTTGCATCCAGTGCCGACCTGGGCAAGAACTAGACAAGAGATGCATCCAGAATCAACCACATCCATTCTCACCGCTGGCACCTCTTAAATGACTTCATGCTGCATTTTGAGCGACACTGTCTTCCAGCAAATTAGTCAGATCTCACAATATAATAAACACAACCATCCAGGTACCTCAGCTATGCCAAATGAAGCTGAGACATCCCCTAATTTTTCAGCATATTTATCTTCTTGTAGCCTTTGCAAACAGCAGTATCCCCTCTTCACATCCCTCTCCTCATACAGAGCTGCGGCACGAAAAGGCTGGAAGAGAGCACAACTGCATTTAGCTCCTCATGAAAACAGGTACCAAAATGCCTTCAGCTCTTTGGGCACAGCTCGTTTGAAGGATCTGAGGGGAGATCTATGCTCAGATCCATGCTTTTTACCAATGAGGGAATCTCACTTCTCTGTGTAACTCTCTCAACAACAGTAAAAGATCGGGGAATCTCGGTATAAAGCTACTATATCGCTCGAGGGTGCCTCTTGTTAACAACTGTAACACAGGCTACATAAACTGAAATGCTGAAGTGTTTATTTAGCCACGAACAAGGTTACTACCTTGTAAACAGGAAGCACCCTCCAGCTATCCCAGCTGTATCCGTAGGACACCCAGGCTCTGCCCAGCCATCCTGGAATGGCAGGATCGTCCCGGGGAGCCTCCAGGATGCCGGTTTGGTTTGGATTTCTGTCTGGGATGGCACTTTCCCCCCAAATACCGTCTCATTTGTGGTGGACATAACCAGCGATGCGGCCAAGGGACTGTCCAAATAAGACACCTATCAAATAGATACATCTGTTAAAAACACACATTTATCACCTTTTGTCACCCGAGCTTAGGGTCTTTTTCTGTTATGGAGTTGTCACTGGACTTCATTACTCTCAGCCCACAGAATGGATTTACTCCTTTGCTGGTCAGAAAGCACCATGTGTTTTAGTGAAGGACTTTTTCCATAGCTGGAGTCAAGGGAGATAAACCATCCCAGCCACCAGCTATAGTGCTGGGATGGGATACTTTGGGATCTCATCAGATTTTAGCAGCTTTTTTCACTTTACCAACTTTACCTCCTAATTCCATACACTTCACATCCAACAAATCACCACTTGAGCAATTTTTTCCAATAAGCTCATTTGCAGTATCAGCTATTTTTTCCAGTAAAAATATTTTTGCCCTGTGGTTTCAGTCTTCAGCTTCTTTTTCATCTGAGCTAGAAACAAGTTAGTTATTGGTAAAACTCGTATTATTGCTTCAACCAATTGAAAAAGTTTTGCATGTTTTGGCCTCATTGGTAATCAAGTTAATGGCTCTTCCCATAAAAAAAGCCAGAAGTGATGAATCTATTTATGACTTCTCACAGGGAACTCCAAATACATGGAGGGCTGAAGGAATATCTGGTTGAGAAACTGCACTTTACCCAGGAAGAAAATTCAGGAAAGGGTTTTTAGCATGCAGAACTGGTTTGTGTGTTCAGCAGCCAAATGATACAAGCATTTAAGAGTCCATAAAAACGCTTTCACAAGTGAGTCCATAGTAGTTATTGGGTCAAAAATCACCTTCCAAAGAATTTGCTACAGTGGTGTCTAGGGAATGGAATTTACACTTTCAGAATAACTGTTAGCAGCTCTTCACAATTCTGTTTTAGATTGGCCTAAACCTTCAAAAAGTTTAAATGAGAGGGTTTTTTCCTCCCCTTATCTTATTCCTTAAAGCTAACAGTAAAAATCTCCGAGGAAAACCCACTGGGGAATGATGGTATGCTTAGCTATGCTGGTGTCCTGCAGTATTATTTGGAAAAGGCCATAACTACAAAGCAACATAGTCCATGAGAGATTTAAACTTTGGCCCAAGCCCACCTAAAATTTAAGGACGCAAGTCAATGCTGACTGAGGTATTTTCTACCCAGGTATGACAGATGTTATGGTTGGCCACTTCATGGGGTTTTTTTAAAGAACGGGTAAGTTCACACTATGTGAGACACCAGTACTCCAACCAAAACTATGCCTTTCTTTTAATTTCTGGGTTCCCAACCAATTACTCACGATTCTAAAAAATGCTCACGCGCTGTGAATATGGAAATTCAAGCTAGATTATTAGAAAGTATGCAAACAACAAGTACTAAGCTTGGCTTCCAGCAAGACAGACAAGGAGAGGTCATGTGCAGCTATTTCCATTCATAAAAAACATTTGTGGGACTCCTGTATCCTCACATGTCCATTGATTTTAAAGGAGTAAAACTCATTTTCCATCTCTTCATGTTGCTATCCATAGTAGTTCGCAAAGTAATTGGGATCTTAAATTATGAGGGGGTTATTTAAATTAAATTAAATTAATTTTTTAATCTTTTCTGCCAAACTCAAACACTATAACCAGTGCACTTTGCCACTGAAGCGTAAAGACAGGTAGCATATTGAAGGGCAAGGACTTACACCAACAGATCTCTCTCTGGTACCAAAGAGCATTCAACACCATTTGTAGCAGCAAAGCTTATTTGAGGAACACAGTGTGCTTGGTCTGTTCTGTGTACAACAGGGCCCTTATGTTAATCATTTAAATTTATAGCGGCTTTACATTTTTCAACAATTCCTGTTCAAATTGCATGTATTTATTTAAAGCTTGCCCAACGTCTGGTATTTACAAATACTGCCATATATTTTAAAGCAAGAGTCACTCCCAATTAGCTGGAGTGTTTAAGAAAATCATCATATATTCTGAATGATGAAAGATCACAGGAGGAGGTCTCCTAATGGATGACAGGTGCAGGAATGAAAGCATCTAAAAACTATGAGCCAAAAACTAAGAAGTCGCAGAATATCATAATTCACTTTAAATTGCACCCAGGTCGCAAAGTCCTTTGGCTCAAAAGGCATTTAGAACTACCTCTCTTTTCATAATAGAAACAAGCCCCCCAAAAATGCTGATTCTTATAATTGAGGTATCTGAAGTCAGCTGCCTATGGAGAACAAATAAAAACAATTAATAAACATAAAATTGAAAAGTGTGGAGTTTTTTACCTCTGTTTTCAGGGAGCTATAAAGAGCCTCGATAAGCTCTAGTCATCCCCAAAGATCTCCTAGACTTCTGTTTGATTACAAAACATTGAAAACCAGACAGGTCAACTCATATATTTAAAAGCTTGCATTCACTACACCTTGTAGTTACAAGACTACTTTAGGCTCTTCAAACACTTATGACTCTTTAAATAAACTTTGTCACAAAAATAACATAGAGTAAGATCAACAGATTAGCTGGATCAAAATTCTCCAAAATCAGATTCTCATTTGATTGACAGTTAATTATTTTTTTTTTTAGAACTTATAGCACAGGAATATTGCACAGACCTAAGGTGGTCGTGCCTGCAGTTAAGGTTGTCCATATTGGTGTTGTGCTGTACCATAGCAAGATGCCTTTTTTTCAAGATTAAACAATCATAGCTTTCTACCTGTAAACACTCTTACTGTTAGTGTGAAAGGAGGGAAATTTAAAATGTGAAGACCCTTGAACAGTTACAAATAATTACCAAATGAGGTAGGCAGGTAAAGATAGAAATATGGAAATACAACCTACCTTTAGTCACTGTACTATCATCAGGATACCATAAACACACTGTAAGGTCTGGACTACTCCATAAACCTTTAAATGGATGGAAGAAAAATAAAATGCAGATTTACGCCTCTGACAAAAAAAAACCCCAACATGTATCCGCCATATAACTCTAAAGCACAAACCTTGAATAAAGCCTGTCCTTAAATGCCAGCCTGACATCTCATGGGTCTTCTGAAGGTTGAACACACCACAGATGTAGTGGGCATACACAAGTCTCGCTTACTTGGAAATTCCATTCAATGTGGCTGGTTTGGCATTTTCTGCACATTTTTCATCAAGATATGTGTGTCAAGAACACACACTATTGTTATGAGCCAAAACCATATTCAGGCAAGTCAGTTCAGGGACATATGATGCTATTTCAGGTCATCGTGCACTAGCGACAAGACAAGGGGCAACAGTCCCAAAGTGGAACATGGGAAATTCCATCTGAACATAAAGAAAAACTTCTTTCCTTTGAGGGTGGCGGAGCCCTGGAACAGGCTGCCCAGAGAGGGTGTGGAGTCTCCTTCCCTGGAGATATTCCAAACCCATCTGGATGCATTCCTGTCCAACCTGCTCTGGCAGGGGGTTGGACTAGACGATCTCCAGAGGTTCCTTCCAAGCCCTGCCATTCTGTGATTCTGTGAAGTTGAAGGTGACCATGCTGAAGAAGTTTGGAGAAATCCAGAAACAGAAACCTCTCTAAGGTTGCCACAGTTAATGATACAGAGCAAAGATAACGACACTACAGCCCAGTCAGACACACAGACAGCATGGGTAAAGAAATAAGGTGTACGGGACCACTAGAACCAAAGGGAACCAGTAAAACCAACTAGCTGGCCGAGACAGCTCCAAGAACCTCTCAATGTTAAAAGAGCCACCGGGTGACTTAGAGCATGGCCATGCAAAACCTTGTCCATGAATTTGTGTCATCTGCCCACATCACAGCAGAGAAGCAAAAGAAAGCACCATAACCTCCATCCTGGGACTAGAAATGGGCAGAAAGAAGCAGAGGATGTAGAGCGCTTGGCCGCTCCCAGCATGCCGGTAGGACTGTAACCAAAACAGACTCATTTCCAGAGCAATGAGGAGATCAGAGGGAACTCCAGACTCAGTAACAGCACCCTCCTTACAGTCTCCAGCACACTGTGCAGTGTAAACCCGCCCCTGCACCACATTCAAGGCAGATAATTAATCTTTAATCAGGTTTCATGTGCATGTTTAAAACACGTGCAAATGTTACGTGCTCCTCCATCCGTATCTAGGCACGCATTTTGCATGTGCAAAAGGAAACTTCATAAATATGCTTTTTATTTCCTAAGAGCTGCACCACAAATTCCATAAAGCATTCATTTTATACAATCTCACAGTATTTGTCAAACAAGATAATACTATGAAGTGCCAGAAAGGGTATGAAAGACCACTGGTAGGAAGAGATACGATTCATATTTCTAGTAGTGGATCAGTTGCAATGGAATCTGTTTTTCATCATATCTTGGTACCAAAGCTACTGCGGCTGCTGATCACACAGAGATAGATAGTGCTGTATTTCAGTATCCTTCTGAAAACCCCAGCATTTCAAAGAGAATGCTCTTCCTCTTCAGAAAGGAAAAAAAGAAAAAAAAAATCAAAGCAGCCTAACACCTTACACAAGTCACACACCTCAGCTTCTGCTACTCCAACTGCAGCAAGGACAAGGTCCAAGCTGCTGGGTAACACAGTTCTTACCTCGCTGATTGCTTTGCTGGTGTCACCAAGCTCATTTTGGGTCCGCCAGGATTAGGACAAGGCAAAACCACCCAGTTGTGCAGATGGATCTGAGCCCTGAGCCGCTGGGTTGAGATGAAGTAAGGTGAAGGGAGAGGGGACATTGGCTTCGCTGGGAGCAGCATTTCTTTCTTGACCCCAGAACACCCACCATTAGTCACCTCATTGAGTGGGACAAGAGGCAGTTTAATTGCAGGTGGGTAATCCCAAACGGAGCAGAGGCCTTCTCCTCTTGGTGTTTCACACAAGGTTTGTTTAGATCTTACTCTTCAAAAACGTACCTACAGCTACATTAAGCCACACGTGACCTACATTTTTCAGGTTTCCATTCGTCTACGTCCTTTCAGCCATTCCCTGCAACTAAGTATTTTTAATAAGAGAAAGAAAAAACAAAAGCTGTGTTGTGTGTTAAATCCTGTCTTCTGATTTTGGAACCATTTCTTCCTATAACAGTTAAGAGCAATACTGTGAAAAACAGTTCATCTTTACTTACACGAAATTTCAGATGTTTGTTTGCCAACCGAAGCATTTACAAATTGGTCAGAGAAGTTCCAAGTTCAGTTATCCTTGGAGAAGTATGGTGTATGGTTCCAAGCTGAAGAGGTGGAGGGTGTAACCACCAGGAGGAGCCCCAGAGTTGGGTGCCTCTCGGATTATATTTAGCCTGGCATACTGATTTCTCTGTTTCAAAAGAATTTAAGAGAAGTGAGTACAATTTTCAATGGACAGATATAAAATAGAACTACATTTCTTTTTTTTTTTTCTTTTATATTAGACTATTTCCTCTGTCTTTTGGAAATTTGTTTCCCCCTTAAAAATAATATTTCGCAATTATGACTGTTGCAAAGACTATTTCTAAATAAGAACTGGGAAACTGTTGCCTTTCTGGGTCTGCTGGCAGATCATAAGCATCTCTGCTGCCATTCGTTGCTTTCCTCAAGCAGAAAGAGTCACCAGATCTTCCCATGCCACGTCGGCAGAAGAGACGCCAGGAGGAACACAGCAGTAGATTAGAATCAATGCCAGTCTCAATCTGCAAATTATAGTGTAAATCACACCCATGTGAGAGCATGTTAAGAGCTCTCATTTCCTTCAGTGATTAAAAAAAAAAAAGTGGCTGGTCAGCACATCCACAGTAATATTTTCAAGTCAAATGAAAAAAACACAGTGGAAATGTAAGTGCTCAGAGTCCCTAATTTTCAGCTAGTAAGAAGCTGAGAGGAGAACTATATTTGCCCTGAGAATTAATCTTCCCAACCATTAGAACAAACCCTTCCAGCTCTGTTACACGGGGCACACAGAATCGAAGCTTCAGAGGTCACGCGTCTCCCAATAGTTCTCCCTGGATCTTTGAATCAACTGCGAATGCAGCAGGAAGAGCATACTGGGAAAAAAAAAAAAAAAATCACTGCACTGACTTCAATACCTAAATAAGGCCTAGAAGCCCAGCTCTGAAAAACCTTTGAACTAAATCGTAGCAGTGAACTTCAGCCCACACCCAGCTGACATCTGAACCACTGAAAAACTAGTCCAATTACACCCCAGCTCAGCAGCAAGACAAGGCAGCTGTAAGAACGCATTAGCCTTTTGCTATCACATCCAAACCATCTGAAGTCGAAGTCACCAGTCCTTAAATCAGAGGCAGGAAGGCAGCGCTTCCAGCTTGCAGCAACTCAGAGACGCAGCTAAAACTTCGGCCTGAAAACTAAAAAGTTTGGGCTTACCTGGGGGTCACCTTTGCTGAAGAGCACAAATTGCAAGGATAAGACTGTGTCACCTACAGGATTTCACAGGGTTTGATGCCTCACCAGAAAAGTCTCAGTTCAAAAGATGGATTAAGGGGTATTATCGGTGGGACGCAGCTCCAGCACCAGGCAGCTCACATCTCAGGCGCAAGCCCAGGCGGCTGGTAAGCTGCCTTCCCCCTTCCCATCGGGATGTAAGAGGGTGATGTTAAGAGTTCATCCTTTTGCTGTTTGCCAGTTAAATAAGGAAACTCCCTTTGATTTTAAATTACTTAAAGTTCTTCATTAGACTAAGGCAACCTGACTAGAAACAGTTTTTTGTCTGCAGCATCATGCCGTTAATACACTGACTTAAAGAATACAATAAATGCGAGAAATCATTGAGGTTTGGCTATTAAGAGACAATCTGCCTGCAGCAAGGTTTCCAGGGTACTTTATTTCTTCTCCTTTAGAACTGATGTAATCTTTCAAGAGCTGTAAGATGGAGAAAGCCCCACAACATTGCGGTTGTTTTCCTATTAGCGTACCCCATGCAGAGAAACCCGGCAATTATCACCTTTGTGGAATGCGGTCTGCCTGTGTTACATTCGCTTTGACCTCCAGCGCGGGTCAAAAGATGTCACTTTCTGGAGAAGTCTGTGGCTATTGTGTCATCCAAATAGAAAATACTGCCCTGTGCCTCGCAGAAGGCCCAGGAGCCCTTTAAAACGTGCCGGTATAATGCAGAGGAATTCCTGCGTCCTCCCCTCTTGCTGTGTCACTCGACAGCTGGCTCCGCAAAAGGTCCTGTGGAATATTCCTACCTCAGGCGTTTTTGTAGCCCTGCCAGGGGTATCACAGTTATAGTCAGTTCCTTAGTAACCTCTTTTCAAACTCACCAAAAATGAGCTACAGGAAAAATTAGCCATATTGTACCTGGCGATGACTCCAATTCAGCTTTGCCCAAATCCTAGCTCTTAAAGTCAAAATGCCAGTGACTTCAAAGAAACCAGGATTCAGGTCTAAAAACACACAGAAATGCATGTTAAGTGAAAAATCCTGAATATAATTTTTCTTCACTCAGCACTACAAATTAAACCAGCCCTAGCAGTGTCTGGTCCAACTCTGGCAAACCTTACTATTTGCAAAAAATAAATCTCCTTCACGGCACCCTCGTATCAGTCAAAGAACTGCAGTGAAGCCAGTCAGTCTGTTAAAGCCCAGAAAGCCCAAGTTTGCAGAAGTGCAGAGGAGGCCACCGTCCAGCTCATCTTCATCTTCTCTAATGCCTGCAAGAAGACAGAGACACTGTGGAGCTTGGTGTCTGCGCTGGAAGCGCCTCCCGAGGAAGGTTGATTAACTTAATGATATTTATATCGTCAGAGGGTTATCTGCAATTCAATCAAAGAGCAATCAAAGTCTGTTTATTAGTGTATTTTTAAAAGGCATTTAGAGCATAGGTTGGGTACTTATTGAATAAAACTAATAAATAAGATTACAAGAATCAAATCACTGCTCTTTGAAAACAGCCCTTTCTGTGGCAAGGAGTGATTTACAATCATTACTGATTTGAAAAGGAATGAAAAGATGAAAGAAAAACATCGGCAGAAAAAAAGGGGCAGAGTAAGCCATTTATTTTTATTTTTTAAAGAGGCTTTTCTATAAACATCACACAGGATCCCAGGATGGTATTATTTCTCATTGCAGATGTGTGCCGCAAGACTGGTCCCCTCAGTCTCTAAAACTGGTTCTAATATTTTTCTTGTTTGGATTGTAACTTGACCAGCACCTTCAATTCATGTTTTGTTGGTGTATATTCCCTTTATGCTGGATGACTTTACTTGTCTTCAGCACCTCAGCAAGTCAGAAGGGAAACATTTTTAAAAGCTGTGGCGTTACTCAAGCTGTGAGGTGGGCGACTCAAGAGGAGCAACATCTTAAAACATTCTGCACGGGGCCAAGTAAAAAGTCAATAAGGAAATACCATAGTTAGGCTCTTTTTAACTTGCTGAAAGTGTGAGACAGCAGTTCATTTCCTGATCACTCATGTGGAAATGGTAAAAAATAATTAAGAGCAATGACTAATCACCAAATCAAAGCAAATATTAAATAAGCAAACTTGCTTTTTACCATCAAGTTCAGTCTGCAAATGAGCAACGGCATTCAAAAGTTTAGCCTTCAGACCAATTAAAAAGGGTACATTAAAAGAAAAAAAACTTTGGTTTATGGCTACATCATGTTAGAACATCAGTAACGGGAGTTACGGGAGCTGTTGGAGCCATATGGTCAAGACTGGAACAAAACACAAGGAATTTTTTTTAGTCAGAAATAAACCCTATACCAAAACAAAAAGTGAGTGTACATGGAAAAGAAAATCCTCCCCTTCTCTCATATCCCATCCCAATTACGTTCCACTGCTGCTTCTGAGCTGGCCGTATTGCGATGGCAATAATTGGATGTCTGGTCCTGACTGGCCCGGGAAAGCTTTCGCTCTGTTTCCTGTCCTCCACTAGAGCATGACTGGTTTTAGGGCTATCCAGGGGGGGCACTAAAGCTGCAGGTTAGGAAAATATATTGCCCCCCCTTTGGTAACGAGGTGTGCGGTCCAACTGGGAAGAGGCTCATGGAAGCAGTTCACCATAACACCAGGGAGGCACATCGCTGGAGCAAGTGAAAAGAGGAGGACAAGCAACGCCCAGACCCTGGAAGCTCTGTTAGATATATCCCTCCTTTTTCCCCCCGTGCCCATTTCAGTTCTTCTCTATTATATATTTTCAGATCTGCCTTAGGGCATTGGTATTCATCAGCCCCTCAGCTCCCAGTTGAGCTACGCTCATCTCTGTTCAAAAGAAGAATGATTCCATCCTGCTAAAGGCTTGCAGGCCCAGCCCATCTCAAAAGGGCTCCACCGAAACCCATCAGGAGCTCCCCCACCACTGTCTACTCTGATCACAGTATCTTAAACCTGCTCCTCTCCTCAGCCCCCACATCTCCGAGATGAAACAAAAGCTTGGTCCACAACCATCCTTAGGTTAGAGTTTAGTCTGGTAACTTTCATGAAGGCTTTCTTCATCATATGGTTTAGCCTCCAAAATGGTGTTTTCTGTAAACGCTACAGGAACATAATTTGGGGGGGGATTAAATAAACCCTATATTGATATAGAAAACTATGTCCTGCTTGCCCCATTGGTGGAGTCTGAACACAAAATACCCACCTCTGAGCCTACCTGGATTCATAACTCCATTTCCCTTTCCTTTTCTCCTTGGGGCCTGCTCCTCACCTCAGACAGGTCCTTACCACTCCCTTTCTCCCTCCCATAATCAAAAGGTGAGGATTCAGCCTCCTGTTGCTGAGCATGATTTGGCCTTAATTTCAATGGGCCGCAGCTAACTCTTCAATTTGGAAATTCCAAGCAGCAGCTGTTGCACCACCCCTTCTCAACACCCTGCCTTTAGTAGGTCTGTTTACTGAATACTGTCCCTTTCTTTCACTGACAATGTCATACTTACCCCTAAGATGAAACAATGAATACGGTCCTTGATTTTTAAAGAAAATTGTCACAAGTTCACAATTGCTGTCTGCTGAGCATCAAGCTTTTAAAACAACGCATGAAGGACCCGTGTAGTAGCTTAGCATCAGACAGGAAAACAGCAGCGGTTCTTGCAAGCAAATCCAGTGGGTAGAAGACAAAAAAGACCCCAGTCTGATTATGATGGGATCCCTTTTCCTAGATTTGCAAAGTACTTCTGCCAGGGAGATCCTTGGCAAAGAGTAGCATCACACGTTGGACTACATTCAGCCCTGATATAACTCCAGTGAATTTACTGAGGGATGAGTGTAGTCTATTAGATGTTATAGTCTCAGAAAATAATTTGAAAATAGAGATCACATGATCACAGCTTCAGAGGATTAAGATGAGGCAGAGGAGGGCAAAGACAGGAAAGAAACCAGAACAAGTTGCAAAGAAAAGCTCATTGCAATTGTTTCCAGGCATTGTTAGTCTCCTCCTGCAACTGCTGCTCAAGAAGCCAACCATCTGGTTGCCTTTATACTCATCCCAAATTATATATTTGCTGGGCCATTTGTACCATCAGCTAACTCGAGACAAGGATGCTCAGACACCTGGGAACTGCAGTGTTGAGACAACACTGGGAAGGGAAACATCAGCTTCAGGGGCAGTAAGCCTTAAAAACAACACACAGCTACCAGGGTGGCCAGGAGGATAAGGCAAGGAGAAGAAACACAGGGACCGCTTGCAATTTGCAAAACGCACCGACTCCTCCCAGTAATCCCATTTCCTCCCATTGTTTAGAAGAACTTCTATCAGGAGGGTAAGGCCTGAAAGGAAAAGAGCAGCACGCCAATCCTCTGCCCTGTGGTTGAGATGGGCTAGTCCACGGGTGCTGCACCGTGAAACTAGGGAGGCAAAAAGATTCTAGGATTTGCAAGTCCAGGTGGGCTGGAAGTTCTGACCCAGCACCACCATCACAGTTGGTTTCTAATTCCAAAGCGTTCACAAGATCCCATTGCTGCAACCAGGCTCCCTCATGGACACTCTAAGGAAAGACCCCTTGATATGATGGAATCTTGTACAAAGCTGCAATACCTCAACTGAATAACAGGAGATCTCTCAATCCCACAGAAAACAGGTCTTTTTCTTCTACATGCTCTCAGTAGAAGTGTTACTTACCTTTCATTACATGAAAATAAATGTCTATCACTTAAAAATAACAGAAAAGAAATTCAGCAAAGCCCATTTAACATGAAGATCAGCTGCAAGACAGATCAAGGTCATTTATGCAGGACTACAATAGAATCAAAGAGCAATACAAAATCACTGGATCAGACTGAAAGTTGTGGGTGGTCTTTATCCAGAGTCCCAAAATGTGAAAGGGAGAATGAAGACTAGCGGAAGTTTCTGCCATCGATTTGGTCACACGTGATATTTAACAAGCCAAGAGACAATTTTCAGAATGTCTTTTTCATGAGCTCCAAACCAGAAGGGAAAGTCTGTTGGAAAGTCAAGGACTGATGGACTGATGTAACAGACTGTTCCTCTGCTGGAAAGGTACTAAGAACAGCACATAACATGCTGGTGGACACAGGGTTGCACATGAGCCGCAACGCACCCTTGTTGAAGAGGCCCACGGCCTTCTGGGCTGCACGAGGAAGAGCCTTTCCAGCAGTTGGAGGCAGGTGGTCCTTCCCCTCTGATCAGCACCGATGAGGACACACCGGGAGTTCTGGGTCCAGCTCTGGGCTCCTCAGACAGTGCTTAAGGAAGCATCTGACATATAAGAAGCTGAGAGAGCTGGGATTGTTCAAACTAGAGAAGAGAAGGCTCGGGGGGACAGATCTTATCCAGGAAGGGGCTGGAATAGGATACCTAGAGAAGTGGAGTCTCCATCCTTGGAGATATTCAAAACCCAATTGTACATGGCCCCAAGCAACCTGCTCCAATTTACCCTCCTCTGAGCAGGGGGGTTAGATTAGATGATCTGCAGAGGACCCTTCCAAATTCAAATATTCTGTGATTTAATATTGAATACAATTTCAGTGGCAAGACTGAAAAAAGCTCCCAAGTTCAGGCTTAGCTATAGAAAAAAAAATGCAATTCACCATCCTTTATTCAGGATATTTTTTTTGGAACATCATGCATTTTACTGCACGCTTGGGAAGTTTTCTGGAACTGCAACAAAAGCCGAGCTTCCAAGCACATGATTAGAAAGCCAGATATTAACCCAAATGCTTCCTACTGGAAAATTTATTACCAATGCGTGTGAGGCAGACGAGACTCGGGAAAAAAATTCTTCTAAACTTTGGGATGAAACATCCCAAGTTTAGATTTGCATCTGTTTTTGGAGCTTGAACTTAGTTTAGCTACTGATTCCAAGGGATGATTTTCTGAATATTCATCATTCAGCCAAATTCACACCAGGAACCAGCAATGATAATGAAGAAAATGATACTTCCATCTTGAAGAGGCAGCTATTCTCATCCTTACTGCTATTGTAAAAAATGCTGACAGTCTCATCTTTAAAATAAGGCAAAAAGATAGGAGGGAAGAGGACACACCACCAAAAAGAAAAAATATGGAAAAAACCAACCACCCAACAACCCACAACTCTGAAAAGGAAAGGGATAACAGTGTGCCTTTATACAAACATAAAAACTATTCCTGAGTTTCAGAAGGCTGTTTTTTCTTATGGTGGATTGAGTGATTTTCAGTTTAAAATCAAGTTGACACTTTTTTTTTTTAGATTGTCAGTGTTCTTTCACACAGTGTTCTTTCCAACTTTCAGACCTTTAGCATGAGAATAACCGCAACCTTTTCTCCTGCGTCTCACCTGGCTTACCCTTAAGTGACACGTCAATCTCTGTTCCTTCCAAATAGGATTTAGGGCCTGTGGAACTGCTCAGCTCTCAAAAAAATTCCCTTTCTGAGAGCCACCTTCTTGGGAGCCACCTGGGAGCACAACCTCTAGTCTTTGTATCCACTGGATGGCTGAAGAACCAGCAAGAAATGCTATATAAGTGAGGTGAAAACTTAAATGACACAAACCCATTTTTTTTCTTCCCAACGATAAGACTTAAAATTCATTAGATTTTCAGCTATGAAAGTGGAGCGATGTGCAACATAAGGAAGTTTTGTAAAAAGAGGTTTTACAAAGCATGACGTTTTTCTAATTGTTGTAAATTAATCATTGTTCCTTCAGGACTTACCTTCAGACATAAAATAAAGAGCACATCAAACCATTTTCTTTTTTGCATTTAAGAGCAGAAATTTACTTCAAAATTAAACTTTTTGCTAAAAAATAAAATATTATAAAAATATATTTATATCAATAAATTTACTTTTTTTAAAAAATTGAAACCCACTGAAAACGTTTCCCAAAAGTTTTGGGTTTTTCCTCAAAAAATATCACACACACTTACTGAAAACCATTTTTTTCAGTAAAAAAGTTTTTAAATTATAATGTTTAATTAAGAAGATAATGGAAATTTTCTGTAAAACATAGG
>JAOXJK010000062.1:20231397-20244258 GCA_025774025.1 Xenus cinereus
TTTAGATTAGATATTAGGAAGAATTACTTTACTGAGAGGGTGGTCAGGCACTGGAACAGCCTGCCCAGGGAGGTGGTTGAGTCACCATCCCTGGAGGTATTTAAGAAATCTGTAGATGTGGCACTTCAGGGCATGCTCTAGTGGCCGAGATTGTAGGGGGTTTTTTTTGTGTGTGTATGGTTGGAGTCGGTGCTGTCAGAGGTCCTTTCCAACCATGAAAATTCTGTGATTCTGCTTGATTCTGTCTCCAGACCAGCAAGTATGTTTCCAGTTCAAAACCAAGAACTACAAAGCAATGCAGCACCTTTCCACCAAGTTGTAACCAACAGTTTGCCTTTGTACCGGAGTCTGATATCGATTCCTACAAAACCTGAATTCTCATCGGCATTCCCATTACTTTTTCTGCAAATTGGGGAAAGTCTTAGAAAGTATTTTGAAACTTAAGGATAAAAAGAATAATCTAAAAAATGCATTGCATTAGTATTAAGTAGTCTATATTAACAGCACTTGTTATTATTAATAGCACTATGTATCTTCACACAGTAAATATTACTTCCTGCTTCTCACATCAGCATGAAATGAGCCCCAGCATGGAAATGTCATTGTGCAGATCTCAGCACAGGCAGACTGACCTCAGCTCTTGAGAATTAATGCACAGCTTTAAAGCAAGTCACCCCAGAAGCATATATTACTTTACGGGTTCCTCTGTAAAATAACCTCTCCCTCTTTGAGGCATGGTTTAAAGACAGAGCCCACAGGACATAAATCACAGCCGCTAAAAATACAAACCCCTTTAGGACATCACTCCTTAACGGCAGCAGAAATCTTCACAGGAAAAGACACCTGCCCCAGTGACAGAGAATAATCACCTTCTCAGAAGCACGTGGTGGGTGCCTGCTGGAGTTAGCAAGTTCAGAGTGCCAAGTTTTTCCTTTGGAAGAGAAGATGAGTTACAAAATGCAAACCAAAAAAACCCCGCACAACTACTTTTCAAAAGGGTGAAGTGTATTATTAAAAAAAGGTGTAAGGGTGCACTAAGGTCTCACACACAGCTCCCTGGGACAGGCCCCCCCATTCTCGCACCCCAGTTACCAATGCAATCAAACCAGTACCATTAGAATCAGCTGCCTAACAGCCACCCTCACATATTTGCTTTAATTCCCTAAGTTACCAATAAGAGACGGATTCGGGCAGCTAGTTGTAAAGTAAGAGGACTTTCTCCCAAGTTTCTTTTGATGATGCACCAGCTCATCAGGTTTTTGCAGGAATACTGATTGCAGTATTAATGATTTTGAACTAATGCTGATTTTCTTCCCCTCTCTACCAAAATAACAAGATTTCCCAGCTACCATGGGAAATGTTAAAATGTTGATAGACAGTTTCATCCCAAATTTGAATAAGTTGTCCAGTATTTATCCTATTTTTAAAAAAGGAGAACTTTATCAGGCTTCAAGCTTTTGATGAGCTTAAAACACATCGCTTCAAAGTTTTATTTTCCTCATCCCATTCACATTCTACTGAACACTGGAACAATTTTACAGAGTATAATCCATGTGCATCCACAGGGTACAGAAACATTCAGCGGGAAGAGCACAGTTTGAAAGAATCCACGTAGATTTTGTCAAACCAACATTACCTTACCACAAAGTTATTTTACCACAAAACACCTGATATATTTTGCTGATAAACCCAAAACCAAGAAAAAGAGTGTAATGAGATGTTACTTTGAGAACCGGACAACACGCAACTCAAACCAGACAGCAAATTTGGCACCAGCTTTCCCCTCCCCTCCAAAAGACTTGGTTACAGAGGGCTTAGCTCTGTAGAGGCTATAGCATCTATTCACCTTTGAGTCACAGCACACCAACCCTCCAGCAGAAAGGTGCTGCTGAAATCTTCTAAATACCTGAGCAAAACGCAGAGGGTTTGGGCTAAAAGCAGGGGTTTTCCTCTGATCTAAATGCACTGATGCAGCCTTTCTGCTGTTTACTCACCTTGTCTTCATCACACTCCTAGAACAAGCACTCTCAGCTGGTGGGTGCCACCAGAACTCCACTAACTTCCCAGGGACACAGCCAGCTGTGGGGATTTGGTCCATGATGCCAGTTCAGAATTAAACTTCTTCCCAGGCTCTAGCAGAGGGTACTGATACTTTATGCCCACGTGCCAAGGTTGATCTGCTGAAGTTTATGAAGCATTTCATGGCTTTTAAGCTTTCCCTCCCCCTTGATTGATAGGCCTTAAATTCCAAAATAATGATCCAATTTGTGAAGAAAAAAAAATACCTTCATCACTCAGGAAAAAAAAACAAAAAAGAGACTCTCAGTTTGATATGAAGCCAGTTTATCCATGAGTAAAGCTGGCCCATTGCAGAAGCTCATAATAAATGAAGACTAACAGCTCTGATGATGAAAGATATAAAGCTGAAAGGGAAGCTATTCGTAGCACCCAGCTTGGACTATGAAATGACATTCCTTTCCCTACCAATTTTCCCACCTATTTGGCAAATGCTGCCCTTGCTGCATTATCCTATATTCATAGGCACAGCAAAATTGGTTCTGTCATGTGGTTTTGTCTGGTGTTTTCCTGTTTCTGCACTTTTGCAATTAAATTGCTTGATATCAGAAGTCATTGCCACACAAAGTGCAGCAGAGATAACAAAGTTAGCCCACAACAACTGTGAAAGGCAAAATAAATAAAAAATTTTAAAAAAAAAGAACGCTGTATTTCAATTTCACAGCTGGAAGTGAAAGAGATATTGAGAAAGCTTAGAAAAAAATAAATAAAGACACAAACAGTCATGCAAAAATCTGTGTCTCAGAGGAAATACCCTGAAGATGTTATTAAAATATTCTGGATAATAGGCAACCATCAGGTTTTACCCATGAGCAGCACTAATCCTGGCATATCTCCTGCCTTCAGCCATCTCGGAGGACATTCCTCCTGCGCACAGAGCCAGTTCCTACACAAAACTTCCTTTAGAAATGTTAGCCAGGTCCCAAAAGCAGTGAAATTATCTTGTCAGCAGGGCTCCCTCGCTTGGGTGCAATATCACGCTGACAAAGTACTCGTGCTCCAGAATCCCACTCTTGTCTGATTGCCATCATTTCAGAAATCTCCGCAATATGCTCCTGGAAGGGGCTAGACATAAAGCAAATGGAACCCAGCCGTGGATGGAGAATTGGTCCCAGAAAGCACCCATGCTAGACATTGTACAATCCTCAACCAGATGCTTCTCAAAAATGTTAGCCTATTGGCACAATCCACCTAATTTCCAAGTCTCATTTAGAATCCCACGCTTCTTACATAGTCTATAGAACAAGGCAGATGCCTTTCTGATTTGTCAGGGACTTTATTTGCCTTGTGGAAGCTTCCCTGCTGACTGCTGAACACTCATATGTATCCAAAAGTAGACCTTGTCCCCATTTATACTGACTAAGGAGGGAACGACGGCCTCGCATGAGAAATAATTTCTTATGTATGTCTTCCTTTCCTGCCAACACCCCAGCTAAACAAGCCCCATTTTCCTTTGGACCAGGCACTGAAGATAATTGAAGCTTTCAACCTAACCTTGACCTCACCATCCCAAAATGGCTAATATTGAAACTGGCCACAAATTATCTCCCGCCATTTCTTTTCCACCCTTTCCAAGTAGGTCTTAATTTCTCCCCTCCTCCTCATAAAAACCCCACCAATATTTTTAGCAACTTCCCCCTGTGAGTTCAAAACTAGTTTAAAGGCCTCTTTCATTTTTGTTTTTGCTTCACACGGCGTGAGGGAAGAGCTCTCAAATATTCATGTTCCCAGAAGACTTGCTGCGCTGCATTTATTCACTCACTGTGTTTTGCACATGCAAAGAGGAAACAAAAAGGAGGGAGAAAAGACGGGAGGTGGCTGCGGGGGCAAGTGAACCTGCTACGTCTAGGAACAGAGAGCAAGTGTACCAGAGACCAGGAAAGCCCTCGGGCTGGCTCTCTTCTCAGATACTCACATTCAGCAAACAATGAAATACATAGGCGTGGAAAAATCATCAGGAATTCACAAGTCAGGATTCTCCTGCACTTTTACATCTTTACTATTACCTGACTAGATGGGCTCCCTCCAAGGAAGAGGCTCTGAAGGCACCCACCTTGAGATTAAAGACAAAAGCCTACTTCGATTGCAGTGGTACAGTCCTGGACCTGGCAGTAACACAAGTGGAAATCAGAAGAAGTGTAGGAGCACCCCACACAGGCTCAGGGCTGAAGACACTCTGCCTGATCTTTCTACAGCAGCTCCCTCACAACATAAAACATGACAACATCCTCATTGGAACTTACAGAGCCCAATATCCCTGCTGCAGATAAGACAGCACAGAAAGCAGCGTATCTTACAGACGCTTTGCCATCCACTGAAATAGATACAGCATTTTATAGCACTTAAGATTACCCCTCGAGACCTGACCGCCGCTCTAAAGCCCAAAGACTCAGCTGAAGTTCACATCATTCCCTAAAAGCTGTATGTGGCCTACAGTAGAGAGGGACCAAAGAAGAGTGTTTTTAGCCATTCCCTGCTCCCATGCTCCCTCCTCAAATTAAAAGGCTGTGGCAAACACGGAATACAAACAAATTCCCCATGTTCAGTGGCACACACCACATTTCTGCCCATTATTAGATGTGACAAACACAAGAGGGGGCAGAGCAAAGGGCAGGACACTTAGCGATCTTGTCGTACAAAACTTCTCAAACATGCTCAGTGCAGTGTGGGATTACTCAAGGCTTCCCATGCGGTGGGTCAGGAACACCAGACGTGCAGCAAAACAGCTTCCCAGAAAACCTAGAGAGAGAAACAGGGAAAAACAGCCCTGTGCACACCCTTAAATGCACCCAACATCAGGGGGTCTTTCAGGAATGGTTCACCACTTCAGTCTTCTCCTTTACTATCACCTTGTTACATTCAAACCATGCCACTGGGAAAGATTTTTGTCAGGTGCAGCCAGAGATCAGGCTAACGCCAAGAATCTTGGGACAGAAAAACCTCCAGTTCTCTCGATCTTTTCCATCACTTGTTCAAGACAAGGAAATGCTGCCGGCACATCCCATTAACGTCCCGCTCCCCAGTGCGAGCTGCAAGATGGTTTGTGCTGGGGGGGGGGCTTTAGCCTTCAATAAGCCAAAAACACAGTTTGACAAAATGTATTCCCCCAAGTCCTATATTGCCTGCAGCATCTACCTCTACCAAACTGCCTTCCCTATAAACACCACCCTGGGCCTGATAAGTGCATGGAAATGAAGGCTGTGCCATTCAAAGGAGAGGGGAAGGCTCTTGCCTATCCCAAGCACGAATAGTTTCTCCTTTCCTCCTTCTCCAGGAGCGCCAGGTACCCGCCTCACACTGTGCTGATGGTCCATTGTTTATTTTTTCAAGCATCTTCACAGAGCGGCTTTCCCATGCGGCAGCTCCCTTCTCACGCAGACAGAAGGCTGCACTGCTGCTGCCTTTTTTGATCTCCAGACAGAGGTGAGGGGGCTAGAGGAGGGGGATGCAGTGGGAATTCCCACCCCAACGCTATTGGTTTGCCTTTCAAGATGCTCAGCAGCACTGCACATGGCAATCCTGTGCAGCAGAGGCTTTCTTTAAGATTATATCTGTGCTTTCCTCTGTGACCTTTATTCCCACTGTTTGCGTTCCTCCGTGGTTGACTCCAGCCGTAACTGATACCAGAGCATCCCCACCCCCATGGCTCCTTTGTACTGGCTCACAGGAGATCTGCATCTCCATCCCCTCAACTGTTTCTCCTGCTAGCAGATGCTAAGCACAGAGGGAGGAGTGAAAAACCCTGGCACAATAATGTTGGTGTGAGCAACTGCCCTCTCCCATGGGGTTCCTGCAACTTGCTTAACCTCAGCCAAAGCACACCAGGGAGGAAGGAGGTTGGAGGACAACATGGCTTTCCTCATGAGCATTCTCCTTTTGGTCCCTTGCTGGCACCTCTTTCTTCCCACCTCCCAGCAGAGATCCCAGTTATGCCTTTTCCACCAGTTCCATCCAGGTGGCAGAGCCCCATAAAAACCCAGAAGGGTTATTTAAAATGGCTTTCTTTTAGAGAAAAAGAAGCAGCAGTGGCTGTCAAAAGAAAATCTACTCAAATTTTTCAAAGGGATCAGGGGAAAGCAAAGGCAATCCAGTCAACAACTGGAAAAGTCAGGGTTAGGAGAGGAGAATCACCTAACCAGCATGCCTTACATGCTCCTGGAGAAGTCAACCCATTACATTTCACTTGCATTTCCTCCATCTCATAGGAAAGGGCTGATGACTGTTGAAAAGCCTGCCTTAGACTTAGTCCGGTTTTGTTTTGGTATTGCGCTTCGAGATCAGAGGATGAGAAAATCATTGGTAAAATTGTGAGACAGAATTGGACATGAGGTCTTCCAGCTGCTTTCTAGAAGCGACACCAGGGGTAGTCTATATGGAAGAGGAGTTAAACGGAGGTTTAGACTTAGAGTGGACAGGACGGAACTGGAAGGGAAGATGAGCGTAGGCTCCTTATCTTCTGAAGACATTTTGACAAAGTCTTGCTGCAGTTAATGCCTATTGATTCACTTGCTAATGCTGCACAAAGGAAAAGAATTAAGTCCATCTGAGTTGCTTTAGACCTGATCCAAGCCCCTGCCCCAACCACTGCCTTCTGCTACCCAATCAAATGCTTCTACGTGTTGCTTCTGTTTGTACAAACCAAGTTAATTACACTTCCTTGTCCATAAATCTTTCTCAAAGTCTCAAAAATCAAGAGAGCATTTCAAAGCTACCAAAACAACCTAATTAAACTATGGGTTTTTGACTGTGTTAAAATATTATCTAATATAGGGAAAAAAGGTACCATTTTTGTAGAAGAATTGAAGCTGAACCAAAAGAGTTAGAATGAAGGTCCCCAATTTCATTCCAAATAACTTCAAAATTTGTCAATCAAGAGTTTTCACATCACCACAAAGCTTTTGACCATGACTGAACTTATATTTCTACAACACTGACTGAGACCAGTACCAGTGTACAAACTGGTTTTCCTCTCATGGCTTCAAGGGCTCAAAACGTGTATTTCTTCCCCCTGAATTTTCAAATCCTTGATATTTTCTTTGCAGATATTTCTAGAAAATTCATTGCTAGTTCAGCATTTCATATTAAATTGTCATTGTGGTCATCTTCAGCAACTTTACCTTATGGAAATTGGTCAAACCACAGAAAGTCACACCTACAGTGATGCTGTATATAGATACCCAAGCAGACAGTAGCTCACACCAGGCAACATGTGGGAGGAAGTGGCTAGAGATGTTCACAGCCTTTATTCCCACTTTTAGAAACCATGCAGGGATCTAAATAGATCCAACAAATGCAGCTGAAGATCTATGTGGCTTTACACGGGAATTTTGTGGTAGTTAGAGCTTCAGAGCAGCATTTCAAGTGGAAGGCAAAAGTAATTATGATAGTTTGTTACTAGTTTACAAACAGCCCATTTCCCCCCATAAATATTAAGTGTATCCTGAAGATTTCTGTGCTGTGTCCACTGCAGCCACAAGGGGAATAAAAAAATCTAAAAACCTAACAATAACATGGGCAGATTACATGTAAAAGCTCAGAGAAAATCATGTTACCAAACACCATATTAAAACCTATCAGAAATCAGCCTCTGACCGAGCTCAAAAATAAGGAAAAAAAAAAAAAGAAAAAGATTAATTCAGCCACATTTTATATCCAAGCGATCCAAAAAGGCCTCATCGTACCAGCAGCACTACACGCTCTCACAGTTTCATCCCAAGTCTTGCAACGGCCGGTGCTTTTCAGGAAGCCTCAGAACCTGCAGGCACGTGACCCACCCAAATCTTGGTTCTGTATAAAAAAAGAACACGAGCCATAAAAACAAGTTTCTAATTCTCAGTTGCAATGAAAACCTTGAAATAAGCAACACAGACAGACCTAAAAGCTCATAAACATGACAACACATCCAACATTTTTTTTAAAAAGCAAAAAAAATGCCCATCCTTGTGAACTTTTAGAGGTGTAACTCATGAATTCTGAGCTCGTAAGGCTGGAAAAGATGTACAAATTCCTTGTAAAGATGCACAGCAATTAGACCTTAGAATTCACAAGTCACAGATACCACCTGAGCTCCAACAACCAGAAGATGCCTGCATTTCCACATGCTTCTTTCCACAACTCATTCCCACTTCTGTCAAGCGCTTCTTGTTGATGGTGTAGGCCCTGGTCTCTGGTTGATACCTCCCCAGCAGGGTATGGCAGTTCTCCAGAACACAAGCCCTTTTCCTGCAGAAGGAAAGGAGTTGGCCATTCATGTAAAAAGATGGGAATTTACCAGAGAGCAGGGCTGGGAAAATCCACCTCAAGTCAGCATTACCATATTCTGACTACTTCAAAACGCAGTCACCTTTGGGAAGGACCTACAGATTCCTCCTCATGCCAAGTTAGACAAAGAAAACACACAGCTGATAAATGCTTGTTTTGCACACGTTATGATGAATCTGCAACATTGGCTCCTGCTCCCCAACATGTCCATAGCCGGTATCTTAAGTTTTCAAACAAAACCCCTTTTGCGCTTTTCCCCTGCTGCCCCTCCTGCTAGGAAGAGCTCCCAACAGCTACAAAGTGACTTCATTGTTTGCCTTCAAACCAGCCTTTAAAGCCTCCCGAAGCCTCGTGCAAACAAACAGCTTGTCATCACTTAAATAGCCGTTTTCCTGAGAGAGGTCCACAGACTAATGTTCTCATCAACTCCTCACACACCCCCATCTGACTATTTCTTTTACTTCTTGTCTTGGGCTCGCTTCGGAAGCGGTCTGAGGATAGGACCGTTTTGTTTCGATGCATTCCCTGACATCCCGGACCATGACTAAGACTCGTTGGCCTCACAAAGCGAGTAACGAGTTCTAAGAAAATGCACCCATTAAGAGTGATCTATGAACGTCTGTAGACTCTCTGCATGTGTTATTAATAAAAACTGGGAAACTCTCTTGGTTTGCTCTTATTTTCACAGACACATGGTAGCTCCCCAACTGATATATAACATGACTTGGGACACATCACCATGACCTTTTCAAAACAAACAGAAGAGAATCAATGTGGAGTCACAAAATTAAGTCATTTGGGCATCTGATGGGCCAAGTGCTATCCGCAAGTGAACTACCTCTGATACAGCTGGACTTCCATACCAGTTTGTCTGCAGGACTAAGACACGGCTGCAAAAAACTCTATGTTTTATTTTGTCACCTACGGTGGAAAATTTTGCTTGCGGGGACTTAGGTCACTATTTTCCTACCCGCTCCTGAGACTTATAGCCACCTTTCAGTTGATTCACCCTTGGTCTCAGAGGACTCTCAACTCCTCAGTGGAGCAGTTCATCCACCTGTGAAGCAGGGACAATACCTTGCTCACGGCTGTCAGGAAAGTAAGTTCACCCCATTTGGGATATATTATTTGGTGGCAAAACAGCAGGAGGGAAAAAAAAAATCTGCCACTGACCCTCTCCTTGGGTCTTGGGTTTTTTTTGTCTTGTTTCCGTCTTACCTAACAAAGTAAGATGTTTAGCCGCATTCAGAGAGTGACACACTCAACGCTGTCTCCCTAATGGCCAGTTAGTAGCCCTGGCTACCTACACAACAGGACAGTCGTCCCTATTCCCAGCAGGCTCTCTGCCAGCTCTGCCACCAACACGCTGGGTGGCTGGGACAAATACCTTCGCTTCTCTGTGCCACCAGTTCCATTTCTATCTTCAGTCCTAAGCTATTTGGGACAGGGCTTACCTCTCTCTTTAACTGGAGGCAGGAAGATGATCTCAAAGTACATAAGGGTCATTAGACACTCTTGTGGTATATAGAAATAATTATGAGCAGTTTAAAATACATTCTGTTCCTTCAGCTCAGCAAAAAAAAAAATAGATGATAATGAAAAAAATTACGGCAAAGTAAAAAAATACCATCATCAAAATAAACCATGAAGATCCCACGGGGAGAGAAGCGTGCATTTGGAGATACCATTTCTCCCCAAAAGTCGGGGCTACCGGCGAATAAAGTTGACATGCAAATTCACACGCTTGCCCTTCTTTTAAAAGGCAACCCATTTCTCGGAGGTATCATAACAGTTTGTGATCTTGCAGTTGCTATGGCAGCTGCTTGTGTGTCGAACAACAAAGTACTGTGTGTAGTTAGATAAATCTGCTTAAGTTATATGTGTCCCAAGTTCCCAACGCTACACTAAGTTATTATGCACCCTTAAAAAAAAAAGGAATGTAAATTGAAGAAACATGTTTCAACATTGAACAATAGTATATAGAAAATATCTTCTCCATAAACATTGCCTTTCATGGTATTGTCATCATGTACCTTTGCTGACTTTCTCGTGTCAGATTCCTACAACACAATTGCCAAATACATGTAATTTATTCAAATAAACTAAAGTAATATTAGGATGACGTCTCAGTGCAATAAAAACAATTGCATGAACTCTGTGCATGTTTTAATTTTAAAGTCTGGTAACACAATAGGCTTTCTCTCACACATTTGGCATGCATTTTCTACCAAAAAAATGATGTTTTAATAATAAAATAAAATGCCCTGAGATGTACCGCTTTATCTTTCTATGTCTTTCATCTCCTGCCTCCGAGAGCCACAGCATTCCAGGGAAAGCAGACTTCTATTATCGTACCCCAACCACACAGCAAATGCACGTTGCCCTCCACTGAAAATGATCTCGCCAGCACCCAGGCCCTCCGCTCCCTTCTCCATCCCACTGCTTTCCATAAAGGACTTCCTGCAGGAACACGGCTGATTTGCAGCTCATTTGCATACTACAGGGAGAAGCCATACCACACTTCACAAGTGCTTCATTTGCTCCAGTTGCTCGCTTTATCTCAGCAGGGATAACCAGCACATGAGCCAAGAGTTTTTTCCAGATGAGAGGTATCTGCCAGCAACCAGCTGACATTTTTTCATTTTTAAAAATTACCTGGTTTTTTGCAGTAATACCTAAGCACAGATCTGTTCTGAGAAGATAGCAGAAGAAAACCATTTCACAAACGTGAAACAATAGATTCAGAGGTTGAGGAGTGAGGCCTGGATACTGGAACAAGAATCATCATCTCCGTGAGACTACTGAGGTTTAAGTGCTCAGTTCATTAAAGCAGAGAAAGCCAAACCATCATTTTTTATTTCCTCACCAAATTCCTTCTAGATTTTGTAGTCAAGAGAAGCCACGTCATCCACAACTGCGGTTTCTGTTAGTCCAAAATCATCTGCACCAACAAAACCTGGAAGTCACAGGCAGTGACACTGCAGACATGAGGAAGGGGGACTCAATCGTCACAAAGGGTGGTGGCACCCCATCACTTCTAGTCATGGGCTCCACATGCCCAGCGGTGAGGGCAGAGCTTTGGCCGCCTGCTTCTGAAGGAAGGAAGAAACGAGCAGCCACTTGGCACCAACACAAGCGCTCACAAACACGCACGTGCACAAAAGCAAACATTCTGAAACTCTCAGACCAAAATTAAATGGCGGAAGAGCAGCCCAACCCTTTTGGAGTCAAAGTCTTGCCCTTAACAGTACAGTATTGAGTACTAAAGAAGGATACCGGTATGATTTTGAAGACATCCGTTCCCTACTTAGTGCAGCGTCCCCGGAGAGCTGAGAGCAGCTGAAATCTGTGAAGTCTAAAACCAGCAAAGTCACCTCTGCCCTCCCGAAGGTGCGGGGTCTGTGGCCCATCCCGACAGCGAGCACTGCAGCGCTCCCTCCAACATGCATAACGGCGAGGAGCTTCACCTTTTACTGCTCTTCCACTGACACCACAAAACGAGATGAAAGAGTTGGGTTTATTTTTACATTTTTATGACTTTTCCCACCCCTTTGCTACTGCGCTGGCGGCATTTCCCACCCCCACAACTGACCGACCCCATAGGAATGCCTATGCCCAGGAGGGCAGAGTTACGGTTGCTACGGCAACGCTGCCTCCAAATTTCCTGCCCTCCATGCATGTAACATATTAACCTTATCTTTTAATTGCTAGATACGTTTCAGGGTGGCACATGGGCAATTATTTTTAAGTAGATTTGCAGAGGAGAAAGAGTCATTTTGACAGGCAGCATTCACGCACATTAGGGCTATTCTCCTCATTATCCCACCACTTGACCTACAGCGCAGAGGAAGCACCTTCCTCCCTCCACCAGCCAAAACCCTCCTGGAAAGTCCCTGCTGAAGCCTCCTGCTTCCCTTCTGCCTCACACTCCACACCAAAGTGGTGACCACTCTGTTCGTCCCTTACTTTTGGGTCAGTGGGAGGTTCCGTGCATAGATGGGGTGGGCTCACACCATCTCCCACTCAAGTCCAGCCAGAAGAAGCATCTTACAGGATCAGGTCCTACAAGGAACAAGTCCCACAGCACATAGGGCCTGCCCTGCTTAGCCCAAAGGTGTTCCCTTAATAATCTGTTTCAGCAAAGAGCTCTCACAACAGTCCCTGGGAGGCTGGCAAAGTCCCAAACTCCACTTCCTACACAAGGATGCCAAGGAACTGAGGCTGGGACCTGCCCCTTCAGTTACCCATAAAGCAGCATAAAATCAGCCTCAGGAGCGACTGCCTTCCAAGGGGGTGCTGGGACTGGTGGAAGGACATGGACCTGTTGGAACGGGTCCAGAGGAGGGCACAGAGATTCTCTGAGGGCTGGAGCACCTCTCCTATGAAGACAGGCTGCAAGACTTGGGGTTGTTCAGCCTGGAGAAGAGAAGGCTCCGGGGAGATCTTGGAGCCCCTTCCAGTCCCTAAAGGGGCTCCAGGAGAGATGGGGAGGGACTCTGGATCAGGGAGGGGAGCCATAGGACA
>JAOXJK010000062.1:20256459-20301663 GCA_025774025.1 Xenus cinereus
GGGTGTACCTAGACAGCCAAGACATCTCCAAATTTTATTTAAAACCCAGAGGACCCCAAACCAGTAGTCACCACATTTAGACGACAGTCATCACTAATGACACTAAATCCAAGGTTGCAGAGTTTCAGCTGCAGAAATCAAGAGGCTGCAAGACAGACAGTTATCTATTTTCTTTTTAAACAAAAGCTGAAAGTTTCTATTCCTTCCATTCCTTTCTATTATCCTCACAGAAAATCCTCCAAACATGAGCCAAATCCAAAATAAAAGTTGGCAAACCAAGACAGCAGGACAGCCTTCAAAAGGACTCCAATTTAAACATAAAAGATAATCCTCCCATTTTTAAAACCATCTCTTCATTTTGGGTGGACCCAATTGCTAATTTTCAAGGGTACAGGACTGCTTATTTTGTGGGCAAGGCTCTGACACTGGCAGAACAGAAAAAAGCTATCTTTTTTGAAAGATAGAAGACTGTAGACCTCAGCAAATTTCAGGCTGTGGCTGCAGTTTCAAAGTCACATCTTGTTTACCTATCGAGTGTTCTCAGAGCCTTAAAAAGGAGCAGAATGGTTGCTAAAAGCTCCTATGCCTACTGCTCTGTAGAGTACATTTGACTGTATCCCGCTTCATGAGGTGATACGCTGGAATTTAAACTCCTAGCCATGCTTCCAGTATGTTAAAATCCAAGATCTCATCACCCTGAAAGACTTGCCAAAGACACAAGACTCACCGTTACGCGTTGTTGCAGCGTGGACCACTTCTTTGAGGACAGCTGATGGTTTCATTCTCGGCAGGAGATGCTTGAATGGAGTTCCTGAATAAGGGCCACTCCAGCCAGTCAAGAAGCACATCACAAAAACAGCTAGTCCTAGAACTCTGTTACAATCCCCAGAAAGGGAAAATTCCCATGGTAATGCCTTAAGAATTCAGCTGGAGAGAATGGGAGAACGTGTATTATTAAGTAACTGTCAACAGCATGAGTAGGCATTATGCATTATGCCAACTACAATCTAATTATTTATGTTTATATACACAGACACACACATACAGACACACACAGGCAACACTTGTATACATTTAGGGAGAACAGCTTCTACTTTCTGGCTTTGCCATTCCTTCTGCATTTTTTTTACATTTAGGAAACCCATGAATGATCTCTCTATTCCTTTTACGTAACAAGATCTCGTTTCAAAAACAAACAAACAAAAACAAAACCAAAAAAACTTTTCAGTTATGAAAGCAATCTTTCTGCAGCAAATATATCAACTGCAGCCCACAGTGCAAAAAAGCAAACAATATACACTTATTTGAATATATCTATAATCTACCACAGGCATTATGTTGGGGCACCAGAAACAAAAAAAATAAGATCATTGAGAAGATGAAAAACTTTTCAAAGCATTGAATTAAAAAACCCTGTTAGAGAATAAGTTCTTCCCCAGCCTCCAGAGTGTTTTCCCACCTGCAAAATGAATCATGGTAGGCAGAACTCAAGAATTAGGATGCACTAGAGCACTACTCTTTAAAATACATTTGAAATGCTAACAGCCAAACTAGACTACGAGTGAAGTCTATTACAAGAGTGTATTTTCTGAAACATGATATTTTAACACAATGGTGGCTATTTTTGAACTTTAAATAAACAGTACTACTTAACTCTAAACTAAACTCTACAGGCGCTTCCAAATAGCTCCATCAACTTGGATTAAACAGCATACATTTTGTGTGGCAAGAGGTACACCATATTCAGTGCTGAACTTAGCTATTTTAAAAATTAATTAGGCAATTATACTCATGGGGAAACTGTTCTAGTAATTTAGCTGCTTAATCAAATCCCAGGTACCAAATTATGGACCTGATCCTGCAGTTCTTATTCAAGTCAAACTCCTATTGATGTCAGTGGGAGTTTTGCCTAATTAAAGATCAGGACATACGCGTGTGCAAGCTTGCTTTTAAACGATGGCTTTGAATTTAGTCTTAGGAATACGAGTATGGCTCTGAATCCCAAATCGTTGCCTACAAGTTTCTCACGTGAGACTGCGGGTATATTAATATATATTTTTCCTAAGTCTGGCTCAAATTAACTTCCAGCTAAAGTCTGGAGATTTAGCTAAAGAGTCTTACAAGGCCCGATGGCAAATTGACCTAGTTTTGCTTTTTTTTTTTTTTAAAACCAATTAGATACTGTTACAAAACAAGAAGCAGGTTGTAAAAATACTGGTTATGAATTGCTCAGCAGCACTGGCTGGGTTTGTGTCATTGTTTTGCTCAGCACAGTCCGCACAAGCTGTCCCCAAGGGGTTTGATGAGTAAGCTTGCTCGTGTCATTCCCAAAAGGGACCGTCACAAGGATTCTGGGTGGCGTGCCCAAGTCTCTGCCGAACAGGCTGCAAGGAAGGAGTATTTGGGATGAAGGAGGAGGAACAGCATCCTCCCTCACACTCTTCACGCCAGTCCCAACCACCAAAGCTGCCTTTATGGGGTGCACTTCAGGCAGGCACAGGCTGGGCTCGTGGGGTCACACAGGAGAACTGTCTTCACCCCTGGCTGCTCGTTTTGACGTTCCTGACGATATCAAACCCCATGCCTTCCAAGCGGCTGTACTGACATACTCTGCTGATCTTGCCTCTTCAGATGCCTTGGTGATGTGTCAAGGGGCATACACTGAAGCATCACAAGCCAGGAAAAGGTAAACCAAAAATCAGTCAACAAGGAACAAATCTGGTGGAGCAGAAGATTGCTAAACACTGACAGTTGCCTGATTAGTATTAAATTCTTAAAGGGAAATGCCTGTCTGCCAAAACACATGGGCGTGGGCTCACATACCCCACATCCCTTCTGCTTAATGGCAAAGAAGAGCAGCAAGCTTTTTTGGTTTAAACAAAATAGAAACAATATTTATCAGAGAGCACAGGGCTGTCTGCGCGCTTGCTAAGTTACGCCCTTAAAGCGGGAAGGGTAAGAACTTCTGTCTGAAGATAGAAGGAAATCACATTTCTGTCTAATATACTGGAGCAATTGAGCATGAAAAGGTTACACGTTAGGAAATAATTATCTCTAGACACAGCTAGTGACAGGGTCAGTGTCCACAAGGATTATTTCCTGCTAACCCAGTGCCCGCTGCCTGGATGGGAGGTGGGTCTCGCCCAGCCGTATCCTGCCTTGCTCCCCGGCCCCACATTCCACTGATGCTAATGGCACTTGTGCACCGAGTGGCCCAGCAGCTGAAGCAGATAACCAGGAGTGAAGGGGTTAAGTGCCTGTCACAATAGAAACCTCTGGGGGCACTTGACCTTTTCACATTTTTTATTCAGGAATGAGCATTTTGTGCCTGTTTGAGGAAGTTCATCTACATTTGTCCTCATTCTTCACCCTGTTTGCTTATTGTCCCTTCCCTTCACTCAATGCCCGAGCGTCCCATTAAGTACCGAGCAACCTCTGTTGATGAATATGAATTTAGGGCAAAGTTACAGAGGGGACACAAATACTCCACATTGATCAAGTGACTTACAAGGAATTTTAACATATTCAAGGCATATGTTTCTGCTGAATAGCTTCCTACACATATAATACTCACCTGTCAGTACTTCAACATGAAGAGGAAGAAAATCACACGTGCGTGAGCAGAAGCTCTACACTGGCTGGAGCAATGGTCTCACAAGAGCATTAAAGATGTTTAAATACCAAAAAATGCTAAGACACGGCCCTGACTTTGACATGCTAAACAGCGTGCTGCAAGAGAAGGCACAGTGATACCTGCTCCTGGTCTTTCATCCAGCAATTAGACTACGAACCCCCCTGTCCCAAGAGGGACAGTCTGCAAACCTCTCCGGCTGCAGATCAGTCAAGGAGGATAAATCCAGAATGAGTTTGTCACTGTCTGTTTCATTTAGAGGCAGATATTCTAAAAAGGTACAAGCAATATTCAAGAGCTTGATCCTGCTGGGATCAAGGAGAGTTTTGCATTGGCTTAAATGAGAGCGGGCTCTAGTCTCAAAGCACGTGTGTCCAATTTGTTAATGTTTTGGGTTCAAATAAAAAACAAATCTCCAGTCTTCCCTGCATGGGAGTTTCAACCACATTCTTCCACTGGGGGAGAGCATCAGGGCTCAGACAAGAAAGAGTTTCTGAATGATCTAAGTGAATTGTCCTGAGGAGACTGGCATTACTGTGAGCTTTGAACACAACTACAGAGGGTCTTTTATAGATGTACTCCAGAGGGGAGATCCTTAGATGGGTCCTTTAATGCATGCCCCCATATGCAATCCAGATGAAATTCTTTATCAGATGGGGCCCGGATCTTGCTCCCATTAAAAGTTCTGCCACTGAATTCAGTGGGAGCAGATCTAGTTGTCTTACATGCTTATACAGCTTTCCTTATCTCAATGCCACAAGATAATTATGCTTCGTTCTCTTGAGGCAGGGGGATACCATCTTCTCCACTTCGCACACAGAGCACAGCCAGGCCAGGTGACATAGTTGTGTGTCACACAGATCCAAGGCCAGGAAAGGGACTTAACTCCAGGTCTCCCAAACCTTAGACCGAAGTACTATCCCTCACCCTGTCACCATCATGAAACCACCTTTCCTAAGTGGAGGTGCAGAAGTCAGATCAGAGCAGCCAGCTTCCTTCTCCTGTTTGGACAAGGAGGAACAAAACAACGAGAAGACAACATTCAAGTATCTTTCGCTTCTTCCTTCCAATAAGTTTTTCCAACTGATCCCCTTAAGGTAGCCTGATGCTGGCCTTCCTCAGCCATCACTTCATGAACAGGAGTCAGCCCTCAGCTGCTGAGCTGTGTTACAGTTCTAGGAAACGTCCTGCACAACTTGTACATCTCCAGTGGCAGCTTACCAGGGCTTCCCAGCTTGGCAGCCCAACATAAAAGCAGTGGGGGGTTTTTGCACCACCAAAATGCCACGGACCCTCACTCACTGTCCACAGTGTCCCGAGGTAGCAGGTAACACTGCATTGTCACCAAATTGTCCTTGAAGCACACTCACAAAAAACCTTTTGGGGAAGATTCAGTGCAGGTCCTGGATTAGAACAAAAAGTAACTGAAGGTGCCCCAAGCTCACACAGGAATGTCCCCTGTAAGCGAAGTCCGCAAAATCCCTGAAGTGGTGGAAGACCTCCAGAAAACTCCCTTTGCATAGTTCCCACTCCTAAGGGACTCGCGTGCTCCTCCAGTCACCCCACGTTTCCAGGGATGGGTGCCAGGACAGGGCAAGGCAGCAGGGAAGACCAGCAGTACCACAGGAAGCTGTGTGCTCCAGGGACTCTTGCCCACCAGCAGAGCCAGTCCATGCCACATGAACCCACCCACACGTGCAAAACGTCACAGCAGGCTCCCAGAGAGGTGGCAGCACACACTTCCCTGGCACCATCGTGTCATACCTGTCTATACGCCATCCAGCACACTGTCTATACACCTCACAGCTACTAATTATTTAGTCCATGGTGACTTGAGCGGTCAAAAGGAAGGCATTTTGAAAGCAAAAACACCTTCCTGAATGTTTGCCATTGCTTACATTTCTGTTAGCCCCTAAAGGGCTCCAACTAGGAATGACATCAGTCGGTCCCCATGTGCTGAAGCTTTCATGTGCGCGGAGACGGAGTGAAGGCTGTTGGCACCAACGGAAACCTGGGGAAGATACAGAGAAAGGGTCTCTGGGAGCACTCAAAGCAGAACCCAAGTTCCCCATTTCCAGTCTAATACCCTGCCCAACAGCTCCCTCTCCATTTTCAAGAGTACTGACCCAAATACATAAATGAAAGCAAGCATGTGTTGTTTATTTCCAAGTATGAATGGCGTGGTTTCCCCTGGGCTCCATGTTTCTTGGAATTATTTGAACTGGAAACCAATCAGCCTGTATTTGCTATTGATTTATTTTCTAAAAATCTCTCATCCCTAAAGTAACAGCGCCTTTCCGTGTCTCAGCCTGCTGTTTAGTGACACAGTAATCTAAAAGCTATTGATCACTTGGGTCTCTACAGCCATAACATATCTTTCTAAGTGCCTTCATGTAGGACTGTATTTGCAACATAAGTACTATAAACGGCAGGGTTGCTAATGCAATCAACAAGGATATTAATAGAGATGTAACACTTGCATAGTAATGCAGCATGGACATGAGCCAATAGAGGCCAGCATCAAGAGGGAACAAGTATGGTCATGATGATAGAAGTTGGATTTCTCTTCGAACACAAGGTAGGTTGCAACTGAATTTAAGTCTAAACAGGAACCCAAGCCTGGACACAAACTGATCAAACTTCCCCCTACCCAAGCAGCGAAGTATCAGTGTTGGAGAGACCAACATGGTCTCGTTCTGCACCAGCAGTTCCACTTGAAGTCAAGTTTATCTATAGTTCACAACATCCTGCACACACTTTTGCTTTTCTAAATTAGCAATCAGGTTTGGTGTCTTCCCCCAGGATCTGGAGCAAGCCAGCTGTTTACACCTCACAGGAGACCTTGCAGAAGTGCTGTGCGCTCCAGCTCCTATTGCTTTGAAGGGATGGTGTTAGCAGATAACACCTTGGAAGGTGCTTTTCATGCTCCTCCACAGTCTGTGCGACCAAAAGCATAAGAGCTGATAATCCCAACTGATCTAAGGACAGACAGCACAGCAGCTCAGATGACCAGCAGCGTTACTGCAGACCTGCCTCAGGCTCTTCCTGTGTGACTGTGTTATTTAGACCAGGTCCTGTACTAGTAGAAATATAAATAAGTACATCAAATTAAGTCAGAAACAAGGTCTCCAGAGAGGAGAGTCTAGTGCGTTACCCCAGCTGAGACCTCCCATGAGCTACAAATTCAAATTAGAAACACGTTGCCCAACACAGAGATAATGTGGCTGCAAGTCAATAGCTATCAGCGCGCACCACTGTAGCCAGCAGTGAACTCTGGCTGCCCAGTCCTCTGCTCCAACCAGAGCTGAGATGGATTTGCTTTCTGCGGCATAACTCAGCTCTGCAGCCTGGACTCTGTGCAGCAGTGTTGTCTTAGTGACCAGAAACAGAGATTTCCTCCAAAAAACAATGCCAATCACGGCAACAGGACAGCTCTCCCTGACGCTGTTAGGCAGTGAGCCTGGAGACAGCCCTGCTCAGTAACATTCTTCCAGAAGCAGCTTTCAGGAGACATTTGTAACCATTTAAAATTTCCCACCCAAGAAGTTTTGCACTTGTCAGTTTACCTTCTGCCACAGGTTTTTAATTTAGTTGTACGGGAAGAAACTTTATATGCCTCAAATTTTATATGTTAATGCCAGATGTGAACAAACTAGCACGTGTTCCCTCTCCGCCGTGCTGCACTCCTTGGGAAAGGATGCTGTAACGTTGCAGCTCCAAATACTCAGACAATCAGCAAAACTAGTGGCAGACCTGGAGCTAGAAGCCCCTCTGCCCCAGGGAATTCCAACTGGCAAGACAAACTGCTAGCATGTACTTCCCAGCCTTCTGAGCACAAAATATCCCTGGCTGCAAAACGATTAAAGACAAAAATTTTCTAATTATGAAAGATAATAAGGAAATTGCCGAAGACCACGCACCCTCTATTGCAACAGGAGATTCATCCCAGCAGTTTCAATGTATTGAGAGAGAAATGATTATTAATGGCAGCAGCCTTTAAATTAATACAGGTGACAGAATTTTTCTACTACATAGACCTGAGATGAATGAACATGGAAAGCTGCAACTTCTTTTGATTACCGTCGTTCCACTTTAAATTGATGGAAAGCCTTTCTGCATTTTACTATTGTGGTTTTTTTTTTTCCTGAAGTTAAATATTTTTGCAGCTCTCATCAGTTATTAAAGCGTAACTCAATACGTGATACCTGCGTTTGCCCTCCTGGACTTTCAGCTCTCTTCCCAATGCATCCCTGAAGATGACCCACACAACTCCAAACTCTACTAATATTATAAAACATGAAAAAAATCGCGTTGTTAATGGTGTTGAAGAGTTTGCACGTGTTAAATGAAAAGCAATAGCTTCTTGCTAGCAGCACCAACCAACTATTGCTGTCACTGGCAGGGCCCTCTTCCCCCAAAGCCTGGGCTAGGAGAGATGGTGAGCCACGAACTCTGCCTCCCCCAAGCCCACCCCGTATTTTCATATTGATCCTTTAGCAAGAACTGCCCCTGCATGTTCAAAGGAAGCAAGATGGGACATGGGGACAGCCAGGAAGAGTGACCAGGCAGAGCAGACATCTCTTCTGGCCTTACTCTGTACCAGCGGGCACCCCCTACCTGCCTCAGCTTCCAATTTGAAACACTATAAGCTCATTTGAGAGCAGAGTCCATCCTTAACAGGATGCTTGTGCAATTCAGAAGCACGTGTGTTTGCTCCCAACCAGCCTTCTCCGAGCACTCACTCAGTATTATACCCTTCAGCAAAGCGGGGGGAGAAGGGGCCCAGGGCAGCCCGGCATGGTAGCGCAGAAGCCACCAAGGGGCCCATTTCAGGTTGATTTGTTGCGGCACTCTAGATGCAAGATGAAATCTGAGAGATGAAATCTGAGCAATTTCTTGCTTCTCTTCTTTCTGGACAGTATATTAACACTATAAAGAAGGCTGAACAGTGGGGCTTCCCAACTCCATTATTGTCACGGCCTATTTCAAAGGCAGTGGCTGAAATGCCCAGTGCTGCCTTTGTTGATCTTGGACTCAGGTCTCCTCCGTGTTGCACTTCTGTCAAACCGCAAGACTGAGCAAATTAAAAATAAGCTTTCTGTGGAGGGGTGGAGGAGGGGGGAGACAGGAGGAGCGCTGCCTGAGCCTGCTCACAGTGCCCACTGCATTCACACTACTCTCAAGTTCCTTGGGCAAAAGTGGAGGAAGCAGAAAAGCCACAACAGACACCAGTTCTCCTACCTGAAGTCCTACACGAGACTTTCCAGGCACCAGTGTGAAGCCAAGCCGTGGTCTGGGCTGTAAAGGGTGTTACGGTCTGAGCAGTGCTGTCAGTCAGGCTGCCATACCTGCCACCAACCATTGTGGTCAGAGAGAAATACAAAAAGCATGGATTCTTTATTTTCCACCTCCAGGAGAGGGTTTATCCATCCCCAAGACCCACGACAAGCTTATTACAGACCGCTTCAATTCGAATCAACTTGTCAAGAAAAGAAAGTGGGGAAAACGCATTAATTAAAGAGCTTTACTCATGCAGAAAAGCTGCCAGCGTGAGCATTTTAAATTACCTGGGCACACCTAGTGGATTTGCATTCCCTTGGCACAGCTTTACTCCAGCCCACAAAGCATCATCCACTTCATACTTCCATCTAAGCAAGGAACAAAAGAGGCTGACAGCCCAGCACCACCTTCCCCGCTTGGGGGCTAGCGCCCTTTCCGAGGGATTTTGTGGCAGTTTATGCAGAAACCTTACCCCTGCAAGATGCAGGGACAGGAAGTTTGGATTCTTCTATAAAACTAAAGACCAAGGCAAAAAGAGGCCTTCCAGAAACAAAGGAGGTGGAGCCATGGCCGGCAGGGGGGTAACTGCATGCCATTGTTAAATATTAACATAAAATAAAGCAGTAGAAATGGATGTCCATCAACAGAATTAGAAGGAACTAAGTGAGTTTAAGAACAAAAGGTTTACTTATTTAAATTACAGGAGATGAAAAACAGCTGGGAACACAATTTATAGCACAAAGTACAAAGCTGCAAGACTGTTAAATGCCATGATATTTCAAAGTACTTTTCCCCCTCCATCTTAAACTAAACATGTACAATTATTTTAACTAAAATAAAGCTAATGACAATGTAACCTTTAGATGTTCCATCCCTTCCATCAATCGCTTTCAAATTCAGCTCATCCATTTACATTAACTAAATAGTTTGATTCCCTCATTCAAGTAGAGGTCAGTCTTCCAGATAGGAGACTAACCCTTGAAGAAGAAAAAAAAAATCACTGTGAGTAGATCTTTTTTTAAAAATTACCTCTATTAAATTCATAGACCTTAGATTGTACTTTCATATTTGTCTTTATCACTTCTCTGCACAAAGCAAGAGTGAAAAAGTAGTTGGCTAATTAACTTTACTATTTGTTACATTTGATGTGTACATTTGGTCACAGCAGAGATGCCTATCAGTAAAGACAGTTAGAGATATTCAAAAGTTTGAGGTTTTGGGGTGGTTTTTTTTCCCTGATTGAGAAGAAGAGCACCAGTGTTCAAAGCCTCTGGGCCAACAGGGCCCAGCACCAAGATGTAGTCTGCATCAAGAGCTAGGTTCTCAAAACCACCCAATACTGCCTTTATTGTGCACCAAAACTCCCCAGGTGAAAATTCTGCCTTCACCTGAGACACTGCCTTGTTTTCCTCTACTTCTGCTGCCCTTTGGTTCCATCGAGCTCAGGAGCAGCAGACTCCAAATCTCAACAGGCAGCTCCATCACTGTCTCTGGTGAGTCCCGTCTATTAATGGTATTTTTTAACTCCAAGTGTTTCTAGCACTAAACCACACAACTGGACCCTCCCTTGCAGAGCACTGAGGCACCTCTGGCTCTGGAAGCTGCCCCTTGTGCCTTACCTGATTAGATCCTTTGCTGGGTTCCACTTCAGCATAACAAAGGATTTATCACCATCCAGCAGAGGTGCATCTCTAATGGTCACTGCTTAAGGCCATGGAACATTCAAAATTAGAGCTGAGAGGTTTTCGGAAAAATCAAAATGCTAACACAATCAACTTTATCCCATATTAGCTTTTCCAAAGACAGAAAAGTTCAGGATCTTAGTCATGCACCAATATATTACATTTCTTAAAGTTTCCTTCTATTATAATTTTCACGCTTAAAATATGTTCAAGAGCTAAATAAAACCCTTTTGTCTCAGTAAAAAAAAAAAGACACCACAACACTTTTATTTCTTTTAAAATGCAATGGCTTGCAACTCCTTGCTGTGACAAATTTTTCTTGTTTTAGGTCATATTAAAAAAAGATATTACTTGTTTCAGATGCCAAGTATCTGCCAAAGGCAAAAATAAAATCAGTTACTTGGACAGATCGTTTTAAAGTCAGGAACATACTTTGAGTGTTCTGAGCTGCAACAAGCCATTGGTTTCAATTCACCTCAAAAAGAAAACCCTACCTATTCACCAAAAATTAATGGACAAGAGTACCAGCCCGTGCTAACGAGCTATAAAAAACACATGCACATATAAATTAGTTTATGTTCTTGTTCTGACAACAGCCTGTACCAGATGTTTCAGAGAAAGACACAAGAAGCCTTGAATTAGACAGATGTGAGATAATCTGCCTCCCACCACGGGTGTCTTCCTAATCCCTTAAAAACTGAAGCAGAAGGTTGAGTGTCTTTCCAAAAACATTGCGGCACTTTCTGTTTGTGTTAACTATTACTAAAGACAAAGCCAGAAACAACAGGTTTTCCAAGCCCTGTTTTCAGTTAGAGTTTTGCAAAACTTTGGACGGAAAGTTTCATGCCAGGTACCTTTCTTGGACTAAATTTTTGCATTCTCTTTCGATAGTTTCTGCAAGAGATATTAAGGTATTTTTAAGAAAACGGCTCAATGAATAGACCTATTTCTGTAAACATTATAACAAACTGTTGCTGACCACCTCAAGGCGCAGATAGCTTCCCAACAAAATAGTCCCTTATACTTCAGCAGAGGGACTTTGCTGGTGACAGGGATTTTGCTGTGCCTTTTGCTAATTTAAAAGAAAGGGTAGGAAAAAAAAAATAAAATCACATTTGGCCAGGCTGTAAATCTTTGGGGAAGACAGACTCAGCAGAGTTCTCTTAAAAGACCATATGCACAGAGCAGTCTGCAGCCTGGCTCAACAGGGGCTGAGCTGGATTTTCTCTTCCCCTGCTCCCCAAAGCAGCAGGCAGAAGAGCTGAGGCTCGAGATGTCGCCACTCCCAAGATCCCGCTGCTTCAGGGACCAGCGCAACATGAACAGGCTGCAGAAAATACGGGCAGCAAGAACCACATCTGGAAGACAACAAACCAGGGAGAAACACTGAGTGGGAGAAGTTGGAAGCTGGTAACTGCAGATGAGGGACCGATGGTGGGGCTTGGACATGGGACCACCGCCTGAGGAGGACTCAACCTGGCACTTCGGAGAAAGAAGCAGGGAGGTAGCGGCTGGAAGAGCCACCATGATATTGTGAAGTCCCTGAAGGTGATCGAGGACAGGGACAGAAGCAGCAAGTCCAGGGCTTGGTACTGATGTAAAGAGCATAGGAGAAAACATGGGATGGGACTGTCATGGGGAAGAACTGGAAGAAACCCTGGAAGAAGATGCCATGCTCAAAGATACACAGAGTGCAATGAGACCACTTTACTGCAGGGACTGAAATGGAACCAGAGGTTCCTCCATCAACAAGCTATATTGTATTCCTAGAGTGTTTCAGTCCTCCTCAACCAGTTTACGCACGAAGGCATTTGCACATTTTTCTGTTTGCTCTATTACAATTACAGGATACGCATATAAAAACTGTCAGGACACTGAAGTCTTGATTACTACAAACCTGCAATACTTCGATGCAAATATATCAAAGAGTGGACCCCTGGGGGGAAAAAAGCCTGATCTCCTAAAAACTGCTGCAGTGGCTTGTGCAGAGGTCAGGTCAGTATTACACAGACAGCTTCAAAACCAACATTTTTTCATTTCCATACAAATAACAATGGGCTTTATCTTTTTTTTTTTTCCCTTTTTTTTTTTCCCTTGTAATTCATCTGGCTGTTTCATTCAACACCAAGATCTTAGTAGAGTTCACTTCCATCCAGCTCCGGTGGCCATGAGCTCCACAGATGAACACTTCTACACACCGTCCTACACTGCATCCACTGCTAGATGGAACAGAGAAGGGGACAGGGCAACGAGGACCACGTTTCACGTGCACCCTTTGTTCATACACACAGTTTCACTGGCTTAACACAAAATGCAATCTTAAATCAGTTCCTCCAACAAAAGCAGAAGGCTAAACAAACAACTGTTTTGTTTGAAGTAAGTCTTATTTGGGCCTATCTTAAACAGATTAGGAACAGGTTAAATGTGAGATCTCTGCTGGACCATTCCACACTGTCTTTTGGTTTAAAAGTGAAAATACACATGTAGGCAATCCACAAGCAAGATGGTTTTTGCCAGCATACTTCAGTAAAGAAGGCCAGATGCTCAGATGCTGAAGTACTCACAACCACAAAAATGGAAGTCGGCTCCTAAAGTTTAACTGCAAACAAGATGCAGACAACATAAGGAGGTGCAAAAACAGTTATTAGTGTCCAGGGGGGGGAGGGGATAGAAAAGAAAAAAGAAATCTAGTTCCCAGGAGATTACCACCAGAAGATAGGCCTTGTTAAGACATTGGTGATTTTGCAAAATGAACTATAAGGTATTCAGTACAATAATTCCAGATATACTGTGCTCAACAAAAAGGAGAGGATCCTTTTTTTACAGAAATGCATTATCTTTGCCTTCTACTGGGTTTGTTCAAATATTATTTTGTTTTTAAAGTTGTAGCTCTACAAAAGTTTATGTTTGAAAGTCAGAATTCACAGCATGAACATATGAAAAAGTCTTTAAAGGACTCCAGTCTTCCTGTATTTCTCTGCTACAGTCTATACACCAGAGAGACAGCAAAAATCTCACCAAACCCAGGAATGCTTTAATAATAAATAAAAGCTTTCCTGTCATTGGAAAATATTTTCACCACAAAAAGTAATGTATTTTTAATTATAATGTTGAACATCTCTTCAACATCGGGATGTTTGCCTCTGAGTGAACCCGTAGGACAGATGCACGGCTCGCACAGTAACCCCAGCCGCTCAGGCGCTGGGGAAACACCACCAAAGCCAGCTTCATCTTCCAGCAGTGCAGCGTATTTGCACCAGGGGCTCTCAAGACCATGAGTTTATCAGTCTAGGCAAAGCAGGCAGCAGAGCTCAAAACTCAGAGATGGTCTTTGCACATACACACACAGAGTTGAATTTGATTGATTTGGACAGGGAAGCAACTGCTTTACTGTACCTTCCCCTAACATGACATTCATGAACATGTTCTGCACAAGACTGGGTGAAACACATCTTATTTCTGCATCTTTTCCAAAGGACTTTTTAAGCGCAGAGTCAAAAGAAAGCAATATACAGAAATGGGAAAGGCAGCTTGATCCAAGGTCCCCAGGCACCGGTGCTGAGGGTGCAGGGCAGCGATGGGGGACACGTGCACAAGAGCCCAAACCGCACACCACCGCGCTGCGGGGCCACCAAGCCCCTCCAAAAATCCTCCCCCCACAACAAGGAGAAAGGATGTGATGGGAAGGATGAGCCCATATGGTATCAGACCTCAGTTTTCCATCTTGAACCACCACCACTGATAAGGCCATTGTCAAACCTCGTGGGGCGATTGCTAAATGGGAGCACGATCCTTGTGTGGATTATCCAGGGAAGAAAAATGGTTTAACAGTGTCCATAAATGATGCAGACTCACTCCACTATTATTGATTAAAGCAGAGCTGGGTTCTCTGAATTACACACCAACCTTTTTACGTACCTTCTTTCAGGTGGGTACTTTTTTTTTTTTGGCCTGGCTACCTTTTAAAGCTTATTGCTGATTTTCCACTCTGTTGCATCAAAAAAACCCACTGTTACAGACCATAGCTAAGCATCTGCAAGTTATAAAACATTTAAAAGCTTTACATTTAACCTATCTATTGGCAATAAAACATACTCCAACACAAATGCACTATTTGAGACAGATGTTTGAAATATGAATGAATGTTTGAATATTCAGTTTTAAATACTCATGATAAAAGAAGCTGCAGAGACATGCCATTGATCTAATACTTGTTTGCACATTCCTTAGGGCTATGCATGGAGCATAATGGGATTTCTATGTTCCTAAACAACAAAAGGTGTAAAAATGCCTTTTCAGTTGCAAACTTTGTTCATTTATTCCTGTGGCAAAAGAATGCAAATCTTAAGTCATTTTTTTGTGCACTGACATCAAGTCTTTCTCACACAAAAAGTTCCTTAAAGAAACAAGAAGAAAGTTCAGAATAAAGTCGTGCTTCCTCCCCCACATGTCCCTTTAAAAAAAAAAAAAAAGAAAAGAAAGGAGAGACGGAAATTTCACTTAACTCAATTGTACCTGCCAGCTAAAAGCAAAGGCCACTACTTCAGTGAGTGACTCTAAGCATGTGTGTCATTAATAGGGATGGGTTTGCAAGGTCTAAGCAAAATACTTGTTTCGGTATGGTTCAGCCTTCAGTGTATCTACCCGATGCATTTCTGCCCCAGCTCTGGAATTAAGTGACAGAACCTGTTCACAGACACAAATGGCAAAACATTTCTACATTAAAGCATATGATGGTACCTCATAAACGTTAGCAATAAATTATTCTGTACGAAGTAACATTCCCTGTTAATCCCTCTAATTTTGATTTTTCAATCATACATTCGTTGAGTGGAAGGGGAGTTGGTTTTTTCTTGGTTTTTTTTTTTACTATGAAATTGCAGATATTTAAAATTAATAGTAAATCAGGAACTGAAAGAATGGGGTGGTGGGATGCGTTTTCGAGGAGGAGTGTAGGGAAACAGTGTTAATGTCAGAATCAATCCTTGAGCTATGAATAACTTAACTTCAAAGCTGATGCTACTGTCTGACTGAGCACCCTATGTCTTCAAGGAAGATAAAGCCACACATGTAGTCAAACCAATGTTTAATTCAGATTACTCAGAACAATACAGAAACTTGACTGGAGCCAATTAAACTAAGCTTTCACTGACTGATAAAAATGCCATTTTGTATCCTTTCTGTGCACAGCAAGGAGCAGTTTGAGAGCGCCATAGTTCTGAACCCACAGTTATTGACCTAAGACATTTTTGTACTTAACACATCAATACCTGAATTTCAATTATAACATTCTATATTCTCCTTTCAAAATACAAATAATATTTACTTCTCCTAGGGACAAACCTCCATAACCCTGTAGGGACTATGCAGAAGCACAGAGAATATTTTCCAATGAAAAATGCAGTTTCTGTAGGAGATCACTTAACAAGGTGATGTTTGGAAAACGCTCGGGCACTGTCTGTAGACTGAAGTACATTTCTCCTACCGGTCTCACTGCTGTAATTCAAGAAAACCCAGGCCCTTTTCTTGCCCGTGGCCAGACTGTGTAATCACACACCCACCAACTGATCTGTGGTGCTTCATGAGAGACATAGTCTGACCCAGGACCCCACCATACATGAACAACAAGGAAAGCTGTCTCCCTACTCATGGCCCTGTGGAGTCAACCACCACAAGGAGCAGCACTTAACAGCTGAGCTGCCCAGAAACACAACATTTTAGGTTGACTTCAAAAAGCATAAAGAACATTTCAAAATGAAGTACTACTACTCCACTTCTCAGAATAACAGTTACTGGCACTGTTGGCAGTGAACACAAAAGTATTCAAATCCAAGGATTGGCAGCTAACCTAAATTAAACCTTTTGGGATCTGATTCCATGATAGCCAAAAATTGTATGGGTAACCCACGGGTGTCTATAGAAGACTACAAATTAGCACAGCTGTGCATCCAAGAGAGGCTGGTCACAAAGCAGACAGGTGGAAATCACAGCATTCTCAAATTTGGAAACAAGTACCTTCATCCCTGCAGAAAGTAGCCAGAAGATTACACTATGGATTGTGTTCAGCAAAAAGGCTTCCATAAAGCCCTATTTCTAAAGGACTGGCCCCAGTGTTCCTTCAAGGGTTAGTTTCCCTGTCCCTCAAACCCTCACCTGTAAAATAAAAGCAATTTCTCCCTCTCCTACACACTGCCCACCTGTCTATGCAACAGCAAGCTCTTTAGGGTAAAAGAACTGCAAATAATGCCTCACATGAGGGCTGTGGTCTTTAGGAGTGACAAATAAAAATTGTGTATATAGGAAATAGTGACAGGCTGTGAGCAACTCTTGGAAGGCAGCAGAAGCAGGAAAGCAGCTGCATTACCTTAAGTCTAATCTTCGCCACTGGTATCAGACAAACGGCACGCAAACAATGTTAACTGCCGGCAGTAAACTTCACTAACAGGCAGCCAGAAGTGGAGGAAAAGAACAATTGAGCTGCTTTCCAAGAAATTCTGTGATTTTCCAGCTAACCACGCAGCTGTAAAACTGAAGAGCCCAGGATGGTTTATATAATAAAAGAAAGCCAATATTATTGATGCTCAACATATTTCAAAACACAGTGGTGTACTTTCTTTGGTATTTCTTCTCCTTCCTCCCCTCTCATCTCCCTTTTATTAAAATTTAAGACCCACACCGTTGACATCATGTCCAGGGACAAGGTCTGTGGCGGCCACCACTCATTCTTCTGCCAAATATAGCACCCAGCCATGCAGATGCCCCAGTCCTCTCTCGTTGGCACACACAAACCAGAAGAGAGAGATGAACAAAGAGGAGAGTAGGGTTTCTTAAGAGCTCTTCATAAAGGACAGTGTCTGACTCTATATAAGAGGGATAAAAGGAGAGCGATAAACTCTGTTGTTGTCAAGAAAGAGAAGAGCGCTTAAAAAGCCTTTCAGATAAGCAATTTCCCCTCTCATCAGTATCCTCTTGACTGCTAAGCTCTTTCTTTTGTCTCTTACCTTGAATGGTGATCAGCAATGCATGATTGGCCAAGGGGCATCAGCTGTAAGTCTGACAAGAGGAGCCAGCTGAAACCACTGCGGAAAGGAAGGACCACTCTCCTAAAGACCTGTCTACTTCGTGGAGGAGAAGGAAGGAAAGGCAAAGCATGACAGCTTCGTTTGCCTTGCCTCTTTTGACACAGGGTATAGGATTTGCCATCCCGCATATTAGGTTTAATGTCGTATTCCCATCTCCGAAACGAATCAGGATTGAACTTGCAGGTGCCAGGAACCCCAACTTTCCACCCGACAATCCTTAATGAGATTTTAGCTCATACCTCGAGGATGAGGGTCAGTAGCGTTCCACTCTCTGCGTGTCCTATCCTCAAAGAGCTGCACTGCAACCAAGAAGTTTCTTCCTTGCAAAGCGTGTCCCTCAGTCCTGTGCTTCAACTAACTGGCACACGCATAACGCCACCCTAAGCACAGTCAGAGCACACATTGACTTAAATACCAGCTTCATGCTGAGTCAGAAGTGCCACAGCCAAAAGGGAGCAATTTTATTCTTTTTTTTAAAAAAAAAAAAGCTTGGTTTCTCATTAGGAATATTTCACCTGCTTATAACGTTACTGTTTAACCTGGCTGAGTGATGTAGGGCTTTCCAGAGTTGTTGTTGGCCACGCAGAGACTCTAAATCACTTCTTCACCCACCCAACTTCATTCAAATAGAGGGCAAGAAATAGAGTCAAGGCTGAGAGTTTTTATGAGACATCAGAAATTTGCAGAAGCACCCATCTTACAACAGCCACAGGCAATGCGGAGCGCCACCCTTCACAACGCCCAACCAATATTATTTTTGGCTATATAACAATTTTCATGCCAGACTGCTTAGATATATAACGGTCTCCAGTCTAGTCGTACACTGCCAAGCAAACACTTTCTCCAGCCAAAAGAGCCACTTTGCCCACAATGCAGTTGGCCTTTAACATAAGGTTTTGTTAATTGAATTTAATTATTAAAAAAAAGTAATAATCTTGGAGCAACTCCCTCTGCTGCAGCAGTTCTAGCCAGGGCAGTTCCCTTGCCACCAGCAGGGGTTTGCCTTATTTTGAGGAAGCTGAAGCAGCAGAGGGTGGTGGAAATTAAGAGCGTGAGTGTGCTTTTCTGGGCTTTGGAAGGTCTAACGCCAGTAGCCTAAAGTGTTAACAGAACGAACATACAGATTTGTACAATTCCAGCAGAATAGGCTTCTGACCACAGAGCATCTAAGAGAAAAAAAAAAATAATTTGGAGGCCACCAGATTGTGTACCAAGTCTGTGAAGTGATCCGCACAAGTGCTGAGTGCTTTGAGAGGCAAATGAGACCAGCGAGGACTCTGCTCTGAACATACCAGGAGTACAAATTGATGTGACTCTGCAGTCATACACATTCTCTAAATTGGACATCCCCATGAGTTAACACCATCTCTACTCCTTAGTTTCTCCACGGTGTCTGTGTCACCCTCTCAGCTCAGTGTTGTCATGAAGATTTATATTTGTAAAGCGTTTACAAGCCAGAAGCATTTAAAAAGAAAAAAAATTAGCAACTGTCTGCAGCCCAGGGTTTGTGTGGCATCCTGTGCTTACACAGTCCGTGTATACCAACCCTCCGCACCAGATAAAGAAACCTGGCACACGAGCTGTGCTCATATACACAAGGGGACTTACTGACAGTTGCACAGGCAAACTTCAGTAGTCGACCTGATGTGACCCTAACACTTGATTAATGTCGGGGACCGTTTGTGATACTGCCCTGACGGGCTAAGAAAACACTTTAAGAGCTGCCAAGTTGCTGCGCATCCTCAGTTCAAAGAGCTGAGGGCTTTTCCTGCATGTTCAACTATGGAAAACAGCATTGTTTTCCTCAATTTTATACTAGGAGCTAATTCTGATCACCGGTGCGTTACTGTGTTATTTCTTCAAGGACCAGACTCTCCTCTCTTGTCAGTCCTAAAGTTTTAATCGGAACCAACCTTGCTACTGTCAATACCAGCTACTACCCAGACTCCAGTGGGATGTCCCACCTTTAAGAGGACGCACTTTGTAAAATGCCAGGTCCAAAGCCCAGGAAAGCAAACGCGCACAGTATCTTCAGTTCATGCCTTTGCTCCAGATGCGTTTAAGATTTTCCATAGTCAAAAATCAAATTGCCTCTTCCATGAAAGTTCCCCATGTATTTATGGGTACTTTCACAAGATACAACTTCCAAACATTGGTTTTTTCCCCAACTTACACAGATGTTAACTGCAATTACTTATCATTCGTACCCTCACAAAGCCCACAATGCCACAGGCTACACGCAGAGCAACACTAAATGAGAGGAGACCCTTCCATCTTCCTCTTTCCAGTAACACAGGGGGTTACAAACAAGGTATCCATCAGGCATCGGGTGGAAAAGATGTAATCACGATCCTGAACCTCCCCAGCTCCTACTAACTTTAGTGGTTGTTCACAGTGTTCAGGTCAGAAAAAGTGTTAATCTTGTCCTTTAGAGTCTATGCTCAGGTACACACCACAGCTCCCAGTTTCCTTTAATCCCTCCCTAAAGGGCAGCAGTTCAGGACATAGACACTTCACTCCTAACACTAATTATTTTCCAAAGATACTTCGCTGGGGGAGGGGAACTGTGGGGACACTAGATTTTGTTTAGAAAACAAGAAAGGAGCAGACAGAGTTTAAGTAAAACAAAGCGGAAATTAATGCAGTCTGTTGCTTTTTGTGTGTGGTCATTTTTCTAAAGAAAAATATTATCGGGACAATTCTCTGAGCAACAATGACCTAACAAAGACATCACATATTACGCCATTTGCACAAATAATTACACATCATTTAGATATTAGTCTTCCTTCTCAAGGCATCACAAGGGAGTCTTCACTTCTTGAACACATGCAACTCCCATTAACATTAATGAGAGCTACTCATCTATACAGGATGGACAGTAGATCTCTTGAGAATCCCTGCATTCATCATACCTTGTCTGGGGAAACAAGAGAAATGTAACAAAGGCAGAGCCTAAATCAAGGAGGATTCGGCCACTGAACTCCCATGCCTGACTCTCAGGGTTTCTCATCACTTACTCATTCCCCAGCTCCTTACAAAACGTTGCTGTGATGCTACTCAACGTGCTCCTGAACAGCACACCTCCAGATCCAACTCGCCCTGGAGCCGGTCTTGCTCTGGGTTACTCCAGATCAGCAGCGAGTGAGAATAACTTCTTGGGGATTCTGTTTCTCAAATTCAAACTACTGGATCAGATCCAGATTTTCAGACTGTAGTTTTTACTTTGGACCTTTCCAGATTTTGTGCCCGCTAATGGATACGGCGCCACAGCGAGCTGTTTTTATCAGCAGTTTCTGTTAGGGTTATGTCAATCAACATCATTGTTCCTCTGTGGTGTTAGTACCTTCAGAACTTTGACATATGCAAAGGACAGCAGAAGTGCTAATGCTTTTCCACCCAAGTGTGGCGGCCATATCACAGCGAGACAGTACTAGCAGGTACCTTAACCCCTTCTTTTCCATCTCTTCAGCCCTGTCACAACTGTAGAGAACCGAACAAACTGCTGTTCTCAGCCATGCCAGTGAGGAAAATGGATTTCCATGTGCTACGCAAGCCTCATTCCTGCTTATAATTCAGCAGGAGTTCCAAGAGAAGGAAGGCAGTGGTGTCACTGTTGGAGCAGAGGAGTGGCCTTCAGAGGCTTTAAGCTCTATACCCTTTCTTTTTGTTGGGAAGGAAACTTTTTTCATTGGTCTCTCAACCTCCAAAACAGTGACAGCACCACTTCTCAATTTGTTGAAGGAGTACCGAGAAGGGCTTTAAATAGTAGCATAAGTTACAGTCTGAACCTCAAAAGCTATTATAAGATGATCACACTTAATTTTTCATTTTTATTAGTAGGCGCTGTGCTCAGTAGATAGAAACAGCACTGACTTCCATGGCTGCATCTCGCTGCCCAAACCGGATCCCTCCCTACAAACGCCTCCTGTGATTTGCAGCACTGGTTTGTGTCCTAAGAAGTCCTTCTCTTATATAAACTGCTCATCTAAATATATCACTTTCCACGGCCAACAATGGTTGATAAATTGTGTTCCCTTTATTTGTACCATTCCACAGTCATGATGAGTCTTGGTAAAGAACTTTCTCCAGAGCAAAGTCAAGCCAGATCTAAGCTGCTTCAAAGTGCTGATTCAGCTTGTTGGTAGTTTATCGCTCCGAGAAAAACACAATTGTGTAACCCAAGAAGATATTACAGGAGGACACGCCAAAAGAGGAAGAGAAGCAATGTTTAAAAAAGAAAAAAATCTACTCAGCTTCCCTTTTACTAGTTATCACAAAAGCAGAGCTTACCTTTAGAAAAACAAATTAAAAGACATTATTTCAGAAGAAAGCCAGCTTCCAAGATCACGATGCCATATTAAATTCTTTCCCAAGCTCAATAAACTATGACTTATAAAACTTGTAAAATCTTTACTAGACTCTTGACAGCTCCACATGTGTCTGTGGCAAGAAGAATGGAACCTTTTGCTAAACATCTGCTAAATCTTGCATCTTGGCTAGAACGACCCTACCCGATAGCAACACACTGTCTACCGCTTGCTGACTGCGGTCTGGGACTGTGATGGAATCCATCTTTCTGCATGAAAACACCACGTTGCTTTGCCGCGGTGCTTTATCACAGCCTCTATGTGCAGCAACCATTTCCAGTAATATTGCATAATGGCACTTCTCTTGGGGCAGTTGCGCCTCAACAGTGGCACATTGTTCATCGGGAGCTGAAATCATCCCGCTGCCAGTTTTCAAAGAGGACGCACGCACGGCATCTCCATTCGGACACACTGCTCCGGAAGTTAGAAGTCCAGCAGCTTTGTTTGGGAGCAGTCAGAGTACAAATCTAGAGGATGGCTTCAGAACAGCTAATAAGTTTAGTCAAAGAAGTTTCTGACAGCAGTCAGAGAAGTTAGAGAAAGTAAATTTGCTCATTTGTGCAACATATCCAAGAGATTCCTCTACAGAGTATATTTAACAATGTTCTCTCATTCTACAGAATGGTGACTTCTGGTTTTCCAGGACAGATCAGCATGTATATGTTAAGCAGTTCTACCCATATAAAATAAAGCATTCTGAAAAACTAAGAAGTCTCCTGTTTTTAAGTTCAGACTGTTCTGTCAGCACTCCAGAAGACACTGTCAGCCTCACCTCTGTGCCCAGGAAGATCATGGAACAGATCCTCCCAAAAACTACGCTAAGGTACATGCAGGACATGGAGGTGATTAGAGACAGACAGCATAGCTTCACCAAGGACAATTCCTGCCTGACCAACCTTGTGGCCTTCTACATCAGTGGACAAAGAAAGATCTACAGATGTCATCTGTCCGGACTTCTGTAAGGCCTTTGACATGGTCCCACACAACACCTTCTCTAATTTAGAGATATGAATTTGATGGTTGGGCTGCTTGAAGGATGAGGAATTGGGTGGATGGTCACATGCAGAGGGTAGTGGTAAACAGCTCAATGTCCAGATGGAGATCAGTGACAAGTGGTATCCCTCAGGGGTCTGTACTGGGACTAGTACTGTTCAGTATCTTCATCACCAATATACACAGTGGGATCAAGGGCACCCTCAACAACTTTGGGGATGACACCAAGTTGTGCTGTTGACACACCTGAGGGACAGGTTGCCATCCAGATGGACCTGCAGAAGCTCAAGAAGTGGGCCTGTGTGAACATCATGAGATTCAACAAGGCCAAGTGCAAGGTCCTGCACTTGGGTCAAGGCAACCCCTGGTATCAATATAGGCTGGGGGATGAAGGGATTGAGAGCAGCCTTCCTGAGAAAGACTTGGGGGTACTGGTGAATGAAAATCTGGACAAGAGCTGGCAACATGTGCTCACAGCCCAGAAAGCCCCACACACCCTGGGCCACATCAAAAGAAGTGTGACAAGGGGGGCAATTCTACCCCTCTGTTCCACTCTGGGGAGCCCCCTGCAGTGCTGCCTCCAGCTCTGGGGCCACCAACATCAGAAGGACATGGACCTGTTACAGCAGGTGCAGGAGACCACTGAGATGCTGTGAGGACAGGCTGAGAGAGTTTGAGGGGGAGGGAGGGGAGGGTTCAGCCTGGAGAAGAAAAGGCTCCAGGGAGCAGAACCTTACTGCAGCCTTCCAGTACTTAAAGGGGACTTATAAGAAAGCTGGGGACAAACTTGGGCCTGTTGTGATAGGACAAGGGGTAATGGATTTAAACTTAAAAAGGGTAGATTTAGACTAGATAAAAGACTTTTTTTTTTTTTTTTTTTTTTTTTTTTACAATGAGGGTGAAGAAACCCTGGCCCAGGTTGCCCAGAGGGATGGTAGATGCCGATGCCCCATCCCTGGAAACATTCAAGGTCAGGTTGGACAACGCTCTGAGAACCCTGCTGTAGCTGAAGATGTCCCTGCTCATTGCAGGGGGGGTTGGACCAGATGACCTTTAGAGGCTCCTTCCAACCCAAACTATTCTATGATTCTATGATCTACAGACCAGCTGAATTTCCCAGTCTTTAATCATGTGATCCCTTTAGCTCAGTTCTGCTTCCGACTTTGAGATACTTACAAACCCAAATATTTTTTTAAGTCAGCTTTTTGCTATTTAATACTTTTTTTCTTCCTGACAGTCCACCCAATGCCATTTATAATAAATAGACATTTCCCCACATTGCACCTCTGCACAGATACTATAGATACTAACACCATGGGTTTGACTTATTTTTGACAATCATTTCTTTCCCACTATTGTAGAGCCCTTTGTTTTCTGAGACTGGAACCTCAGAAACTTTTCCATAACACTGGAAAAAAAATATATTTGTATCTAACCTGAGTAGTTTACTTTAGAGTACAGCAACGCTCAAGATATTCTTTTTGGCTTATGATGCACCATATGCTGAAGAGTGAGGCACAAAATCCAGAAACATTTCTCCCTGTGTATCACAAATATTTTCCTGTACTAGGATGTTTTGGTTGTGTTTGTGGTTTTGATTTTGTTGGGTTTTTTTGTTTGTTTGTTTTTAAAACTGGTATGTCATCTTGAATACCTACTCAAGGAGACCTTGCAGAAAAATGTGCCCTATACCACCATGTTTACGCCCCCCACCCCTCCCTCCTCTCAGATGGCAAGAGGATAGAAAGACAAAAAACCATGTCTGCATTTTTAAAAGGCAAAAAAGATCTCTCACATCTAAAAAATAAAATGCTATGGCAATATGGGAACACCAGTGGATTGGAAGATGAAAGATAAATTGTGTTATGTGAATGTTGCACATGTTGTTGTTATTATCTCCAGGAGGAGGACCCCATTGTGCTAAATACTACACACGCTCAAAGTACCAGGCAGTTCCTGTCCCAGAGGCCTCATAATCTAAGATAAAAGCAGTATTGTTGTCCCCTTTTTTATAAAGGGGAAGTGGGACACCAGAAGATTCAGTGACTCGAATGAGTTACTCAATGAAATGGCAGATCTGGGAATTGAACCCAGATTCAAGTCTCCATCCCATGATTTAATCCACACACCAGTACTCAAAATCAGTTTTAGTTAAGCAGCAACATCCAAGCTTCAAATTGGTACCCATGATTATTTCCACTTATTTAATGAGAAAGCAAAGTATTTGATCTATTGTTCATTTCCCCATTCATTTTAGATTCCTGTAAGATTCATCTTTAAGTATATGTCCAAAAGACGCCACACAGCCATTTGTATTAATTTCACAGTCAATTCCTATGACACACTGTCCATTCATAAGTGGAATACGTTATCTCTACCTTTGTATTCAGTTTTGTAGACCAATGCAAAAGATTACTTTGAAAGGATTTATGCTGTTTCTAAACATGGGACGTGGTTATAAGACACTGCAACTGCTTCTAGACGATGGAACGCAAAAGAGGGGACAAGGCACAAAAATATCACAGATTAAAAAATAATGCAAAACAGCAACCTGAAGATGTTTAACAGGTGAAGGAAGGGCAGTTGCTGCAGGAGGTAAGGAGGCTAAGGAAAAAGATGGACAGACAACCCAAAGCACAGTCAACAGCAACTTCAGGAGGAAGCGGAGAACAGAGCAGGCCTGCTCTGAGCTGTGTAGGGCATGGGAAGCAAGTATACAAGGACTTGAAAGTTCTTCTTGATAATTTACATTCCATAAGTCCAAGTTTAATTGTGTATTACCATGTAATTACCGCCAAATGGGGAATGAATCCCTCTCCAAAAGAGTCCAAATGAAAGGCTAAATTGTAAAGAATAACGAACAACAATGGGGCCGGGTGTCTCGGGACAGCCCCGATGAGGGAATACAAAGGCTTCTGCTTCTGTATTACTATTTGAAAAGTTACTTAAGGCAGGAGAGCTCAAAAGCAATCTGGCTGCCGAATACAAGCACAAATGCTTGGTGGTGGTGCTCACAGAACTGGACCAGGACCACACAGCACTTACTGCACCAAGAAATGAGTGCCCAAAAAAGGAGGCTTTGCTAAAGAGAAAGATGTGTCAGAGGACTAGCCCACTAAAAGAAAATTACTTGCATATTCAAATTCACAGAGTACTGACATCTATCTTTAAACAGGCACTTTAAAAAAAATACAAAACAGAACACTACATGCAAGTGCATGCAGCAGCAATATTATGCTTCACAGTGGTCGTAACTTAGAAAAAAATTATTACAACCACTGGGAATAGAATAGGAACAATTCTTATGTTGCCCAGGAGTGTGGCATGAAGAACTGAGTTGCTCAAAACTTTCTGAAAAATCAAGCCTGTGTAAGGTGGGTAACTAAAAAAAAAAACAAAAAACAAACCAAAACCTAATGGCTATCCCAGCCAGTAGCTTCAAATTCCTGCCTCATTTCAGTATGAAATAAGTTGTGAAATCACACCCTTAATAAGCTACCTAAACATTTCTCCATTTAATATCCGAACCCAAGTCAGTATTTCCAGACTCCTGAAAATGATTTCTTCTCTTGGGAAATCGGAGACAGAAGTACTCGGATTCAAAACAGAGTGAGGAGGGACACAAGCTTTGGAGGCGCACAGAACAATCTTAGAATTTCTAAACCTAAAAATAAGGTGAGAGCAAACTCACTAATGTAAAGCAGCTGAAGAGATGTACACTATGAAACTGACCTTTAGAAGAGTTAACCCTGGACATAATAGAAAAGCTGAGGTGGAAGAAGACATTTGCACAGCAACAAGGCTAGACAGGAAGCTGCACCCTGGGGAACCATAAAGTTTGTGCAGGACAAAGAAAATGAAAACTCATAATGAAGTTCAGACACTTTGGGACGGGGGGAAAGCAATACAGTCTTGCCAAACTGGATGGCTCTACTAGGCTGGAAAACGGCCTCTCTCACAATCCAAGAGTTGCCTGAGCTGCAGCGAGTTCTTCCAATGATTTTAAAGAAAATACTAGAAGACCGAATACTACTCCCATCCAGTGGGCTTTACATACCTTCATGAGACAGTAATCAAATTTGATTTGTTCTCAGTATGCGGTCAGAGATTCGGTTTTGGCTAGGTTTTGGGAGAACTAGTCATAAAAGGTCAGAAGCATAGGAGGAGGGAGCAGAGTTCTCGCAGCAGACTGGGCTGCTACTGCATTAACCTGGAGGTCACCATACTGATCAGAGCAAAAAGCTAACCATGTTTGAGAAAACACTAGACTCAACGCTTTAGAGAACTGATTTTTATTCATCCCTCTGGAGCAGAGACTGGGAAGTGCCTCCCACTGCAACTCTTGGGACCTAATGGAACATGAGTCAAATAAACCAAACAACAGAAACTGAGATTACACCAAACATTCTGAAAGTGCACATAAGTGACTGCTCTTTTCACTGGTGGCATTAAGCCGTTCTAGCCCAGTTGCTATCACTGAGTTTTCAATCACTGAGCTCTATTTACTCCTATGGTCTTTTCTTAAAGGGTGCACTTATTTCCATGTTTTTAGGAAAAAAAAGATACATAGGGCTAGACACTGTATTTGGCAAATTGGGAAGAGTAAAACTATGTTAGATTACAGAAGCTGCTCAGGAAAATTTCCCTGTTAATGCCTGATGTTTCAACTTGGTCAGTTCTGACAGCTTTCTGGCTTCTCAGCAAGAAACCCTCAAATAAATATTTTCAAGCACTACCTCCAGAAGACTAAGTTTGCAGAGTTTTTCTTTGGACAGACCTCTTTTTAAATAACCCCAAAAAGTCTAATACAGGTTTGTTTTCTGTTCCTCTAAGAGCAGAAAATTTTCTTGTTAAATGGCTTCAAAGACTACCAAACATTTTTCTGAGAAATTTCACGTAACTCTAGAGAGTATTTCTGAAAACCTCACTCTTCCTATGCAAACTCCTCTCCAGTATCAGCATCCCCATATAGCGATCTTAATCCTCCACTGAATGAAAATATACATGTAAATTAACAGAAATTTCTGCCAGTACATTCCCTTTCTCCAGAGAAGGCTGCACACCAGCTCAAAGTCTGCTTTCATTGCTGTGTTAGTTCAGTTATCATCTGTATAGTAACATGTAATTCTTTCATTTCTAAGTTTGGAAGAAAGATCACTCATCTCTCAATCTTCTCCTTAGTAGAATACATCATCTAGTGTTTGGGAGGAAAAAATAAAATAAGAGAAAAACATTGTATTCTCTCAGGAAAAGTCAGATCTGGGACACTACACCAGAAAAAAATAATTGGTCCCATTATTATCATTGTCTCTAGCTTTACACTTAAGGGAGAAATATGTCTGAATAGCTGGTTACATCAGCAATGCAGATAGAGAAGAAATTCCCACAGTGTGAGTAAGTCTTCACACACTTAGAGAACGTGACCACACACAATACACATTACAGTGGAGAAGAACAAAGCAACCTCAGGAAGTGTCCCTGATTGTTTTCGGCTGATTAAGGACATATGCCAACAAGCCTCTAGTTGTTCAGGGAAGCTTTGCAACTTGGGTAGGTCAAATTTACATAATGCAATTAAAGATATCAAACAGTTTGGGTCGACGTAAAACTCAAATTCAGAACAATGTAAGGTGCAAGTTTAAGACAATTTTGTTGTCTCGGACCAGTTCAACCAAGGGACAGCTTTATCTTTCAAGTTAAAAGAGAAGGGGAGAGATTAAAAGTCAGTTTAGCTAATGTAAATAGCCGATGTACATTAACGTCAGCCATTTGTTTCAGAATCAAAACACGCACAGACTTCAAGTAGTAACAGCAGTTTCAGAAAACAGCATTAAGCTGCCATGAACATCAGGTCTTTGAACAACGATACCGCCTATTACCTTTTTCAAAAGTCACTGCACAAAGACCTAAAGCTCTTTAGACAAAATAAGCCTCCAAAAGCTGCACTGAAGTTAGCAGGAATTTGCCAGGTTGTTGCTTTTTCTAACAGGGCAGCCAGAATGGACTGTACCAGGTGTTGAGCAAGACCAGTCCCCACCATTCCCAAAGGCTCCCACCGAGCTCCGCACCAGGGTGAAAACTCCTCTGGGCATCGCCGATGCTGGTATCAGCGGGAGAAGTTTTAACTCGGAGTTAACCAAGTGCCAGCATCACCTCAGTGTTGGGCCAGGAGTGCCAAGGGAGGCTTTGAGAACAGCTCACCTACACAAGGATTGTTCACTTCTCTCCTCCCTCCCCAACTCAGCCAGCCTAATAAACAGGTATTATGCTTCCTTACAAATCATTCAGACTACTTCTGTAGAGAAGCATTAAAAAAAGCCACAGTAGTTTTTTTTTTTTAAAAAAAAAGATAAACTAAACATAGTACTTGGAGAAAAATGTAAGGCTTCCTGTAAATTAAACTGAACCTTTTTACATAATAGATCGCTCACAGCTATTTGTAAGGAAGTGACAAAGCTGCTGCAGATCTTAAGATATTGTAGCGAGGTTCACAGATGCACTTATGTAAATATTTTCTGACAACTCAGCTGCTACCGAAAACATTTTTGAAGTTATCAAAAAGAATTTAAAGTATTTTCCACTCTAGTCATTAACTCTTTATTTGCAAAAAAGGCACCACCGGAACCGTTAAACAAAATGATCCCTTTTACAGAAAGCACAAGCCCAGACAGCAATGCTTTTAAACATGCCACCAAAATGTGAGCTCCAGCACTGTTGTCAGAGGGCAGCCCACTCTCACCTTGCTGTCCAAAGCCAACAAAAATCAGGGTTTTGCATTCAGAGCCCACATTCAGTCCATACACCACACAAGAAGCACTCTCAGACAGTAAACTGGTCAGGCAGCTCAGGCAGGAGAGGTTTCCCAGCCATTAGGGCTGCCAGATGTGACACTGTGCCAATTTAGCCAACACCATTAGCACTGAATGGTGAGACAGCGAGAGTCAGCACCTGGCCATGCTCAGCTTTAGCAACCTGAAAAAAACAGAGACAGAACACTTTACCCCAAAGTCATTATCTATTTCTTGGCATTACAAGGCAGAAATACTACACAGCCTGGCAGTGGTCTATTAGCATACATATTTTATCTACTGTCACACATGCATTGCTTATTTTTCTCTCCAGACATTTAAATTGCCTTTTTTTTTTTACTGTTAAGCACATACAAAGAGACAGGAAAGACTATACAAATTAAAGACAATAAAGAGTAGCCAATTAATGGTTTGTTATCTCCCTAGCAATCCTCCAGGAATCATTAGTGGACACACCAGATCCTATTAGATTCTGTATTTTGGTTTCAGATTTGAGACAAAAAGCTTTGTGAAGACATGTCTACAGACAGCTGTCCCTACTGGGTACTTATCCAAGCCACCTCAAGCATGCAAGACATAAGATATTACTGCTAAGGTCAGCAGGAATTCACATTACTAAAAGCAGCTTCACTATAGCTCTATTTCAGATGGTACAAAAACTTGGTGCTTGAGGCTTGATATCAGTTGCCTGGGTTTTGCCCAAATAGCACCCTCTTTGAGGGGTAAGGGCAAAGGATGGGACAAACCATCATTGCTGGGGAAGATCGGGTGATAGCAAAATCACCAGGAGACCACATCTGAGGTACAAAAACTGCTTGACAGCTCCTCAACCATGTAATTCATTCCTCTTCTCAGAGCTACACAGGGCAGATCTCATGGCAGAACAGATCTTCAGGGCAATCTGCTTTCAGAGCTCAATACCGCATAGCGCTAGGGATGCTTAGAGAAGTGTAAAAGACAACTGGACATATTTACAGCACCATCTCCTGACCAAAGTAGCCAATTAAAAATCATACATTGCAGCAAAAACATTGGCAATTAAATCAATTCACCTTTTTTTTTTTTGGCAGGTACTCACATACCAACCCAAACAGAGACTTCTTCACATGCTTGTTATTCTAATAGAATTAATTAATGCCTTTTCAGTTGGTTCCTTTTAATTGTTATTTGATTTCCCTGTATGGGTGGGAGGTATTTATAATACCATTCGCTGCACCAACAGATCAGGCAGGTCACACAATCCCAGGGAGACGAAACATTCTTCCCGCCAGAGGAAAAGCCACATTTAAAGTCAAGGAATGGTCCATGCTGGAGCACACTCTCCTGACTATGAAAAAGAGCGTATGGAGTTTAACCCTACAAATACCCCCACAGGTTTTTCCTCTGTTGTCTGAACATGCACATATAAGTTTGAGTGCTCTGGCACTGCAGCTGTGACATTTCTTTTCTAGAAAAGCATTTGTGCTACAGAGCTTCCACAGCAAACACTGCAGTGGACAGAACTCCAACTCTTTCTCCACACAGCTGGGATAGAAATCTTGGTGCCACTCAAGTCCAGAACAAAACTGCCACCAACTTGAGTGGCGCCTGAATTTCACCCTAGTTATAAAGGGATCTCATTTTTGTCTGGCAAGATTTCAACCCTTTTTAATTCCCAGAAGCTCAACCACAAATCCCTCTTCTCCTCCCACGCAGCTGCTCTGAAACTCCCCAAGCTTCTTTAAGACAGCAGCCGAGCAGGCCTCCTTGGGAAGACACAGGGCTTTGCTTGCAGGAGATCTCCACCTCCCCAGACCATCTCCCAGCTCCAGAAAGCCAATCTGTAAAAAATCTTGAGATTAAGAACAGACACCCCCTGTGAGTTTACCCCTTCTCCCCCAAGCCCTGCGTATCACTGCTCATTCCCATTTTTTCCCACACCACATTCAAGGAAGCACCGAACTGGTGCAACCAGGACTATTGAGCTACAGAAGCTTGGCCCAGAGTCTTGGCCACAGCAAAGGACTCCAGGAGGCAAAGGATCCAGTGCTGGGCTCAGGAATCTGCCACAGTCCCATGAAGTCACAGCACTGGGACCTATCTCAGAGCCTGACCCTACACCCAACATTTGTTTCTAAAGAAAGCCGACATTAAAAACAGATAAAATCAGTGACAGGAACAAGATAAATCAAGTATTGTCCAGCCAAAAATCAAGAACACTTTTTTTTTTGGTGTTGCCAAGTGTCTTCCAGATACAGAGCCTATCCCAAGCATCTGGCCATCAAACATAAAGACAAGACAGAAACAGCCTGACAGAGGGATAGATGTCAGACAGTGACAAAGCAGCATTTAATGGGGCAAATAAAAGGATGAATGCAGCCTCCTGAGAAGAAAGCATCCCTGTGATTGGAAGGAGAGAGGAATGAAAAAGTCAAGGGAGGTTTTCAGACGGGAAGCTTACAAATACCAACATTGACCAACCATCCACAGGCACTGGCACATTCATTTTATGTTCCTTTGACAAAATCTGGTAGCTGCAGCAGAGTGAGCAGTTGGCATATCAGGGGGACATGGGCACAGCACCATCAGCAAGAGCAACTGAGCCTGAGAAAGGGATGTCACATTTGGTTTCCTGTGGTTGAAACATTGCGCTGGTTACAGCGGCAGTCAGTTGGTTCAAGTGCCAAACACAGTGTTAGCTGGCAGGTCGTGGAGGAGTTGAACTCTCATTCCACAAAGGCTCACCATATGCTTCACGCTCAGCCACCCCGTGGCTATGGAAATACTCCCACCCACGCCAGTCTTCAAGGGATGGGGGGGCTATGAACCTCAGACTGGTAGAAAAATCAAAATTCCTAGCTTTTTTTTTTTAATTTCTGACCAATCTTATTGCTTCTTGCTCCCGGTGCAGTAAAGCCTAGAGAGGTTTCAGTCATAAACTGGAGCCATTATGCACTACATACTGGTACACTCACGTAGGAAAAGACAGCCCTCAACCTGAGCACCTTCCTCCCTAATATGAGACAGTCACAGAGTCACAAAAACCTTTCTAGAAGCCCAGAGATCCCTTAGGGAGAAAAAAAGGCAAGAAGATCATTTCACAGTTAGAATACACAGGCAATGCAAGTTGTAATACGGAGAAGCCAACTCTTAGCTATTTTGTCCTGGTCAGACTAGGCCTCCCACGACAATCCAGCGTTCAGCAATATATTCCAGTTGGGCACTGGCAGGATTTCTTCACTCAAAGTATTCAGGACAACACTGTGCCACCTCCGGGCTCTAACCCTTCATTCCCCCTATATTACATCAAGGGCCATTTGTTGACATGTCCTTGCTTCATCTTGCTCCATACACAGGAGAAAATTAAGCAAGTTTTCTACCTTTGGTGAATATTCTGTCCTTTGTGGGATTCCACAAGGAATCCCACCTGGTAGTGCTGATGTCCACTCAGGGTCAGTCAGCTTGGATAAGAGCACGTACTTTTACCAACCATGTGAAAAATCCCCACAATACTTCTTTTAATACCTTCTACTACACGTGTTACACATGCCCCCATCAGAGCACGGCATTCAGCAGGGAGCTGCCGTCACACTCAACGGGACAGCAAAAGTCATCCTGTTTGAGGGAGACAAAACATCTGATACACAAAGCACTTCCAAAGACAGCCCACGCGGCAACTCCCGGGGGCAAAACGGGGCACTGGAGCTCTTTAAAACTCACAATTACCTGGCTGCAAGAGCAAGGGTGACAGTCCCCAAAGCCTTTCCTCAGCAACAACATAACCAGCTCCCCATGGCGTTATTCCCCCAAGCCTGCTATGGCAGCAGAGAAGAGATTTGTCTCAGGAAGAGCCTGACACACAGCACAATCCAACACATGATCCCTCAAGCCCTGGGCTCTGGCTTCCTAACCTGGCCCTGTCACCTCCCTTTCTGCAGGGGACAGCCCTGCACTTCCATCCACAGAGCAGCCATCCCTTGGTCCCCGAGGTACCTCCTACCTTCCCTGTTTGGCAGGATCTCAGAGCAGCTGTGCCACCACTGAGGTGGTGATTAGGCCTCTCCTGAACCTTTTGCAGGCTGCTGCCATTGATGTGCCCCACAAAGGTATTCTGCTTCACTTGCCAAAAATATATAGGAGCTATAAAAGAGGAAAACGTCCTTCAATAGCTCCTAAAATGACTTTTGCTCCCTTCCCTAAAAAGCTGCAACATAAATTAGGGCAGAGATGGGCTGCTAAGGGAAGCTCCTTTGTCCCTGTTACATTAGAAGAGAAAAATAATTGTTGGCTTTCCATCAGTCAGCAGGAGCAACCGCTGCAGCGCCATGCCAAAAGGATTAGCACCTCTCTGTACTTCTTTGTGGACAGCTATGATCTGCTGTTCTCCAAGTCAGTGTTTCTTTATTATGGCACGTATCAAAAGAGCACCATTGTTTAGAATATGCTCCTTATTTCACACTGGAAAAGAAAAACGATAGGAACACAGGGGCTCAAAGTTTGGAAGATGAAAAGGAAAACACAATAAAGACAGTCGTCTTTGAGCTTACGAGACTCTGACATGTCACAACTGTAAGCACTGAATCATCTCCCTGGTATACCTTGTGAACCACTTCCACTTCAAAAATAAAAATAAAGCGCTAGTTTTCTTTATGTTCTTGACAAAATCTGCAGTGCTTGGCATTGAGCTGTGTCACATTATTTCCCTTACAGGTGACCTGGGAAGGTTTTTTAGAAAATTGATTTCTGTTTACTTTCATATGCTTCTTTACAATAGATAAATAAAGTCCGAAGGATCCTCCCCTCCCTCAAAATCTCCTTCTGTTCTGACTCACTGCCCTCAATCTACTTTATTTCTGAGTAGCATCAGGAACACTGAACACAGTCTCATCCCGCTATATTGACTGGTCTCACGCACACATTGTGATGTTTCCCAGTCGAAGGAAGTGCTAGAAATATCAAGCCAAAATATCTCTCTCCCCTGAGCATTTGAGCCCAGTATTAACATCTGACAAGCTGAAAGGCCAGCTCTGAGGCTTCCTGCCCGGGCTCCTGCAGTAACAGCTTGCACGGCTTCTCCAGGTGCTTCCCCACCACATGCTGCGATGTCTCACCCCACTCACCTGCGGGCACAGAGCAGTCACTGCCCAGCACAGAGCTTTGCATCCCACATATTCAGCTCTCCAACAGCCTGAACTACCTCAGGTTGGTACTAGACGGACAAACCTACCATTTCTCATTGGGAGGCGCAGAGCCAGTACCAAGAAGATTCCTGCCTTTGCTTCCAAACAAGAGACACTTGGGATGTGTTTAAGCTTCAGCAAGCATACACAAAACCACTAACCCAGTGCAGCAAGCCCAACATCCAGATATCAGAAATTTTGCAAATTCTATTTTTCATGCGGACCTTAAACTTCATTACTTTTGTGTCCGTATGAGTATGAGGTAGCATTGGCCTTCTCTCCACCAGAAGGCTCAGAAAGATGAGCTCTGCATGCACAGACCATCACGACAGCCCAGCCTTTGCTCTAATGCAGCACACTGGACTGTTCCAAACCCCTCCTGCTCCAAATTCAAGAGCAACTGGATGAGCATATCCTCAGCCTCTGCAGCTGCTTTCTAGAGGAAAACATCCTGCCTTGGTATTAAAATTTCTAGTGACAATGAATTCATGGTATTCCTCAGCCAGGGGTTTCCAATGTTAAGCACTTCTAATGTGAAAGATTTTGACCTTGCATATTCCTGCCTTGAGGAACTGGGCCGCATCATGCCTTTCTTCACGAGATGGAAAAGCCCTCTATTAACAATATCTACTGCCATCTAAGTAGTTGCAAACAATGACCATCTAAACAGGGTCTTAATTTGCTTGATTCAGAGGTGTCCATTGGTGCCTTACCTGCTTTGAACCCCCTGTAGTGCCCTTCTTAGAGGGTGAACACCGGCACTGGGCAGCATTGCAGCAGAATCTAAGCCAGCAACCCTTATTCTAAGTAAGCAGCCACTGGTTATTGAGGAGAGACCTTATCACTCTCTACAGCCACCTGAAAGGAGGTCCTAGAGAAGCAGGGGTTGGTCTCTTCTCCCAAGGAACAGGTGGAGGTGGTGGGACAAGAGGAAATGGCCTCAAGTTGTGCCAGGGGAGGTTCAGATTGGGTATCAGGAAAATTTTTTTTACACTGAAAGGGTTATTAAGCACTGGAATGGGCTGCCCAGGGAAGGGGTTGAGGCACCATCCCTGAAGGTATTCAAAAGACAGCTTGACATAGTGCTTAGAGGCATGGTTTAGTTATGTTTTTTTAATCAGAGTTAGGTTGATGGTTGGACTAGATGATCTTAAAGGTCCCTTCCAATTCTATGATTCTATGGCTGGTAGCCCTTTCCAAGCATTAAAAACACACAAATAACTCAGTCATTTAGTCAAGCCTTAGCTTCCACACACAGAGAGGCAATGGATTTTACTGGGTTGGCAGGGACAAACAAATCCTAGGTCCCAGTCTCAGTTTCCCCAGTGACTGGCATCTCTACTGTCATTTCTGCTGGAGATGAACAAGTCATGGCCGCTTGAACCTGCTGTCTGTCCCTGTTAACGATACCCCTTTGGGCTGCACCATCCCTCAGGAGCCAAGCTGCCCACGTTTGTGTCTGTGCACTGCTCCCCATCCTGCCACCGTGCCCAGATGTTCACCCTCACAGCTGCCAGTCCCGGAGATAAGTTATTAATCAGGCCCATCTAGCTTTCCCCAGTTTGTTTTCAGGGGCAGCCGCTGTCTCTCATTATGGCTTTACCCTTGGCCTTATCAGCAACAAACGGAGAGGCACAGCCCCACTTGTCCCTTACGCACCACAGAGCGGAGGGTAGGGAGCCGCAGCAGAGAAGGGCTCTGTTGCTGCTGGGTCACTAGCCCACGGCTGCCCGTGAAGCACGGCAGGACTCCCCCGGGTGACCGGCTGAAGGAGTTCTGAGAGCCAGAACAAAGCCCAGAGCACTAACTATCTAACTGGTAATTACTTTCTGGTGAAGACTGAAAAATGGGTCATTAAAACCATATTAAACTGTTTTCATTAATACAAAAACCTGATTTACATTTTTTTTCCCACAGAGCCATTATGTTCCAAACGCGCTGCACGGATGATTTGTTTAATCACAACCACATGGAATAGCAATTTTAAGGGCCTGTGACAATCACTTTTTTAACCAGGAAACCTGGTTTGCAATAATTGTCATGTTTTCTGTTAGCCACCCTTCCCACTGCTGTCATAAACCTGCTCCTTTCTAAACACACTGCCTTCCTAGTTGCACATAAAAGCAGCACAACCCACCGATACAATTAATAACACTGAATATTTAGGTCAACGTCAGTTCTATTAATTTTATCTCTTAAAGACTCGCACATTTTCTAAACAAGTCTAGCCCTTTGGGGGGTTAAACTGTAATTTGCAGTCTGGTTGTGAGTCCCTATCACATAATAGATCAATTAGGTTGAACACTCCAGTATATTAATCTTATTCACACATAGTAAAGGCAAATATGGCTAATTACTGTATTACAATATTGCCTACTTTTCCCAAATATGTATTAAGGAAGAGGGGAACTTATTACATTGAACTATCAAATAAAATTATCTTGATATTAAACTGACAGCAAAGATGAATGCCTGTATTAATCCATCTTGGTTTTCCTAAATCAATATCCATTGGAAGATCTGTTTATCATTACCAATGTGTTAGCTCTGTAGCAGAGGCTTTGGTTTCTCTTTCGTATCAAGAACTCAGCATTTTTACTTAAAGCACCACTTCTTCAGCATGGCATCCTATGGAACACAGCAGCGTGATTTCTTTTGCCATATCTATCAGCTTTATATTTGTACTTTCGGGTTATGAATTAATGGATATGATTTCAATGACTCCAGAGAAATGCAGGTAGTGATCCAAACCTATTTTCTGTGCCTCTCCCTGCAAGCTCGCGTGGCCAGAGGGCTTGTCTCTCTGATGAAATTAATTGAATTCATTTTTTAAAACTACCAAGTTAATCAAGATTGGCACAGCATCTAACTGGTCAGTGGAAACAAGGAACAGTCACGGTCAGCGTTAAGTTTACCCCAGGCAAGCTGAGGTGAGCCTGAGCAGGATTTGTCCTCAACTGCATTCACTAATTAGCAGGCACCAGCTAATTCATCCACGGGGTTGTAATAAAATGGGGCAAAAAAAAAAAAAGTACTGTAAGAAGTCACCTAGTCCGCCTCGAGGCGCCATGAAAAATGAGTTTAGATGTGACTAAATATCCTAGCAGAGACCTAATTCCATTCCCCGTTCTGCCGCTGATCTGCTGTGTGACCAAGTCACTTCCCCTCTTTCCCCACGGCGGCGATTTCGCCGCAGCCCCCGTCTCATTGAGTTCCCACTCAAGACCCCAGAAGGCAAGAATTCCCCCTCCCACCCGCGTGGAACCCACCACAACGGAGCCAGAGCTCTAGGCATTACTGTAGTCAGATGTTACACGCTATTAGTAGTGAAGACAGGGCACAAATTAGGAGGATGGCTGTGCTCAGTGCTTCCTTAATGTTTAGCACATTTGAATCTTCCAGCAATAGCTCACAAGCTGTGAATTTGTTAAAGTGGAAACCAGGCCAATAAAAATAAAGACAAAAATCTAAATGCTTGGGCTGCTGCAACAGAAGTCTTGTATGAAACACCTGACAAAAACGTAGAGATTAATCTGCCCGTATAACAGACAGTAAATTCAACAAAAATATGTTAGTTTAAAAAAAAAAAAGGTGCTATTTCCTCTTCCCTGCTGCAGCATATGGAACAGCTTGGATCGCAGGACCATTCCACAGGACACTGCTAAAAACAGGTTGTTTAGCTTTTTTAAGAGCACACAAGTATTTATCCTAAGCACCTACCCATCCCAGAAGCCACACACTCTAAAGCAGCCTCTACACCACATGAAACACAGCGGCATGGGATTATTTACACAGTTCCACACACATGCACACTCCCACATACAGGAAAGAGGCAGAGCCATGGAGGACACAGGAGCCAAAATGCTGATTTCCTGTCTTTGGCTGACATCACTGGTTTACTATTTGCCATTGGAAAGCTCCTTGCTTGGAAGCTTTTCCCAGACTTCTTGCATCTCTTCTCCGCGAGCTTGGGGAAGACAGGCTATTCTCAGGTGATCCACAAAATAAAACGTTCCGTAATTGATTCTGCTGAGAGCTTATACAGCTGCATGCATTATAAATTATTATTATTTCTGCCTTGAAAAGCATTATTACATAGTCTGAGGCTACACTTTGTCTTTTTCACGGCTAGAACTGTTCCCAGCTCAAACATGTAGCTGTTCCACAGGCAAATCTCATTTCTTAAGTGGGTCAAAAGTCAGGAGTACTTTGGGTTCCCCTTCTCCCCCCATGGGCCTCTAACTTCAAATCCTCTCTAGAATTTTTTTAACTGCCAAGTCTAAAGAATCCATGGCCAGAGAGATCCAGATGTTTGTTATGAAAGATCCAGAATGCAAGTAACAAGGCAGAAAACAAATTTCTTATTTGCTTACAGCAGAATCAGATGATCTCTGTGCTCAATTTACCAGAAATCAGACACTTACTTAAATCTGTTCCTGTTGTTTAGAAGAATAGTCTCAGAAAGAAAAATCAGCCTCTCAGTTCTAGAAAACCTGTGCAAAGGATCACCCTTCTCTCCTTGATTGAGCCAAAGCATACAAAACAATAGTTTAATTATATCATATGGAGCCAACGCTTGGATTAACCCCTCTGACAAGCATGATCAGCAATAGGATTATTGTCTTCATAGTGCCAGAAGCTCCCAAGGACCCAGACTCAACCCATTCAAAAGAACCACACTTAAGGATGCCTGGAAACAGAAAACATCCTCCAGGAAAGAGTCCCAAACACGAGTGATGTATCTCCTCCTTCCCACAGACACTTCCACTCAGGAACAGCACCCTAGAGCACGGGGTCAGTGCTCAGCAAGGAAGAAGAGCTGGAGGAAGTTGATGAAGGACATGAAGCCAACTTATTTCCATCACACTCCAGGGTGAGGGTAGTAATCGGCTCTGCCAGAATTTCAGGCAAGAATACATGCTCTCTTCAGAATACACCTTCTCTTCAAAGGACAACAGCATTTGGGGAACACCAAAAGCATTCCAGAGCCACAGCCACTGGAATAAGGTTTGCTCATGCCACAATCAAAGAAATATTAGCCTGGCAAGCTTTTGCCTTGGCTATATTCATTTACATAGACTTCATCTGTTTTCCTCTGAAATCTGGGTACTTCGCTTAACCCAGGAAGCCCATTCTATGATAATAAGTGTCAGTGAGCCTTGAACTCTGTGACCAGCCAAGCACGAGCACATCCAGCAAGCCCCTGGCCCAGAACAACTCCAAGCAGAGGTTTACAAGTGAGGTATATCTGTTGGAAATTAACTGGCTTTTCAAACTGCAAATGCAAGGTCTTTAAAATTACTTTTTGTGTGCTTTTACAATTTAAAAAAATCACTTAGATGAAAAATGTTACATCTGCAGGCCGCTTCCTTGTGACTTAGTATCTCCAGGTCTTCCCTGCTACTACAATGTGGTTTTTTTCAGGGAATGTAAGGATTAAATAGGAAAGACACAGGCATGTGAATTGTTGCTACTGGACATTTAAATGAGTTCTCAGGATTTCCCTTTGTTCTGCAGAAGTTCTGCACTGCATATTATTTTTAAGTATACAACCAACCATCAACACAGCAGGACATCATTTTTAAAGACTCCAAAGGAGCCAAGCTTGTCAATAATCTGAGAATCAAAAGACTCCTCATACCGAATACACAGGAGATCAACCTGGAGGGTGGGGGATGTAAAGTATTCTGTAGAAGAAAAATTAACACTCTAAAAGGAAATTTAAACTAGCATAAGGGTTTACAAGGAACTGTAAGAGTTAATGCTCTCTCCCTCCATTAAGCACATCAAGAGTGTTCTTTTCCTAATGAGTTAACCTCTTATTATTCAAGTTTAATGGGGACATATATTTGTTTAACCCTATAGCCTCAGGAGTCAGAATTTCCTGGTGTTAATTATACAGCATATATGCAGACTCTTTACTAGCAACGTGAAATGGCAATTCCTGCCCAACCTTGAAACAAGGAATCTCCAGCACGCCTTGGTCTCCCCACAGCTCCTGAAGTCCAAACCCTGCCAGGGCAGTGAACAACAAGCTCAGCACACGTCTTGCTTCTAGAGCTAGTTCAGGCCCGTGCAAATTGATGATGATGCCAGGACAGTGCTTCACAAAGAGCAGGGCAACACAGCCTTGCCTTTGTCAGGAAAGGGAAGCGATCCAGACTGATCACACACCAGTGTAGAAATCTCACCTGGGACTTCCTTTTTTAACTCAAATGCGTAAGGAAGTGACCGTGCATGCACAGAATACACTGCTCTGCTAAAACAAAAAAAAAAAACCCCACGTGTTTTTTGTTGGTTGGTCTGTTGTTGATTGGTTTTTTTTTTTTTCTTTCAAGAGAGTTGTTTAGTACCAAGCCTCTCAGGAAGAGCAGGACCCACACTGGGACAAGATCTCCAGCAACACCACAGAGTCTGCTTTAAGCAAAAAGCCAGCTCAGGGCATCAGGAACCATTAACTATACCACAGAAGTAGCAGAGGGTACTTGTGACCTGTATCAGCTATGACTTGGGATCAAGCTCCTTTTTCCACATCCCAGTACTCAACAGGAACAAGGATGCAAGGGCTTATGGATGAAGATTGTTACCCACCTCTCCTCCAATCATGCGTGAGATGAGACGGGACATATCCCTTCCCTTCTCCCATTCTTCAGGTCTTCTACGTCTAGGCAGTAGAGACACCCAACCCTTTGCAGGGTCAAAGCAGACAGGCAAAGCATAGAGAATCCACCCATTGCTAGCCTTGCAAGCAAACCCCACCTGACCCTCTGCCCACCCTAAATGGGCCTGAAGACACAGTCCCTGTGCTTCCAGAGGCCTGCAAAACAGGAGAAGGGCCAGCAGAGCAAGGCACTGCAGGTCTGTTTTTCCAAGATGCTTGGTCAGGACATGCTGTCCTACGGCATGACTAGTACAATTGCACAGCCCACTCACCAGGACATGGATACACAATCCCAACTATCATCTGAAAGGGGGTGCACGTGGGACATTCATACACAGACCACATTAGACAGCACTCATTGCAGAAGGGAGCACACATAGTCCCTCAGAAATCTCCTCCCCAAGATTTTTTTTGGCAGATAGAAGCAGACATCTTGGTAAACACAAGTATCTTCAGAGCCAAGGTTACCCCAGTTGTTTGTGTATGTTTGATAATCACGCAGGCCCAGAAGAACATAAATCCCATGACAATAACATAATAGATACATGAATATGCAGAGGGATAGATACACAGCAAACTGTAGCATTTCCCTCAAAAGGGATCTCCTAAAACCAGCCCCTTGGGCCACTTACTGTTATCCCAACAGAAACGTTAAGTCACAGTTTAAGGGTGGAAGCAGACACACAATAAATATCCTATTTCTTGTTTCATGATCCAAGTCACAGTTTGCTTAAACAACGTACAACAGTTATCTTTGATAGTGCCACTGATTCAGCACCTCCCCTCCACCTTAATTCTCTGCTAAATCTGAGCACTCAAAAGGAAGGAGGCCTTTTGCAGCAACACAGTGGCTCACAGGAGGCTGAATTTCCACTTCATAATGCGATACCCTGAGATGACTGCAATGGAGAACGAGTTGCTATGAAAATGGGAGATCAGATCCAATTGCCTCCAGTACACATCACCACATGAACTCTGACCTCCTCTGGAACAGGGAGGAAGGTGGACTTAACTCTCTGGAAGCCAAACTACACCCTGAAGCTGTGTCCTCCTTTGCCATTTTAGGCTGCAGACAGGATCACCCAGGAAAGCCAGCCAGAATACATGTAGTACTCAACCTTTTTCCTATTACAACAAATGGAATGTACACACACAAACTCCTTTCAATCAAATCATGGAGAAGTTCCTTGGCTTGGAAAGTTGGGACTCCTCCAGAGTCCCACCAGCATCAGCAGAGCAGAGCTGCAGGTCCAGTGGCCACCTCCTTGGGACAGTCACAAGAAGCCACTTACAGATCAGCTGAGCCTACCATCACCCTGCTATTTGCATCCTGCTATTGCAATGAATAAATACATCAATAATTAACAGCAAGTAAGAAGATGATTTGCACTTCTGTAGGCCCCTTCCTCCAAGGAGCTCGTTAACAGCACAACAGCCTCACCAGAGCCATTGTTCTCCCATGTCACAGACAGGGCACTCCATGTCCAGCAGCGGAGTGTTTCATCCAAGGGCCTGGAACAACCCACCAGCAAGGAGAGGCCGATGCCAAACGCCCATGCTTTCCCCACTAGGCTTCACCTCACTTACTGGAAAAGATGCCAACAGCACAGGCTGCATTCCCAGCCACCTTAAGAGCAGTAATTTCCTTCAAAGCCCTCCTCTTGCAAGAGAAGTGGGCTCCTTTTTGTTGTGCAACACTGAGAAAAGACAAGATTTTAGGGCCGGTGGGCAGAGTTGAACACCAGGGGAAAGTGGTTATTTCTAAATAACCACACAGCCATGCATGGCTTGTGAACCATGGTTAATTTAATACCCACACATGCTCATTAGAGCTATTTGTGCACCCACTGCAATCAGCTTGTTTACATGCTTATCAATGACAACTTTTGGATTACTACTTTAATTAAGAAAACCCCTTCATTCGTTGGGATTATATTACCAAAACACTTTATCTTCCACCAGGGGAAAGCTAGCACTTACAGGAAGACAACGAGCTAGTCAGTACAGCTGCCAGCTGCAATACGGAGTTCATGCTTTTGAGGAGAAAGAGACACAAGGTACTAACATCAGATGCCTCCATCGTGAGCAGCTGAAGACAGAACCATGATGAAACAGGCCAGGCCAGTTGTCAATGGTTATATGACCTGCAGTCAGCATCCAACAAGTTTCACAGCAAATCCTGTGGGACTCACTCACTTCTGAAGGAACACCCTATCAGGAGAGGGCCTGCAGCATCTTTCCAGCAGGTACTGGTGCTGCTAGTATTTCCCAGGTGCAGCATGACACAGAAACGCTAGAACCCAGCTGTGTCCCTGTGCACAAGGCTGGGCTCTCCTCAGGCAGGACACCAGTGAGGAGCAGGAGCCACTCTCAAACATGGCCACCCTCAGGCAGGACACCAATGAGGAGCAGGAGCCGCTCTCAAACATGGCCACCCTCAGGCAGGACACCAGTGGGGAGCAGGAGCCGCTCTCAAACACGGCCACCCTCAGGCAGGACACCAGTGGGGAGGAGGAACTGCTCTGACACATGGCTGCCCTCACTGCCTTCCCACCTCAGCACCAAAGGCCCCACTGTCCTCTCAGGGGCCAGGTGGCACACCCCTATTGGTCAGAGGGAAACTGCCACCAATTCATGATTGGCTGGCCAGGAGAGATGGCAGTGTGGGATTGGTCAGGCACAACCAGGCCCCTCTGCAGGGCCCAGAGCCTTGGCTCCACACACAGCGGCTCTCCCATGTACCCCCCCCAGAGGGGACCTGACCCACATGAGGGACCACAGACATTGGGGAGCACCAGTGACCCCCTGGCCCGGTCACATCACAGCAGGGACATGCTCCCAGCCCCACAGGGCCAGGCCAGGCCTAGCCAGCTACAGAAGCACCTTATTCCAGGCCAAGTGCAAGGTCCCACGCATGGGTCCGGGCAGTCCCAAGCACAAACAAAGGCTGGGCAGAGAACAGATAGAGAGCAGCCCTGAGGAGAAGGGCTTGGGGTTGTTGATGGACAAGCTGCTCAACATGAGCTGGCAACACGTACTGGCAGCCCAGAAAGCCCCCCGCATCCTAGGCTGCATCCCCAGCAGTGTGGCCAGCAGGGCAAGGGAGGAAGTTCTGCCCCACTGCTCCACTCTGGGGAGCCACCACCTGGAGCACTGCATCCATCTCTGGAGTCCTCAGCACAAGAAGGACATGGACCTGTTGGAGGAGATTCAGAGGAGGCCATGAAGATGCTCTAAGGGCTGGAGCCCCTCTGCTGTGAGGACAAGCTGAGGGAGTTGGGGGGGTTCAACCTGGAGAAGAGAAGGCTCCGGGGAGACCTTAGAGCCCCTTCCAGTCCCTGAAGAGGGCCATCAGGAAAGATGAGGGGGGACTTTTTACAAGGGCATGTAGTGATAGGATGAGGGGTAATGGCTTCAAACTGGAAGAGGGGAGACTGAGATGAGATATTAGGAAGAAATTCTCTGCTGTGAGGGTGGCGAGACACTGGCCCAGGTTGCCCAGAGAAGCTGTGGCTGCCCCATCCCTGGAGGGGTTCAAGG
>JAOXJK010000062.1:20309622-20321403 GCA_025774025.1 Xenus cinereus
AATCTGCCTATGATAAAACTTTAACTCTTGAGATGTGGTATAATAGCATTTTGTGATAAAAAGAAATCCATTCTTGGAAAAAGGAGTTAGCCATGTGCTTAGAAAACATTTTTTTAAAAATAAAACTTCTAAGGAGGGAAAGTAAGGACCAGTTCACTGCAGTACAAAACAAGAAATACTTCAGACACTACAGCATGGGGAAAAAATTGGCAATCCCAGCCAGGTTGAAAGGCTAGAGTGAGTTCATCGATAATTAATCCTTATATCTTACCCAAGAAGGGAAAAAAAAATAAAGTTTCAGCCCAGGTACAGGTCAACATACACATATGTGAGTACTATACACTGGGAAACTGGAAACATGCTGTTGGCAAATGGCAGAATTAATCTCTGTATTCTTCATCTATAATGAAGTCTGCAGTTGCAGGAGGATTATGAAGCAAACATTTGTTCCCATTTAGCTGAGCCTATTTATCGACAGCAAATATCAGCAGCAGAGATAAGAACAATATCCAGTTTGTATTTTTCAGGACACCATCAGAGAACAAGAGACCTCCTGCAAATAATGAGAAGAAGATGAAGGTAAATGAAGCTCTAAATATTTGTGCAACATAACATTCGCATTACTTACGTGCTGAAGAATAGTACTTATGTCAAGTGATGGATATGATTTTAACCATTTGTATTTCCACATTTTCAGACCAGCTCTGTGTGCTTTAAGGATGCGCTGAGGGAAGAAGCAGCGTGTTTACAACGCTCGGTGTCTGTCACATAAATGGAAGGGATACACCATCTTCATTTGCCTCACTGGTAACAGGTGCTACCATCTCTCCTCTTCACCAAAGGTCAAACACAGCTTTCTTAGAAATACTGAGCTCCATTATGCTAACAGACTTTAATGCAAATGTGGGTTGTTTTTTTTTTTCTACTGAGGGAAAATTCTGTTTAACAATCAATGTCACAATATGGGCTATTGTTAGAACAAATTACCCAGTTCATTAATTACACTGCTATCTTTCCATCAGCTAGAAGAAAATACCCCCAATTACATACACATTCTAAGGAACCTGTTGTTGCAGTAGAGTCAAAATGGATGGTGGTGTAAAAAACAGTGGTGTAACTCCCCTGGCCCTCCTGAAGTTAAACCAGGATGCTTTTGGCCCATTCGTCTAAGGAAGCAGTGACTAATTTTTAGTGACAATTCCTAAGTAGTTGTCATATTCTGAAGTCACTCACCCTGCCCTCCAGGGACAAGAGGCCTGCTTGAATTAGTATTTGTGTCCAAGCAGCGGGAGCCTGACTCTGCTGCTCTCCTGCCCCAGGGTACAGAACCAGTGCCAAATCCCCATCCTGATGAGCTTGTTTGGTTGTAGCACCTACACATTGTACTCATGGACGTCCTTGAGTCAGGCCCCTGCTTCTCAACTCTCTTTGTAAAACAAAAAAATCCTGCGACCACAACATGGAGCCTCCCCTTCCCAGGAGTGACACCTGGGCTTCTGAGTCCACACTGGGTCACACCCTGAGGCTCCAGAAGTATTTAGAGGTACAACATTAATTAACTTCTTAGCAAAGCAGCCATCACACGGTGACAGAAACGCCAGTTCCTGGTGACACTGTGTCAAAGCTTCAGTAAGTGAGTCAAAATGACGCTCAGCCATACCAAACACGGTCACCTTCAGAATGTTTCTGGGTAGTCCCAAAAGAAATAGCTAGGACCATGCATCCTTTGTTTGTTTCCAACTGTTAGACTTCATTATTCCACCCAAACAGCTCCTAAAAGAAACCCAAGGTTTCATACGGAATGAGCAGCGCAGAAAGTGGATTACAAGCATTGGAAGAATGGGGACCTCATGAGAAATGGGTGTATAGTTCCCCCTGTGACAAGATTTGAGAACTCCAGCAACACCTGGAAACCCATCATATCTGGTTACCTCTGCTGCATAATATACCCCCCAAAAATATGTTCCTCTTTTGAGCACATGGGAAATCTTTGCTCCTAAACAAATCTAGGGCAGTACCTAATGACATGGCCAAGCAAGCCCAGCACTCCACCTTCCGCAGGGCACTCAGACCAAGAGATGAAGAGGTCAGTGGTACGTCTGCAGGAAGAGGAACAGAGATACACGCTTTCTCCTGCCCCTCAGACAAGATTCCTAGCTGAGACTCAGCACCATACCACATTAACTCGTCCTTACCAAGGCTGTCCTGGATCTAACCAGCTCAGAACAGGGTATCTAACAGCCGGTATGTAACAAAGACTGCGGTCCATATCAGATCTGCCTTCATGGGACTGGACCTTCCAAAGTGGCAATGGAGAAGCGATACCTTCGCCTGATGATTCCCAGCTAAAAAGTCACACGATGAAAACAAGCTACAGAATATCCCTGATAGCTTTGTTGGTTGGTTGTCGTTCAGAATTGTGGTACAAACCATTTGTGGGTGTGTATTTCAACCAATCCATTGCTACTGCTGTACGGGAGGATTCACAGACATCCAGTGTGCACAGAGCAGTAGGATGCAGCGAGTTCGGAGACCTAGATCTCAGCACGCTGTGTCATACCTGAGCCATACAAATAAGCTCCATCGAATACCTGGGTTCGTCTCGGTTAATATGTCCGTTCAGCAAAGCGGGGGCCATCAGGAAGATTTAAGCATATACATATAACTTAGCCCACATGTAAGAGCTTTACTGAATACATGTCCCTTGCAGCCCTGTGATAATTATGTGTGTATCTTCGCAGAAACAAAATATTAATGAGTATTCGTCAGAATCCTTTTTGCTTCACATTAAAAATACTCTTTGTGCAAGTGTTCCCAGGAGAACAAGGAAGAGAGGATGGAGATTTCACAGCTCTCTGAAGGCTTTTATACAGCATTCATCCTATTTTGTCCAACTCAATAGCGGCTTCTGCTCCAACCACAAGTATACGTCACCACCGCCGCTACCCCCTAAAAAGGCAGATATGGATTCACACTAAAAATGACTGTGATGAAGACAAACTTGGCCGAGTATCGTCATGTAAAAGAAGGACAGAATAGACTGAGTGGAGGCTGTTAAAGAAAAACTGTGGGTGAGCAAGAGTACAGGCACAGAATAAGAGCAGAAAGCCAAAAAACCCATTTAAATAAGCCCAGTGACAACCTCAGCCAGAGATTGCCTTTGGGCGGGGGCTGGTTGAAGGGGGCTCAGAGTGGGAACAAAAACGGGCTCTTGCTGTTTCGCTTACTGCAGTGTCCAGGAGCTGGTGCCTCTTCTTGCTGAAGACGTAGAATCGCATCCGAGTCGTTCGTTTCCTCTCTTACAAGCACACAATCTGCACGCCCTGAATTTTGACTGACCAACCAGAGCGGCTGGTTGCCCTCGGGGAGCAGAAGTGACACCACGACAGAAGTTGAAGACACTGAGGCCAAAGAAAGGTCTGCGCCTGGACTTCAGGTTCACGCTCACACTTTTGACAGGTTTCCACCTAAATCTATGGCCGTATGGTGTCCTTGACTCCACTGAGTCAAATTTTACTCGGTCAGTAGCGTGACACCACCCCCGGGCACTCGGCCACGTCCTGGGGCTTTTCAGCTCTTCTCAGACATTTGGGTCCCATAAAGAAACGCCGCGGTTTGTTCGCACTGGCTGCGGAGGCTCCCTGGGGAATGCCCTCCACCACCCTTCCCACGGCGGGCACCCTGAGCTTCCCGGCTCCCACATCCACCTCCCAGTACACAGAAACTCAGTGGCCCCCGAATTTCAGGCTTTGGGCTTGAATTAACGGCCACGACTTCCCACTAACTCTTCTAGGCCACTTGGGGAAAGGCACCACCAGAGCAAATACTTCCCCAAATATTCCCAGGGCTTTGCGGCAGCACCTCCCAACAGGCATTAAAAAATAGGAATGTTTGAAAGACAAACAGTTTGAAAGACAAACTGTGCCCTCAGAAAGCGTGGCCGTTTTGCTGTGATAAAAGCCGTGCAGGCAGCGTCTCTCCACGCTGCCTTTCATGCAGTCCCAGTGGTGAAGCAGGACACGGATTCCCATTATTAGCAGCTCTCCAAAGTACAAGAGACAAATTATTGCCTGGTAATAATTATTAACGAGGAGAGTATTTTGTGCTCTCAGATTTGTGTTTACACTCTCGCCTCGCAAAAAAAAAAAAATAAAGAAAAATGTTGAATAATCTCCCAGGCAAAGGAGCAGAGACACAGGTACTAACGCAGCAGCAAAAAGCGCTGGTTTGAACCCGGCACAGCTCGGATCCTAAGGGCTGTCACCAGAGCGTGGTGCAAGCAAAGCCACCAAGCCGTTTCTGCACCGCTCAGCTTTTCAAACACCAGGAGTTTGAGCGCGGCCACCGCGGTGCTGGTGGCTGCTGGTCCCCATCACTCCCCGCAGCCAGGGCTGGGACTTCCCAGGCCTGTCTCCGAACTGCGGGAGCGCGGTGCCCTCCCGAGCCCTCCCCACCCCTCTCTCAATGCCCTAAACTGACTGACGGAATTAGATTTGTGGAGTGAACTCCGTTGCTTTTGATCTCTATTCAAGGTGCCATCAAGGGATCTTAATAGGTAGCATCTTAGCAAACGCTTTAAGGCCTGAAACCGTCATTAAAGAAACTCCTGATTCTCACACTTGTCTGAAAGAATAGAGGAGCAAGCTGGCTTCAAATGCCACTTGACAGATGGGAAGACATATGGACTATAGGATTGCTGATCTAAAGAGTCAGAGCCATGGTCAGGCTGAGGAAACGTACATCTTTATTTTGATGTTGACCTCAAAGGGAAGAGGTCTGAGTCAACAGAAAGGGGAAAGGGCAGAAAATATCACAAGTCTGAGGCCAGGATTGCTTTGAACTTGAGGACACATATACTAAACGGTACCAAGTTGACAAAAAGGCTTCCTGACACTCCGTGTCTACAAATTTAGCAGTCTGACCCATATAGCTGCTTGGTGCGTTTTCAGTAACGAGCCGAGTGAGGATCAGTAACGCTGATGCAATCTCTTGTGGCACCCAAGAAGTTTGTCATTTCTTCCAGCACCAGCTATTCAGGAAGCCCCAGCACACAGCGGGATGGGGCACTTTGGGTTAAAGCCTCCGTGATCCTTCTGCTGGACTTCGGGGAGGCTACGGAAGGCAAGGATCACCCCAAGCCACAGACCAGTGAATCCCTGTAGATCATTTCTCCTCGAGTCCTGTATTTGTTTCCGTACGGGCTCTATACGGAAAAACGTATGACCCCATCCCAGCTCATTAGCATTGCACATAGCATTTTCTATAAAACTCCCCCTGGGACACTTAACTGTATTCCTTTCCAGCACTGAAAAAAACGCTCAGGATAAAGTTTAGACATTTGGAGCCTTCTGCTGAATTTAAATGGCTGCACGAGGAATCCATGAAACAAACGAAGGGACAGATATCCTATTGTCTTCCCAGGAAAAAAAAAAAAAAAAAAAAAAAGAAAAAGTAGGGCCTCTTAGTTCACTGTCCTTCTTCATGTCGTCTTTTTATCACAAGTGTGCACTGATGAAACTACTTTAATGCAGTCTGTTCCAAGAGATTAAATTGAATGTCTGCGCAGAGTTTCAGGGCTGAGCAGCGTAGCACGGCAGCTTCGTTTCACATCTCCGGGACACTGGGCAGGCATAAAAATAATTGCAGACTCAGAAACGATCAAGGAATGTATCCCGGCTGCAACAGATGCTGTATTAAAAGGAAAGACAAAAGCCAAAGTGCATAATGAATTTAAAAAGATTTCTTTATCAAACATGTCATTTGTTTGAAGGACTGAATTGCTGGCATCAGATGTGGCAGATCAGCTTGTTACCAAAGTGAAACATGAGGGCTGCTACGCAACGGCAATTGATGAGTCAATTGAAATCACTGATGTTGCTCAAATGCGCATCTTCATTTAATATGTCAATGGTCAGAAGTTAACCAAAGACCTTCTGGTTTTGTCGCCGCAGAAGCAAACCAAAGGCTACAAAATACAGTGTGCTAGCGCTGAACCTCACGGGCCCTGATACACTTAACGGGAGCTGACGCTTCAACTACAGTTGTCTGGGAAAAATAATTTCTGACTCGGGCTCGTGAGCATCAGTGCCTTGTCCATCAAACCCTTCTCCGAGCTGCATTAAAAGCGAGATATTAAAATGGCATTAGATTACCCAGAAACACAGCCGTCTGTCTGAGGCTGACACCTATTCCTTGTGCTGATTATTTCAGCTCGCTCTTTGTGGGGATGTTGCTGAAGGGAGCAGTTTGCTAAGCACTCAGGTGGTTTGTTGATTGATAAAAATACAAATAATGCTTGGTAAAAACAGAGGAAGCTATTTTCAAAACTCCAAAACGAAAAAAAAGCAAAGCAAAAAAAACAACAACCAAAACACCAACAAACCAACCCGAACGCATTTCCTCTGTCCTTCCAAAGCATTTCTAGGGGAGAACAGTTACCTGGATTAAATTTCTTGCTCTTGATAAAACAAGTCTAAATAATCTTGTTGAAAAATCTTCACAAGGTTGAATTTTCGTACCTCAGAAACCCAGAGCAGAAAAAGCAGGCAGGGTGACTTCATCCAAAACAGGTTTTCTACGAAGCACCCACCTGGATTTTCACTCAAGGAAACAGCAAACTGACCAAGAGAGTATACAATCTCTCTGGGGGTCTTTGGGACATATTTTGAAGGTTTTACAGCAGAGAGGCGAGTCTCCTCTGAACTTGGTAAATAACCTCCTGGCTAAACTTGCTGGGAACCGAACCAGCCGGGAAAAGCTTTCGGTGTGGTTTGCTCCACGGGCTGCACAGCTAGAGCTTCTTTCTGCCCTGAGATTCCCACCATCTCCCCTGCCGATGGAGGCAGATGGGAGCCAGAGGTGACCAACCCGGGGGGGGGGGTCTCCTCTCCCTCCCGCTGGTGCCCATGGGGCTCACCCAGCAGCGGGAAAAGTCGCCCGGTGCCTGACGAGACGGAGAGGAGGCCCCATGCCTCTGCCCACCGCCCACCTCGATCCAGCTGCGGCGCGATGCCTCGTAAACGCTCTGGGATTTGTTAAAAAACGAGGCTTTTCTAATACGCTGAAGATGACAGACCTCAAGTTGTCATATATTAAAATGGTGCGTACATTCCTTCCTCCGAGTAACCAATAATGGGACCAAAATCCTTGCCAACTCCGGTCTGTTCCTCCTGCCAAGGATTGTTTGAGCTCGGCTCATCCCGAGTGCCCCCATTGGGATCCAGATATAGATTAACGCAGTTGGGAAATGCACAAGGGCCACAATCATGCGAGGCTTGATCCAACCCAGACTGGAGTCCGTGGAAAGGTCTGCATTGACGTAAGCGGGTAGAGAGCAGCACCACCGCGCCTGCCGCCGAGAAACCGGCCCCGCTCCCTCTGCCCCCGCGGATCCCGGGCTCTGGCCTCCAAGAACGGAGGGGAGCGGGAGCCCCCCGAGGATCCCTCTGCTCCCGAGCCCAGCGGGCACGAAGCTGCCCTGCAGGAAGCCATCCCGCTCCTTTCCCCCCCCCGCCAGCTCAAGCCTGGATTGCCAACGGGCTCCATCGCTGGCCACGTCCCATGGGACCGGCGATTGCCCACGCGGGGCACCCGGCCGATGGCCACCCACAGCTCGGTGGTGGGAGCCCAGACTGGCGTGGCATGGAGGGTAGCTAGGCCCCAGCCCCGGGCGCTGCTTCCCCCATCCTGTGCACGTCTCCAAAGGCTCACACACTTTTGTGGGGGCTCTGCCTGAACAGCCTGCAAATGCGACCAGCTCAGCTGGGTGTATTCACACACAGAGGGACAAGGAGCAGCTCCTCGCCGCCGCACCAGCCTGGCCTCCTTTCACTCCTCTATTCCTCCTTCGCCAACCCACATCGCTTTTGTTCCTCCTCTCCTCATTCCCACGTTTTTTTGTGCTGCCCTCCCAGGCATCCCCGGCTTTACCCGACAGCCTGCCCTTCCACGCTCTCCTCCGAGTTTGCCTCTCAGCCCGTCGTTTCTTTGGGATTTGCTGCAGTCACGGGAGCAAGAATCAAAATGGGGAAATACCAGCCTTGGGGCCCTCTCCCTTTTACAGTCCCCGGCGCCGGTAGAGCGCTCGCAGGAGACCGTACCGAGCCAAGGGGGGGACAGCATTCATGCACGCACTAGCCCCCAGCTTGGGGCCTTCTACTCTATCACAGCAATAAAAAAAACTGCCCATTCAAGTCCTTTTGTCTTAAAGATTTCCATCCTGGCTACAGCAAGTGCAGATTTATTGGTGGGAGCAACCGCCGGAGGAATAGTAAACAGGAGGCGCCTGCGTGCCGGGGTGCCAGCGCGGGACGCCGAGCCTCCGCCGAGCGCGGCAGCAACTCGCCACACTCAACGCCTAATAACGTGACTGACACAAAACGGGTTTCCCCCGCTGCATTAGGAATAGGAGAACAAATAAATAAATAGATAAGTCGCTTGGCATCTCCTCCTTTCGTGACATACGCGGCACGATGGGGATGCACCGGTGGGGGAGAGCCGAAGCCAAGAGAGACGGCCTGGATCCGAGGAAATCAGACACCTGCCTTATTATGAACAGTGATGCACAGCGTGGCCTCTGCTTTCTCACAGGGCTCCGCTCACGCAAGCTAAATCCCACAACCCCTACCCGCTACCGCCCTACTTAAAGGCGCAGCCTCACACCCGACGCAGAGAGCCCGGCCGAGGGGCAGAGCCCGGCTTTCCCACCCCAAAATTCCCACCGCAGCCTCCCCAGCCCTTCCAGGGAGGCAGGCAGAAGGCTGCGACACTTGTTGACACTTCAAAATAATACGTTAATAATGATAAAAATCAGCAGCCGCGTCTTTTCCTTGACTTCCGTAGGAATTCTGCCGGAGAAAGGATGGCAGGACGCAGCTCCAAGCGGGCTTGAGTGACATCTTATATTTTCCAAGCCGTCCTTAGATTTTTCATAACATCTAGCAAGCAAGTTGCTGACAGAAGCGGGATGGTTCCCCGTTTCTTGGGCAAGAATTCTTTGCGATTCAGTAGAATACCAAATTTGGTAGAATGTCTTCCACTTTGGTAGAAGATATTACAAACAACTGTGCATTTTAACACGTTTTCGCGTTACACATCATTCATTCTGGGGAGGAGGGGGGGGTGGTGGTGGTGATCGGTTTCTGCAGACAGCTAGCGATGCTTCCAAGAATGAAAACGTTCATCGAAAGATAATGAAAACCAGACATTTAGCAACATTTTCATTTTGCATGTTTAAATATTTATAACTATGTTCATAAAACCACATGTTTGCTCTCCTAATGCTCCAGTGATTGTGTTTATGAAACGCAGTATTTCTCCAATGCCCCCTTCCTTGCGTCAGCTCCTCTGCCGGGCGCGATTTACTCGCGCTGCGGCACTGACAACTGGCTTTTACATAAAGGCTGTCCAAGATTAAGAATAGAAAATTACTGAAAAGAAGAAAACATATTTTTCAGGACATTAATGTTTCGCTGATGCACATGCGATTTTAAACTTTGCAGGGGGCATTTATGCTGGCTCCATTCTTTCCCTGCAATTTATTGTCAATCTGGAGGGAAACTATTTCTTAACGTAGGGCGAAAAACATGAAGTCTAGAAATACAAGTGTGATAAAACTAAGATGCTGATATAAACTATTGTTCTCTCTAGAACACTTTTTTTTTTTCCCCCCCCTGCCCTGGCTGAAAATTAAATGACAACAAAGAATTTTGCTTTAATACTGTAGTCGCTTGAGTTTGTGTTATAGAGCTCTAAAAAGCTGATCAAGCGGCCTGAAATTGGGACTATTACGCTTAGCAGACCCAGATGTGAGCAGACTGTACTCTCCCCCTCCGTCCTCTGATCACAGACACACTACAGACAAAATACAGCTTACACGGTCCGTTCTGGCGTATTAAACCTGGAGAGAAACCAGGGCCCGCAGAGCTCGGCCGTACAGCCAGGGACCCAGCACTGGCACCCAACAAATTCTTTACCAAATCACAATTCTTAAAATTCCCCTTGTCAGCTTGTAATTTCGAAACAGGACTAACGGCTCTGCAGGTCTTTATTTTAAATTTTCTTTCCCTTCTTTTTTTTTTTTTAAAAACATCTCCAACCCGAGATTTTTGAAAGGGTGAGGGAACTCCTCTGAAATCGAGTCCTCAGCAACATAAAGTGGGCACCAACGGAGAGTTTTTATTTTAATCTCAGCCCAGCGTCCCCCCCCAAAGGAACAGGGAGGCTCTTCAAGGTGCAGTTTCAACTCCTTTGGTCCTTTGCCTGCCTCTTCCACCCGCACCAGCAAAGAACAGAAAGGAAACAGGAAAAAAAAAAAAAAAAGGTAGCAGATCGCAATATCACGTTGGTAACTCATTTTAAAAACCAAATGAGTGGTGCAAAGTCATTAACGTAAAATCACTCTGCTAACTGCATTATTTTAAAACACTTCTACAGGCCAAGATTAAAAATTAAATATATATTTTACTGGTGCAGTGGTGCCAATTCTTATAATATTACCAATAGCCTCGTTTTTAAAAATACAAGTCAAGCTCTGGAATCAGGTGATTACATGAAAATTTGAGCTTTGCTTTAAAACACAGGTATATGGCCCTTTGGCCTTACAGCTGACACCAAAAAAAAAATTAAGAAATAAAATAAGGCATAATAAAATCGAGGCAGTGAAGCTCACAGCACTGAAAATAATAGGAGAAAAAAAATATATATCCACTTTCTTTTTCTTTCTGAATCTTGCCAAATTAAGCAAGTCCATGTCAGGGTTGCCCAAGCACATGATTTTTAAATATTTGTGACTGCCGGTTTCAGCAAGTTCCCGCAGCATCTTCTTTCTAGTAAAAATAAATATTATGGGAAAACGCGTGTTCTGGGGAACATCTGCCTTCCTTCAGCGCCCGGGAGCCCTCGCACCAGTGAGTGAGCAACCAGCATCCCATCCCGGCAAACTCTGCATCAGAGGAACTTCAGCCACACAATCTGCTGCACAGAGATTTTTCTCTTCATTAAAGATAGCATTTGAGCCCAACCTCAGATTTTTCCTACCCTTAAGACCGAGTTTCTCTCGACACAACTTGAACTTTTTTTCTTGACATCATCAATAATTACTGAGAAGCTCAAGTCCATTAATAGGATGCTAAAGGCAAACAAAAGAAATGTTTATTTTTCAGTAAGAACACGGTGAAGTGGTGTAAACCCTACATTCAACTGCATTCTACTCACACAGGTAAAAAAAAAAAAAAACCAAACACGAAACAAGTGAAAAGAAGGAAAAAAGCCAGCAAAAAGAACATCATCATGTTCTTGCCCAAAGCAGTAAAAGCACGATGCTATGTAGACTACAGAAAGTGGCAAAAATACTTTAAAAAACAACAAAAAAAAAGGCAAACACAAGATTTTGCACTGGAAAAATGTCTTGGCGAAACTGGGAGAAATTTAAAGAAGAGGTAAATAAGTAGGTAATTTTGTTTAAAGCACATGCCACATGCTGATTCCCTGCCTCTCGAGCCTTTCTGGCTGGAGCGCTATTTTCCAACGTGACCGTTCTCTCTGGCACGTAAACCCAGCAAGCCCACGGCCAGCAAAACCCCAAATCCTGATGTTTTCTACCCTGCTGTGACCCTGCCAGCTAAAAGCCACGTCCCAGCCTGTGACAAGAGCCTGACACTCAATTCCTGCTCCAACCCCTGACTGCGTTCCCTGGGATGCACGAGGAGCAGTGACATCCCCCCCCCCTGCACCTGCCCTGGAGAAAAACAGGGGTTTTTTGTTCCCACCCCAGACCAAACC
>JAOXJK010000062.1:20340309-20353089 GCA_025774025.1 Xenus cinereus
CCTGATCCCGCTTAGGCTCTTCCTCCCTCCCCAAAACTCCCCCAAAGGGGACTTTCTGCCCCCTCGCCCCCGGCTGGCTCGGAGCCGGTGGCACTCGGGGGGCCACGCTGAGGGGAGGCGGCTGGAGGGACAGAGACCTCCCAGCTGGAGGTCAGTCTTTGGGGACAAGTGGCCACCTGGGTAGACACGTGCCCCCCCCAAAAAGGTTCTCCCCCCATTTCGGACACGCTGGGCAGGCTGGGGCTGTGGGGCATCACCCCACGCCGAGGCCAAGCCCCACTCGTGTGCCCAGGCTGGAGCCAGGCCATTTGGCAGCCCCCGTTGTCACACACCTCGACACAGATATACTGCCCTTACCACCACCCCTGGGGGCTCTGGACAGATACGACACAGGGGCTCTGCCTCCCCGGGAAAGCAGCCCCCCGCCCCGTAGCTTCGTTGGCAGAAGGAGAAAGGACCTTGTGGTGAAAGCACCTGCTGGGATTGCAGCAAAACGGGTACAGCTGCAGGTTTCAGGAAAGGCTCAGCATCACCCGCCCGCCGAAGGCAGAAGTCACCCCCCAGGTCTCCGATACCGAAAAGACTCACTCAAAATAGTTTTCAGATCTCGGTGTTTCAGAACATCCCTTCCCCCCTTCACTTCTTTTGCACATCTCGAACCTTTACAGGGTACGGAGATACATTGGCACGCTTTTTTTTTTTTCTCCTCTAAATAATTGATTTAGCGATTGTTGAGAAAGAACAAGAGCAAGGGTAGAAATAAGCACACAAAACTAATCCAAAATCTGGGGAAAAATTCAAGATAACCTCCAGTCCCAACGATCCAGGCAGTACACGCAACCCAATGTTAAAATAAGCCTCCTCAATTGCAGGGGAAAAAAAAAAATTTAAAAAAAAAAAAATCCATCTCTCAGATCAAAACTAGAAAACATTAGAAATGGCCAGTTTTATCAGCCTCCCCCTGAGCTACCAGGAGGGCACGGTGCCAGGCGTCCCCTGCCGTGACAGCCTCCTGGTGTCACAGCACCCAAAGCGAGAGGTGGCCGAGCACGGGGTGCGTGTGTGTGTCCCCCCCCCTCCCCAGCCCAGGAACCCACAGGAGGGGCTGCCAGGTTCCCTCTGGAGAGGGGACACAGCACATCACATCCCCGCTGGCCGCAAGCACGGCGTTTCCCTTCCCCACAGTAACGGCGGCATCGATCTCTCTAAATGGCAGGATTTGGGCCTTAAGGTCTTTAGCTCATTTTTTTTTTTTTTCCCCCACGTGAGAGCTTTTTCCACCTTTCCCCCTGTGCCACGCTGGGGAAGGGGAAGCGGCTCCCAGCCGAGCAGGAGAACACCCTCCCCAGCTTGGAGCAGCACCAGCCACCGTGCAAGTTACCCCTAGGTTTGCACCAATCTCCCTCGTGGAAAAACACCACGGCTGCCCACACAGCCACCCCACCGGGAGGGATACAGCAAATTCCAAAAAAGCACTGCTTAAATACCTTAAAAAAAACCCAACAAAACAGCTGCATTTCAAATTCTTCAGGGAAAGGGTGATGCAAGTCCAGTAAAACCAGTGAGTTGGAGTCCCGCTGAAGGTGGAGCCATCCCCTTGCTGCCCTGACCGGCGGTGGTAAGAAAATGCTGCATTTTCCTGTTCCCCACACTGCAAAACTTACCCCATCAGGCACAAACCCAGGTTTAACTCATTAAAATCAGTGATGCTGACAGCTCGGGCAGCCCCGAGGTGCTGTGTGGGTGTGAAGTGTGAACGCACGAGTGGCATGGGGCGGATTTGGCTGCCCGAGCCCAGGGTCGGAGCCTTAACGTGGGTAAATCTGCAGAGCTGGGGTGGTTTCCACCCTTTGGTTTTGACAAGGATTCAGCTGTAGGAGAGCAGGGAATAATTTCAGCCTGGTACCTGGAGAGATGGGAACAGGATTTCTAGCCTTATCCTGGAAATGTTATTAATTTTTCATATCCATTTTGAATTTTCGACATATTCCTGTTAGGTCCATCCATCCTTAAGCGTAGGTTTCGTTGGTGGGAATTATTTTGCACATATTTTTTAATACGAAGGCAGGAAACTGGAAGCTCCCAGATCCACCCTCCTGAAACAGGGCGGCAGGAAACGACGCACAACGGGCGACATCCGAGGGGTTTCTTCTCCACGGGGTGCGGAACAATTTGGGGTCCTCGAGTCCCCGCTAGGAAGAGAACAAGGCGTAAATAAAGCCCGCGGCCTGAGCTCTTCATCAGTTCCTAACTCTTGCTGCTATCGACGGCAATTAGATGCACAAATATCTTTGGGAAGAGGGTGTTGGGGCGCAGAGCCCGAGGCTGCGTGCGCTCCCGGCCCCTCAAACCCCAGGCAAGGACGGGATTTTTGGGAGGTGCAGACGTTGGCGTTATTTAAGCGGTGTTTTACAGACCCCACTCTGTGTCTTTCTTCGTAAATCCAACGCAATTTTGTATTTGCCGCTGTATGTATTTGTATTTGTTGCTCCAGACAACAGAACAGAAAAATTATTTGCATTGGAAAGCTTTCAGGGTATGAAAGCAGATGATACCCAGCCCGACTGTGGTATCGCTATGATAACATATAGCAATATATATAATAATTTCCACCTTGAGAATTAGGAGCTGCGTAAAATAGCAGCATAAAATTGGTGCTTAGAATATAAACTCGGCACCAACTTCTCGCTGTAGCTGCTGCAAAACCGCGCACACATCTCGCCACAGGAATAGTGCTATTGTTTTTAATGGATTTCTTTTTATTAGATTTTGAAGAGCGTTCACATCATAAAATGCACGCAGGAAGTAGCGTGTATGTAAAACACAGCCACATTAATTATGAAAGCTGGTAAATGAATCATACATTACTGCAAATATATTATGCATTGCTTACATCGCTTTGCCATGGCATGTTTGCACGATAGAAACAGCAACTAGAAAGGAAAGCTGGAGAAAAAAAAGAATAGTAAGAAAAAACCAGCAACTTTAGCCGAGGAGGCAAGAAGAAAGAAGAAAAGCACAGAGGGAAGGTGTGATAGCAGCACGACCTTATTTTTATACGAGGCCAAACTAATGGCCCTTGTGATATTTGAGTACCTGGGCACTGCAAACCCGGGAGTGGGAGAGAACTCACGGGGTGATCTCTCTGACAAAGTTATATGTTATTTTGATAACAGGATCATACGGCCTGTCTCACACAGCACCGCTAGAGCCCACAGATTTCTCTCTATTTTTCACAAAATGACTTTTCGTGCCTGTTTGCAGTTTTTAGCAAGGAGTCGGTGGCGTACTGTGTGTGGAGAGCGAACTGGCTTTTTAAGATGATGACTTATTTCCTGCCAAATTTGCTTTAAGAAACCACTTCAGTTCCGTGCACGAGACTTCATGTTGCTTTGATTTATTACCCAGGATATAAATGGGGAGCTGTCTGGTTATAGTGGAATTCAGAGGAAAATTAATTTTTTTTTTTTTTTTCTCCTGTAGGAAGAACATTACTATTTCACGCAGCCAAAACACATTATCTTGTCCCTAAAACTCGCTGTATATTCGTGTATCAGGCGGGGAGGAGAGGCCGAGGTAACACGCGTTCGGCTCAGCTCGCAGCCAAATCACGACGCGACGGAAGGCGGCTGATCCATCTTAAAAACTGCACAGCAGGCTCCCTGGGCACGAGGGGAAAAAAATAAAGAAAAAACTCCAACCAAACCAACCCAAACCCTCCGGCATCCATCCCTGCCCTGGGTCTCTCTCCCCTGCGCTGGCCTGGAGCCCCTCGCTCCCGGCAGCTGCCCGCAGAGCCGACGCTGAAAAGAAAAGAAAACTTTTTGGCACTTTCCTCTCCAAAGCAAGAGGTATTTTTCCAAGCTGGTTATCCTCCCCCCCTCCTCCTCGCTCCCCTCGGCATCCCACTGCCGCTGGCACCCGACCGCTCTCATTTGTCTTCAAGACTCCAGCGCAAAAACTGCAAAAGAAAACGGAATATGCCGTCAGGGATGTGCCCAGGCAGCAGGGATCGGATCCGTGGGGCCGTTCTCCAAAACAACCTTCACTGGATTTTAGGAAGAGCTTTGTTTTCGGCTTAATTCATCCGGTATACGCTGAATTCAAAGAGCTGCTCCACCCTGGCTCCGCTCAGCGCTCGCTGCCGTGCCCCGCCAGGGTGAAATACTGCAGGGACAGGGAGAGGATGGGGGTTACTGAACCTTACCGAAGACCTTTGCCGTATACTGAAGGACGTTTCCATCAAACGAGTCACGTTAACGAACCCGACGGAGATGTCTGCTGATTTTTGCCGGAGCGAAATCTTTGAAAGCTGGAAACTTGAAACGGGGAGTTTGGGATGAGCTCGGCCCCGGGAGGAGGGACGCCGAGAGCAGACACAAGGGCAGGAGCTGGCTGCCGGCAGCATTTCTGGTAACTGCAGCAAACAGCGCCGTTCAATAACCCCCGTTTCACACAGCTGAGGGACTACGACTGTTCTGGCACCTGGCGCACACAAACAGTTCTGAGAAATATTCAAGTTTTGGTGTCAGCTCCTATTGCGCCCCAAGTCTGAACGCCCAAGAAAACCAGCTGTGTAAGACGTTGGTTGGAAGGGACCTCTGGAAGTCCCACCAAAGCAGAGCTCATGTCAACGTCAAATCGTAATAAGCTTTACAGTGTGCAATCTGGAAAAGCCATGAAGGAATTACATCGCACTCCCTCTCCCCAAGTGACTTTGGTGAGATCTTTCACATCCAATTCTACCTTTGCCTCACTTTTGGCTGGATAAACTATTCCAGGGAAGTCTCAGGGATTGTAATGAGCATAAATTAGATTTTCTAAGCCTATAAAGCTTTTGCTGCCCCAAGTACAACTCGCCACCCATTCTTAAACCCTCAAACACCGACCTACATGGGTGTCCTGGACGCGCACCACCATCTTTGAATGGTTTGAACTGGGCCAGAGCCTGCTGAAATCTGTCTCTACCGGTCCCGGCGTGTCTTGGACCAAGCCCTGAAGGAGAGCGATGGAGCCAAAATACACGGTGTGTTTTGTACGTGGAAAAAAGCTTCCTCTCTTTGTGCCAGGCTGCCACGGGTAAGGACACAGCCCGGGTCCTCCGGCAGCGGGCAGCCCTGCCCACCCCCTGTCTGAGAAATAAAAGGAGAATAAAGTGCAAATAAATTTCTAGGAACATTGCACATGGATCAGGCAAATCAAAACCTTAGGGATGTTCTATTTGCGTTCGACAAACTCCTTCCTCCTCATCCGTGTCCAGCCTTTGCTCCCAAATCTTTTGGTGCCACCCATGTCAGAGAGCGGCTGCGATGCCAACACTTCCCCAAATTTAGGAACTGCGGATCAGCAGAGTGACCCTGGGAGCCTCTTTCTTCCTCGGGATGCGAATCTGCCCTGCTTACCGTGGTCAGCTGTAGAAATCCGCCAGACGGGGGGATCGGTTTGGTGGCCTTTACCACCCTTTGGGCCACCTTAAGTTGTGAACATCACAAGAAAGATGCTTCGGTGTTGGTGTCGGGCAGGGACCAGCCGATGGCCGGCACGACCTGCACCGGCGAGGTGGCCACGTGGGCTGGTGTCGGGCCCCATCCCTCCTTGTCCCGGGAGGCCCCGGTGCAGAACCAGAGCTCTGCTCCCCACTGTCTTCTATTTCCACCACCTTAGAGCCAGTGAGAAAAAAAACCAAACCAAAAGCCTTCGGAGCATTTCCGCCAGCTCCAGGCGACCTAGAACCTTTGCCAAAGGATTACACAGAGCCGGTATTAAAAAAATAGGGTTGTCCCCGAAGTCTTTTAAATACAGAGGCTGCAATCGGCCTCGTTCCTGGCAGGCAGGCAGGGAGGGAGACCGACCTACCCATCAGGACCCCATTTTGCGACTTAGAGCAGCCTGTCAGGAAAGATCGATAGTTGGCATGGTAACAAGCTCATTTCCCAAGAATAGAGCTCCTTTTTATTAAATTTGGCTGGCTATTGATCAGTTCCTGATCCACGTATCAAAACATGACAAGCACTTAATAAATCACAGATTTTTATTGAGTCGAATGAAAAAATAGTACTATCACGAGGCAGCTGGGGATGCTGCCTGCATCCGAGGGTGGCCCGCTGACTGCGGCCAGAGCTGGGCACGGTGCAGTTCTCCTGGGCTGGGATGGAGAACAAGCACCAACGGAGCCTACTATTAAACACCATAATCCAAAGATCCTCTTTTCCCCTGCCACGTGCGTCTCTTACAGCGGCATCCCCCTCAAGCAGCTTTTTGGGCTGCGTGGGATTTTATCCCGCCTCCCCACTTGCTATCCACGGCTCTCTGTTAATAAACGGTGAAGCTGTGCGGTCCCTCCCCACGGCTCCCAGCCCTCCAAGGCCAGTGGTTTCCCAGAGTTTGCTCTTTGGACCTTGAAAACTTTTCCCTCCGGAGCGGGTTCCCGGATCCCGAAGCATCTGCAACCCGTGGGCAGCGGAGCCGCGTTGTGCTGCAAGGAAGCATCAATATACGGCCAGTCCACGCAGCCTGTCTGAAATCATCTCTAAAGTTTGGGTTAAACTTATTTACCTTGGTCCCCCCAAGCAGAGCTCTTTGCTTTGCATCCTTAAGCACACAGCTGTAGCCCGGGCAGCAGCTCGGCAGGTCCCTGTAGCATCCTGACATCCCTCCCTGTGCCCTCCCGGGGGTCTGCGTTCCTCCCGTTTGCCATCCCAGAGGGTGGGAAGCTCTGGTGTGGTAGGGCACAAACCCCTCAGCCTTTCCACAGGAGCGATGCAGTCCATCAGGAAGATGATATGCCTGTTCAAATTGCTTTAACGTGCATTTACATGAGAGATAATAACAGCTCCAAAGGCTTCTTCCAGCCTATTAAATAATACTCACTTAAAATAGTGTCTGAATTCATGCTGAAATGACAGACTATAATAATCCAGTCATATCCACCCAGCATATACAGCCGACTGTAGATGCTTAGAAAAATTGCAAGATGTATTTATTTACACGATACGGTGTGTGATAGCTGATTTTTTTCAGGTCATCTCCTGTGACCGGTCTGTTACAGAGAAGTTGCTGCAAGAGGTCTATCTCCCTCTGTCAGATGTTTTGAGAGGAGAGGAAATACCCTGACCACACACACGGATGTGTTAAAGCTCACAAAATAATAATGGTTCTGCAAACTAGGACAAAAATTCCAGACGCACGCTAAATGCCCCGGCCCTGTCTTGCCCTCCCTGGGGACAGTTGCCACCTCATAACCAATCAGTTCACGGTGAAGGCCACCGTTTCAAGCAGCTTCACTTAAGGGAGCTCTTAAAAAACTGCCAAAACTTTTAACAAATCAATGTACAGGTTTCGAAGGGGCTCAGCCTCTAAGGTCAGGTAATTTGTGAGATGTCGTTTGGCACCTGGGGAGGCTGAACCCCTCTTCCACTGTCCCGGCAAAGAGCTGGAGCCCAACGCAATGAACCAGGAGGAAGGTGATGGAGTTCTGAGGTCAAAGGAGCTTTATTATTCCTCAGCCCTCCATTGCTGTGCGCTATGTGGCACCCACTCACGGCTTGGCAACCCCTGACGTGGGCATTTGTGCATCCTGGTAGCGTCTGTCCCCCTCTCCACCCAGGATACGTCTGCTCTGCACCACCAAGGCTGGACAAGGGCAAGTCCTCCTTGAAGCACCGAGCTGAACACGGAGCGACTCACGAGGCATCACGAAGCCTTCAGCAGAGTTAAGCATCATACAGCAAAGTCACCATAGATACTACCCAGCCAGAAATAGCCGCTCTGCTTTACAGCTGGGAAGCAGAGCCCAACCAGTTTATCTGCCTGCAGTCACCCCAGTGATCCTACACCACGGACGGGGCTCAAAATCACCGATGCCCAATGACGTGCTTGGTGCACCGTGCTCGATCGTACCTCTGTGCACACTCCAGGGTGCACTGCTATTGCTCACGTTCCGACCGGACCATCACCGTACATCATCTGGGCTTGCTGACACCGCTCCAGCACCAGTCTGAAAGGTCACAAGAAGAGAGGCTGGGAAGCGGCGGTTGCTTTTCCTCTGGCTTTCGAGAGAAAGTGGTGCCCAGAGAGCGGAGCAGAGCAGAGCAGCCCCCACGCTAGCTGGGGATGGCAGAGTGCCCCAGGTCTGCAGAGTCACTGACATTCTCCTCCTTGACTCGGAGCAAAGGATGAACCTTTTCATCGTGTTGCTCATGGTTTTGTTTTTTTTTTTTTTCAGATGCTCGAACAACAGGAAGAAATCAAGTTAAATCAGTAAGTGGACAAGAACTATTCTCTTTGTCACTACCTCCCTCCAAGGGCAATTTTGGAGGAGAAAGAAGACTGCTGCTTTGCCCGTTTTAAAGCTTAGCGAACGCTGCCAACATTTCCACAGGAAGACCATCATCTTCCTATTTGTTCTCTGTTTCAGACCATGCTCCCAGCCCTGTGTGTTCTCTTCCCAAGAACTTTCAACCCAGGTGAAGCTACCTAAGCAGCCTAAACACCTGAACATACCTAAAGGCAAACACAGCCAGACATATCGGGAGATACAACAAACCCATCATAAAATCACAGAATGGTTTGGGTTGGAAGGGACCTTAAAGACCACCTAGTTCCAACCCCCTACCTTAGGCAGGGACACCTCCCACCAGACCAGGTTGCTCAAAGCCCTGTCCAGCCTGGTTTTGGATACCTCCAGGGAAGTGTCATTTTATAACAAAAAATGTCGTCGTGTCATTTAGCTGCTCCTCAAGTCTGACTCTTAAGACTCCGGATCGGAGTTAGGCATTTGGTTGTGGAGGGGTGGACATGGGTTGCCCTGAGATTGAACAGCTGAGGTCCACCTAGGCCCTGGGAGCAGGGTGAGCTTCACAAACCCCGGGTGGGTTTTCTGAGCGGCGCCCAGGCTACCCGGTGCCAGCCCTTGCCCAGCTGCAGAGCCGAAATTCAGCCCAAACCTCTCAGCAGTCCCCAGCTGGAGAGCTGCGGCAAAACCCCAAGCGTTTCCTCTCGGCCACTTGTCCCAAAGATGCTCAAAACGAAGTCAGGAAGGGTGGCGCTTTCTGCTCGCACATTAACAGGGAGTTTTATCCAAGCATCCGTTGAAAATTCCGAAGGGAAGCCGTGGGGGGGTGTGTGTGTGGGGGGGAATCGGCCGTTTGCTGCTTTGAACTGCTTTCGTCGGAACGGTGGGATTTGAACGCTCGATGCCGGCGGGAGGCACGTCGGGTGCCCACCAGCTGCCCCAGCAGCTCCGCTGGGAAAACCCCAGAAACCCAGGAACCCACCGCAGAGCATCCTCCCTCTCCTCCCGACTTCCTCGGGTGGGTAAACGCGGCCACAGGAGAGCAGAGCGGAGGGACCCAACAGCCCGATCTCGCGCTTAGCGTTTAATTCAAGTTAGAAATAACATCTCTCTCTCCCTCGTCTAGATCATATTAGGATTCTGAAAGGGCAGTCACGCAACTTCCCCCGGCAGTTATGGCAGAACCGCGCTCGGAAATGAATGGAGCTCGTGGAAGCATTCAGGACCGAACAATCGGATTTATAATTAGGCCTAAAAAGGGAAGAACGCTGAATAAAAGCAGCACAGCCAATTTTAGAAGAAAAGGAAGTTCTGGATGGAATTCATTGGGGTAGAGCACTGAAGTGGAAATGGAAAGTGTTCAAAGATAAATGAGTTTAGGCCTAAGAGTTTGCTTGACATCTAGAAAATGTACTAGGAACACAGTGTCAAGAAAAGCTAACGCGAGTAACAAAGAAACACAAGAAGTGAGAGAAGAGAGGAAAGAGCCATAAAACTTTAGGGCAACAAAGAGTTGCAATTATAGAGGGAAATGTAATGAAGTGTAAAAAATCATAATGAAAGCAAAGATAGAGAATGAAAGGATGATTGCATATTTGCTTAATGCACATCGGAGAAGTGTCAAAGACATGGGGAACAAGAGGTCACTAAATGAGAAAATAAAGCCTCAGAGGAAAGGCACTGAATTTATTGCTTTAAATACTGATTTATTTGCCTGGGATTTACCACTTGAGGGCCAATGACACAGGGCAAGCAACAGAAACGGTTTCCTAAAGGAGGGGAAAAATTTCTGAAGGAAACTCAGCTTTTTTTCTTAGACAACCGATCCGGCAAACACAGCCTAACCCACCAGCAAACCACTGGGATCTAATGGGGCCTCAGAAACAGAGGGGAATCTCGGTCTAACCGGCCCCCGAGTACAAGTGGATTAATGTTTGCTTATTTACACCCTTCCCTGACACCAGGAGTCCTGGTTTAGGTCCCCTGCAACAGGGAGGGGGGTCCCCTGTCAGCCCCGATGGCTCTCCCTTCCTTTTGGGGATTTTTCTGATAGGACGCAGCTGGTGGCCCAAATACCCACCACATCCCACTGAGCACTTCCCAGCACCCTTGCAGCACGGGAGCTGCACACAGCAGGTTGATGCCACGGCCCACAAAACCTTCTCACCAGGTCCAGATCAGCAGGACAAAGCGTGGTGGAACCCACCCCAGGCTCTCCCGCGTCGTGTCCTGTGGGCTTTGCTGCCTCCAGCACCTCTGCCTTTATTAAACGGCAAACTTGGGGTTTCACAGCCACAGGGAAAACTGAGCTTTGCTCCAGAATAAAATACAGACAAAACTCTTACCCAAGAATACACCCCTTCCCCAGCACGAGGCCCAGATCTGCATTTACAGATCTGTGGTTGGTTTTTGACTCCAGAAGAAGAAAAAAGCTTTTTCTATAGAACGATGTCACTAACTGTCCCCTCCCTGACCTGCAGGTCTTTGGATACCCTTTTCCACCCCGAAATGTGGAACAGCCTCGGCTAGGGAGATGGGCTAGGGGTCCCGCATTGCTGGGGCATCTGGGAGAGGATAATGCTGAGGGAAGGGGCCAGGAGCCCGAGGGAATGGGCCAGTTCCCAAAACCATGCTGTGGGGCAGGAATCAGAAGGTAATGGAGAACATGGCATAGACCACTCTATCACAAGCGCTGATGAGAAGCACTGGATGGGACACGAGGGATGACAGGGATGAATCCTCACCTTGTCCAAATATCCCAGTGCTGGAAGCCCGTGTGGGTGCTGGATCACCCCAGCTGAGGGCTCGGGGTCCCTAAGGAAGCACGGGGAACCCTTAGGCTGGCCCAAACCACCCCTTCCCTCCAGGACCTCCAGGGCTTGGTGGCTTCAGGAGCAGAGCCAACCCACAACACCAATGGAAAAAGCAAAAAGGGAGTGGAACAAGGCTGCCAAGTGCATTTTCCCTCGAAAACCCTATAAACAGCAAAGTGACACCCGGGGAGTGGGATCCTACTGGTGCATTTATCAACCACGCGATATCTAGACAATTAGTTGTTTTCTTTAATTTAGGACTAATTTTGTCCCACCAGTTTAAATTAAAGTCCCCAATAGGATAATTTCCTCACAACCATAATTTTGTTACAAGCTTTTCATTAATCCAATCACAACTTCTATAATATTATTTGGCAGCTGATTGAGACTACAGTAACCACAGGGGTTCGGGCGCCTTGTCTCATTTCTGATAAAAAAAAAAGTAAAATGAGCCCAATTAAAAATTCTTTTAGTACTGTCTAATATGTGAAACTCCCCAAAGTCAGGATGGAAACATCATCATTCCATCCACGCAGCCCGTCTGTGGGTGACAGCAGAAGCTACATGCTAATGTCAGCCGTATGTGAGTGTCTGTCTGTCTCTCCAGCTGTCTGTCCCAATAATATATTTAAAGAGAATTGCCAGGGTGGAAATAATCATGTTTGGAAACATTTTTCTACCACTTTGGGGAATTTTCTCCGGAGTATTTTGGATTGGCCTCAAGTTCCTTTCAGCTCCCTGGAGTCTTATTTGAAGCATCCCGGGCCGTGATGCAAATATTCAGCACGCGGCAATTCCCTGCAAATCTCATATCTGAGGGATTTGAGGAACGGAAGAGAGAGAAACCTGGTGGTGGAAAGGTCTCGTGGCAGTAATAACATACACAGCGTCGTCAGATGGGGAAGCTTTGGCATGGAGATGCATTAATTTGGGGGGGGGGGGAAAAAGCATGGAAAGCAGTGGGGATTTTAAAGTGAATTCAAGTCTTACAAATTGCACTTTCCTCAAATCATACACAATCACTCCTGACAGAAATTTTTCAGGCACATGGAAGGACAGAAAGGAGGTGGCAGAAATCCCTTGAAATAAAGACAACAAAGGAGTCGAAAGAGAAAAATCAAAATTAATCTAGGCTGTATAATAGAAATATTAAAGATGATGGGATCGGCTTCCTCCTTCTCCGTGAGCGAGACCCCCCATGTGTGAGGGGGCAGCTTCAGCCCCGGGGGGAGAAGGTTTCCCTCTCCCCTCTGTAAGCAAAGCTGTGGCTCTTGAGAGGCATCGAGGTACCGCACCATGGCCTGGACCAAGGAGGCACAACAGAAAGGGCATTTTTCCTCCAGCAAACAATAAGCGCAAAATCTTTACTGCTCTTCCTTTTGCACCCTCAGATAAAAGGAATTAACTTCTACCAGATTTGAAAATGGCAGGAGCAGCTGATAAGGCCCATATTGATAATTATGGGTTCAGAGGCTTCGTGGTATGATATCCATACTTAGAATCATAGGATGGTTTGGGTTGGAAGGGACCTTAAAGATCATCCAGTGCCACCCCCTGCCATGGGCAGGGACACCTCCCACCAGACCAGGTTGCCCAATGCCCCATCCAGCCTGGCCTTGAACCCCTCCAGGGATGGGGCAGCCACAGCTTCTCTGGGCAACCTGGGCCAGGGTC
>JAOXJK010000062.1:20354578-20376542 GCA_025774025.1 Xenus cinereus
TGGAAGGGGCTCTAAGGTCTCCCCGGAGCCTTCTCTTCTCCAGGCTGAACCCCCCCAACTCTCTCAGCCTGTCCTCATAGGAGAGGTGCTCCCAGCCAACAAAGATAAGAGATGTCCAAGAAGTGCTGACTTTCTTGCCACTCAGGGAGGCAATCACACCTCATATCCAAGGAGAGGACTACGATGGAGATAGGCGGAGAGAAGGAGAAAGCAACAGGAGCAGCGTGAGAGCCAGGCACCTAGTTCCTGTATACGTGGGGCACGTCTACAGCAGGCAGTCGTATTGGCGTGGATTTTTGGTTGAGAGGTGCTGCTGGGTGCTAGGACACTCTAGGCCCTGGGAGAATTTCATCCCAACTCAAACCAAGAGCAGCCCCGGGGCCGTGCAGGACCTGGGTGCCGAGAAGAGGCAGCAGAGCTGGAAATGCAGGGTCAGAGCAGTTCAACCTGGTATTCAGAGGGACTCCAGCCCTAGTCCTTGTTGAAATTAGTCTTTGCATGGGTACGTATAAATAAATCCAGGACACTGCTTGCGTAACAGTAACATTTTGCAGTATCTGGCATTTGCCGCTAGTTGAAGGCTAAGCGAACCATGCTTCAGTGGAGCATAAAATTGCTTTTCCTTTGGAACAAGCAGGGCATTGTAGTAATAGGCAAAACTGTACATTGTGTTAACGGCTGTATTTTCACGTTATTGATTTACATTGTGTAATGCCATGCAAGACCTGCTTTCAATGATATGTGCATCTGTCATATCACAATAACCGCAAAAGGCCGGGCGCTGCTCGGAAAATGAAGCGCTGGGGATCCCGGGGCATATTCACATCCGTGCGCCCATCGTGAGGAGGTGATGATTAGGGGGATGTTGTGGTAATGAGCAGGTCCCAAGTGTGCGCTATGTAAATCAAGGCTGCCCGGGTCAGCTTCCACTTACTGCGCACATCCAACTTTTTCAGCCTGCTTGCTCTTCTGACAAGGAGAGCGTATGGAAATGGCTTCCCCTTGGCAGCTCCCCTCAGCTACACACATTTCAAAGCATCCCAGATGGATGGGTTGCATATATATATATTTCCCCCCGCTCCCCTTCTCCTTTTCCACTTTTTTTTTTTCGCTGGGGTCCGATCCGTGCAGCCCTGGGGTGGGGATCTCTGGGAGGATCACCGGCCGATGGGTGAAAGAAAGCAGGGCAGGATGAGAGAGGACCACTCGAGATCAAACCAGTTACAGGAACTCTCAGCACTAAACACCCTTTAAAATAAGAGGACAAACCCTTTGCAGCCAGTGTTTTGAATCTAAGGGAATTCACCTCAAACATGCAATAAAAAATCTGTTGATATCAGCCTAAAACTTTTTTTTTTGTTCCCTATCTAGTTAACACAAAGTTTGGTTTGCTATTGTCTAGCCTGGTGGTAAATGAGGTAAGCTTTCATTTATCTGTAATATCTGACTTCATTGCTTACATTGGCTCCAGGTGCCATGTATTATATCAAGGAATACTAGAACAGCACTTGTCTTCCTTTTTATTTGGTTATTTCCAAACAGACTAAATTGTCTCATTGCTTAAAGGGGATGGACAGTCCCAGACCAAGAACTGAGCAACCAGGCTCCAGTTCCTTCCTCAGCTACAGACTTTCTGGCCCCAGACAAGACACTTAGTCTCTTCATGCATCATCCCTTCCAGCTGCGAAAGGACTCAGCTCTTCTCTGGAGGATGCTGAGAGCAGCAGCACAGTAACATCTGAGGAGGACTCAGCCACCCAGAGCTTGCAGAGGGCCACGGGACACCAGGACAGATAGACTGCCCTGAAACCAAACATCACTTAAATATTTGTCAGATTTAACAGTCAGAGGGGTTATTTTGCCATCAGGTAGTGACAGTTTGGAATATTTAAATATTGGTCCAAGAATTAGCTCTTTCCTTTGATGTTTCTAGAGCTGTAGAGATGCTCCAGGTGGGGACCGTGGGGCACCCTGACCTTCCTGGCCGCCTTGACCTTCCATCCCCGCAGTGACACGTTATGGCTTTAGACACCAGCATGAACCAGCAGCTTCGGATCCAAAACGCAGGCGGGAAAAGCAATGTACCAACATCTACCAGCCATACAGGGGCTAAAGGAAAGATATTTCGCTTCTGCTGAGAGCACGCAGGTATCTCTGTGCTGTGATGGATGTGTTGATTTTTTTTTATTTATTGCCCTCCTCGCTCCTGAAGCAGCTCAGCTCTGTCCCTTTGCCAGCACCTCACGGGGGAGATACAATTCCAGAAAATTACTTGCGACCCCCGGCTACCTACTACGATGCAGAATCGTTTCTAAAGCCGAGGGCGATGTGCTGCCTGTCTCCTGCCCGTCCCAGCTTCGAGGCGCTCGTATCCACCGAGTGCTTGTCACCTTACTCAAATGGAAAACCAGGGTTAAATGGGAGCTCTCCTTTTCAGTTCACCTTTAACTGGAAATTAGATGGGGTTTTTTTCCCCCCCCTTCCTTCTAGACTTCTTTTTTTTTATTTTTATTTTTTTTTACTTTCTCCCAGTCTGAACCTCTTCTCTTTGCTTCAGTTGAAAAAGTGAGAGACTTTTAACCAAATTCTCCTTTCACATGGCCCAAGGTAAATTCAAAGATACAGCATCACCTTAGTCATTACTGCCACGGACTGAAAGGAACCAGCTAAGCTAAGGAAAGTTTTCACTCTTTTATCATTGATGTTTTCTTTACTAATTGCTCTAGCGCATTTGCATTGATTTCTTTGGAGCCTGTCCTATTCTCCAGACCTAAAAGTCATTCATGATCAAGACTTTAAGGTTGTACGTCATTTTAAATGCACGTTGTGTCACCAACAGCTAAGAGAAGCTACACCACTCTGAACTTGGGTCTCAAAAGGTAAAAGTCTTTGCAGTTTGTCTTTAAATACTCAGATAAATCCCGTTAGCTTTCTCCACACCATCAAAGCATTTGGATAGCATAAAGCAACTGAATACATAAAAATGTATCTAAACACCTTGTAAATCCCTACACAGAGCTGTTGCCGACACTACTTTTAACCCTAGGAAAACATTTCACCAATTACTGATCAAATACAATACAGCTAAATTTCACCGCCAGCCCATCATTTTGATAATGGGTATGGAAATCATCCGTTCAATAGCTATTCAGAAATAACTTAGAAAGATTGGTTTTCAGATACTTCTGAGAATCTTAGAATAATCCCCTATAATCACCGTGGTGAGAATCCACCAACATTTTTCCCTTTGAAAAAGGCTGTTTGGGGCGAGAGCGTTGGTGGTCTCTGCCCGTCCTCCGACGGATGCGTTCAAACAATATATCCGAAATCACCAGCACTTTGCTGGCAGAGAACCGAGGGGCTTCACGCTCTTAGGGGACTCGTTCGCCAGCGAGGGAAGGGGCTTTAGCCCTCCCTGATCCGCTCTCGGATGGGACCCTGATCCCAGGTGCACCTCGGCAGCCTCCCAATATAAATATTTCTCCTTTCTCACAAGGCAAATTTGAATCATTTTCTGTGCAGAGTCTGCGAGAAAAAGAACAACACCCACAAACCAAAACAAACAAAATGAACTACCTAAAATAAACGACAACTACACCTCGCACTTCCCTGCTGCTCTGTGCCAGCTGCTAAATGCAACCCAGGAATATTTTAAAATGCTTCGATTTTATGATCTTTCTTGGTATGAGACTGAAAGGATTTGTTCTTTCTTCTTTTGGGGAAGATACTATTTTCTGATTTAATTTACTGATTTCATAGACGTAAAATTTGGTCTTTCTTTGCCTCACTAGAGGAGATGAAGCGAGGGGGCTGTTGGAGGAGAAATGCTTCCCTTCTCCACACTGGTAATTAGGTACTGGACATAACCATAACAAAAATTTTATTCCTAAAAATAAAGATATTTCTAAAGCTTTCCTTTCCTGTACAGTAACTCACCTTTTGCTCTCTTATGGAATTTTATGCTGCCCAGGTGCCACAGAGTCCTCTCACCCCAGGAGAGCTGAATTTCTTTATACTTGCCCATAAAACCCTCTGGGGACCCCCTGCCCTTGTGCCCCCCTTGCCACTCCACAGCAGAGGTGGAGGTGTCCCCTCTCCTGTGCCACCCTGACCATGGTGGCCGTCCCCACAGGGAGACACAACCTGTTGGTCTCAAGCAAAGGGCGGTTCCTGGCCAGCAGTGCCTTTTGCCCACCCCAGGGCCAGGCTGCTAATTTCTGTGGCTAATTATATTGCCCATATTAAATTTCTATGGTTGTGGCTGCCCCATCCCTGGAAGGGTTCAGGGGCAGGTTGGATGGGGCTTCGAGCAACCTGGTCTGGTGGGAGGTGTCCCTGCCCAGGGCAGGGGGATGGAATTAGATAATCTTTAAGGTCCCTTCCAACCCAAACCATTCTATGATTATGCAAGGGGTTAATTTGAGGCATAAAAGCCTCCCCCGGAAAGCCCAGTTAAGGACAGCAGCTTTCATCCAGCAGGAGAGGACCACAGACACATAGGTGGGATGTCTGAACCCCTGGTCTCCGTAACAGTCTTCTACCATCCCAGAGCAGAGGAAAGAGAAACGGGTCACCAGCGAGGCACCAGCCTCAGTTTTCATACCCCAAATGGCAGTGCCTAGGGGTAAAAGAAGGGTTAACACTGCAAAATACCGGTCTGGAAAAACCCTTTCTGATATCTGCACAGGGGTCAGTTTGCATTCACAATAGAGATTGAAGAGCAGCCACAAGAACACGGGCATGAACACGCACCGCAGCGGCCCCGCAGCCCCACGAACAAAAGTCAAAAAGCCCCACAAAGTCAAAAAGCCATTACCTGGGTTGTAAGCAAAGCTGTTTCCAATCGCACAGCAAACCTGCTCACAAACAACGTGCTGAATCCCTAATGATGCGGGGAGAGACTGCCAGTAGCCCAGGAATGTCACACGGTGTCACTGGGCAAGCCTTCAGCTGGCCACGTCTGTCCACACATCACCCAAAGCCCAGAAAGGGGCTAGTTTGGGTTTATATGTGCTATTTTCTATAAAGAGCTGGGGCAGCTCTGTGGAAACAGGATCAGGAATGTTTTGGGGGGTGGAGGGGGGAACATACAGCCCTGCAGAGCCCCAGGACACACGGCGGAGGAGCTGCCTCCTCCTCTACCTGCCGGGCTGAGCCTTCAGCGGCAAGGAAAGTTGGACGTGAAGAACATACAAATCCCTTAAACCTCAGGGGTTTCCTTTGCACGGGAGGAAGCATGGACTTCGGCAGCAGCACCTGGGAATCCCGGGCAGCGTTCGTAAGCCATACTCCCAGCCAGGACATAGGGCATGGGGCAACCAGGGAGACTCACCAGCCCCAGCACTTGGGTAACCCCTCAAACAGGCCGGGCAGTGCTGGGGGCAGCCCTGCTGCAGGGCTTCTTTTTTTTTTTTTTTCCATCAGCTTTACCTTCCAGACAAGATTATTGACCTTTCCAGTCCGGTATTTAACAACCCCCCATTCATTCCCACTTTTCCCTTCCCTTCCACTCCGTTCCCTTTGTTGCTCTGTAATAGGAGAGGCAACAGGGCACATATTTCTGCAAGAACAAAGCATTATCATCCTAATTATAGTTTCCTGGTGTTTTCTTCACTTTTGCCATTTTATTAAAAACAATTAGCCGAGAAGAAACATCTTTTTTAATCTCCACCCTATTGTTCTCATCTCTCTCTGAATCCAAGAAGGTCTTTTCGGAGGCTATTTTATTCATAATTACATATGTTGGAACAACTGCTCAAAAAGTGAGCCCAGAAAGGATTCTGACAATATTTTGCGAACAGGCTCGGTCCCGTTGCCTCCGAAGCCTGTAATGCTATTGCTTTAATAAAAATCTATATGGAAACAAGGGCTTATTTTCAACAGGGTGCGTAAATGATGGATGCAGCCATGCCACGAGCGTTGGCCTAATGGATTGAGGAGGAGTCGGAGTCGCAGCGAAATGAGGAGCCAAAGACTTTTGTTTCGCTGCCAGACCTGGCTCCCCGGGCTCCTTGGAGAGGTCTGGCTACGGGCAGGTCTAACACAGCAAGGGATGGGGATTTTAGACAAAGATCCAAGCTCCCTCCATTTGCACTCGAAACCTGCAGGACTTTGTTACTGGTGTAAACTGGAGGAAGGCTGGACCCATGGTCTAGCTTGGCCCTTCTGCTCCAAGGGGCCGTTTTAAGCACAGACCACTCTAGCTTGAAAGATGCCTGCTGGATTTTTTGCATATGTATAATTCTTATTCCAAAGCTTTCCCTCCCAATTCTCTCTTTACCCTATAGGCTTTTATTTAAAATAGTACAGCCAGAGCACTGCAAATTTCTTTTGAAATAATTTTTTTTTTTTAGATTTATTTTATTTTTTACACTGGGGAAAACTTTAAAATGTATCATATTCAGTCAATTGGCTCTTCACGTTTTTTCAAGCTTCCCCTCCACCACCTTTGTTAATTACCCGCCATTTGAACAAGGGTCTTCTCCTGCCTTGATCCTGCCGTGAAATCACGATGCTATATTTGTCTTTCTAACATCAAAGTCATTTCCATGGTCACCAACTGTGATGTCATAAACACATTTTTAATGGCTTGTTTACAGCAGGGAACAGAAGGAGAGAGGAGATTATGGGTGGAAGGAAACTCTTATCGATACACAACAGTTTTAGGCACAACTGTGAGGCTGAAGAATGCAGAAAACTTGAGACCAAAAAAAATTCCTTGTTGAAACAGTTTCTCTTCTAAAGCTCATCCCAGCATACAAAAAAAAAAAAAATCCCTTTTTAAGTTACTAGCGAAAAAGCAATCCCAATGGATTACTACTACGTCAGTCAGCCCAGAGTCGTGCAAGGTGCCTTCTAAGTTTGGAAGTCAGCAAATCCCGGCCCCAATCCATCCAGCTCATTGTACAGATGAACACAGGCAACACATCCTCAGCGACTCCTACAGAAGTGCTTGGGCAGGATATGGTGGGGTCTGATCACTGTTGGCCCATAGAGTTCTATTTGTCTTGGGTCACAGCAAGAGTCAGAAGTCCCTCAAGAGACACTTCAGTTGGACCAGAAGGTCCTTTTTTGTCCAGATACGGTTGCAAGACCCCTTAGCTGGTCTTCCCTCTATACGGGAGGTTACCACTTGCTGTCAACCACTCATGAAAGCCATTTCTCTTCTGGCAAAGAAGGGCGAATGCCAGGACCAGCTTGAGCTTTTGGCCACAGGAATAACAAGGTCCTTCAGGCTGTGTCACCCCACAGCCCAGCCCAAGTCGAAAAGCAAACCCCATATGTCCTATGTTCCTCTCTCACATGGTACAGCACAGAAATGGTCTAACAGGAGTCCATCAACACATCTGATCTCTGTTTTGAGCTCTACTGATGCCACTTCCATGTGTCTTGCCTTTCTTGGTTCCCAGTAGCTCAAAGCCAGCTTTAACTGTTGGTTTCCAATGTCTCCTCAAGGCAACCCTACCCAGGTGCTACACATACTCAATCGATTGGGTGGACCAGACACGCTCCATGTTGGAGGCTGGCTGAGGGCCTGGTGCAGCACCTCTTGTCCCACCTCAGGGAAGAAAAAAGGTCCTTCAGCCTTATGTGGTCACAGCTCAAGAGAGGGTGTGAAAACCAAGTCAGGCATAATTTCTCTTAGAAGCAGCCCAGATATTTCCTATGGTCTCCAGAGGCCAGTTCCTGGTCCAGGCATTGGCCAAGCATCATCTCTTCAGGTGACAGGACACTGACAGGGGACTGAGCACCCTGTTTCCATAGTGGAGGTCATTCGAGAGAACCTCAGTTGTTGATTTTGAGATAGCCCTGGGACATCCCTGGCAGATGGAGATCGCTGTGGTCACTGACCAAGCTCTTCAGTGTAGGGAAACACAAAACCTTGCTGCCACCTTCTCAGGGCACATCAGGAATGGCCATGGAAGGGCTGACACGCTCCTGGGTCAGCAGAGGAACTGCAGTGGTCTCTGCATGGAAAGTGTTCCCCAAACTGGTGTCCTGGTCAGCTCCAGAGGGTCCCGGCTCCCGCAGACTGCCAGGACCAGGGCTGTCCCAGTGGTACCCACTGGGTGAGCCTGGCTCTGCACGACCTGAGGGTTCCCTCCACACCCAGTCTCTTCCAAGCAAAATCCCCAAGTTACAACCATTCCAGAACCTACTGGAGGAAGGACCGGGGCTGCTTGAAGATGCGGAGCCATCCCTGGCACTTGTCTGCCTTAGAACTATCGCGACAAGCCATCACAAGGAGACATCCCTGTACATACGCTCCGAGGAGATTATCTCCCTCCCCTACCCAAAGAAAACACGAGGGAGGGGCGGGGGGAATTCACTGGACGATGAAATTCCTAAATCCTCATCCCCACGAGAAGAATTAATGTAGCTCTTTCCTCGCTCCAATACCAGGAGCTCCCCAGTAGGAGATCCTATTGTACATGACACACCAGCAAGGGTACATCTTTCAGCGTGCTCTTTTCTGGAGCGAGCGCAGTCCCTGGCAGGCAGGAGCCGGGATTTCACACCCCCTTATTCATCACCGAGGTGCAGAACAAGCGAACCACCATTTTGCTGCAGTCCCACAGCAGGAATAAAATGGTGGCAGGGATGAAAACTGCCAGATCAAACGCAATCCGGTTGTCTGTCACCACCTGCAGCTCATCCCCGCCTTACATGTAACGCTGAATTCTTAATCAGGTTAATATTTGATTTCTGGGTGCTTAAACAAGCAAACAAAAAAAAAAAAAAAAAGAAGACACCAGAAAAACCCCACAACGACAAAAAAATAAAATAATACTATAACAGATGGTTAACGTTACAGCCACAAGGTACCACGATGCAAACCATCGATGCTAGAATTTACATTTCTCCCACAAAATGGCAGCTCTGGCGTTTATTCGTGGAGGCGACCGGCTCACCCAAAGCCACCAAGAACAAGTAACGGCGCACAAATTCAACATACAGAAGGGCTCCATCCCTTTTCCGGTGTCTTCCAAGAAATATTACAGTGGCTGAGAAAGGCAAAAGCATTCACTTAATTGCTCTTAAACAGCTTCCCCCCCCCCAATTCCTTCCCCACGCTACGTCGTATTGCTGCTTGAACACCAGGAGCCTTGGGAAGGCATTCCTGGAGGATGACAGGAGAGAAGGCAGGCACGGGCTTTCCAGCGAGGACAGTTCATATGGGTCAGGCAGGAGAGAGTTTGCATCTTTGCTTTGTGATTTGCACGTTTCTTCTGCTCTCAAACACTAAACTTGCCCTAAAGCCGAGCCCCAGCACCAGGCCAAGTCCCGGGTCCCCAGGACAGGGACAGACACGTGTCCCTCACGCTTAACCAGAGAACAGCAACAAAACGAAATTAATTTCTGTCCGTGGACAACCCTGCTCTGCATTCAGCTTTGAGTTTAAATAAGAATTTCAATTTCAATAAATGGATTATTCCAAATAACTTTTTCAACCAAAAATGAAGCAGCGTAACAGCTAACAACACCTCTTTCCAACTGCATAGAGTACTTTTAAAATTAAAGCATACATCATCCCTTTAGAGCACACCTAAAATTCCTTATTTAATTATTTCAAAGCCACCGACTGCTACGAAATATTTCTTGGCTTACACTTTTTAACCAGTTTGATTTGTATAGGCTGTAGTTTCGCCGTATTCTGCTCTTTTAACAACATATAATTCAGTATTGGAACACACTTTCTGTTAGATTCTATTTAACAATTACTTTTTACCTTTATTTCTAAGTACCCAAACAATCAAATGTTGCAAAACGAATTGCTGATTTTTTTTTCTTTTAAGGCCATTTCACTCAGTTGTAAGACATCTGTTGGTAGCAGCTCAGGATTTCCTGTTCTTTATTTAATATATATTTTTTACATCTGATAGTTAAACCATTATAAAAGAAAAAAATAATATCCAAAGACTGCAGAAAACAGCTCAAGACAAAACTGACTGAATGGATAGAAAACAAAATAAGTCCTGCCATAGTTTTCTTAGCTAGAAAACCTTGACTGAGCAGAGGAAGCATCCATCATGCTCGGAGTCACTGTACTCCTTCCAGTATTTTATTTCAGACTATCAGGTACTGCAGATCACTGGTGACCAGTACATACATTTCACGTCTTTTCAGCTTCCCTTCAAGTAGAAATCACTATATAAAACGCTCAGTAAAAGGAACGGACCTCACGGTTCTCCGATTTTAATCAAGGGCAGCCTTTTGCCAGGTTCAGTAAGGTCAAAACCAGGCTTTCGAGAAGCTCTTTGGATGTCCCAGAAACAGGCACAGAAAAACCTCCCCCTTTCCCCAAAACCCCCTACGCGTGCCCAGCCCCGACACCACCAGAAAGAGCGAGGAAGGGGAGTTCCCATTTGCCAGCGTTGCCACTTTTCGGGTAAAGAAATGAACTCCCTTAAACACGAGCTTAAAGCCGGGGGGAAAAAGTTCAAGTTGGATCATTTCCCAGCATTATCTCTGCTGGAGAAGGTACAATGTGAGCTGACGGGGACTTTTCACAGGCGAGAATTAGGAGCGGTGCTTTTTCATCGCTTGATCTCGCAGACTACAAAAGCCCCGTCTCGCGAAAGGGCACCCTATAATAGTCCGAGTTTAGCCTAAAACATAAATGCTGCCTATACAGCCTTAAATGGGGAAGCTGGTTTCTGATGTATTGTGTCCCCGCTTTTCCCTTTTTCAAAATAGAGCAGAAATGCCAAATAAAACAGCGGATTTGAACAGCTCGTGCCTGCACAGAAGACCGGCTTGTAGGTATTTGCCACAGTTTTCAAGAGCTGGGTAAAACCTGTCTGTAAAGGGAATTTGCGTGAAATAATTTAAAGACGCTCACGGAGTTTTGCCTTTAGTATTAATCAATGCTGAGGGGGAAAAAAAACACCCAACTCAGTAGAGGTGACCAGCAGCAGGATGGGTGTGTGTTAACCAGCAGCAGGGACTCTCAGAGGGACTTATGAGCAGGTCTGGGTCCATCTAAAGAGCCAGCAGGATGTCCCCAAGCTGGGTGTGACACAGCCGCTCGCCCAGCCACACTGATGGGGGCCCCCACAAGAGCAGAAGACCCCTCGTCTCCCTCCATGTGCCGCTGCCTTTGGCTCTCCCTAATTTTTGCTGTGCATCTTATATATCATTTTTATAACCTCCCTAAAGGAGCCTGCTGGACCTTTGGCATTAACTCAGGCTTCCTGACCACCCTTTCCTTAAGGAATTCAGGGGGAAAAATGAAAAAAAAAAAAAAAAATCAGACAAAAGGAAATTCTACCACCAAAGAAAACGTCACACAGTCAGATTATTGACCCAAACTCCTTACCTCTCACCCCAGAGACACTCATGACGTTTTGGGGAGCAAGTGAGAGCTGAGAGAGGCAAAGGGGAAGGCAAGAGGGGCAGCAATCATCCAGGAGCAGGGAAGGTTGCCCCCAGACCCATCCAGCAGGCACCGGGGCTTGCTTTCGGTTTGCTATTTATTGTAGCCCAGTACATCCACACACATCTGCCTGCCAAGCACTGGGGGAAGGACGTGCTCTGAGGAAAGGTTTGAAGAAGACAACAGTAGTGGAGAAAGATGAAGGGTGTCCCAGGAGGAGCTTATCAGTCATTACACATCACCCACAGGTGAAAACAACTGCTCATCCCGAGCTTCTGTTCCCAAGTGCTATGAAGACATGGGGAAGAAGAGGCGATTGTATTAAAATATTTTCCAACAACCTGCACATCGAGCAGCACCACAAACTGCCCATCCCCGGGCAGACGGGTATTTACACCCCGTCCCGGGAGAGCAGTCGGATGGGCAAAACCTGGCAGCAAAAAACTCAGCGGCAAAAAAAACCCCCAAGCCCTTCTGATTTCAAAGGCAGAAGGATTAACCCCAAAGTTATTAAATTAATAGGAACTGTGAGGAAAAAGATTGGATGTCTTTGCTTTGGCTCGCTGTCTTATTCCGAGAAGGCTGCAAAAGGAAATTTGTTGGGGAAACAGTTTATGGTGCTCCTGGAGGCGGCCATCTGGGATGCTGAAATCAGTATTTTAGATTTCCATTATCTGAGACTCCACTGGCAGACTTTGTAAAAAGGAGTTTATAAATTCTATAGTGGGGTTTAAGTAAAACTATTTTATCTAGGGACTAAGTAATACGTGTAATTACCGTAGGTGGGTAACGCTTTTTCATTGCCATTCACCAAAATTAGTTTACCAGATATTATTCCTAAGAGGTATAATTAAAATCAACATAAAATCCAGAACACGGGGAAAATAAAACGTTAGGAGATAATGTCTTTAAAATTACTAGACCAAACCATCCTCTGCACTGCGGTACAAGCGTAGTTGCTCTCTGTTTTCCCCGTACAGAGATGCTTTGACCTCCCAGGCTTCTCAGTTCTTACTTTGCAGCCCCTTGCAAGAAAGAAGTTATTTAATGCTACTCCCTATTAAACTCCTTCTCTAAAAAGCAAATGAAAGAACTTTGCTGCACGCCGGGTCTCGACGCCTTGTTATTTCCTAAGCTCCCATCAAAAAGCAGACTGGGATTTTTTTCAGGCAGGTTGAGATCCGGACCCGTGTACCTGTCATTAACTCCTGCCCCTGGCAAAATGTCCAGGGATGTTCATGGGACTCGTGCCAGGGGAAAAAAATAGCGGCTGTCGAATCCCACGTTGAGCAGCAGGAGAGGCTTTTCAGAGCCAGGTACTTACACCAGATGTTTAATCCTGTTTTCTGCTGGTACAGGAGACATAACCTGACGTTAGATGCCACCTCTCATTATGAATGTCTGGCCACCCTTGTTAATGAAAGACTTTGTTTTCTTTTTGCAAATGCTATTAAGGAAAGAACAAACTGATTGTCTAAATTGATTAAGCAGATTCATTCCAGTGAAAAATTTATTATTTGCCTGGTTCATTTCATCAAATCAATTCAGAGGAAAAAGGCTCCATGAATTAAACTAATCACAAATATATATTTTAAAAGCCAGCCGTTACTGGCAGGATACTGTTAGTGCAGTCAATCACCAGGACAATAACTGAATTTTAAAGCAGCATCTAGCATTGCTTCTCAGAACCTTCTTTGCCTTTTCTTTCAGAAAATCGGTGTTTGGGGGCCAAATTCTGTCCCTGTTTAGTCCCATACATTCTTATTAAACTTCTGTGGGTGCCCAGGAGTCATTCTTGGGGAAAAAACCCATAATATTCGACTGGCATTTCCTATAAAATAGCAAGCATACGCTAATTAGAAAGCTAACTCTGATAGATTAATAAGAATTTCTGAGTGCTTCAGTACAAGCTCTTGAAAAGACACGTATTTTTAAAAATAAAATGACATTCATTTATTAGGCTGAACACACACATTCATTAGAGTCACTCACATTGCAGCCAGAGAAGGTTCCTGTATATTCTTTTACAGGACACAGATGGAAAAGTCAGCCTAGAATGCTAATATTCAATTCAGTTAAAAGGAAAGATCAACCACCACATTTATATTTCTCCAGCAAATTATAGATAGGGTTTGAGCTTTTTGTGAATGGACACACACATGTATTTTATAGATTATTTTTTTCCTACAAAGATAGCGTCGAAACCATCATTCAGGAAATCTCTTTTGTTACCGTCTAGATCTTTGCAAATACGTTTGTCGCAGAGGGCTCGCTAAAAGCACCCGGGTCTCACGTAACAGTTGATCTAATAAAAACCATTCTCCAACTTTTCCTTCTCTGTGTCCCTTGAGCCCCGAGGGGCAGCAGCATCGGTGCCGGGATCCCCTCTCAGCGTGGAGACACCCTGAGCCCGTGGTACAGCCAGGAGACACCTCTGCCACATTTCCATCTCCGTCTCAGCTCAACGATTCAGAATAATGTTTTCCCACCAAATACTTAAATTCTCTCCCCCAGCTCTTTGACGATGCCAGTTTCAAGCGGCCACAGACTCTAAACCGGCCTGTCTTGTGCTGAACTTCCCGAGAGCACTTTGGCTGGCACCCATGGTTCAACACACAGGCATATCTACACGAAAAAAACCACTTTATCATTCCAGCTCACTGGTCTCCTCCTCCTTTTTCAGTAGCTTTTCTCTAAAAACAAGGGGAAATCTTGCCTCTGCCCGTTGTGCCCGCTGAGGGCTGAATTTGGGGAGGGGGCTGCTTGGTGGCACAGCTGATGCCACGGCACCCACACTTGCTGTCAGGTAGATTTTGGGATCCTAAGCTAAAATAAACCCCCAAAAACCCCATTTTACAACAGCGCAGTGTGAGAGCAAAAGCTATAAACGCTGTGGCAGGAGCAATAATTTAAGAGCACGTGGCATGGGCAGTAACAGCAAAGCTCAAAAAGCTCACAGCCGAGACGGGAAAAGAAACCTCGTCTACAGAACAGCGTTAAAAAAGAGAATTTAGTGCTTTGGAGGAGGCAGCAATGACAGCTTTGAGGACTTCATCCTCCCATCGCCACTGGAGGGGGGGTCCCCCATCCCTACCTTGGGGAACCACATCACCATCAGGAGTGCGTTGGGTGCTGCCAGCCCTGGGGAGCTCAGGGAAAGGAAAGGTCCCCACCACCCACGGCTCCACCTGGAGCCCCCAGGACACCTCCCTGTGTCCCCTCACTGGGCATCATCCCCTCCACTGAAAAGAGCTGCAAAAAGCAGCAGAGAAGAGCTGAAGCTGCCTAGATGAGGCCGTAACCCATCCCCGTGGGGCTCCTGCCAGGGCGTGGGGGCAGTCGGGAAGGTGCCCACCCCAGGAGTGCCCCCACTGAGGGGCACGGGACCCCCCAGCATCACCCACTGCTGCGCTCCCCACTGAGGCATTCGTGAGCCTGTCCTCTCGATAAGCAAATGATGAGGGACTTGGAAAAAGAAATCAAGCGATGACAATTGAGAAAAAAAAAAACCCAAAACACTCCCAATAACAGAAGTTTCCGTCAAAGTCCTCGTCTGTTACATGGTGCTAAACACCCACACTACATATTGACACTGCCACTTTCAAGTGTTTTCTCCATCTTGTACCGAACTGGTGTCTATAACATCTGTTTAATGGTACCTTCCATTGCATCCCCGTGGGTTCAAAGGATCCAGAGAAAATCAAACCCTGGTCCAATTTTTTTCCCCCTCTGTTTCAAGCTTTTTAAGCTATTCCCACAATGTTGCACAGCCTGGCTTGTGATTTCAAGGGCAATACCAATTGAGATCAGCGCAGTTAATGAAGCCTGATGCCTCCGATTTATGGGTTCAGAGTTAGCAAAGCAGGGGGAACAGGACGGACAAGCAGCTCAGAAGCAAGAGCCTCGTCTCCTTTGAAATCCAAACTAACACCCCATTGCAAGAGACAACCCATAAAGACCTCCAGACATAATGGGCTGATCGTTTTTTTAAGATAAACTGGAGGAGGTGGCACGTGCCATATCCCAGAGCAAATACTGAACGAGATGGAGATGAGCAGCAGCCACACACCCACCCTGGGCTCCCCAGGACTCTATCTGCAGGGTGGGCAGTGCCCCACAACACATCAGGTCCACCAGACCTGCTCCAAGAAGGGCTACCCCATGGGAGATGGGCTGGAGCTCACCGTTCCCACTGCCAGAACGGCTGCTGCCGGGAGATGCTGGTGGCCGTAATAGATACTTGGTGCGATTCCCTGCGCTCCATCACTTCAAATTCAAACCTGGTCTCAGTGGAGGAAAAGCAGATTTATTTGGGAGTGTTTAAGTAACTGCCTTCCCAGTTATCCGGTGACATCCGAGCTCAACTACTTAACTGCGCAGAGTGAAAAAATCTTTGCTAGGTCTTTTCATTTAAAAAACTGTGGTTTAGCCACTCTGTTGCTGTTTAGTTTCCCAAGGAATGGAAACCACTTTTCAGATCACGTTTGCCAGCTGAGGCAGCCTCCCCTCCCTCACGGCATTAGGGTGCTCTCCTGGATGGTGGTGAGGATGGACCCCTGGCGAGCAGCCCCCGGGTTTCCATGGGGCTGGAGGCAGGGTGTGGGGCAGAGCGGAGACGCCGAGATGCCAGGTAGGAGCTGACAAAGCCTGCTGCCGGCTGGGAAGCAACGCAAATTGGAACTGACAGAGAAATGTGACAAATTCATTATTAATGGCACAACTATTTTTTAATAGGTAGGAGGCTGTACCAGATTAATAAAACCAGGCTTTTATGCTCTTATCCGACAGCAGTGACGGTGTGTGATCTCCAGGAAAGCGAGCGCTGCCGATGCCATCTCTAGGTCTGGCTGGGATGGGGATGGATTCTGGGAGGGGGGGGGGAGGACAGGATTTCTCTCCAGGACATGGCAACTCCTGCCCATCTCCAGAAGGTCACGCAGGCTGACTCTGGGGCAGGGGGAAGCACTCGCACAAAAGGTCAATGTGCCGTGGAAACCCGCACGCAGCTCCTCCCCGGGGGTCTGCGAACCTCTTGGTGTTCATTAGCATCCACAAACAAGTAGAGTTTAGGGGTTTTTTGGTTTTGTTTTTTTTTTTTTTTTTAAATAAAGAGCAACCCGTGGGGTGGATCAGGGACAGGGGGACTTGCTCACTCCAGCCAACCCACCCACAAATCAAAGCTACAGCAGCAAGAAGGTGGATTTCTGTCTCTCTCTCTCCACCTACCTGCACGTGCAAACACACATCCACAAGCTCTCGAGCAATCTATAGCTCAGTCTATATATGTATAGATACATCTATACATAAATATATTTACTTTTATTTTTACCCCGGGTATTTTTGCTTCAGGTCTATGAATGAGACCTACCAGCATCTAATAAAAATCCTTCATTTAATATCTCATTAGCATTTATTCCCTCTATCTCTGCTATTTTATTTTTTTAACTTGTTCTCTTCAGAGGAAAGAAAACACAGTGTCAAGGAATAGTATTTCCAACAAGTCTTGAAAAGGATGGGTAATTAGGCAAAATGCATTCACTTGCTCTCATTCTTGCCCTCTTTAAGTCCAGGTGTAGTTCCGATGCGTGGGCCACTTACAAACCACCCTACACAGTTTTAGAGGGAATATGTGGCCACAGAGAAACACCACTCGGCTTTCTAGGTTTTCCTTTTAGAAGAGACATTGGTTTATTTCTTCAGAAAGAATTATTCTGCTAACTGGCTGGTTTTGGTTTTTTCAGCCTCCTTAGCCTTTTCTGCGGCTCTCTTGCATTTACCAGAGGCAGGAGACATCACCCCTCACTGCCCGTGAGGTCTAAAGGTCTCGGCATCACCTGGCTGAGATGCAGCATCCCCGCACAGCGTCCCGGTACTCTCGGGGCGAGGAGGAGGAGGAGGTGGGTTTCTACCAACCCCGGTACAGACACACGGCCGCAGCCTGAAGCTCCCCAAGACAAAACCTGGGCAGAAAAACATCATCCGGCCACGAAAACGCTGCCGTGAAAAACAGAGCCCAGCTCCCCTGTCCTTGCCCCAAGAGGGGGATCCCACCTGCCCGCCGGGAGGGCTGCGGGGTACGCTCAGCCGAGCGTGGCGGCTCCCGAGAGCCACCAGAGGCTTCCCAGGAGGGAGAGGAGCCATAAAGCGTGTGGCACGCTGTCACTGCGGGGGGAAAAGGGGCGACGATGCCTCCCGGGGGAATTGCGGTTGGCGGGATTCGGGGAGGAGCGCCTGGCAAAGCCCTTCCCGGGATGGTACCCGGGATGCGGGGGGCGAAGCATCGGGTGGGAAAACCCAATTCCCAGAGCCTGGCCTGGTCCTCCAGCTTCTGTCATACAATCGGCAGCAAATTCCATATACTCAAAGGAAAAGCTCCCACAGGAAACCATTCCCCTGAATATTTTAAGTTGAACATAACACAAAATAAGCAACACTTCAGACAAGGATGGAGCCGCAAGGGCTGGAGGGGAGCGAGAGGCACCTCCATCCCCACGGAGGTGCAAGTCCTTTCCCTGGGTTCCAGCGCCTCCGCAAAGCCCTGGTGTGGCCCAAAGCAGCTTGGAAGACCTCACTGCATCTCCAGTTTGCCTTGTCACCACCCTCTCCGTGGGTTCTCCAAGCTAACCAGGGGGGCACTGTGCACCGTCCCCTCAGGACCACGGCAATCACGGCCAAGATGCTGTACCCAGAGAGAGGGGACCCACAAACACGTCCCAGGAGTGGGCAGGAGCCACGCCACACGGCGAGGGGGACGGGACAGAGGACCCTCCTTGGTCCTCAGCAGCTGAATTAAAAGCCAAGGGGATGTTGGGATCCTTTGAGTCGGTGGCAGTCGGCTGCTATTAGCACACAAAAGCGATGCCGAGCAGCCGAGCAGGACAAAAGGGGTGTGGGGCAGCCAGACGAGAGAGACGGAGGGTGGAGCGAGACAAGAATGGGAGAGGAGCCGCGCAGACAAGAAGGAGGGGTGGGAGACAGGCAGGCACACAAAAATCGGAGAAAGGGAAAGACAAGGGGATAACAAGGGGGGAAGAGACCACATGGGGAAGGGCGTTCCTCACCTGGCCCCCTCTCCTCGCCCCACGCTGGTCCTCTCGCTTCTGTGCTTGCCCCGTGCGAGGACACAGAGCTTCAGGCCTTTGGGTCGAACCCCCAGATCCGAGAGGATTTTTCAGCTCACCCACGTTTTGCATCGCCACAGGCGAGGCTGCGATTGGCGGGTCTGCAAAGAGACCTGGGGTAACTGGGTGTGTTTCTCACCAACATCCATATTCCTCATTCCTGTTCCCCAAAATGCCTGTTGGGCGATGCCACAGCCACCAGCACCCGCCTGCAAACCCAAGAGCTGGTCCTAGTTAACATCAGCTTGTGGTCAGGCACGGATCACCTGGGGCTAACAAGCCAAAATTGAACCCAGGGAACACGAGATGCTGCCAGCTCCCTCAGCCTCTCCCCCCTGAGCCCCCAGCTTCCCAAAGGAGCCTAAAAAATCCCTCTCCCCTTGGAGTGTTTCTCCTTTAAAAGCACCCCGCTAAAGCAGGGAGTCCCCAGGGGGAGATGCTCCCCTCCCTCCTGCAGCCAAGCGGCCCCAGCAGCCTCGCCAATATTTTAGGACCAGGGTGGCAGAAGAACAATAAAGCTCAGAAGAAGGGAAAGGCCCACATCAGAAGATGCTGTAGAGCTAAAACACACGTCGGCTTCAGTTTCCCGATAACGCCCCTATAAATGACGGAGTAAACGACAGAGCAAATGTGAAACTCCCTTCGTTCTCGAGGATATTTGAAAAGCTCTCGTGTTTCTAGTGTTTCATAAAACAAGAAAGTCAGAAATGGAAAACACATTTTTTAAAGTATGAACTTGCAGGGAATTCAATAAAAATGCGTGGGTTTTTGTTTTTTTTTTTTTTCTGACTGAAAACATTTCTTTATCTTTAGGAATGAAAACTAACACCGCTGGCTAAAGCGTCTCAGGCTGGCAGCGCTCTCTGCCAGCGCCGGTACCCTCACACAGCCCCGCTCGCCCCGTCCCTCTTCCCTCATGGGCTGAGGTCCCATCTGCCTCCCCGCTTCCGATTTCAAGGCTCCCTTCTTTTTACGAGGGTTTTTCTACTTTTTCTTTCTTGCTTTTTCCAGAACACCAACTCTCTGGCCCTCTAAAATAAATAAGCGTTGCCGCTTTTCTTTCTAATGCCACTGCTGCTTTTTCAGCCTCATTTCTCCTGGTTACCAAGACCACCAGAAAGGCTCATTTCTGGTCTCTACGTGCTGGTTGCTGCAGCACAATATTTCTCAACCCACACCATCCAAACGAGACCCAGCACCGCACTGGTCCTCCTTGAGCCAGGAGATCTCCAGAGCAAAGAAAACACCTGAGATGACCAAAAACTGGAGGAAAGTAACCAAAAGTGAGTGCTGACTTCTCCAACCCTCCCCTTTAAACCTTCCCGTACTGGTGAGAAAAAGGCCAATTTAAAAAGGGGAGAGAAAGGGAAAAAGAAGAAAGGGAATGGAACTTCTTGGATTGATCAGGATTGACTCATGCGCATGTTTATAACCTAAAACAAGGATCACTGAACAGTTAAACCTTGACTTCAGCTCCAGCTTAGCTGGAATAAGGATTTCATTTCCAAATGCTAACTTGCACGCTGCTATTTATTTCATAAAGCTGGGGCCATCGTCACCTCTGGCTTTCCAACAGGCCTGAAGCAGGCGGTTGGTGGGTACAGGCATTAAAATGTTCACAACACCTTTAAAAATGTTTTGGAAAAAAAAAAAACCAACCCTAGATGTAGCTCTTAGGTTTCAAATGTGCAAAGTGTTAACCTCCCCACAAAAGCGACTTGAAAGAAAGATTTTTGATCAGCACCAGTATTAAGAATAATTCAGTTCATATGCGCTGAGATAGCTGTGGGAGACAAAATATTTTAGAAAACTGTTGCCCAGGATCCTTTACAATTTCAGTTCTCTTCTCCTACAGAATTGTGAGGTCTAACCCGCAGATGAGCTGCAAAACGTCAGGCAGAAACAGGCAACAGGAGCAGCGGGAGACAGCAAAGACCCCCTCACACATCCACATGCACACGCGCTGGTACAACACATTTCAGGTGATGGGGAATTCCTCCCTTCAGCACAGATAACTCTCTCCATGGACTTCATAGTTTGCATTTTAACTTTTTTTATCCTTGCCTTTTGACATCCAACACTAATCACGGTGGGTAACTTGGGAGCTAAAATAAGTAACCTGCTTTGAAATAGGAGAGAAGAATACGTTCATTTCGATGTAAGAACTGATTAAGGTCAGGGGAGGCGGGTTGGGTTTTGGGACAGCGATAGGGGTCTGGCAAATACTCCCTCTGGGCCAATTCCATCATCTTTTTCCTCCTTTGCATTCAACCCTCTGCAGCTCGGGATAACCTGGCACACAGCAGTGGGGTTTCCCCCACGCAGAGGCCTCGGGGAAGCAGTTTAGGTGCGTGATTTCAGATGCAAAAACTTCTTCCCAGCCCAGGCCATCCCATGGGAGCCAATTCCCGAGCAGCGTGGGGACACCTCAGGCTTCAAATCTTTCCCAAACTCTGCCGGGATACCCTGAGTCTTTGTGATCCTACCAAACGTATGTCACGCTTCCTCAAGTTAATAACAGATGTCCCAGGACAGACAGCTCTTGAGGTCAGGGATTTTTTTTTTTTTTCTCTTCTTTTTTTTTTTTTTTTACTGTTGTCTTTTTGCTTCCCATTTGGAAGGGGCGGGGGAGTTGGAGCGCAGCCCCCGGCGCCGCCTGCCCGGCCACCCCTTGCCCACCGCCCCGGCCAGCGGCCCCAGAGCCCTGCGCTCTGTTTATCTTACACAAGCATCCCCTGAATGAGGAAAAATAAACAGAAAAAGCAAACATATGACTCTCCTTAGCACAAAACCTCTCCACCTCCTCCTGGCCTTTTTTTTTTTTTATTATTATTATTTTTTTTTTCCCTCCTCCTCTGGCGACATAAAAAGAGCCTGCGTCTGCCCCTGTTGAATGTAAATGCCTTTGAAGTGGAACTAATCATTTCAAGGATAGTTTGCGTTGTCCTAACAACGCAGCTGAATTGCGAAGCCCCGCTTTTTGTTGAAGATATGTTTTCTTTCTTTCAGCCCAACCTGATGATGATATACTGCTTTCACGCTCTGTCCTCCCGCATCGTAAATCTCCGCTGCCGCCTTCCCGGCCCGAACTCCCCCACGCCAGCGGGGGACCGGCTGTGGGCCCCCCCCCTGCCCTGCTCCCCTCTCTGGGATGGGCTGGAGCAGGTCCGGTCCCGGCCGCGGTGCCGCCGGGAAGAGCATCAACCGGGGACCGGGGGGGGCCGCACCACTGAGAGGTCCCTTGTGCTCGCAAAAGGGGGGACAGAGCCCCCGGGAAGGGGCAGGGCAGCCAGCCCTGAACCCCTCCATCCATCCCTCCTTTCATTCATCCCTCCATCCTTCTACCCATCCCTCCATCCCTCCCTCCATCACCCTCTCCATCCTTATATCTATCCCTCCATCCCTCCCTCCACCCTTATATCTATCGCTCCATCCTTCTGTCCATCCCTCCATCCCTCCCTCCACC